>JBAIAA010000335.1:0-600000 GCA_037893245.1 Crossaster papposus | reverse complement strand
ACGGAAAAAAACAAGAAAAACATACTGGTAAGAACCACTGCCTGATGCTGGTTGAAAACGAAAGCTGTTTTTCTTGCTTTTTTCAGTATCCATGATTGTAAAACTTTGGACAGGTCAGTTAAAGGGATCGTACACGTTTGGTAATTGGAACCCACTGTTTGTTTCAATCCTGTATGTACCATAAAATTAACCTGTATAAATTTCATTTCAAAAGGTGGTAGCGATTTTGGGATATTGCCGAAAATCTGGAGCGGTTATCCACGCAGAAAGAATCACTTGCATTGGAATACACAATCTGAGAAACGTCACTAAAGTAACGCTTCTCAGATTCAAATTTGTTAGGATAAAAAGTGATATCTTTTTCGATAACCGGAGGACTTCGAAGTAAAAAGTTTCTAAAAATGCATACTATCCAAAGCTACTGTACTTCTTACCAAGTAAGTTTTTATTGCCCTTAATTTTTGGAGTAATTACCAAACGTATACGATTCCTTTAAATGATATTTACTATAAAATAACCCCCTCCCCCCAAAAAAAACAACCAAACCCCCCCCCCCCCCCCCCCCCCCAAACCCACTCATTCATGATAATTCAAGCAATTACCGTACCATTTGTTAAATTTTTTTATATTAGAGTTAGAGTGTACATGTACGTTACACTGTCAGTATGGGGTTACATGTAGGTCAAGAACAAAGGAAAACACAATAGGGTATCCTCGGTCATTATGGTAAAACCTGACTTGATGTGTTTGTGCATGTTTATTATTTCCAAGCATGTCATCAGCTCCAAACAAAACATCACACAAACAATTTAGAAAAGACAAACTACATGTCACGTTACGTATATCGTACATGTATGATGCATTCATTTTATAAACATTTAAAAAAAATAAACCTCCTTAATTCATACACAAGTAAAAAATATAAAACGCGTTGCAAAGTTGAAACGACCCTTCATGTACATAATACATGTAGTACCAGTACGGTATTATCGATGATTCATGCATTTGTCATTGTCTGTCAGGCTGTCTCGAGGGATTGTTTAATGGATTGAAAATGAGAGAATCAAGACACGTACTGTACCGTACACTGTACATGCTTTGGTAACTTCGGTTTTCAGGACAACAGTTGTGATGATTTTATACATTGTATACCAGCGGTAGGCATCACATGAGTTTGTACTTAAATGAGCAATTTCCAAAGTGACTTTATTCATAAAATATGCAAACATGTGGCCTGCTTATATTTACAATTATCCGGATATACCGTTAAATTGGTGCAGTATGACGATTTACATTTTATAATTTGACTTGGAAGCACTTGAGGTCATCTTTCACTTTGTAAATTTACATTTGTTTTTGTTTACCTGGTAAGAAAACCAACAAATTAAACTGCACGCCCTGAATGTAATGCGCGCGCTTGTTCCTAAATGCAAGTCACGTACGAAGATTTTTTGTTCAAGACTGTGCCTTACCTGTACATTATGGATTTTGGATGCCTCGTTATTTTTACCCAAAACCTGTTTCTGACGTTATACATGTAGATGGACGACAGAGGTTCCGGTATGTACTTTTAATATAAATCCTTGCTAAATAACGCGATGACAAAATATCATGTTTGAAAGGATTGATTCTACAAAATAACAATTTCAAGATGTTAAACATGGCGTCGCGCGTTAATGTACATCGACATTTAAATTAGACAATTCCAGGGATTAAGATTGCGCAAGGCATGATGGTAAAAAAGGTCGTCCTTTGCACAGCAAGGGTCTGTGTTACGCAAGCAGATGAAGTAATCAGCGACTGCATCTTGACCTCAAGTTCTGACCATTCAGCATGTATTGTACTTTTTTAAATACCTTTCAAATGACCTTCCATATGATTTGTAAACGAATCGGGATCGGGAACCTTTTCCAACCCTATTCTGTATTTTTCTACATGTACCGTACGTCTCCTATTTCAATAAAAAACAAACTCGTATGCACTATGTAGCTGTACATGTATACATGTATTCATTGATTCATTGTACTCCCCAGCGATACCTGTAGTCATAATGATGTGAACTATTGAAAAGTGATCTTTAATAGGCTGAGTCTACCATGCATACACACAATACACAACAGCAAACTTTGAATGTACCCCGACTAACTCCCAGAGGAAATGGGCTTCACTCCCTCACTCTGGATACGGTTTTGTGAATACTAATCCCCATGCTATTGTGATTGCACAAGCTGTATTATATTTGCTCCACCAGCCAGGCAGACCACTTCAATCACAAAGCAGTTCATCACAATACCAATTACTCAATATTTAAAAAATATTCCCCGGAAATTGTATTGGCCCTAATCTTTTGCGTGTATGGTTTTTTTTGGTCGTGCAAAGTTGGTACGTACGTATTTCAATGGCGGTGGAACAGGGGTGGCAGAATAAACAAGTGGAACATATTAGGGGGGAAGTGCCACCCTAATAAGTTTAAAGCAGTCACATTTCAGAATTGTTAGGGGTTCTGGCAGAATAAGATAGAACTTGGCAGAGGTTGAAGTGAGGGTTCTCAGGTATTAGAAAAGAGGATACAATTATTTTTACAATGCTGTTTGTTGCACTTTATTCGTACATTCCATTAGCAAGTTACGGCTGTTCTAATTTATCGAGATGTCGCAAAAGTCAAATGTTGAGAAAAAGGCCTTTGAAGTTTTAAGTTTTGTACACATGAGATATGAAAAAATGCCAATTGTTTTTCACAAACCTCACTCCAAGACGAGTTCAGGCTGGCATCTGTGGGTAGGACACCCTGATAATTTGAGCCTACGTCGCTGCGAGCCAGTCGCTGACAGATATTTTCGACCTTGCTTGTGACGTGTTTATCTGTCATCCATTTTGAATTCCGTAAAAAATTCCAGGAAAAACGTGAATTGGTTAAGGGTGGCATTTCTTTTAAAAGTAATTTATAGAGGGCACAAAAGTACAGGGTACAATGTACACATACTGTACATGTACCGGTACGTATCTATTTGACCTGTTAATACATTGTCTAAAATGTGTGTGCGAGGGTGTTCTACAGTAATCACTATCGGTGCTCTACTGCGATCATTATCGATCACTCATGTCTCGGGCCGAGACTACCAGTAGCCGTCAAGTATCTCACTGCATCATACTGGTATGCACTTTGGGAGGAAAACGGGAGTTTATCTTATCGCACCCCAAATACCAAAACGACAGTGAAATGCATTCCTTGCGTACAGACATCCACGGACGTGTACATGTACGGTACCAATAGTTGCAAGAAATATCCTCTCTGGTCTCAAGTTTATTCCTGAAATGCAATAAAGTGCTGTTGGAGAAGCGCTGTTTGAGAGCCTTAAACAATTGGTTAAGGTCCTCACTTGAGGTTGGACAACAATTGGTCCAATTTGCTGGATTTTGCATCCGCCTTTTTTGCATCATTACATGTACCCGGTAGGTAGCGGTACCGTATACTGGATTGTATGGTAAGTAATTTACAAATATCGTTTTTTTGAGGGGAAGTACAAGACACTGGTTGTAATGTACATTGACTCTCAAATTTGTATCCCAGTGGAGACATCTCTTTGTTCTCGTGTACAAACTGGTTAAAAAGTCGGGCACCTTTTTTAGAATGCTCCTATTTCAACCACAATTAATTTCCTGGGTTGAAATTTCGTCCCAATATACCCTATATTATACCCTAACCCAAACACTAACCCTAACCCACATCCTAAACCTATTTTTTGAGTAATTTGAGGCACACTCCAAAAATCTAATTCGTGAAATTCCCAGTGGAGACCTATTCATCTATAGAAATTTACCCTCCGGAGACCTTTTGTCTCCATTATACACATTGTGTTCAGGTCTCCAGAGGGTACCGAATTTCAGATCTACATGTACCCACGTGTATACAGTACCGTGTGTATCTCAGTACCGTATGTTCATAGACGGTCACTATACCGTGTGGTGTGCTTAGGGCTGGCAATATTTGCTTTTTTTCGTAGTTGATTTTTGTTGTTGCGATATCACTTCACCGATATGGCGATAAAATTGGCCAAAAATAAAGGCATGAAAAAATTGTCGCCAAAGGTAATTGTACGCTCAAACAGCTTTCGAACACCCCCAAAGCTTTCTGATCGTCCATCAAACACGTTGCGGCCTACGGACTTTCGTATTGTTGCGTTAAAATCGCCGTACTGTCCAGCGCTACAGTCGGTGTGCTCCTTGAAAGTTAAACAAGTACATTAATTGTACACGTTGTTTCCACCTTTGGGCAGTGTTGTATTCAAGTCCTCATCCAAAGCTATTTGACACAAGTCCTAGAGCGAGTCGCAAGTCAAGTCTGAATATGAGTCACTGGTCAGCTTACCCTTGAGGTACACAGTACCGTACAATGGACATGTACCGGTACATCTCCAAAAGAATGTGTCGCTTCATGCCCTACTGTAAACTTGGTATCTATTAGAAATATTACTGTTCTGCTTACAGAGTTTGCAGAGCATATAGAGAACTGCCCACTGATTTTGGCCAGAATCTAGTTTAATCTGACCTGTGTTCTGGACTTAACCCGGCCTACCGGTAACTATCATTTCCTATGAAGTCACATCCTGTCAGTGGCTTAATTCCTAAGGACCCTTCTAGACGTTAGATTTGCTGCCTTGATGAGCCTATTCAGTTTTACAAAACTTAAAGATTTGGTGCACACTACATAAACTGGAACTCCAGTAGTCTGCAAGAGTGAATTACATGTGCATGGTGGTGTGCTTGAGTCTTTGTAGTTTCTTACGCAGCAATTGCAGTACCGTGATACTGTTTTGTAGGTTTTTTCCCCCCATTTAATCTCTGCGTTTTGAGAGAGATTTGAAGAAGTTCCAAGATGAGTTCTCAGTGGAACAGTCTACATCGAAATCCCAGGATGTCACGGGCAGTGGACAGCATATTCGGCGTGCTTCATGCAAGTTTCTTCTAATTACAACTATGTTTGCTTTGTACCGTATGTATACACACATTTGTACTTGTGTACATGTAGATGTACATGTAGGGTAAAAGCCAGTTTATGCTCGACGCGAATGCGAACGCGAATAGTGATGTTGAGGCAAGTTTTGCACTGTGAATTTACAAAAGTTGAACACATTTCATCTCCGGCAAACTGTGCAATGAATGGTTCGTGATGTCAAAATGGTATAAATGTACCGGTAGCATTTAAACACTTTTTGGCCGCTTGCGCTGTGGATGTTAATTTTTTTTATTTATATGATGTACCGGTACATGTATGAACTGGCCTCGATAGGAATTCGCTTCCAAGCATTTAAGATTTAAGTTCAGACTTTTGTCTGAAATCAGACTTTTTGAATCTCAGCAAAAGACATTGTTTTGTATACAAAGATATACATTGTATTACGTTTATTTTAGACATTTCATTAATTCTAAATTAACAATCTCATCCCTGCAGTTTACTTCCACTTGAAATCGCCTTAAAGTAGAGCTGCAAGTACATGTACCGGTACATGTAAAGTACATTATTCGGTAATATTTTTCTGTCCAATTAATCTAAAAAAACACAAAAAACAGCTATTGGTCTTAAATCCAAAATCCAACATTCCACAATCCAAATGGCACCGGACGATGTGCCAATGAATTATTGCCATAAATTTGTCTAAAAAACAAAAAAAATCATAACCTACATTTTAAATGTTAAAAAGAATCGAGATACATGTACATGTGTACTATTACAAAAAATCTGACCAAAAATCAAGATCAATCAAAATCTTGAAAGGAATGAGTATTAATAAACAAAAATTACATTTTCAAGTTGCGGCCCTAGCGTGCAGTACAACTACATGTAGCTGAGAATGCAAGACACGACACACCATTTTGACTAAACCGTTATCATTTGTTATCAGTTTTCACTTGTTACCGTTAGCTCAATTTATCTTCCCACATTATTCCCTGCGTATCAGGCCAAGCGTTACATGGAGATGATCCCCATTGAGAACCAGCCTGTGGAAGGCACGGAGGGGGCTCAGCGCCGAGCCACACAGATGCAGAAGCAGCTACCTGACCACGACCAGCAGCCGGAGCTGTGCCAGCAGCTGAACACGGAGGAAGCTGGGAGAATGATGGACTTTGTCAAGGACTACAAGGAGAAGGCGGTGGGCATCGGACAGGTGGGTTCGGCAAATAGGGTGTTTGGCTGGGGCGCATTTTTGTCGGCCATAACCGAGAACTTTGTCGGTCGTCGGTCATTGGTTGTAGAATTTTAGCGGCCTTAGCTGTGGCATAATCATGTTACTGTTTCATCAAAGTTGAACTGACGGTCGGGGTTGGTGCTACTTGAAATTAAAGATAATGGAAAGGTGAACATGTTCAAACAGTTAGTGCCAGGATTATTTTGACATTGATCGTGCCTAAGCACGGGATTTTTTCCCACAAAACTCTATTCGAGATGGGCGGGCGAGTCGGCAGACAGGTGGAAATACCTCATTTTACAAGGCTAACTACTACCGGTACATGTAACTTTAAATCTGAAATAATCATTAAATATTGGCATCAATCGACGCAGAAATTATCTAAGATTCACTCACTGTTCATTTTAATCCTGACACTACCATTTAAGAGATTTTATGTCGGTTTTTCAGAGGGGCACTACCGAACTCTTGTTAAAACCTTGTGAATTCTTGATCGGCAGAGACTGCCAACTCACTGCGAATAAAACTTGACCGTACACTTCATTATGGGCAACGCTGTGCCCTGACTGTACGTGGTTATGGACGGTGGATTTCTTTTTTGGAAGTTCAAAACTAGTTGTTTTTTTTGTTTTTTTTAAATTGAATATGAGACAGTGCCATGTGTACATGTCACTAAAAGTAATAGTCATGATTATTTATGCATAGTTTTACTAATTGTGATATGTGACTCGTTACTTGGTAACGCCTTACTTGGTAACGCCTTACTTGGTAACGCCTTACTTGGTAACGCCTTACTTGGTAACGCCTTACTTGGTAACGCCTTGCATGTTAACGCCTTACATGTTGGGGGCTGTGCCACTTGGTACTAAATAATTATGTTGTGATGCTTGTACTGGTAGTTTACATTTACTTTGGTAAAGAAATTGCCCATAACTATTATAAACCAGTCAAGAGTTATACTGGGCAGGATTAAAAGTATTATGATGCCATTTCAATATGGGCGTTTCAAAATACAGTGCGCCACCAAGAGGTTGCTGTTCTGAAACTGTGGAATCAACTGCCAGTTAATATCAGGGAAGCGGCGTCCATTGCGATCTTCAAGCGCCTGATCAAAACACACTTATTTCCCATTTGTTGATAGAGTGCCATTTAAATGCCTTAATTATTATTATTAATGAAAAGTTTATGATCAACTGACAATTTGTTCAACCCCCCCCCCCCCCCCCAGGTCCAACCAGTGGAACCTCACAATGTTCCTCAGCTACAGATGCAGAGCCTGTCCCTAGAGGAGTCAGCTGCCCCATCCCCCGGCCACCCAGGGGCACCAGATGTGGTGCAGGGGACGGGGAACCAACCAGTCAAGTCATCGGTGGGGGTAGGGGGAGACGCCCAGATCCTTCAGGCTGATGTCACACCTAAGGCCGGTGGGGAGGCAAAATGGGTAAGGTCTGTTAAGAGGGCTCCCTTCACTCAAGCTGTGTTCGCACTGGACTTTTTGGGGGGAAGGTTTTACTGAGACGATGGTAAAATAAAAAATGGTCAAATGTTACCACTGTTCGCACTTGGACTTTCGACACGGGAAAATTTTACCGAGACCGCGGGAGAAGTAGCCGAGATGTCATTATAATGACTCATGAGGGCGCTTTGCGTGACCTTTCTGCATTGACCCCGGTGTACCCAATTCGCGCGCGCGCTTTTCGTCCCATTGATTATTGACGCCATCGTCAACACTAGTAGTACAACTACTCCACACTCTTTTCTGTTCTTGTTCTTTTTGCAGAACCACATGCGAATGTGATCACGATGCGATATGCATGCATCAGCGTGCGCGCACGTAAACAATGCAAAGAGCGCATGCGCCGTGTCTTGTGTAGCATGAAATCGCAGTAGGGGGCCGGATGTACATTTTTCCAACCCGCTTTTACCGACTCGCGCTGTTCGCACTGGACTTAACGTCTCGGGAAAATTTACCTGGGAAGTTTTTCTGGGCAGCAGTTGGCCGGTAAAAGTAACCACTGGACTCGGGAAAAGTAACTGAGAGGAAAACGTCCTAGGCTGTGCTCACTGGACTTAAAATGGAAAAAGTACCCATCGTCTCGGTAAGTTTTATCAAAAAAGTCCAGTGCGAACAGGGCTTTACACACTACAGGGCTAACCCTAGTTTAACCCTAACCCTACTAGACAAAGCGCAGTGCATCAGGTATAACAGTCTTGTGCACTTTGATGCATTTAGCTGTCAACACCAGTGCATAAAACAACCACAGTCTAAGACTGTGAGAGCTAATCCCCATTGAACAATGCCACAGATGGATTCTGCTGCAGACTCTAAAGCTGTTTGACCTTGAGATTTGTGACTTGATGGATCTTGCTGCAATGGGCAGGGTTGTCACTTTGACAAATGATACAGATTGCTGTGTCTGGCAGGATGTCTAGCCAAACTACTCTGGAGGGTTACTTAGGGTTAAGGTGAATGTTCACCTAGGGTACGTTCAGACGGTGGCGTAAGTTAATCTAATCCAAAAATACTAAGTTAATCTGTCCGTTGGAACGCTCTAATCCACCCGCGCGGCGTAAGTTACGCGACCAAAATGGCGTAACTTACGCTTCCCAAAAGTGGCCGATTAGATTAAGTTGAGCGAAAGATAACGATCTCCCCCCGCGGCGATGAGCCATGAAGTGCCGTTGGAACGCAACTGACCTGCCACTTCCGGTGTTAGTTTATTCACATTGACCTTTTTCGTAACAGGTCCAGGCCGTGCTCATTAGCCGGGCACGGACAAGGCGATATATTTGTGAACCCTTCGCAATGATGGCCACCGCGCCGAGAATACATCCGATTGCCCGTTGCCTTCGTTTGACAAACTGCCAAAAACGCCAACGGGTAGCGTGGTCTTGTTGACGCAATCGGTTGTTTTTCAGTCTTCTGAGCCTCTTCAGCACACGATTTAGTATTCAACTCTCCGGGCTCGGAATCCGACGATCGTTCCCTTTTATCCCGAATACAGGCAAGCAAAAACACGAGAAAAACTTTAGCATTGATCATCATCGGCGCCATTTTGATAACTCATGGCCTGTCGCACGTGCAATTACATGAACATGTATGCGTGTGTGTGTACATTGTACATGTACACGGTTTATTCACCAGACCGTTTTACAAACCCTAGCTTAGGCCAGTCGGTCACTGCGCTCCATTATTATAGGCAAACTACATAAACAAAGCCGATATTGCGAAGAGGCTGGAGTTTGGAAAACGGCAGTACGCTTGCGCTCTAATGTACATGTACGTACATGTATACTGTATACTATACTGTACAACACTGTCCTTGTTTCCCGCGCGCGCGCTTTAACCGGAAGGCTGAGAAAGTGGTGTTTGCGTTGCGTAACCACGATGGCGTAACTTGACCAACTTTTCCGCCTGGGAAATGGCGTAACTTTCTCGTTTGAACGCAAGCATGTTTTGGATTAAAAACGGAATAACTTAGTATTTTTGGATTAGATTAACTTACGCCACCGTCTGAACATGCCCCTACATGTACCTTCTACAAATCCAGAGAACCTAGTGTTGATGAGTACTGTGTTAGGATCTCAAGATACATGTACATGTATGTCATATTACTGTGTATGTACATGGTGCGAAATACGGTACCCTCTGGAGACATGAACACAATGTGTACAATGGAGACAAAACAAAAACGGAGGGTAAATTTCTATAGATGAATAGGTCTCCACTGGGAATTTCACGAATTAGATTTTTGGATTTTACTTAAATTACTCAAAAACTAGGATTAGGATGTGGGTTAGGGTTAGTGTTTGGGTTAGGGTATAATATAGGGTATATTGGGTCGAAATTTCAACCCAGGAAAATAATTATGGTTAAAATGGGAGCATTTTGAAAAACGTGCTCGACTTTCTAACCATTTTGTACACGAGAACAAAGCCATGTCTCCACAGTGATACAAAAATGCGAATATGTACTGGTACATGTACAGTAGGAAACTCGTTGGTCCATGAGAGCTTTATTGTAAATAAGCTTGTTGAAGACAAACTAAGATGTAAGAAGCTCCGTGGACAGGCCAGTTTTGTACATGATCTTGGTGGAATGGCCATGGCAATTTCTTCCACACACAGTCCACCCACAGTTTACATGAGTACCAGGCCGTGTAATTTTGATCGACTTGAGAAATACTTTTCCTGCCAAAGATGATCAGCCCTAAATGCGTAGTCTTGAAGCACATCGTCATTTTGAGAGAAAAAATGTACCCCACACTATCACAATTTTACATGGCAACATTTGGGTCAAATTTCATGCCAAAATTTTCGGAGATGTACCGGGTAGTTCAGAGCTAGAAGCCTTGATTGCTACAAACCTCCATGTTTTAGTCAGAAACTGACCCTATAATCATGAATTGGGTAGCCTGGGTTATTATGGGCCCATTTATCAATCTGCAACCATAGATGTGTAGGTCAACTTGATCATTCTGTGTAGTGAAGATTTTAGCACACAGGAAGCTTCAAGTGGAGTCCTTTTCCAAGACGTTCTGACGGGTCCTTTTCTCTCTTCCCTTAAACTCCTCCCTACTCTTTCCTTGTCACCCTTGCAGAAGTGTTGCCGGTGTTCCAAAGGCATGACTGGCGGTGATGTGGCTGTCTTTGCAGAGCGTGCCGGTAATGACAAGTGTTGGCATCCGGGCTGTTTTCGCTGCCGTACCTGCGAAGAGCTCCTGGTGGATCTCATCTACTTCTACAAGGACGACGACATCTTCTGTGGACGCCACTACGCCGACCTGCTCAAGCCCCGCTGCGCAGCGTGTGATGAGGTAAACCGGTCGTTTTCTTGAGACAATTTTGAGGATCCTGATGGAATGTTTAGTAAGGCCAAAAAAAAAATCTCCGGTTTCTGGTATGCGCACGCGTCGCCGTAGCCATGCGCGTTGGCAAAATGAAAAGGTTGTTTTTTTAATGTAAGACGATGACTCAAAACCGCCAAACTTACTGGTTCGTCTAGAATTCTGCTGCTGCACAATTTGAACGTGTATTTAGATGGGGTTACCATCGAGTATAAGCTTTATGTGGCCTATCTGGACTTCCATATATTTTGCACAGAATAGTCGGGCACCATTTGCAGACGGCGTTGTATTTTCGTGATTTTGTGTATAGAAGCCAGACGTGATATAGAAAGCTAGACGCCAAACAAGTTTCCCATTTTGACTTGTGAAATAAAGATTATACTGTACAAGAGACAGATCATACTTTGGCATTTTTATTTATTCTCAACAAACATTAGATGCCACAACATGTCCATGTATATTTTCACTAATAATCCAACATTCTTGCTCTTTTATATGCCCCCAGTTGTCCATTCATTACACATGTATTACAAAGTGGCTTATTCGTGCATCTCATAGCAGGGTCACATGTTATGTAGCCCAAACACACCTGTTTTGAAGAAAAAAAAGAAGGGGGAAAAAAAAAGCCGCGTCGCCGCACCACTTTTGGGGCAAGCTACAATGTACATACCAGAAACCGGAGACTTTTTTGGGGGGCCTGAGATAAGTAGTTTTGTGGTGACACCCCTGGTCATTCTCTTTAATGAGATGTGTGGTTCTGAAAAAGAACCGGAGGGAACTTAACGTTTCGGACAGTATGCTCTGCCTATCGTCAGAAGACTTAGGGATTCCAACGGTGAAGCGGGGTTATATGTTGCCTTGAAGTGATAAGGGAAATGAAGAACGGTTACGCAACTCTTTATAGGGGTACTTATGCGGAACGTGGAGGATGCTGGAGGAATATTTATTAGCAGGCATGAGATTTTTTCAGACTTTGAATCTTGAAAAAAGACATTGTTTGTACACAAAAATATGCATCTTTCAAATATTTCATCAAACTTTTGTTTGTAAATTGCCAATTTCATCCCTGATTTAGAGAAGTTTAACCCTTTCCCTACCATGGGCGATTTTTGTCGACAATTAGCTACCCCCTCGACTCTGATCCATCAGAGTCAAGTCCATATTCAGCATGAAAGCAGAAAGCAGAATGAGAGAATACCCCGTGGGGGTTAGATTTAAAAGATCAGATTGTCTTGTTTCAGGGGGATGGGCTGGTTTTTCTTTAACACATTCCTCTGTTGCCCACACCTTGAGTGGTCTTTGGCCTTGTGATGGGCGATTTGCATAAAAAATGCATCTCCATAATTGCATTTTGTTTTCATTTGCACAAAGAGACGCGCCCTTGCTGTTCTGCGCCCTTGCTGTTCTGCGCCCTTGCTGTTCTGCGCCCTTGCTGTTCTGCGCCCTTGCTGTTCTGCGCCCTTGCTGTTCTGCGCCCTTGCTGTTTTACTCTGATGGACAGTGATGGTGGAAGCATTTACTCTTCTAGAGGTAGAACAAGGGACGAAACTTGATGATGGCTTGTGACTTTGTGGTGTTGTTGGTTTTTTTGCAGCTGATCTTCTCTGAGAAGTACACACTGGCGGAGGAGCTGAGCTGGCATATTGATCATTTCTGCTGCTGGAACTGTGACACTGTTCTTGGAGGACGGCGCTATGTGGCCAGGGAGAGCCACCCTTACTGCTTGCCTTGCTATGACAAGCTATTTGCAAAGGTAGGACCTCCGGCTGGCAACAGTGTATGACCTTAAAAATCAATTTGTCCAAACAATTATAGGATCCTAGCGCAAACATTTTTCAAAAGTAAGATATTTCATAATCATTTGGAAGTAAACATTTTTGATTCCTGCAAATGGTGTATCCTACCCTATAACTGTAGTATACACCATTTGCTTTTGATGTAATTTTTAAAAACGGATAAGTTAGGGGAGTCATATTTTATAGCAAATATTCTGACGCTGACCTGTTTAGATTTGAAGCTGGAAAAAACGAAAGTGCTGTGCAGTCTGGTTCCTTGACTTCCTTCAGACAAATTGAAAAAATTGGGGGCAGTGATTGAACAACGAATTGTGTGAAATTGCCGTGATTTTACAGTACGCTTGAGCCTGTTATTCACTTACAGTCAAATAAAGTATTTCATAATAATTCAGTAGTTTTTTTTGTTATGTTTGCAAAATGGTGTATACTACCTTTAAACCAAAAGTAAGCAAGTCAATGTACAGTACAGAGCAATTGAAACTTAACCAGTTTGCGCCGGAGGACGTACAAAAAACAAACATGTATATACACGCAAATTTTTTGCCAGATTCAAAATGGATGATGCATAAACACGCCACGAGCAAGTCCGTAAATGTCTGTCAGCAGCGAGCAAGGCCGGGAATGCGTGGGTGTGCTTCATGGTACTGGCGGCCTGAACCTGCTTCGGATTGAGTTTTGTTAAAAATAATTCCGCGCCTCGGCGCGAACTGGTTAACACTGCGAATGGGAATGAAAAGAATAAAATGAATTTTGCAATCTGAGTTTAACTCTTAACCAGTTCGCGCCGGATGACGTACATGTATATAAACGTAAACATTTCCCCAAATTCAAAACGGATGACGCATAAACATGCCAAGTTCAAGTTCGGAAATGTATGTCAGCAGCGAGCAAGGCCGGAAATGCGTGGGTGTGCTTCCCGGCACTATCAGCCTGAACCCGCTTCGGATCGAGTTTCGTTAAAAATAATCCCGCCCCTCGGCTCGGCGATGTTAAAATAATACCGGCGCGAACTGGTTAATTGTACTTTGTATATTTTCCCATTCCAGTACTGTGGCACCTGCAATGAGAAGATAGAGGCGGACAGCAAGCGACTAAACCACGAGAACAACTTCTGGCATGCAGACGCCGTCTGCTTCAAGTGCTCCTCCTGCTCCGTCACGCTCGTCGGTCGTTCCTTCCTCCCCAAGGATCGCAACATCTTCTGCTCTGTGCAGTGCAAACGAAAGTACCACAACCAGTGAGGAACGGATGGTGTAGCAGCCTTTACTTCAGTGGCCTCTAGAGGGGGCTGTTTTATAAATGTGGATAGGCCAAGGAAGTCAGTAATATGACTTTAAGAGTTTAGGAAATTGCGGGAGGTTCTGTCTGGATCTAGATTAATTCCAAATTCATTGTGCTCGAAACAGGTAACCAGAACATTATATGTGACCCGCTCTGCAAAAATGAGTCTAATGTCGGAAAATACATTTTTACGTAAAGGTCTGTTTTTTGTCTCGGAAGTGATTTTTCTTTCAACAAATGATATTTTTGTTTTAAGGCATTTTGGTTTCGCCGACACCTATATTTTCAGATCTGATCGATTGAAAAAATGATCCCTAAATTTAATTTAATACAGGTTTTGTCATTCTCTTACCATAGCATCTGATGAAGCACTACAATTGTAAATCTTCATTTCTTTTCAAAAACATTTTGAATATAACTGAGAAAAAGCAAATTTACAAAAATTGTAAAAGACCAATGCATTACACTACAGAGTTGTGCAATATATCAAATGAAAGCTTATTTTCTGCTTTTTCTGACCAACTGTAAAATTGAAAAAAACAACATTTTTAACACATCAGACTCATTTTTGCAGAGTGGGTCACATATAACATCTGGGGTGCGCTTCACTGGCATAAACAGTGCTAACAGATGCCAATACTTAAGCTAATATTTAAGCAAGTGGGACCAATTGATTTGCCGCTAACATTGCATAAGCAACCAAGGCGAACAGTCTTTCCGAGTTGTTAACAAAAAATGACCTCCACACAATGAACAATATTCCATTATCAACATCCCAAGTCAATTCATATTATCACTGGAACAAATTTGCTTAATTTTTCAACGATTTCAAAAGCTGTTCTCCAAACAGTGCCACACCAGGTTTGACAATTTTGGATGACATTATCCTTTGACATTATGACATTTTAGGGTGAGCACCTTTGCAGGGTAATTTGGGTTCATTTGGGGCATTCAGAAAGTGTGTAATAGTTTGGGAATTCCTTGGAAAACTGGGTTTTTTTTAAGTAATCTTCAATTACAATGTTAATTCTGGTGGAAGTATACCCCAAAAAATTCCAAAGTTTTAAAACGACATACTTTCTGTGCATAACTGTTTTTTATCACGATACACGTGTACTGCTTCCCAACATGTACTGTGGGAAAAGTGAAATTAAACTTTATTGTTTTTGCTGTCTAACCATGTCTGTCTGATCTTCCTTTATCATTTTCTTTAATTTTTTAATAACCAATACATGTACAGTGAAATTGAAAGGTAATATAGAATAGAGAAAACCAGAAAATCATCAACAAATTGGTGTTTCTAAAACTTGTTATGCTTTGTAAGCCTAAATATTGGAAGATCTTGTTTGTTTCTGCAGGAGATAATCACTGGAACAGAAAACAATGAACATGAGAAATTAGAAAATCAATCAGTGTTTTGCTTTGCACGCTTTCAAATATTCCTTCTTTTTTAACCTTGCTCCTATTTTGTCCTTAAAAGTCTTATTTCCTACATTTGTGTGTCTCCCAACTCTCAAAAATTTTAATTTAAGTGTTACTTACTGTTCTATGTAAATCACACAACGAAGGGCTTTGTGCGTATGAGTACTACAACTGTACTTCCAAGCGCTTAGTTGAGGATGGGGCACAGAACATACCAAATGAGGCTTATGATAATCTGGACGGTTTTTTTTTTTTGGTTTTTTTTGTTCTTTTTTTTGTAGGGGAAGGGGAATTTTTGATTCTGCTATTCAACTGCATCTGCTTGAAAGCCTGGGTATGTTCAAACGGGAAGATAATATTTTCAAAAAAATCACCATGGCAACTTAATACCCATTTTGTCTACGGCATTTTTTGAAAGTTTTACAATCGTGGATGCCAAGAAAAAAGCAAGAAAAATGGCGTTTGTTTTCAACCGGTATCTGGCAGTGATTTATTTTTTTATTTTTTACGATCGCCATTCAGCGATTGTGACTTTTTAAAATAAAATTCAATTTTTCGGAACAATTACATGATATCTAGCGCAATCATTTAGCTGGATGCCTAGAATCGTTATTTACTTTCAAATAAGTAAGATATTTATTAATAATTTTGATATCTGCAAATGGTGTATCCTACCTGTAAAGGTAGGATACAGAAATATCTTACTTATTTGAAAGTAAATAATGATTGTAGGCATCCAGCAAAATGATTGCACTAGATATCCTGTAAATGTTCCGAAAAATTTAATTTAATAAAAAAACACCACACAAACGGTATTTACTATAAAATACAACCCCCCAAATCCACCCATTAATGATAATTCAAGCAATTACCAATGGAGTATCCTACCTTTAAACATGTAGGTGATCAGATCAATGAATGGAATATGCATACCTGTAACTTTATTAGTGACAATATTCTCAATTATTTTGTAAACTTTGGAGATTGTCTGTAAAGGATTTAGCCTACTATTTAGATTAAAAAAATTATTTGTTTTTACACCTTGTCGGTGAAGACTATGAAAGGTGTCCATTCTAGCAATAGGTAATTATTTTGCTTCAAATTGTTTGCACATGTAGTTATATTATTGTACACAGATTTAAAGTCAGAAGTCGGAATCACCAAAAGTAGCCTTTGGTTAATAAATATAATTATTTATGTATTTTGTATGTAACGGTGACTGTGCACCAAATAAGTACTCTGGTCATCTTAAATAACATCATGAGGTATGATTTACATAATTAACTGTGTAGAACTGTGCTGTACAAATGTTGCTGTTGTAAAGTTGTAATTGTGTATGTTTCAAGGGAAAAAAATAGTCTGTCAGCCTGTCACTCGGTTTGAGTTAAACATGTTCGTGCATAATGTGAACCAAACACGCTCTAACAGACTGGTGCCTGTGACTAATTTACTCATAGTCAAGTCATAATAGTTCCCAAATATTCAGGGAACAAGACTGATTCATGACATTTAGAGGGTTCATCTCACAAAGGGTACCAATAAGATAAAATGGTGGTATTGAAGAAATCGTGCATTTTAAGATGGAGGTATATATATCCATGTAAACTGTCCAAAGTTATGTGCTTGAAATTTATATGCTTTAATTTTATATTGCAGAAGATTAGTTTTTTTCTTTTTGGTAGAATTTGAAACGT
Organism: Crossaster papposus; assembly: GCA_037893245.1. Taxonomy (NCBI): domain Eukaryota; kingdom Metazoa; phylum Echinodermata; class Asteroidea; order Velatida; family Solasteridae; genus Crossaster; species Crossaster papposus. The sequence continues at coordinate 582,772 of JBAIAA010000335.1, read as the reverse complement.
TTGTTATAGTGGAAAATGCCTTAATTTATGTATGGTCCAATGTTATGTTTTTAATTTTGATTTCAATAATTATTGGTAATTTGGTAATGATGGTAATTTTTTTAAGCTTTTGATTAACATTAAAAATGTAGCCCCTTTTTGTTTAGTAATAATTATTTTTGTGTTTTTTTCTCATAATCTTTAATTGTTTAATCTTTCTAATGTAATTGGAACCCTAAAAATATGATATAATATATCGAGGTTTTTGTGCGTAGTTGATTTCTTTTGGCTTGAATAAACTAATCTTGGAGATACCACACAACCTTCTGGAAGTAATTCTTCTAAGATATGTTCTTCAGCAATAACTAATCTCTTCAGAACACTCAAAGTTTTGAAGACGGTACCCAAGAAATACATGTTGTTGGCAGACAGGAACAACGTAACGCAAGTAGTCAGAGAAATACAGTTCCAGGCTTTAGTTTCAAATATTCCTGCTTTTCCGACTTATTTGTCTCACAACTTCAAAAAATGAAATCTTATTGAATATTTTGTTTTCATAACAATAGGCTAGGGCGTTGAGTACAAAATAGAAAATGCCAAAATAGAAAAAGGGCGCATAATAGTATTATGCGCTAATGCGCCCTTTAATTATACCTTGCTCGGTCCCGCCCAACTTGCTACTAGGCGCTGGGAAGAGCTGATGTGCTTGACGCTCTGATTGGATAGATTTTGAATGGCCTGTGAACTGGAGAAAACCAGTTCCGCGGCTCAACTGCGCTGTGCAATTTGAAAAATCATGATACGCTACCCAGGACGCCGCGCGTTTCCTTCTCAGAATTCCGAGATTAGCATGTCCCGTATGGGCGCGCGGTGGGAGCGAAATATATGCCGTACCTTCGCCGCCCCAAACAGAGGGCGCTATTTAAGAAAATGGTCGATCATCCAACCCAGTCTCCTCCTTATTTTGTGACTGGGTTGCGATCATCACATCCAATACAACGCTCCATATAAAAACAATAGCGGCATGCTGCGCTTTGCGCGGCACCCGCTAGCTGGGTGGAGAAAAACCTCGTCGTCCTGAAAGCATCATGAGAGTAGATTATAAACAAATCCGAAAATTTCTGCACAAAGTACCAGGTTTATAAACCTGCCTGTTTGTTATCCCAAGATGCTTTGCGAGTGTGATTTGTTTCATGTTTCAGAAAGTTATAACAGCAACTTGCCTAAACGGTTTTCTTTAGAATACAGACGTTTGAAACTGACCCCTCCCCATCCTCCTTTTTAACTTCCTCGTTGGCATATGCATTATTGCACCTAACCCGCCCAAATCCTCCAAAATCAATATGATTTTGCACACACCCTCGGGAGTAGTTATACAACTCAAACTCCATAGGGTGTATGCAAAATCATATTGATTTTTCATAGGTTGTGTGCAAAATCATATTGATTTTTGTTTCAGGGTATGGTGTCCTTGAAGGGACCACGCAAGGACTACGCTGACTTAGGTGTTTTACCTGCTCCCAAATAATGCTTGCAGCCTTGTATATTTCCCTCACGGTATTTTGCCCTTGCATTTTGGCTGTATTTTTGCACTTGCATTTTATTTTTAGCTGTATTTTGTCCTTGCATTTTGGCTATCGCCTTTTGCAACGCAACTTTAATTTCAGCTAATCGATCACCATTCTTAATATTCCTCCGTGATACAGCAGTGTAGTTTGCACACTAGATTATTTTTGTATGTAAAATGTATTAATTTATTTTGTGTCACTCGAATTTCACGAGCCTGTTAGTTCCTCATTTTCGAGTTTCATTTGTTTTACCACTTGGATATCATGAAAGAATAAGAAGGAATAATGGACCTATATGTTTTAAATGTTACGAACATTAATACAGCGTGCACGAAGATAGCTTTAAGCATTCTAGACTGAACTTTGCACAGTCGGCAGAACCTATTCGCGCAAACTGAAATTCGCGTCAATTTCTAAGACCTGTCTTGAAATTTGATGTCAATATTGACGCCAATATTCACGACTTTTGGGGGCAAGTCCTGAAATTTATCACGAATATTTGCGTCAATATTCACAATTTAAGTAGTCCATAGTCCAGGTCCACCGCGTGGCTGTTGTTTGTTTGTAACATTTATTTAAAAAAAATGTTGTCATTCATTACAATATGTACAATCATATATAAATTACCAGATAATAAAAAAAATGTTGACAGAATCTATATACAAACAATAAGTTAAATAAAGAAGCGGACGGTATTAATAATATAAGTGACAACATTTAGGTACAAGGTTAAGCGAACGTTCGCTTCTGTACCTAACCTCATTATAAAGGGGGTCTCAAAAAAATTACAACGCACCTATAGGTGATCGTAATTTCTGAAATAAGTGTCGGAATAGAAAAAAATTTACGACAAAATAAAGTCAAATTAGTTTGCTATAATTTAAAGAAAACTGCGCTTGATTCGGTTCAGTAATTACGGAGAAATGAGCGATTACGTAACAGTAGTCAAAAAACACTTCCATCCAAGTTTGTGTATTACAGATTTTCCTTTGTGTAGGTGGTTACTTTCCTTTTTTCCCTTGTTCAATTAGCCAACACTGTTTAGTTTAATTATCTCGATAACTTTTATGTGCAATATTATGTTAAACTTGGTTAACACCTGGGATATTATTTAGGCTAAAAGAAGAAACAGAACAAGAAAAAAGTTATGAATGATGTTATCTTATGAAATAATGTATTGTCTGTGCTGTCTAAATCACTCAATACGAGCAAACTTGGATGGAAGTGTTCCATGACTACTTTTACATATTTTCCCGTGATTACTAAACCGAATCAAACGCGTTTTATTTACATTATAGCCAACTAATTTGACTTTATTTTGTCGTTTGAATTGTTCGATTCCATTATTTATTGAGGAAGTTACGATTACCTAAATGAGCGTTGTAATTTTATTTGAGACACCTTGTATACGGACAGACACATCCGGCAGAGAACCGGACAAGCAATTAAAGGACAAACACAACTTAAAGACAGGCGAGTTTAAGACAAGGCCAAATTATTAGTTTAATAAGACCCAAATTCAAGTACGAATCAAGGAATCAAGAATTGTTTACGAAGCTTAAGACAGACAGAGAACTTTAGAAGGTCACATGGGAATTATCTAAACTATTCCAGTATGATATCCCTGGATGAGCAACATTAGACATTGTAATACATGTATGTTGAAATGTACGAATACATTTATCCTGGCACTACTTCGAGTATATATACACGAACGTTAGATGTTAAGGTAAAACTACAAATAAAACAGGGACATTTACGACTTTGTGGTTATCTTCAGGGTTTATTTGGTCTGTCTGCAATTTACCACGCCCACCCAGTCTAAGATATGCATACATACGTGTACGTAACCGAGCGCATGCGCTTGTTGTATCGCAATTATTTTAGCAGCCACATCAAACATGGCGATCGGTCAAAATGCACTCTGATGTGTCTGTCGACAAACCCAAATATAACAGGATACTGGTCATGACAGCGCGAAAATTTGGACCACGGTAGTAGTTGAAGGTACTGAGTACACTCCCAGGGTACTGTAGAATACAGCAGGGACCATGTTAGACCCGTCTTCGAGCGAAGAAGAATCGGAAAATGACACATACGAGGATGAAACGGATGCGCTGTCCGTACCGAGCCAGGCCGGGCTACGAACCAGCGCATCTAGCAATGACAGTCTGCAGACCAGCGGCGCTGTCCCCAGTGCTGGTGGCCATCGGGCCTCCGTGGTACGGCCAGCAAGTCCAAGTCCATCCTTGATTAGTGAAAAAGAGCGGGAGGAAACCGAGAGATTGCTGCGAGAAGAGGAGGAACACAAAAAGCGCCTGCAGCTGTACGTGTTTGTTATGCGATGTATTGCCTACCCCTTCAACGCCAAACAACCGACCGATATGGCCAGGCGGCAGACCAAAGTTACCCGGCAGCAACTTGCCACCATCAAGGAACGTTTCCAGGCCTTCATCAATGGAGAAACTCAAATAGTAGCCGACGAGGCGTTTTGCAACGCCGTGCAAAACTATTTCCAGGTGTTCCTGAAGAGTGACCGGGTCTTGAAGATGGTATTGAGTGGTGGCTGTTCCTCCCATGACTTTCGGGAAGTGTTCAAGAACAATGTGGAGAAACGCGTCCGGAGTTTGCCTGAGATTGACGGCTTAAGTAAGGAGACTGTTCTGAGCTCTTGGATGGCCAAGTTTGATGCCATCTATCGAGGGGAGGAAGACCCACGCAAACAGCCTCAGAGGTTATCCACAGCAGCTGCATCCGAGCTCATCCTGAGTAAGGAACAGTTGTACGAGATGTTCCAGAACATCCTTGGCATCAAGAAGTTTGAACATCAGCTGCTGTATAATGCATGCCAGGTGAGATTCCAGATGCTGTGAGATAAGGTTTGCAATTGCAGGAAAGAATTCCATCGGATGTTGTTACGATGAGTACATTGTATGTCCTAGCCTAGCCCAGGTTGGATTCCTCCGTTGTGTACAACGCGACGGAGTCCAGGGTATCAATTTCTCATGCCATAGCGAAACATTTTACAACAACATTTTTTCATAGTTTTACCTGATGAAGAAGGCTGATATCTAGCTTAAATGTCTTTCTTGTGTCTGGAATTACAGATCGTCATGGGCTACTTATTTACAAATAATAAATTGCAAATCCACGCTTTTCGACAAGAACATCATGTTTGAACTTCCTACGTGCGTGCGCGTGCACGCACGAGGCCGGCTCACCAGTCGTACTAGGCCTACGCGGCTGCCGGGTACACGCACACGCGTACAATGGTCGTACATGATGTTCACGTCAAAAAGCATTGATTTCCTATTTATTTTCTGTAAATAAGTAGCCCAAAGACACATTACCTTTTTGTAACTCATGACGATCTGTAATTCCAGACACAAGAAAAATTTTAACAAAATTTCAGCTTTCTTCATCAAGACATCAGGTAAAAATATGAAAAAAAATTGTTGTAAATGTTTTCGCTATGGCAGGACAAATTGATACCCTGGACGTCAGTCATAATGCATTGAAGAACGTCGTCCAACCTGGGCTAGTCCTAGCCCAATAAATGTGGCTCAAATATTGGGGCGTGTTCAACGCGCAATACCGCTGTAGCGACGGGAGCGTCGAACATGTACCGAACCGTACAGAAATGTAAACAAATATGGCGACCGTCATAAACGCAGTGAAAGGAATGCACAATTGCAGAATACCCGGCCACTTCGTATTCGTGGCTTTGGAGGATGTTTTTTTAAAGGGAAATAAAGTCGGCGTTTCTATACAAGTACTTACTCCTGTATTCGTGGCTTGGTTACTTTCGCGTGGCGCCGTGGCGGGGTATTCTGCAATTGCTCATTGCACATTGTTTGAAGTAAATTATATGTTACAAACCAATTGTCGGAAAAAAGCCAACAATCTTAGGGTTTAAGTCGTGCGTTTACGCACTCGCAAATGGAATGCATGGTCTGCATATGAAGCCAATATGATGTTTTGTTTGCACATGCTCTACCTAGACTGAACAAGTCATGCTATCGCAGTCCAATGGACGGCTAGCTTTTAACATCATGCTGGTTTGTTTAAATCCAAATTTCTGTTCTAGAGTTCAATACTCGCACGAAATGTCGAATTGGCTAATTTGGCTTATGGTGTATCCCGTACGTTCAACAGTACAGTGAAGGTACAAGACAAGTACAATGTATGCGGGTATATATACCGCATGTACCAGTATTGCGCTATACTATTGGACTTCCTCCGTATAGAAATACACTTTATACCTCCACAAAAGAAGGGCATAAATACAAAAATGAATTTCATTCAAAGAGAAATGAACTCCGGAGTGAGTACAATACGTTTGTGCAAATCTCAAGATTGCGTTCAACACCACTATAACGAACATTACGCGATCCACAGATTTTGTTTGGTATATCGATCGTTCCGTATAGTGATTTTCAGCCACCAGTCCATCACTAAAGGTGCCATCTTTAATGAAGCACTGGTAGTTTGACGTTTGGGAATTAAAAATGGCTCAACAGCAATTGATATACCAAGTGTATAAAACTATGTACATGACATATTTTCAATAACAATGTTTGGTTACTTTGGTACAGTATGTTTGGGAGCAAAGGATGGTGGATTTGGTTTAAAATCCGTTGACTTTTCTTCAAGTTCAACAACAATGTTTGATATTTTTGTACACACAAATCGGGAGCCAAGGATGTGGTGTTCGGTACAGCCAAATGTTTGGTGTACGTAGTGGTGTTCGGTATAGGGGTGTGGCACTGTATGTAGTTGTTCCAAATTTTGAGGATTTATAGTGCTCCAACCCCCAAAGGGTTTTATGTGAGTTCCCTGCCACATGCAGCAAACTGCATCATTTTTCAAAGCATAGAGAAAGGCCTTCTCTATGGTCAAAGTGACAACCCTTTCCAATGCAGCTCTACATGTCAGAAATCTCAAGGTCAAACTGCTTCTGAGTCTGCCATCACAAAACAGCAGAATCTATCTGTGGCATTGTTTAATGGGGATCAGCTGTCATAGTCTTGGAATGTGGTTGTTTAGGCACTAGGTTTGACAGCCAAATGCATCAAAGTGCACCAAACTTTCCTTACCTGAAGCACTCCGCTGTGTCTAGCAGGGTTTGGGTTATTTGACATTTTGAGTTTCATAATTTGTGAGGCGTTCTGGCAAACTCGTAAGTGAATAAAAATAAAAAATAAAAATTGGGGATTTATTTATAATTTTCAGATTTATTCATATTTGAAATGTTTTATACCAGTACCGGTATGTCTACTATCTCTAACCTTTGTGGGCCGTTTCCTTCTTTTTTTACTGTTTGACATGATCATTTATGTAAACATTTACTCATCAGCAGAATGTTTGATTGAAGTGCAACAAACAGTGTTCTGTTAAGGATAATTTTATTATCTTTCCTAACACGACGTACATATGCCCACTTCTGTCTCATTTTGCCAGAACACCCCGCATTTCATGCTCCCCCAAAATGTTTACCACCATGCACCATTGAGATTTCTGTTATTAATTACCCAACCAGTTTCAAACTAACTTCCTGTGTGTGATGGTGCTCTATCAGTCGATTGAGGAGGAGTGTTTTGTATTTAAAAGGGAAGTAAAGTTAGAGATTTTCTTCTGGCATTTTTGCGCGATCGAGTGATAGCGCAGAGCCACTGATCGCGCCCAACATCCGCACCAAATCGAGATGTTGATACACAAGTCTTCAAGTTATGGTGTCCCAACCATTTATATTTGCTGTCTTATTTTAACAGGGTGGCCTTATCAGTTAAACAACTGCTTTCCATAAGGGCCCTGTGTATTACATGTACATGATTAGTAAAATACATTGAATTAAAACAAGATCAGAAACATATATATTAATACCAATCAAATTAAATGAGACATATAAAAGAAAGGGAAAAAAGACTAAAACCATAAAAAGTCAAAATATAGAAAACTTATAAAAATTAATAAATTATATTGTTTTAACCAGTTCGTGCCGGAGGGCGTATACACGCAAAGTTTTTCAGAGATTTAAAACGGATGACGCATAAACACGCCACAAGCAAGGCCGGAAATGTCTGTCATCAGCAGTAAGCAAGGAGGCATTGAGGAATTGTAATAGGTGTGCTTCCTGATACCATTAGCCTGAACCCGCCTCGGATCGAGTTTCGTTAGAAATAATCCCGCGCCTCGGCTCGAATGTTACAATAATCCCGGCGCGAACTGGTTAACTATAAATGACCTTGACCAGTGACCTATTCGTCCAAAATAAAGAGACACCAAGACCAACCCACAAATGTGTACAAGTGGTACTTTTCCGGAATTCAAAACCGATGACAGATAAACACGTCATGAGCAAAGCTGGAAATATCTGTCAACGACCGGCTTGCAGCGAGCGAGGCCAGAAATATTGGGGTGTGCTACCCACATATGCCGGCCTGAACCCGTCCCAGATCGAGGTTCATGAAAAACAATCCTGCGTCTGGGCCTGGTCAGTGTCAAAATAATCCCGCCTGAACCGATTGTATACGTTTTAGTACATGTATGTGTTAGGTCCGAGGCCCCATAGGTCCGAGGCCCCATAGGTCCGACGCCCCATAGGTCCGACGCCCCATAGGGTAGGTCCGACGCCCCATACGGTAGGTCCGACGCCCCATGTCGGATCATAGGTCCGACGCCCCATACGGTAGGTCCGACGCCCCATACGGTAGGTCCGACGCCCCATGTCGGATCATAGGTACGACGCCCCATGTCGGATCATAGGTACGATGCCCCATAAGTTCGACGCCCCATAAGTCCGACGCCCCATAAGTTTGACACCTCATAAGTTTTACAATTAAATTTACTTTTTGTCAGACTTTAAACTTATGAGGCATAGGACTTTTGAGGCCGAATACTTGTCCAATGCCTCATACATGTACATGTAAGTCCGATGCCTCATAATTAAAACAATTGGGACTTATGAGGCGTCAGACGATATACCGTACATGTACCGGTACATACCGGTACATGGCCCCACGTGCACTTGCTCGCCGCACACATCCTAACAGACGACGCACAGGCACATCTTGGTATTGAAAGGAGCCCACAACGTACAGTGCCTGGTGCCACCACAGAAAATGGCTGATGCCGAATTGGTCTATAAACAGAGGGCACATGGTGTACCCTCTAAATATCTATGGTACGTGTACATCGGTACATGTACCGTACAACAAGGTACAGTACATGTATCACTTTTTGCCATTCAGCCTTAATATTCCGAAATCCTCCAAAACCGCCCGGAGAATTTTGGACGATTGAGGAGGGTTAGGGTTAATCTAAGAAACTTTTTAATAATAATTTGGTGGGTTCTGTTAGTACAATGTACGTTAGAGACATACATGTACCGGTACATATTTTGTACATTGATGGATGTACATCCATGTACCGGTACATGTACCGTACAGTACCATAGTAGGCCTACACGTGTACGGTACAGATACATTTTTGGTAAAGAACTGCATGCCACACAGGCCTAGATTGTACGGGTGTACCTGTACATGTACACATCTACATGTAGGTGGTGTTCATGTGTACATGTACACTACACCTACCAGAGATATTGCAATATGAATTGTGTGTGTAAATTAAATGAGTTGGCCTATAACACGCTCATCTTACTGCTGGCTGGTTGAAATGTCAGAGTGTGTCTTGCCTTGGAATGACCATTCATGTGGAAATAGTGAGGTGGACGTAAATCGGGCTCATTTTATTGACATCCTGGAACAGTGAAAGTACTGGGTACACATACCGGTACATTGTAGTTGGGAATATTAAAATAAGAAAGCTGTGAACGTGTATACGAGACAATGTAAACTTTTACTGTTTTTTCTCCCTGTACAGTATACTTGGACGTGTACCAAATGATAATAATTTCACACAAAAAAATGGAAAGCTACATGTACATACATGTACGTGTAGTATGTGTTGTTTACTGCTGTACACATGTAACATTTGTAATAATATTAAGATCAACATTTTCTTTTAACCAGTTCGCGCCAGGATAAAAAAAAAAAACGGACCCAGGTGCGGGATTATTTTTTATAAAAAAAAGGGTTTTCAATTCAGTGAAATATTTCTGTTTTGATAATTCTAAAACAAGATGCCAACACTGTACCGGTATGTAGTTTATTAGCACCAGGTACATGTACTGGTACAAGTACATGACATTATTTTTCAAGTAACAAATGAACAATTTAATACCATAGTATAAAGTCAAGCAAAAAAAAAACATGTTTAGCGTCCCTGCCCGCTTCCTTTTTGGAGGCCGCCTGGATTTTTTTTTTAATTTTAAAATTTTTTAAATAAAAAAATAAGAATGGCGGCCATCTTAAAAATTAAAAATAAAAGCCCCTCCTCTCTTCTTTTTTCAAAAACACGGATACTAAACATTTTTATTTTATTTAGCCTAACAAATTGTATACCGTTTTTCTCACATGTACCGGTACATACTGTATGTCTACTGGATCCTACAAAGTAGGTAAAATTTAGGCACTTATTATCAGGTCTCCAAGAACATGTCCATCGTAATCAATCTACTTTTCTTACGCCAGGCCTTCTGGACTGGCCAAGTCTACCGAAATCCAATGAATTGGGGGATGGATTTTTGTGGATTTGGAACGGTTAGGTTGTACATATGCTACATGTATGTAAGTAAACATTTTCATTATGTAATTTCTGTTCATGAAAATACAAACTTGTTTCAAACAGAAATGCACGTACCTTACAGTTTACACAATACTTAACGTGTCTTTTAAAAATACATTGTGCATGAAGAACATTAAATACATTGTACGTGTACATTGGAGGCCTGACTAGCATAAAAAGGCTGTTACCGATATATTTTAATTATTGACTTTCTAAAAGATAATTTGGCTAAATAACCTGGAGGTGTATCTGTCCCACTTTGCCTCATCTTCATAATCCTGCTTGGTTGCTAGGAACCCCCATCCATCGGTCGGATTAGCCTTGGTACATGTACCAGTATATGAAATGCACAGTTTATCATCTCGAGGCACAAGGCTGGATGCAAGCAGTTTGGTAACAAGGACTTGTGACTATTACGTACATGTACGGTACATGTACGGCGTCACGTCATTGGCGCTATTATGTATGGAGATTTGTATATAAAATGAAGGTGACCCTGGCTTCTGTATCTAAAGTCTGAACTCGGTTAAATGTACAAATGACCTGTATTTGCCATCAACAACAGCCATCAAGTACAGAATACAGATACACCATTTTCAAAAATAAAAAATACTGAATTATTATGAAATACCTTGATTGTACATGTAATTGATTGTATCGGTACATGTACATTTGTACGGTAACAGTGTCAAGCATCCTGTGGAATCATGGCACCCGGTGTGCTGTGTTTTTCAAGAAAATTTGAATTTTATATTTCTAACAGTTCCCGGCCAGCAATCATAAGGAAAAAAAATGACTATTTTCAAACACTGCTCTAATTTAGTCCACATTATTTCAGTATCTTTGCACTAGTAAGAAGTCATAAACACCAGAATGCCGTGTGACCAGGAATCACGCCTAATTTTACGATACAACCTGGAAAACGACATTGTGGGAATCACTCAATGAGGATATGACTTTGTACTGGTATCTTATCACAAGGGAAACTGACTGAGTAAAATTACATGCATTTTGTATTTCAAAGTGAACAAAGAAATTGCCAAGGCGGGACTTGAACCTGCAACCCCCGGGACAAATGAGAAATAAAACAAATTGTTGGAGGAAGCCGACTACATGCCCGAAGAACAAACATGTACCCGGTACAAATGTACAGTACATGTACCCATCTAGACCACATGGTGATTCTTTCCTCCAAATGAAATATTCACTGCCAGAAGTCATGTCGCACTTGATGAATCATGCCCAACGCTAAGTCAGACAGTCGCTACCTCCTACATGTACCGGTAGGTGTGTCACTGCGATCATGTGGCACGTAAATCTTTGCCATGACTGAACGAATATCATACCCGGGTAGCACCATGATGTGCTATTGTTTTCTTAAGAGAAGTATCTATTCCAAGATGGTCAGCCGAACATCCTTTTAAAAAATTTGACTATTTGTGACATGCTCCACAAAAATGGGTATATACACAACAATATGGAAATGTATACATGGTTGGAAAGCCCACAACGTACCGGTAGCTCCATAGCCCCTCCCATTTGAGGGATATGATTTATTTTTGCATATACTTCCTTGGAGTTAAAAATACACAGTTCTGAGAAAACAGGCTTTGAAATACATGTGGTTCTCTCTGTTGTAGAACAACAGAACGATGTGCACAAAATGGTAATTTTTCCCACTTTATTCATCAAAAACAACATTTCTGTAAAAGGAACCTAAAACTGTAGATATTAAAGATGTCATTCGTGACAAAAAAAAAAATCACATTTTGACAACATTTTCACCCTCTCAACGTTAAGCGGGTTATGTACATTGTGTAGTTCTAGATAATTTCCAGTAACAAAAGAAGTAATTGAAGAATTCCTAATTAAGTAAAATTTGTGTAAACAATAGAAGTCCAACCAAATGTGCAGTCCCAACCAGGGACCTTCTGGCTAGAGTTAGAGTTAATTATAAAATAACAAATGTCCTTTTTTATATTGTTTGGGAAATTATTAATGTTTGGTCGTTTATATTGATCGGCAGCATTTAATAATACACAAAATATAAAATGGCCAATGCCAATAACTTCCAGGTAAATCTTTTGGACAGGCAGGCAAGTACACACATGTGTCGGTACTCCCAGTCAGACTGTTCTCTGTTCCTCTTGGTGTTCTCTGTGTTCCTCTTGGTGTTCTCTGTGTTCCTCTTGGTGTTCTCTGTGTTCCTCTTGGTGTTCTCTGTGTTCCTCTTTGGTGTTCTCTGTGTTCCTCTTGGTGTTCTTTGTGTTCCTCTTGGTGTTCTCTGTGTTCCTCTTGGCGTCTTGGGGTTCTCTGTGTTCCTCTTGGGGTTCTCTGTGTTCCTCTTGGGGTTCTCTGTGTTGCTCTTGGGGTTCTCTGTGTTGCTCTTGGTGTTCTCTGTGTTCCTCTTGTGGTTCTCTGTGTTCCTCTTGGGGTTCTCTGTGTTCCTCTTGGGGTTCTCTGTGTTCCTCTTGGGGTTCTCTGTGTTCCTCTTGGGGTTCTCTGTGTTGCTCTTGGGGTTCTCTGTGTTGCTCTTGGGGTTCTCTGTGTTGCTCTTGGGGTTCTCTGTGTTGCTCTTGGTGTTCTCTGTGTTCCTCTTGGGGTTCTCTGTGTTCCTCTTGGGGTTCTCTGTGTTCCTCTTGGGGTTCTCTGTGTTCCTCTTGGGGTTCTCTGTGTTCCTCTTGGGGTTCTCTGTGTTCCTCTTGGGGTTCTCTGTGTTCCTCTTGGGGTTCTCTGTGTTGCTCTTGGGGTTCTCTGTGTTGCTCTTGGGGTTCTCTGTGTTCCTCTTGGGGTTCTCTGTGTTCCTCTTGGTGTTCTCTGTGTTCCTCTTGGGGTTCTCTGTGTTCCCCTTTGTGTTCTCTGTTCCTCTTGGTGTTCTTTGTGTTTCCACATGATGATGGCAGTGATGATTGTGAGTATGATGTACTAGTACCAGTAGTTCTGCGTTGGGGTGCTCATGTCTCATGGCATTGTCCACATTAATGGCAATCCCCACTTCTCTGAAGGGTTGGATGCTTAGACCTCCTTTTCCCATCAGCTTCATCTTCGTCCAGAATGCTCAAGTAATCTGTTGTCAGTTACTCGCTTTATTCAGCTCATCATCTAAGGAGCTCCTATACTATATCTTGAATTGGAGTACTTAACCCTAACTACCCCAAACCCATCAAACTCCAACTGCAGCTTTCGCTAGGTTTTGGCAGGTTTGATACCAAACCGTAACAACTTGTTGTTAGACTTTGTTTGACTCAGTACCAAAGGCCCAGGGAGACCCTGTTGAATTCTGTGAGGTTCAGGACAGAAAGGCATGAGACTTGTCAAAATGTTAGAAATTTTTAGAATGCACAGGCATTTATAGGTGAGTGACCCACATTGTCACGGCACAGTTCCTGGTCAACTGTAAGTGTATACACTTACACCTTGTATGTGTGTCCCCACTAAAACACATAATACCACTGGCCAGTTATCACTGTTCCAAGTCAATAAAACTTCAACTGTTGGAGTTTGGCAGGTTTAGTACTGTTAGGTTCAGTACAGTGTACCAAAAATTACTGAACATGTGTGAGCTGTTGAAGTTTGTTAGGTTTGGTATGCTTTCTAGTGCGAGAGCCTAGGGGGTTAGGGTTAAAACAAGGTTTTAACTTATAAGTGAACTATTTTACGTTGTCCCAATTGCAAAGGTTTAACTCGATACACTGCATCTGACAATCGTTTTACAACTTGAACAGGGCCTTTCCAGGGGGACTGCAATTCTGTACAAGACCAACTTTTATTGTGTACACTGTATACAGGTGTACATGTAAATTTCTACCCATACTTTATCACCAACACTATAAGGATTTTTTTTTAATTTGACATCATACAAAAGGTTTTTGCCTTTTTTGTTCACCTTGAATTCTACACCTTGAATTCTACGGGTACATTACATACATTACTTGCTACGGGAAACGCTCTTTGCGTAGTTTACATACAGTTTAGTAGCATTTTCCTCAGAACCGTTACAATTTTTGTTCTTGCTGATTAACAAATCACATTAATAGTAGTGATAATTCATGGCCAACCATCGAACAATTTTGTAGTAATGCCAGTAGTTTCCTTTTCACTTGCTCAATAAGCCATCATTATGTACTGTATAAGGCTGTCAGTTTGCGGTTATTAAATTATCCGTGTAACCGTTCGTTTTACGGTTACGGTTAACCGTAACCGTGTAACCGTTTGAACGGTCGGTTAACCGTGTAACCGTGTAACCGTTGCAGACCTAGTACTGTATGGGTTATGATCATCCCAGTCAGACTGGTCACCGCTTACTACTATTACTAATCATTGTCTGAATTGTACGATTCAATCTCTCATCGAGCTCATCAGATTTTGGATGATAAGGAGTGTTTAGTAATTCACACATCATCATATCCGGCTTTAAGTCGCTTGTCCAGACTCCGCTGGGTCCGACTTGGGTCTCTTTATGGCACGTCTCCACTGGGCTCGGTCCTGGGCGTCCGTCGACTTCAGGCCCAGTAACTTCATATCAGTCCTCACCACGGCATGCCAGGTCTTCTTCGGCCTTCCCAAAGATCTCGCCCCCTTCCACCACCATTGAACATTGAATGAAATACCCTGCTGATTACAGGAACATCAAATTAAACTTTGTCTCTGTCTTCATTTAGGCATACAAAAAAAAAATGTTATGTTGGCGTATCCCGACCGACCCTAAAAATACGGCCGACCCTGGATATTTTTTTTTTTCAAGGGACGAAATTTAATGATTAAAATCTATATAAATCTAGTTATAAATACGTTTGAAACCATTTCTGACCGTTTCTCATTGTTGTGTGTGTGGATTGTGTATATATATTGAACCTGGACACGCTATCGTGTATCACTACCAGCTTAAACAATTAGGAAACATATTATTTTTTATTGCTGGGAGGAGAAAAAAAAAAAGAAAAAAAAAAAAGAATCCCTACCTACCCTACATGTATTTTTTTGGGCCCGTTACGCCAACATAACTTTTTTTTTTATGCCTTAACATAAAATTTAATTTGAGCCTGCAAAGTGTAAACTTGCAATTACTGACTGATCTTATCATGCAAAGACTGCTGTTTGGCATTCAAACTTTTCTGAACTAGAAACTGCTCGTTCTAATTACTTTTTAATATGAAAAGCAAAAGGAAAACACTAAAATATTACAAAGCGTGTATTAAGATTTAACCCACCACCACCGCCCTCTTTGATGACACCAACAAGATGGTGGAATCGATTGAGGAAAGTTTTTCATCAGCCTCAGATTATAAGCAGTTTGCAAAAAGCCCCCAAAACATGCCTGCTCATTGGCCGAGGTCATGCAGAATTAATTACCGGATTTATACTTTTATGTACACGCTATGCTTGTGCAGCAAATATATTCCTTAGAGTACAGACCCCCAATAAACAAAAACATCTTAATGAAAAAAAAGAAAAACAAATAACAAAACTGTGATTACCAAATGCCTGCAGTCAGGCTCTGTGTGTGAGGCAAAGAGTTAATTAATTTGAGACTTTATAATTATTGATTGAGGAAACACTGAAAGTTGTTCACATTGTAAAATTTCATTTGCATAGTCTACATGTAAAATAAAACAGGAGGCGGTGTCAGGAACCACAGTACACGTACATGTATCATACACTTGGCCCAGATTTAGGACGGGTTTTGTTCGGCCTTCCAATTGTTTTTATAGGCCCAACCAACATGTATGGTACATGTACATCTACATGTATCCGTACCTTAACTGAATTGGGAAATGCAAAATTGTAGGCATTTGTTATTGACATATTGATTCCAGAGTGTATCGGAATAAATACATTTCAGTTACTTAACCAGTTCGCGCCGGGATTATTTTAACATCGCCGATCCCACGGGCGGGATTATTTTTAACGAAACTCGATCCGAAGCGGGTTCAGGCTGATAGTGCCGGGAAGCACACCCACGCATTTCCGGCCTTGCTCGCTGCTGACATACCGGTACATTTCCGAACTTGAACTTGGCGTGTTTATGCGTCATCCGTTTTGAATTTGGGGAAATTTTTGCGTTTATATACATCATCCGGCGCGAACTGGTTCATTCATTCTTTATTTTCCACATAACTGGTCTCAATATAATACAACGTAGGTAAAGAAAAGATAAATGTGGATGGGGGTCCCCAAACAGCAAATGCTTGTCGAGTAGGAACCTCCATTAATTTATTGACAAATACATTAATTGTCATTATACACATAAAAACAAAGACACTACACAAAACAAACTGGTTAATAAGATTTCAAGAAAAGTGTACACGTATTACGGATGCAATGTACATGTACAACCGGAAGATGTTGATACTGCATCATGCAGTCATTTTAATGCATTGTGTACAGTATACGTACATTGTACACATTACAGTATAACTTGCAATGAGTAATATGTATATCGGTACCTTAATTAGGAGGCAGATGAGACTCTCTGCTGATTCACTGCACACTGCTAATGGTGTTTTAATTGATGGCTTGAAGTTATCTGCATAAATAATGCTCATCCTTATGTGTGTAAATATGTGTACAATGTACCGGTATACGGTATGTACCGGTAGAAACCAATACCCACTGTGGAACTGCAGGAAGAGGTTACAGATTGTGGACTTGCACATGTCCACAGTCCATTCCCCTCTCTCTGAAAAAAAGTTTTGGGAAAAAAATACGGTAGGGTTAGGTTAGTTACATGTACATGCACAATTGTGTAGAAAAATGTATAGGAACACTAGCTTGAGGGGCCCAGAATCAAATCTTGTGGACTGCATAATACACGTGCATTGTGTATACGTACATGTACATGTACATGTGTAGCACCCTGTCCAGTCATTGTGAATGATGAGCCTCATGGTCCGGGACAGACTTTGCTTTGTAATAATTGCTGTAATTTGCTAGAATTTGGGGTTGAATTTTTTGGGGGAAGTAACCAAAATGAGTATACGAGTACATGTACTTTATGTACAAGAATTAAAACAAAGGTAATGTTCACAGTACCGGTACATGTACCGGTACGTACATGTATGGTGCGAAATACGGTACCCTCTGGGAACTTTGAACACAATGGGGACAATGGGAGTGAAAAGGTCTCCAAAGGGTAATTTCTATAGATGAATAGGTATCCATTAGGAATTTCACGAATTAGTTTTTGGATTGTACCGGTACTTAAATTACTCAAAAAATAGGATTAGAATGTGGGTTAGGGTTAGTGTTTGGGTTAGGGTATATTGGGTCAAAATTTCAATCCAGGAAAATAATTGTGGTAAAAATGGGAGCATTTTGAAAAACGTGCTCGACTTTCTAACCATTTTGTACACGAGAACAAAGCCATGTCTCCACAGTGATACAAAAACGCGAATACATGGATACGTGTGTACGAATCTCTTCATACGTACATGTACTGTGGACCTGCGAACAATTGACATCCACACGATGTGGGAATAATAAAATACGCACTGTGGACTTGCACACATGTATACCGTACATCCAGAGTCTGTTTTGCCCTTTCTGAAAAAGAAAGTACTCGTACAAGTGTACATAAGTACTGACATGCATTGTACAAATTTATAGTATACCGGTAAATAGTACAAAAGTGTATTGCTCTCTGGATTTTTGTGCAGGTCCGTTATTAGTGCTGTACCATTGTACGTGTCCATTCATGTACACATTTACTCACTTGCAAATAAAATGTAAGGTACAAATGTACATGTACCGGTATGCACATTTTCAAATAATTGTGTACTGGCATTTTATTGAAATGCAAAGTACTACGGTACGATATGTACCGGTAACACACTCAGTGGCTTTTTTTCTGTTTCGGTACTTGCAGAAATTGTGTGACAAACATGTAGCACTGTAACCATCACTATAAGAAAAGATACAAGTCAGACAGTTAAATACAAAGGATTGCTTTTTATATTGACGCCGGAAATTAAGGCTTTACAACCTGTAGCAGTACTGTAGTCATGGTAGTGGATGACATCGCAAGATACGGGCAAATCCATTCAGAAATTTCCAGAAGGAACTGGGAGAGATGTGCTAATGCATCCATTTCATCACCTTCCGCTAAACAAACCGTCAAGCGAGAACCTGGCAAACAAACAGTTTCAGGAGAAGAAACAAAAACCCCAAATAACTATAACGATACATAAAATGTACATGATATTCTGTGTGGCCACATGGGAAATTAGAGTGGGAAAAAGTGTTGTTGCAATGTGGGCGATTGTTGTGGTGAGAAAGCGAGATAGTCTTTCGATCAATTTCTCATAGTAAACGCGATGCATACATGTATGTTCATTAGTCACATGGTTGGACACATTGATTGAGATGTTTTGTTAGATTTATGCATTTAAAAAAAAAGCTGTTTTTAATGTGCGTACACACATGTCTGACACACATGTCAACATGTTTGAAACCTGAACAACAGGCTAGATTGTTCCCGTTTCAGACATATTGACACTAACAAAAGTGTTTCAGACATTCCTGGTTCATATTGTACCGATAGTTGGCCGAGACCATGCATTCGCGTTTTTGTATCACTGTGGAAACATGGCTTTGTTCTCGTGTACAAAATGGTCAGAAAGTCAAGCACGTTTTTCAAAATGCTCCCATTTTAACCATAATTTGTTTCCTGGGTTGAAATTTCGACCCAATATACCCTATATTATACCCTAACCCAAACACTAACCCTAACCCACATCCTAATCCTAGTTTTTGAGTAATTTAAGTAAAATCCAAAAAACTAATTCGTGAAATTCCCAATGGAGACCTATTCATCTATAGAAATTTACCCCCCGGAGACGTTTTGTCTCCATTGTACACATTGTGTTCATGTCTCCAGAGGGTACCGTATTTCGGAACATGTCTGACACACATGTCAAAATGTCTGAAACATGAACCACAGGCTAGATTGTTCCCGTTTCAGACATTTTGAAACTAACAAAAGTGTTTCAGACATTCCTGGTTCATATTGTACATGTAGTTGGCCGAGACCAACACTTTCGGGGCCGTGACCAACACTTCCGAGACAGAGACTTTTGCAGGCTGAGACTGAGACTGAGACCACAACTTCCGAAACCGAGACCAAGACCAAAAATGAAAAAAAATATAAAGTATTTATGTGTGTAATAAAGCCAATACATGTCCGAAACGCGAACTTTTATGAGGGATCATCTATAGGCAGTGGGTGTTTTACACATGCATACCAGTATGTATACATGTAGGTAAAGTCGGCTTTATTAACCAGTTCGCGCCGGGATTATTTTAACATCACCGAGCCGAGGGGCGGGATTATTTTTAACGAAACTCGATCCGAAGCGGGTTTAGGCTGATAGTGCCAGGAAGCACACCCACGCATTTCAGGCCTTGCCGCTGCTGACAGACATTTCTGGCCTTGCTCGTGGCGCTCGTATGCGTCATACGTTTTTAATATTGAGAAAACTTTGCGTTTATATACGTCCTCCGGCGCGAACTGGTTAATGAGCTGGAGTTGAGGTTCATATACATGTATGTATGTAGCCTACAGTACATACATGTACATGTACATGTGTACTTGTGTACGGTGCATGTTCAAATCTTATACAGAAAGTTGTAAATTGGTTTTTAACCAGTTCGTGTTGGTTCTGTGTAGAGAACCGGAACTCCAGAAACAGCCTAGACTAATACATGTAATTTGGAAGTTACTTGTTTCTGACATCCTGTTGGTCTGTCTTTGCAGTTGGACAATGCTGATGAGCAGGCAGCCCAGATACGGAGAGAGCTTGACGGCAGACTGAAGCAGGCTGAGGATCTTGCAAGGGTAGGTTAACAGCTGGAGATGAAGACTAACCTTATTAGCCTTCTTTGAGATATGGTAGGACACGATAGGCGGGAGCTGTTTGGATTGGGTAAATTCCATATACCAGTACAGTACATACGTATACACATAGACCGCCAGGTACCGTACTATTTAAAACTACATGTGATGATTTCGTGATTTGTGCAGCGCCAGACTAAATACCAACTATGGGCAAATTTACCCTTCGACCGTATCTAGAGAATTTGTACACCCCGAAGAGTTCCAGTCAAATAATTCTTTAAAAGCATTTTTATCGAATAAAAACCAAAATTAAATAATGTTATATCAATATCATAGGCCATGTAGATTAAAGGTAGGATACACCATTGGTAATTGTTTGAATTATCATGAATGGGTGGCTTTGGGGGGTTGTATTTTATAGTAAATACCGTTTTGGAACTGACCTGTCCGAAGAAATGCAGAGAAAAGCATGAAAAACAGCGTTTGTTTTCATCCGGCGTTGAGCAGTTATTCTTATGTTATTTTTGTTTTTTTCGCCATCGCCGTCCGGCTATTAAATTTAATAGGATTTAACAAGTTGACATTTCCGTTGGAACCTGTTGGATTGAGCAGGCAAGTCATTTTCAAATACGCATTTAGAATTGCATTCTGTCGGATCCAACAGCAAAAAGCAGGGATTTTTTTGCTAATAAAGGAGAGCCATGAAATTTGGCCCTGGTGATTGGAGGGTAAGGAATAAAACGATGTATTCAAGTTGAATCAATACTTGTCATTTTGTGTGTTCAGACAAAGAAAGGT
The DNA here is from genome assembly GCA_037893245.1 of Crossaster papposus. Classification (NCBI taxonomy): domain Eukaryota; kingdom Metazoa; phylum Echinodermata; class Asteroidea; order Velatida; family Solasteridae; genus Crossaster; species Crossaster papposus. The sequence continues at coordinate 561,907 of JBAIAA010000335.1, read as the reverse complement.
CCGAGGTTTATCGTCAAGGAGATGGAGAGTCTGTTTGTGGAGGAGCTCAGGTCGGCAGTCAACCTCCTGATGGCTAATCTAGAGAGCTTGCCGGTCTCCAAGGGCAACACTGACTCCAAATATTCACTCCAGAAACTCAAAAGGTAGTGTAATGCGCTCGGAAGATTGCATCATACCGGTACATGTACATTTGTACATCAACGGTACCTGTACATCAACTTTATTGAAAGTCTGAACGTAATTAATTGTTAACCTCAAAGCGACTTTAGAAACTGTTATTCCAGCCCGACAATGCTTTTTTGTAATTGATGGAAAAGCAGTATATCTCAAGGTACTTGCCTTCATCCAAAAAGGGATGTTCTGTCAATGGCTACGGCCGTGGCTATAGAAACAAAACGTGGCTATAAAAATCAAGATGGTCCAAATTTTGATTAGCTCGGCGTTCGTGGCTAACCTGTCTGCCTTTACCCGAGTCGATATGGGTGAGCTACTCGAATGCACCCTTTATTTGGTTGGACTGACAATGGAATAATTGTTATCTTTTTGGCAGGGCGCAGAATACAGCAGTCTCTATGATGGAAGTGACCGAGGACTCGGAACCAACGTTGTCCAAGTCGGACGTAGTCCTGTCATTCACGCTGGAGGTACAGTGCGCAGAAACTTGTTTAACCGTAACGTCCTAGGTACCGGTACATGTATTACTTAGGGCTAAAGAACTGAGTACTGCAGAATACTACTTTAATAGTATTTTGTGTGTAATGACAGATACCGTTACTGACTATTACAAAATACTACTTGTACACATGCTTGTACATGTACCGTATAGTGGTAATACAGGTAAAGCAATTACTGGCTACTACCATTTACTAATAGGGTGTAGTATCCTTTAGCATTGGGTCTTTTTGCTTGTTAAGTGTGTTTGCTTTGGATGTACATGTTGTATCGGTACATGTACACTTATAAGTCTACGCAACCTCAGTACTACTCAGTACAATATGCCGATAAAGTATTGGTACCCAATATTAATAATTACTACAGGCATTGTGCACATGCAGGTGAGAGTACTGCATATTACATTTTACTACTACCGGTAGAAGTATTTTGTAGTATTCGGGGACGTAAGGATTAAAGAATCTCCCTTTAGGCATGTGCGCATTGGTATCATTGGTCTGCGTGTACATACCGGTACATGTACGCTATGTGGACCTTGAGCAAAAGATGTCCACACCTAGGCTAGTCTTGACCAAGGCTATCAGCTTGTCCCCTGAACGAGCAAGTGGCTGCTCTGTATGTAAGGCGCACAGCACCCTGCACGTTAGCCTTAACAGCCTGAATCATACGGCATAGTCGAGGCGGATGATAGCCCTGACCCAACCAATGCAAATTTGTAATGTGTTACTTTACATTTTCGGCCAAAATTTTGTCGAGCCAATCAACTTTAACACTTTAACCCGTACATACTCATTGTCATGAATAACGTACTTGGTATTATCGTCAACAGCCAATAACGTCACTGATGAAAGTGGTTGCTTTAGTAATAATAAAAATGCCAATGTGCGCTTGACGAGGTCCGTGTTTGTTTTTGAACAGCGTGGCATCGTCCACTCGAGGCCCAATCAGATAACCAAGATCAAAAAACAACTCATCAGTAAATCGTTGAGTTAACTTTATCATTTGCCTCAACTACATGTGGGGCGTACGTGTAGGCTGTTGACGCTATCAAATCAAATCAAAAAGATATTTATAAAGCACCAAAATCAAAAGTTTGCTCTAAGGCGCTGAAGAGGCACAAAATGAAGATGAATTACTGCTGGTACGCATCCCGAAAAAGATGAGCTTTCAGGAGTGTCTTGAATGTATGCAGTGATCGAGGTGGTGTCTCTGATGTATTCTGGAAGTTTGTTCCAGATTATGGGACCATAAACAGAGAATGACCTATCAGCAAAGGAAACACAATGGGTTCTGGGCACAACAAAGTGCAGCGAAGAGGAGGTTGATGATCGAAGACTACGTCTCCGTTGAGGAGGAATTCGAAGCATGTCCATGATGTAAGGAGGAGCTAGTTTCCAGTAAGCTTTGAACATAAGAATGATGACCTTATAGTTGATTCTTTGTGAGATTGGGAGCCAGTGTAATTTAATGAGTTCAGGAGTGATGGAGTCAAACTTCCGTTTGTTAGAAATTACTCTGGCAGCAGATCGCTGAACATTTTCAAGCCTCTTTTTGAGTTTTTGATTGATACCGATCAAGAGGCTGTTACAGTAGTCCAGTCGTGATGTCACCAGAGTATGTACTGCCAACTTAGTGGCCTCAACAGTCAGCAGTTTACGGGCTCTACTAATGTTTATTAGGTGGTAGTTAGCAGCTTTGATGATACTGGACACCTGAGCAGACATAGTCATCCCAGAGTCAAACATGACCCCAAGATTCCTGACTGGTTTAGTTTGGGGAGGGACGTCAGCTCCAGCGACTTTCAGAGATGGCAGATTGAACTTGGCGAGTTGAGCCCTGAAACCAATTGTTAATACCTCAGTCTTGTCGGCGTTGAGTTTCAGGAAATTTGATGACATCCAGTCTTGCACTTCCACGATACAACCTTCAACTCTTGACACACCCTTTAAGACCTCATCAGGCGTAACAGGGCAAATTGAGATATAGATCTGTGTATCGTCAGCATACATGTGCAATTCCATGCCATGCCTGCGGATGATATGACCTAGTGGAAGGGTATAAATCAGAAACAGGATTGGACCGAGCACTGATCCTTGAGGAACCCCGAATTTCAAGTGTTGGGGTGCAGAGAACTCGTGGTTGATGTGGACACGTTGTGATCTCCCGGACAGATAAGATGTGAACCACTTCAGTGGAACATCGTGCAGTCCAAGAAGCCTTTCCATCCGATCAAGTAGGACTCTATGGTCAATAGTGTCAAAGGCTGCACTTAGGTCAAGCAGGACAAGGATAGTAACACCCCGCTTCTCCATGGTCCACATGATGTCGTTGTGGACCCGGAGGAGGGCCGTTTCTGTGCTGTGGAAACGCTTGTATGCAGACTGAAGGGGCTCATGGAGATGGTGATCACTCATGTAGTCCATCAGCTGCTTAGAGACTACCCTTTCGAGCACCTTGGACAAGAAGGGCAGGTTACTGACAGGACGGAAGTTCTTCAAGATGTTCTTCAAGAAGTTCTTCAAGACGCTAGTGTGCAGGGCATTGGCGCTATGTGCCGTACAGATAAATCGGACAGCTGTACGGAAGCGGCCGCTCGCTTGTTTAGGGAGCTCCTTTCTAAAGTCTGACAAATTGTCGCCATTTTGTCCGATACAAATTCTTCACTTCAGCATAGTTTACTGCACACTTTTTATTGAGTTAACTTTTGTTTCTCTTGTACCGGTATGCCCCAATTCCATTACCATACATGTACAATGTACATGTAGGTACATATAGTTATTGTTGAGTGGTGGCGTTATCGGTTGTGTCATTGTAAATCCGACTCCCACTACCGTTAATAATGGGAAAGGTAAGTTTTGGCCACTTGAAGTGACAAGTGTTACCTGCAAGTTTTTTATTTACATTGTACATGACATGTACATGTAATAAGTGTACTGGTACATCAGTAATCAGTGTACATGTAATCAGTGTACACGAGTGTACATACAGTAATTAAACTATGTTTGAATGCACTGTGCAAGAGATAGGCCAGGTATCCTTCATGCTATAGGCAGTTGCTATATGGCATGCATATGGGCACTGGATTGGTATAATGATCATCATGAAAGTATTAATCTAACTGTCTTTTTGTTTGGCTCCAGGTTCTCGTGATGGAGGTGCAGGGTTTGAAGTTTCTTGCTCCTAACAGAATCGTCTACTGCACCATGGAGGTGGACGGTGGGGAAAAATTGCAGACAGACCAGGCAGAAGCCAGCAAACCTGCGTACGATGGCTCCTCAATTTCTCCCTACATTTTACCATTAACCATTTTTTTGTTTGGGGGGGGGGTGGTGCAGGGGGGGGGTGCAGGGGGGGGGGGGGGGGGTGCAGGGGGGGGGGGGGGTGCAGGGGGGGGGGGGTGCAGTACAGGGAATAAAAGGTTAAAGGTACGGTTGCGTTTGTTTATGGTGTAAATTAAGGACACATGCCTGGCGACACGAAGGTGAATTGGGGTTAGGGTTAGAATCAAGGACGACCTCGATTGAGATTCGTGTACAAAACCAATGAAAGCCATCGGAAAAAGTTGGAGTACAAACAAAGGAAATTATCGAGAGGAACAAGAGAAACTCCTTGATTTACACTATAAACAAACGTACATGTTCACGTACACCATTTGAAATACCCCAAAACAAAACTACCAAATTATGAAATGCCTGTACCTTACATGTACCGTACATGACTGTAAGTGAATACTAGTCTCAAGTTATGTGCAAAATCATGGCAGCTGGCGTCAATTTCATAGAGCTGCTAAGCACAAAAATTTGCTTAGCATGAACATTCTTGCCAGATTCGAGCACGATTGCAAACCAACTTTTCAGGTGATGTACCGGTATATTGTTTGTGATTGGTATTCAGCTGGTTTATGCTTAGCATGGAAAGCCCATGGAGGTTTAGCTGGTAACATGTTTTTACTGAGCAAGGCTTTCTTGTGCTAAGCACATTTTGTGCTTAGTAGCTTTATGAAATTGGCCCATATAGTGTGCACACTTGCAGTTCTTTTTAAGAAAAGTTGAATGTTTGTATTAATTTCCAACGATGGTCGAAGGCCCATCGATGGTGAAAAAAAAAAAATTCTTCTTAAATGCTAACCCCAGTTTACCAAATTTATTTTATAGCCCACATTTTGTTTGGATGTACGGTATAATGTCTGATGGAGCCATTTTGATCTGATATGCAAAATTAAAGTGCAATTGCAGTCAAACTTCGGTCATGGATTCAATATTGTAAAAATATGTGACCTGTCATCACAAAATGAGCGTAAAGTCGGCAAAATCTAAAATTGAGATATGGGTATTTCTAAATTCTGTGGAAACAGAGCTTTCCAATGGTATATAACACTTGGAGGTTTGATACTCAATATTTTTTTTATTTTTATTTTTTAGTCTGGAGTCTTAATACAGAGATTATGAGAAAACGGGCATTTCTTGCGAGAAATTGTGTGAAAGGCATAGAAAGGCATAGTCAAAATTGTCTCAAAAACTAATTTTGTTTTTATCTGATTGTCCTGAAAAATTGGGAATTGATTGTTGGGGATTTAGTCTTTAAAAAAAAAAAAATCTCAAAATCGACCACCCTTTTAAATTTTGACTTTGACTGTCCGTACTGGGAAATCACTCCGTGCGACTTTACGCTCATTTTGTGATGACAGGTCACATATATAAGAGCTTAGCTGTGCAATGTGAATTTTTTTTCTCAGACCGGGCACGTGGCCGTTCTCAACTAATGAAATAATAGTATCCAGGCACACGATATATTAATTCTCTTTTATTTTTTTCACTAGATGGGACACCCAGGGCGACTTTTCCACCACACACCCTTTGCCTGTTGTCAAGATTAAACTCTATACAGAGAACACAGGAGTCCTAAGCATTGATGACACCATGCTTGGCAAGGTAACGCTTGACAGTTGTTGACTGCTGTGATGTGGGATATGACGTTTTTAATAGTGACCAGTGTAAAGTGACCAAAGTAAAAGCCGAGTGCGCTATGCATCATGGAAGGATTAAAAACTAACTAATAAATTAAAAAGGATAAAGCCCTATATACATGTACAGAGGCGGCTCACCATTTGGTCCTAACCGTTCTGCTTCAAGTTCGCTTTCTTATACTGACAAGTCCGTCATTGTTAACCAGTAAGTGCCTGGATTGTTTTATGTACTTGGACCCAGACACAGGATTATTTTCGTCAGAAAAAACACACACAAAAAACACTTTTTTTATTCAGTAAAAAATTCTGGTTAGAATATTTAACTAATAATAATAATAATAATACTGGATTTTAACATACCTCCAAATAGGCACTTGGGGAGACAATCCCTTAGAGATGTACACAAACTTAAAACAGTCCTAACTATAACCCTTTTCTCTAAGATCTTCGAGATTTAAGCTATTTAGACCAAAATCTGTCGTTCTAGGACAAAAATAACTCCCAAATATCGTTTTTTAGGGTAGCTAGACACTTAGGGAGACACTGAAATGTCTCCCTAAGTGCCACTCTCTCCTTATTACCTAAAAACTTACGCTAATTTGTCTCCCCAAGTGCCTATTTGGCATCGTATCGACCAGAACTGGTACTCAAGGCACTGTGCCAATATTACTGATATCTCCGCTCATTTGGCCCACGGAACATTCCAAATACCATTTCAGCTCCCTACAGCTCAATGCTGCAATTTTGGCGCAAAGCAATATTAACCACCTCCGCCCTCACAGGTACCCATTTACTCCTGGGTGGAGAGAAGCAATGAGTGACAAAGTGCCTTGCCCAAGGGCACATGCACCATAGTCCCGAGCCGGACTCGAACCCACAACCTGCAGCTTTAGCCACAGACGGCGAATTCACTGCTCCAGACCACGAGGTCATGGCACTCCACAAGATGCCAACGCTTGGTTTATTACCACTGTTATTGACATGTTTTTGTCGACATTCTGTCGCCTAATTTTTATTTTTTTTCCTCTACTAGTCTGGGCATGATATCAGTTCATACGGTATCTGTCAAGCGTGTTTAGACGTCAGCCTTGAAACTACACAATAGTGCGCGAATGTTTGATGTTCGTGCAATGGAAAGAATAATATCATTCGGTGATACCGGTAGATTAAATGATCCATGGAACATTCCATCTGTCACCTCGTGAAATTATTCTTACCGTCACACTCACAAACTGAAACAATCATTATTTGTACCGGTATTATACCTGTACACCTCGTAAAAAAATCCAATGAAATTTTGCAATAGAATTGCTAAGTACTAGATTTAACCTGTGATACCAGCATAAGAATCATATGAATGATTGCTGCATGTACTTGTACATGTACTCTAATATCGAGCCTGGATGTTATTTACGATTTACAGTAATATATTCCTGCATTTAATCATACCAGTAGCAACGAGGATTGCCTACTTTTTTTAGTATACATATGTAGTACAATGTACATGTACCGGTACATGTATCAAACGAGAAGGTGCGAAATACGGTACCCTCTGGAGACGTGAACACAATGGGGACAATGGGAGGGAAAAGGTCTCCAAAGGGTAATTTCTACAGATGAATAGGTCTCCACTAGGAATTTCACGAATTAGATTTTTGGATTTTACTTAAATTACTCAAAAACGTGGGTTAGTGGGTTAGGGTTAGTGTTTGGGTTAGGGTATAATATAGGGTATATGTGACCTGTCATCACAAAATAAGCGTAAAGTCGCACGGAGTGATTTCCCAGTACAGCCAGTCAAAGTCATAATTTGAAGGGGTGGTCGATTTTGAAATTATATGTTTTTTTAAAGACTAAATCCCCAACAATCAATTCCCAATTTTTCAGGACGATCAGATAAAAACAAAATTAGTTTTTGAGACAATTTTGACTATGCCTTTCTATGCCTTTCACACAATTTCTTGCAAGAAAAATTCCCGTTTTCTCATAATCTCTGTATTAAGACTCCAGACTAAAAAAGAAAAATAAAGAAAATATTGAGTATCAAACCTCCAAGTGTTATATACACCATTGGAAAGCTCTGTTTCCACAGAATTTAGAAATACCCATATCTCAATTTTTGATTTTGCCGACTTTCTGCTCATTTTGTGATGACAGGTCACATATTGGGTCGAAATTTCAACCCAGGAAAATAATTGTGGTTAAAATGGGAGCATTTTGAAAAAACGTGCTCGACTTTCTAACCATTTTGTACATGAGAACAAAGCCATGTCTCCACAGTGATACAAAAATGTGAATATGTACATGTACATGTACATGTAAATCTTATCCAAAGAAAAAATTAGCAAGCATGATTACATGTGCAGAGTTTTCTGTCGAACTCAAGTAACTGATACTTTGCATCGCCAGGCTACCGTACATGCAGTGTAATGCATGCAACAGTGGTCAATAAATGTAAAATCATTAGCATACATTGTCTGGGTAATGCTAATCGTAATTGAGCAAAGGATCTGACACTGGGCAATTCCACACAAACAGCATGATGACACTTTAGAAGAGAATTTCACATTTAAAGTACAGATACTGTACCGTAATTGTTTTGATATGAACTAAATTTGGATGAGATTTGAAAATTTGCACAGTGAAAAAGTGAATAAGAAAGTTGTTTGCGGTAGCCCTATGTGATAAATATCTTTTGTGAGTTTTGTGCGGTTCTGAAAACGTTTGTTGCAGGTGTGCTACTTGCAAAAGGAAAAACAAAAATTACTACAAAATAATACCCTCCACGTGATCGAGTCTCGACCAATCAGAATCCATCAACTCTCCTAGGTATTTATTTTAAAAAAATATAGGAATACAGCATTAACAGAGATACATGTACTATTTAATGTTAATCAGGTTTAATAGTTGTCAAGTACTTTTCTTTAGGTTTCGAGCACTTTTGCTGCTTCTAAACCAACAAAAACGCACAGCTGGCAAATGGTCTACTGTACACGTTACGTACAATGTACCGGTAGCTTTAGATCTTATACCCGCCAGTATGATAAAAAAACGAAACCTAAAAAAGAATTCCTGAGAAACCACAACATTCCGCAAGCACATTGACCACCACAAACAAAATAGGGTGGGTATGGTTTCCTCGGTCTCATATCTTGCTTCATGTGTTAGATCTTTTCATGTACCAGAGAGTGAATGGAAATACAGTACCCTATGGAGACGTGAACACAATGGGGACAATGGGAATGAATACGTCTCCACAGGATAATTTCTATAGATGAATACATGTGGCTCTCTAGTAGGAATTTCACGAAATAGATTTTTGGATTTGACTCCAATTACTCAATTACTCAAAAACTCGGGTAAGGATGTGGGTTAGGGTGTAGAATATTGGTTGAAATTTCAACCTAGGAAATTAATCGTGGTTGAAATAGGAGCATTTTAAAAAAATGGGCTAGACTTTTAATTATTTTGTACACAAGAACAAACAGGGCCCAATTTCACGGCGCTGCTAAGCACACGATTTTCTGCTAACCGAGCCTCGGTCTATTTTATGGGGACCGTAAGCAGTAAGCACAGCAAAAGGCACGCTTAATCTAGCGGGAAAATGTGCTTAAAACAGTGACGTAACAATAGAATCTCCATGCGCGCGCAAACGTTAGCACAAAAACGCCGTGAAATAGCGCTTAAGGTTAGCAAATATTTCTGCTATAGTTAGCACAACTTTTCCGCTAACTGTTAAGCAGCGCCATGAAATTGGGCCCAGATGTTTCTACAAGGATACACAAATGCGAATGTATGAATCTACATGTATACATGTGTTCTCCTGTTACACAGTGCACAATAATACATTAGTACATTGTACCTGTTTTGTTTCCCATTCCTTACAGATTGTTACAAGACCCACGCCCAACAGTCCCAAGACACCGGAATGGTACAAGATGAACACGTCCAAGCAGTTTCAAGACCCAATCAAGATCAAGCTGGCAATCCGCATGGACAAGCCTCAGAATATGAAACATTGCGGGTGAGCCGTACCATTCATTTCTCAAGCCCACGTAAAGACCTTTTGTGATTGTATTTGTGATTTAATGGCAGAAACCTCGCTCAAAGTCGATACAGCACCCGATCATCACGAAGCACTACGATGTGTTATTATTACTTTGTAATTCTTTCTGGTAAGGAAACCAAAGATCCCTCAAAAGTGCCCTAGGCACTGTAGCTGGCAAGCCTGAAGAAACCTGTAGAGAGAAGACAATAAGAAGAAGGTACAGTTTTTGAAGTGGGAGGAAAACCCCAGAAGAATATCCTGGGGGAAAACCCACGGTATCAGGCAGAGACTGAAAACCCAATTTACATTTTGGCCCAGGCAGGATTTAAACCCGGGTCACAGCGGTGGGGCGAGGAAAGAACCGCTACACCAACCTGTCTTGAGTTGCGATGTGTAATGTGTAACAATTCACAACACATCGCATGATCCATTTCACGAAAGGTGCATATACAGTACATGTACATGTATTCAATGCATCACAAGTTATTTTGACAACAATTTAAAATAAGATGTATATTTGTATAGCCAGTTTTATGCCATACAAATTTAATAAATTATTATTATTGATAAATATAAATATAATACCAATACACATGGAACGTTCTAAATGGAACGTTCATCGTAGATATTATGAACAAATTTGGAATGTATCATTTGAAATTTCAAAATTAGCTAGCAGTACACTACAAGCTTGTTAGGCTGCTTCGACTTCACTGCCGAAGCAGACTTTTGTTTTTGTTGAAGGACAAACTTTTTCCTGTTTCAGTGATTTTCGCCATTTGATTTGCACAGGGTTGTTCAGACAACACACTTTGGCCCTTAAAAAATTCAGTTTGACTTGGACACATTTCGGGCTTTTTGGGGACCATCCACAAATGGATGTAGAAGATTGTCCAGGAAGTGACACTTGCGTAAAAACACTTGCGCGAGGGCGCTATAACACAAATTGCGCTCAAGTGTTACGGGAACATTGTAATTAGGTAGATTGGAGATTGGAGCCAGTCCAGAATTTCTTCCATACGTACATTTGTACAATATTACATACAGTACAATATTACATACCGGTACATACAGTAAAATATTACATGCCCTACTGTACGTGTTTTGTATAGTTTTATTATACAGGGTGTATACAAAAAATGCAACAAAAATATAAGGGATTACCACACGTAGAATGTATAACTAACATCGATAACATAAATATAGTTTCAAAGATACTGGTTTCCACTTTAAAATGAGACATAAAACATCCAAATCTGACAATGTTTTACAGAGTTATGAATAATTTTCCAAAAGGGGTCAAATTGACCATGGGACCAAGTTTTTCGATTTTGTTTGAATACTGTGCAAGTGTCGCCACCGAAATGAACCAGCGCTAAGCCACCATGCCCGCTGCCGTCAGCGCTGGTTCATTTCAGTGGCGTCTGCACAGACAAAGACAAGTGTCTAACGACTTGATTTCAAGTCTACACTTGTACAGTATCCAAACAAAATCGAAAAACTTGGTCCCATGGTCCATTTGACCCCTCTTGAAAAATTATTCATAACTCTTTCAAACATTGTCAGATTTGAACGTTTGATGTCTCATTTTAAAGTGGAAACCAGTATCTTTGAGACCATGTCAATATTATCGATGTTAGTTATACATTATACGTGTGCAATTGCCTCTCTCCACCCAGGAGTATAAATGGTTACCAGTGAAGGTAGAGACCAAATTGCGCTGATTTCCAGCTGCTGCAGAAATATCACGCTTATAATTGAACAAACACTGTATTTTTAAGTTGAGCATTATGAAAATGATCCGTGGTTTTACACAAAGTATTTGTTAAAGGATTGTTGTTTGTTTGTCCCCCTTTAGATGGATGTACTGCATGGGAAAGACAGTATGGAAGAAGTGGAAGAAGAGATTCTTTGTACTGGTCCAGGTATGCATGTCTAGTAGTGAAAGTAGAAAGAAGACACGTAATCTGTCACAGGAATTTGTCTAGGATTGACAAAATAGGATACATCATATTCATAAAGAACAATTTAAAAAATGTCCAAATTACAGGCTTTCTAGTATTCCAACTTGTTCAATTTGTTTTCCCTAGATTTTTTAACCTTGCTCCAACTTTTTCTTGAAATTCTTAGTTTGTTTCATCTCACAACTCCTAAAATCTCACTAAATATTATTTAACAGTGTTACACACTATACACAAATACATGTACAATGTAATTCACACAAAGGAGGGCATTTTGATCCTATTTTTCACCTGGGTCTTGCTGTTGCAAGTCAAATTACAAATATATTTGTTTCTGCTGTCAAATAGCAAATTATTGAAAATTACCATATTGTATTCGAAAAACCCGGTCGTCTGTTTTTGTTTGATATTAATCTGCTGTATTGCACATCAAGGAATCCTATTGGCTCACTGATGAAAGTGATGTCAGCGACAATTTCAAAGTTCAATTATTAGCAACGTCTCCAGTGTCCTTTAGTAAGTAGAGCGCCTTGAGTACCAGTCTTGGTAGATACGTGCACTATACATGTATAAGAGCTGCCTATTATTACTCGCCGAGGCTTCAGTGACAACTATCACTGTGAGACCCGAAGACTTGAAACCTTTTAGTTAGAACGAAAACTGTGAAAAGTAAATAATAGGTCCTATTTTCATTATTAACCAGTTCGCGCCGGAGGATGTATACATACACACGTAAAGTTTTCCTTAACGGATGACGCATAAACACGTCACGAGCAAGGCCGGAAATGTCTGTCAGCAGCGAGCAAGGCTAGGAAATGTGTGGGTGTGCTTCCCGGTACCATCGGCTTGAACCCGCCTCGGATAGAGTTTCGTTAAAAATAATCCCGCGCCTCGGCTCGGTGATGTAAAAATAATCCCGGTGCGAACTGGTTAAAATGTGATAAGTGTTACTTAAATGTAAAAAGTGGACTTTTTTATAGGTGAAAAAGAGACCTACCGGTATTGTTTACTTTTCACGTTTTTCGTTTTCACGTTTTTCGTTCCAACAAAAGTTTTTGACATCTTCAGGCCTCACAGTGTATAAACTGTGTTTATGATGGTCGTGCGCCAATTTTTCAGTCGTGTGGCGATCGCGCAACCATCGCTTGAACCTTCAAATTGTGCTTGGATGCAACTCTTTTTCAATGAGTTTATATTGAAATGCTATTCACATGAAACTGAACACTTCGCTTTCGTTAACAATAAACGTCAAATTGGTCACTCAACAGCTTCCATTGTGTCCTGACTGAATTGTGTCCCATCCCGTCAATGGTTTGTAAGTTTGTGTTTCGACAAGTTGCAGTTTCGCTTTGCAGATTGAGAATAACTTGGCTGGAATAATTTGCTTTGAATTAACACATTTGTTTTTTATTTCAAAGGCTCGCTCAACCCCCCCCCCCCCCCCTCCCCCCCCCCCCCCCCCCCCCCCCTATGACCCTAAGCAAAACTGGACTAAAACTTTTCACAAACTCCCTCTTTTGTTTGTTCTCTGTTTTCTTCGCCTAATCTGATTCGGACATTTATCTTTAGGTAACACAATCTGGATAGTTTCTTTGCCATTTGCATTCTGTATCCATTTGAAGCTGCATACATGTACATGAAACCACTTCTGTAATACATTTTTAATAACACAAATAATAATAATAAATAGTTTTTATTTTCCGAGAATATTTATTAAGTTGCATATTTTTTTTGAAGCACTCACTTTTGGGGGGTTTAATAAAAGTGAGTGCTTTAAATATAAAAATGTAGTACCGGTATACCCCATTTGTTTCAAATTTATAGACGTCGGGTAATTATCAAGTTCAAGAAACCAGACTAGCTGGCTTGCACCCATTCACGGTTATAGCCGAATACAAACAAAATGTGGACTAACTACATTTGATATTGGGGCACTATTTTATAATAGTCTAGTTTTTCTAATGATGGTTGATTTTATACCACCAATGGAAATTGATACACAAATTTCACTTTTATTGAAAATGATAGCACATCAGATGCTATGATTTCACAGGATGCTTGAGACTGTTATTCATTTACAGCCAAGTAAAGTATTTTGTAATAATTCATTAGTTTTGTTTTTTATGTTTGCAACTGTTGTATACATGTACTACTTTTAACGAGTACATTACAATGTACATTTACAGACTTCAGTTCAGAAAGGATCAGATATCTTAATTTCATTGTTATGGGTGAGGTACCGGTACATGTATTATGTCGGGCAGCAGCGTTAATTTGAACAGCCAGTGTGCTATCCAGATTGTTTACATCAGGGCTTGGGATAGAGCTCCAAATAAAATGATTTCATCCCCCCAAAAAGGACTGAAGACTTAATGGTCTAATGCAAGCTTTAAGTCCGTTCACATGTACATTTGTGCTGAAATATTAACAATTTAATACTTTACAAATTCTCTCCAAGTACCTTTTAACAAATTCAGACTATGTTATCAATGTTAATCTGGTTTAATGAACAAATTGCTTTTAATAAGGGTTTTTAAAGCATTTTGTTTTGGTTGGGAAAGTATGGTTTAATGGATTGCAGTTTCTAAAAAGGCTAAAATTTCAATCAAAATCGTTAACAGAAAGCTTTAATATTACTAGCTTGGTGCTACACCCCTCCCCCCCCCCTCCCTTCCCTCCCCCTCCCCTCCCTTCCCTCCCCCTCCCAAATGCTTCTTTTGCACTTTTCAATATTAGGAAGGTTTTTCTGGGAGATGTCTGTAAGTTAATTGAGTGATTGCTTTTAAAGAATATCTTCAAGATTGAAGATTTTAAGCCCACACTACATGGTGCCTTTGCATCTCGCATAATACTGCTTTGCCATACTAACTTAACTTTGAATTTGGTTAAATTAAGAGTCTGGATGATTTAATATTTCTTAAAAAGAATTCAGCGGAACTGGCCCAATATTAGTTGAGTTAATATACACAAAAGTATCAAAACTTGCCTCACAAGTGAGCCCCTTGGTTTGAAGGAGGGTTTAGAAGGCATTGTACTGTATATCCTATGCTTTCTTGAGGCCAGTTCATACGTGATACGTGTCACAAAGCATTCAAGTTTTGCAAATTGCAGCCCAAAATCTTGCCCAGAGATGTGCCCTTGATCACATCTATATTCATATGTGCCCGGCATCGTGTTTTGCATAAAATTTTGTAGAGGAGTGATTCGCAGGTCAGATGGCCTTTGAATTATGTGACCTCTTATAGGATGTCATCTCTTAACCAAATTTATGCAAAACACAATGGGTGCGCATACTGCCGGGCAAATTTGAATAAAGATGTAAACAGAGTGCACATCGTCTATAAACATGCCGTTTGGCTGGCTTCGGGTCAAGGCGTTCTTTGATAATGTCCGTGACTCCGAGATGGTGTCTGATTGCTAAAAATCTAAATACTAGCCATGTGCTATGCATTGTACGAAGCGGAAACACAGACCTTGCATTTGTTCTTGTCCAGTGCATATAGCCGTGCAAAACAAGTTCTGACGTGGCGCAAGCAAATCGATGCCAACCTGAGGCCAGCCTTAGAGCTACATGTACGCGTAATTAATCAAGTTAAAGAAACACCCCTTGCAATAAGCCTGTTTGGTATTCCTACTGCGCATGTGCGCCAACAAGATTTGGCAATTTTTCTCTTGGGATAAACCTGGGAGATAAATGCACACAAGGCTATGGGGGACGTGGTAACCGAATCTGTATTCTGTGAAAATTTTTGTTCAATCGAAAAGGCGATGGAAACATTTGTTTCTGACTAAAGTTTGGACACACAAGACACCTGAAAACACTAGACTGTCCAAACATGTTTTTGAAAGATGTTATTTCAGAAAATGATGATCTCTAAATTTGTTGTTACTCGCTGTGCTTTTTTACGCATACATTGAAAGTCTCGAAAGAAAAGTCTTGAGCACATACTTTCTTCTCATTGTCTTTTCTCTGCAGGTTTCATCAGGTTTTCGAGCACATACTTTGAAAGTCTCGAAAGAAAAATCGTCAAGTCTTGTGCACATACTCATTTGGAATACCGATCTGGCTTATTGTAAGCAGCCAGTTGTGAATTGGAAGGCTGTACAGTCGCTTATTGGGTTTTTTCTCGCAAGCTCTTGGAAAACACTGGCATACATAAGCAGTAGAGGGGAAACCCAATGGTACTAAATGCCGTATTCAGTCTTATGAATTACGGTATGTACCGGTACTAACAACTAATTTTTAGTTACCGGTACCACGGCATTGTGTGGATGCTAAAAGACATTCCAATGATTGTACATAATCCTTGTTGCCCAAAATAGTCTTAAGCTCATTTTAATAAGCCAGTTCGGTAGTTCAACTGCGCATCGATATGGGTTACGAGTCATTCAGGGTAATCAAATGCCCATCAAAGGTGCATGAACATGCAGGGAAACAGGCACTCGCGTGTTAATTATGCTCATATTGGGTGTTCACAAATGACCTTTGACCTGGACTACTTCAGGATATCGAACTGACTTATTCAAATGCGGTGCAGAGTTTTACAAGTTGGAGAGCATATTTTCATGTTTTTGTTTGTTCATGTTGTGTTGACAGGTGAGCCAGTACACGTTTGCCTTGTGCAGTTACAGAGAGAAGAAAGCAGACCCCAATGAGATGATGCAGCTGGATGGCTACACAGTCACCTACACAGACCCTGAACCAGGTCAGATTATCAGGCAAATTCTAGCACTGACAAAAACAGTTTGGCTATGCAGAATTCCCATCTAGGCCATGCAGGATTCCTATCTAGGCCATGCAGGATTCCTATCTAGGCCATGCAGGATTCCAATCTAGGCCATGCAGGATTCCAATCTAGGCCATACAGGATTCCCATCTAGGCCATGCAGGGTTCCCATCTAGGCCATGCAGGATTCCCATCTAGGCCACGCAGGATTCCCAGCTAGGCCATGCAGGATTCCCATCTAGGCCACGCAGGATTCCCATCTAGGCCATGCAGGATTCCCATCTAGGCCATGCAGGATTCCCATCTAGGCCATGCAGGGTTTCCATCTAGGCCATGCAGGGTTTCCATCTAGGCCATGCAGGATTCCCAGCTAGGCCATGCAGGATTCCCATCTAGGCCATGCAGGATTCCCATCTAGTAGGCCATGCAGGATTCCCAGCTAGGCCATGCTGGGTTCCCATCTAGCCCATGCGGGATTCCCATCTAGCCCATGCGGGATTCCCATCTAGGCCATGCAGGGTTCCCAGCTAGGCCATGCAGGGTTCCCAGCTAGGCCATGCGGGGTTCCCAGCTAGGCCATGCGGGATTCCCATCTAGGCCATGCAGGATTCTCATCTAAGCCATGCAGGATTCTCATCTAAGCCATGCAGGATTCTCAACACAATTGTTGCGTTTTTCATTATCTCTGATTTCATTATTTCTGATTTCTTGCAACTGTCTTTCAGACCTGGAGAGCCAGGGCGGACGTTTCTTCTTCAAAGCGCTGAAGGAAGGCGACGACATCGTTTTAGCCTGTGATGAGGAGGTGGATCGCCAGCTGTGGGTACAGGCCATGTACCGGGCTACCGGCCAGACCCACAAACCGGTACCCCCTACACAAATAGCTGGTGGCAAAGGCGCCAATGCCATCATCTCCAGACTGCAGGGAGGTGAGGGAACCAGCCAAAGGGGTTCGGGCAATGGCAAAACCTAAGCTCCATGGATTTCCTGGGATTTCTTGGAAAATCCTAGAATTTAAAGTTATCAAGGAAAGCCATAGAAATATTCTATAAATTTAATTTGTGAGGTCAAAATGAGGCTTTGCGTGGGTTAAAAGAAAGAGAATCAAATTCTTCTTTATTTCATTCTAATCAGGCATTCTGTTGTTAACTAAACAACATTTGTGACCCACTCTGCAAAAATAAGTCTGATGTCAGAAAAAACATTTTTATGTAAAGGGCTGTTTATTTTTGTTTTAAGGCATTTTGGTTTCTCCCACACCTATATTATCAGATCTGATCGATTGAAAAGATTGTTTTGATCCCTAAATTAAATTTAATACAGGTTTTGTCATTCTCTTACCATAGCATCTGATGAAGCACTACAATTGTAAATCTTCATTTCTTTTCAAAGACATTTTGAATATAACTGAGAAAAAGCAAATTTCCCAAAATTGTAAAAGACCAATGCATTACACTTACTACAGAGTTGTGCCATATATCAAATGAAATGCTTTTTCTAACTGTAAAATTGAATTTTTTTTTAACACATCAGGCTCATTTTTGCAGAGTGGGTCACATTTTAAGTTTCAACAAAGTTTCAACAATGTCGCTCTAATTATTTTTCTTCATTTTTTCTCTGTACTGTCTAGTTTTATCTCATTTTAGTAGAACTCCTCACATATTTATAAAGATTGTCTCGTGTTTTTTGTTTGCCTCTTCATGTAGATGCAGACAGAGCTCGAAAGCACGGCATGGATGAGTTCATTCACAAGAGCCCCTGTGAGTTTGACCACTCAGCTCTCTTTGAGTTACAGCAAGAACTGACTCTGGATCATCGACTCAATGACTCCTACTCGTGCCTGGTGAGTTTGTCAAACACAGTGGCATAACTAGGGGTGGGGTGGGGGCAATTACATTGCACTTGCAGTGGAAGAGCGAGCGACGAACGAAGATGAGCTGGCAATCATTGTATGCCCCCAATTTTTATTTATTATATTTCTGTTTATATACGGCCGTTTAACACAGGTCGACTGTGATCGACTGGAACACGATCTGTAGCGGCACAGAAGTTAACATTTTTCTGCACTTGCAACTGTTGATATTATTTAGCACGGACTGGTTCTGATTGTCCTAAAGGAAACATGTAATAAGGATTTTTTTTGCTTAAATCAATAAAGTATAATGTTGACAACAACATTATGTGTGTGGTTGTGTTTATTTTCTGTAATAAATGGGGGAAATCTTGTTTTTGTCAAACCACTCCGCCCCTCGAAAGGAAGCCTCATTAACATAAAACCTCACGAGGGGTATGACGAAAATCGAGGCAGAGATTCGACGCGCTGCTACCCGGCCTATCGTATACTGACTGCGCGCATTGCAACAAGTGTCCGTCTTTATATGGTTTTTCATTCTGAATCAGGGTAAAAATACAACAGTTTTCGGTCATGCCGACTAGGTGTGTAGCTGCTAGGTGTAGCAAAACTACTAAGGATGAAGTAAGCCTTCATTTGTTTCCGGTTGATCCCAAATATCGGAGGATTTGGACAGCCAAAGTAAGGCTTACCAGAGCGGAGTGGTCCGGGCGGGCCTAGTGATATTCGGCCCTCTGCAGCGAACATTTTGAGCGGTCGTGCTTCTACCTAGAGCGCCTACAGGGACCCCATCTTTATCCTCGCTTGAGTCCGTGTCTTCATAAGAAATACTGTGATTCGAATCGGACGAATCAGTACTGTTTTCGTCGGATTCACCAAAAAGCGTACGCGATTCGTACACTGTGGGTGCATCAACAAACAACAATATGTGCGTACGTGGCCACGCAAACCCGTCTCGTACCTAGACGTCACGTACCGACTATCGAGAATTGGTCCGGGTACGTCCTCCCTCAGTTTACGTCACTCATTTTTAGTGGCCGCTAAATTTAAAAATGGGGGGGGGGTCAATTTTGGGACGGCAAATTACCACACTAAACATACACTAGAACCAGTTTTGCTTTTTATTCACATTTGATACACATAAATCTATTAAATTAAAACAAAAATTGCGTAATGAAAATGTTAGACTGCATGTTTCCTTTAATATCATCACAGTTATTCGCGACTGAAATATTTTGACACTTGCAGCTTTAGGCCCAGCTTTATCCCAAAAAATCAGTAGCCAACTGTTCGGTGTCGTCGTAAAGTTGACCAGAGAGCGGCTTTCGGACTTTATTGTTGTTGTTGTTGTTAATTATTTCTGGTAATGAAACAAAGGATCTCTCAAAAGCACTCTGGGCACTGTAGCTCGAAAACCTGAGGAAACCTGCAGAGAGAAGACAATGAGAAGAAAGTATAGTTTTAGTGGTTGGAGGAAACCCCAGAAGAACATTCTGTAGAAAACCCACGAAATCAAGCAGGGACGTGTTTTTTTAGGCTTAACGGGCGCTATAGCACATTGCTGACAGTTAGAGGTCCAATTCGCATCCAGTGGTGTTGTGAGTGCTAGTTGTTTGCACATCAAGGCAGTTCGTCAGTTCAATATTGGCCAAGGCAGGATTTAAACCAGGGTCACAGTGGTAGGGACAAGAAAAGAACCGCTTAGCCAACCTGACTCCTTATTTTAAAAAATCTTTTCTTTTTTACTTCACCTCTTAGGGTTGGTTTAGCCCCGGTCAGATCTTTGTCTTGGACGAATACTCGGCACGCTACGGGGTCCGCGGCTGCCATCGTCACCTGTGCTATCTCAACAACCTGCTGGACCGCGCTGAGAAAGGAACCATGATCGACCCCACACTCATCCATTACAGCTTTGCATTCTGTGCCTCACATGTCCATGGAAACAGGTTAGAAAAAGAAAACAAAATAACCATTTAGTTGCCAAGTATAGCTGTACCAGGGCATCCAGAAATATACTCATTTGATTCAGTATGGCTAAAAAGTTCATTGAAGAAGCTGCGGTACTAACTAAATAAGAAAAAAAATACCGTGCACGTTTGCCATTTACACAGAAACTTGACTTATGAAAATTGTTACTAATAAATTCATAAAATTTATGCACGACAAATAGAGTTATGTACATGATTTAAAAGTCCAGGATATAAGCATTCATTTGGTGCATAGTACAGCTCCATAGCCCCTCCCGTTCCGGTGATGTGACGTTTTTGCATATTAATTGTTAAATGGAATTTAAAATACACAACTCAGAAAACAGGCTTCAAAACACAAAAAAACTAAGACAATACATTAGAACTATGCACTCTTAAAAGGTTTTGTTTCACTTTATTTATCGAATTTCAGCTTTTTGTTGACTAAATCTGAAAGTTTGGATATTAAGGATGTCATTTAACCAGTTCGCGCCAGATGACGTATATAAATTAATGCATTTTATTTTCTGCTGTGTATTTTTTTTAGGCCCGATGGGATTGGTACGGTCACCATTGACGAGAAAGAGAAATTTGATGAAATCAAGGAGCGTCTTCGAAGTCTACTTGAACATCAGATCACGCATTTCAGGTACAAAACAAGATTTGTGTTTGTTGGTGACAAACACAGGGCTGTTTCGGCAGCAGTGTTTGCGGCAGCAATGTTGCATTAGTTAACCTCTTTACATGTACCCGATGCGGGAGGCTAGTCAATGCATATCTTCTGCATGCGCTTATATAAAGCACCTTATACATGCTCGATTAGGCCGTGTCCGAAACGAGTTTCTAGAGCTACAGTCTACGTCTACAACTACAGCTACGTCTACGTAGGCGCTAAGGTAAATGGAATTCGGACGCGGCTACGGTAGAGCCTACGGCTAGTTATTGCGCCCCCAAGCGATGCTTAAATTAGTTTTTGCAAAATTACGATGTAAGAATTTACAACAATTATTGTCTGCTAGATGTTACGCAATGTTTGTTTACAGCCGGTCGGAATACCTGATGATATTGACGTATTTGTCGATCTGTTAGTTTCAATTCAATGCACTATCATTGAAAAATAAACGAAAAATTTGCTCCAAAATTTACGTCAGTGCTGCCGCCATTTTGTTTTGCCTGAGCTAGACAACTTCTTTTACGGCTAGATTTTTGTGACGTTGTAGCCGTAGCTGTAGCTCTAGACGGCATTTCGGACAGCGCTACAAAATGGCCGCCGTAGACATTAGACCTAGCCGTAGCTCTAAACACCCGTTTCAGACACGGCCTTAGTCATACGAACAGAGTCCAAGAGGCAAGGAACCAGTGTAGCACAGAGACCGTGGCCGTTTTTCAAACCCAAGTTTGGTAATGATGATGGAGCCTGAAAAGGAGCCTAAGCTAGAGTTTGGAAAACGACCCCACAATGCAATGCACCATACCACAATTTCCGGTCTCGAATGTTTGTCTGACGGCCCTTTTTAGCGGCGTCACGAAGCGGACAGGGCTTCATCCACGTTGCCTTCAAGTTTCATTCAATTCATGGCTGGCTCTCTATTATTGATTTTTTTTACGTGTACGATGGCTATTGTGATCGCATCAATAGCCTGTGAGGGTTCTAGCAAGAGTCGCGGTGAAGGACTGGTTTGCATGCAATATGGAGTTGGATATTAAATGTTAGGAGTTATCAGACGGCAAGTAACGTTAACGCAAGGGCAACCTTGTGGGTGGACATCGAGAAGGTTTAATGCATGTTGTTATGGACAGGTTGCCCCTTTCTGACGTCATGCTGACTGCGAGAGTGTAATTTTTAATTTTTGTGTAAATGCCCCAAGATCAATAAAAAAGACGAACCCAGCTTTTTTGTTTATGTCGCCTTATGTTAGTGTTCCAAGCACAACTTCAGGTGCTCTTCCATGTATATGCCAAGTATAAATACAATTAGATTGAAGTGAGTGCTCAAAGTGCCTGTGACCAACATAAAAACGTGTACACTTGCTATATGGACAATACAATTGTGTCGCACGTGTACTCCTAGAATACCTACATATACAAATGTAATACGTGCATATGCGTTTGAAAAAAATGTGTTACACTACATGTATACAAATGTATTGATACTGTTTGGGAAACTTGAACAAAGGTAACTAACATCGGCCTTTTTTTGTAAAAACTGTTTTTTGTGTGTGTTGTTTTAGGTATTGTTTTCCATTTGGGAGACCAGAAGGCGCCCTGAAAGCCACACTCTCATTACTGGAAAGGGTAAGTTTTCTGATTAGTTTTTGTCTTGGGTTTCGTTCAGCATGTTACTTTTTTGAAAATATTTGAAAAATAATCACCCACTCCAAAAAAAATACTATTTGTATTATTATTATTATTTCTTTCTGGTAATAAAACCAAGGATCTCCCAAAAGTGCTCTAGGCACTGTAGCTCGCAAGCCTGAAGAAACCTGTAGAGAAAAGACAATGAGAAGAAGGTACAGTTTTAGATGCAAGGAAAAAAACCAAGAAGAATATTCTGGGTGAAACCCCACAGAATCAGGCAGGGACTGAAAACCCAATCCACATAATGGCCGAGGCCGAATTCGAACCCGGGTCACAGCGGTGAAGGCGAGGAAAGAATCGCTACGCCTTTTAATAGTGAACAAAACATATTGTACGAACAAGAGGTCACAGGTTTGTGCATACACACGTACAATGTAAGTGTTTTGCAGTTTACGATACGTCTGTCAAAAACTTTACAGTGGAAAACCACTTGTTTTTACTATCCCTGTAGCGTCAAAGTCAGATTAACTGAAATCTCGCATATCTCGAAGTAACACTTTATTCTGTCAAGAGAATAGGGTATTATGTGCATACCATGTACATTTAGCTTGAAGTGTTGTTTGGTTAGTCTAAATGAAACCGCTGCTGAAACACTCCCTAAGAACCATACAAAGAGAGATAGACGTCTTCCATTGGTCATACACACTTGGTTTATTCACATAGAGACGCAGTGATGTACACAATGCCATTGTGATTATACATGTACTAGTCACGGGAACCTTCTTGTAACACAAACGATTCCTTTTGAGTTGGCCCAATTGGTGCCGCTGGCCAAATTGCTGCTGCTGGCCAAGTTGCTGCTGCTGGCCAAGTTGCTGCTGCTGGCCAAGTTGCTGCTGCTGGCAAAATAGCTGCTGCTGGCCAAGGCCAAATTCGATCAAGGAACTACAGTTAACTAGTGGTTAGTTCATGACGTCATTAGGGCATGCGCACTGAAGTTGGAGTGCGAACGACTCTAGTCGAACTATTGATAACTGCCAAACTGGTCCTCTCTGTACTGTGCTATCAAAGCGGCTATTGGTTACCATCGATGCGACCAACCGCGGTAGGCTGGTCGTGAATAGTCAACTAGACTAGTCCAACCATCGTCGACTAGCGTGAGTTCGATCAGAGTTAGTCAAACTATAGTTAACTATACTCCTTGATCGAACTTGGCCCATATTGCTGCTGCTGGCCCAATTGCTGCTGTAGGCCCAATTGCTGCTGCGGGCCCAATTGTAGCCGCTGGCCCCATTGTAGCCGCTGGCCAAATTGTAGCCGCTGTTTGCGTGGAATTGTATAAAAAACAAACTTGTAAATGTACACTTTATATGATTTTAATTTGTTAGGTCCTGATGAAAGACATTGTGACGCCAGTCCCCCAGGAAGAGGTTCGTTACACCATCAAAAAGTGTTTGGAGAATGCTGCCCTGGTCAACTATGAACGAGTCTCTGCCTATGCTAGGATAGAAGGTAGCAAATGTGAACTTTGTCTAGATTATATGGGCATTTTTATGAAGCTGCTTAACGCTTAGCAGAAAAAAATGGGTTAACAGCATATACGTCATGTATAGGTGTGCTAATGCTGAGTTTTCTATAGACCAGACATCATTAGAAATTGACACAAAAATTTGCTTTTCTTGAAAATGACAGCACACCATGTGCTATGAGTCCACAGGATGTTAGTCGAGTGAAGTGTTACATAATAAATTGATAGTTTTGTTTTTGGATGCTTGCAAATGTTGAATATTACCTTTACGCATTGAGCCTAGAGAATCTGGACAATGTTTTTTTTTTTTTTTTTTTTTTTTTTTTTAATTCAAAATAAATTCAGCCTTTTCAGAAACTTGCTATTTTTCTTTCAATTGTAGAGATTTGACCAATTGACTCCCAACTCCATTTTCTACTTTGCATATTTTTTTTCTTCTCATCCCTATTCATACCCGGCATTGCATGTTTGGTCTGACCTCTTGACCTTTGACCCTCCCATTCTAATGACCCAGAGGACGGTGAGGAAGGGCATGTTCGCAAAGGTGACTTTCGGTGTTTTTTTCTGTTCTTCCTTGAACCAGTAATTTCTTTTGTGCGTGTGTGAATGTAAATTGTTTGTGGTTGCAGTAATGTCTCAAAATACACATGTAATTATTTGCAATATATGGAGGTACATGTAATACCCCCTTCACATACACGGATTTTTCTTACGAGTCCTCACAGATCGCCAACTCGTAGTCAATCGCAAGCATCTGTAAATAACTCGCTGGCATCTGTAAATAACTCGTCACACCTCGCAACAACTCGCAGACACTTTTGAGGATCCGTGAAAGGAGTGGCCAATTTTTTGACAAGTCAAAAATCTTCTTACGATTGTCCACGGATTGATTTTTCTGTAAATAACTCGTAAATAGCTCGTAACAATCCGTAAGTATCGTAAACCGCTCGAAATAACACGTAACCATCCGTAAACTGCTCGCAAGAATCCGTAAATGACTCGTAACGATTTGTTACGGTTAGTTTATGATTTGTTTACGGATTATGTACGGATTATTACGAGTGTTTACGTGTTGTTTACGATTTCATTCGGGTCGTGTTACGATGGCTTTACGGATTGTTACGAGTTATTAAGAGCACTTTTCATGTACGTGTAGTTACTTTACGAATAGATACGTATACTTTACGTATTAATAATAATAATAATAATAATAATGGAGTATTTATATAGCGCCTTTAACAATGATCAAAGCGCTGTACAACTATAGCATAGAAATAACACAAATAATAAGTACATAAAATAAATACGGAAATCAAGGGGCAGTGAACAGTACATGATGAGCTAAGATGATTTAAGGAACAGATGGGTCTTGAGCAGTTTCTTGAAAACAGACAAAGAAGGTGAAATACGGATGAGATGAGGAATTTTGTTCCACTCCCTGGGGCCAGCAATAGAGAAGGCTTTGTCACCAGTGGATTTTGTGTTTATAGCTATGTGTAGGCGAGCTGTGTCTGTTGAAGACCTAAGCCCCGCCCTACCTGACTAATACAAAGAGAGCAAGTCAGTCTTACGTATTGTTTACAATTTGGGAAAATGTATAAAAGCTGCAAAATTGAACACTTCATCAGCTGTCGAATGATGATACATTGAGATTTTCAGGATTTATATATTTTTTGGCAAAAAATCCTGAGGACTTGTAAATACTCGTAACTAACTCGTAACTATTCGTAACAACACGTAAACAGGTCGTAGCTAACACGTTAAAGCTTCGACGAATAGTAACATTCTGTAATATACTTGTAACAATCCGTTATCCGTATGCTTGTAGTTATCCGTGACAACTCGTAACAAATCGTGGAATTTTGACGTAAATACATTGCAATAACTCGTAATAAACCGTAAATAGGTCGTAATAACTCGTAACAACTCTTAAATCGATCGTAAAAGTGGCCAAATCGTAAGAATCCGTGTGCAATCCGTAAGGACTCGTAAGAAAAATCTGTGTATGTGAAGGGGGTATAACCCATTTTTTGGTGCAAAACCAAACATGTTGTATCGATGTTGTATCATTGTAAGTATTTGACAATTCAACTTATAGCATATATCTACAATCATTTGCTTTACATGCATTTCATTGGTTTCCAATAAAACAACTAAAAAAAAATATCAAAATTCAAAGAAAAATGTTCAAAGTCCAATTAAGTTGAAGATTCAGCTTAATAGTGTATATTACATGTACCCTTTTCAAGTAAATAGTGAAAAAAAAAAAAAAATACATGTACATATACAACCATTTAGTTAAGGAAACACAATTTCGTCAATAGAACTCTTTATTTGCAATCATCAGTCAATTGACCGAGTGTTGGAAATCACGTACAATTCTTCATTCCTTCCAAATACCGGCAAACGATATGAGTGGTGTTTAGTACCAGTACGATCTTTAATCTCTAAATTTGGGAATTACATTTTAAATTCAGATGATTTTATGCTCTAAACAAAATGATCAAATGAAAAACAAATGTGACCCAGCACGAGTAAATGAGACACTTTGAGGCAAAAATAAAATTTGAGATTTTGATTTCATCATTTAAAGCTAAACAAGCTTTAAATGATGAAATCAAAATCTCAATTTTAATTTTTGCCACAAAGTGTCCCATTTACTCGTGCTGGGTCACAAATGATCAAGCAAAAATGCAAAAGGGGACCAAATGTTAACATACAGTATGATACAGTATGTAGTGCAGAACAATTAAAAACTTAACAAACTCGACTTTGCAGTATTTTTTTTCACGATTCAAAGTCTGCAAAGTAGTTACATGTACATGAGATAGAAAACATGATTCCAGCATTTCTGTACAATATTAAAGAATCCTTGCAGATGTTTGTGGGTTTAACTTGCTCCTATAGATAAAGAATTTAATTCAACAATAGATTAACCACCACTATTTTAAGTTAATTGACACAATATAAACAATGCAAACCTCTTTAAAAAGTTTAAAAGGCAGTGTTTTTCCGAGTTAGAGCCTCCACACTTGAAAAACCTTCTTTAGTGGGATACTCACATCATGTACATGTGTATAGAAAAATATTTGGCATCTTTCAAGTTTCATTCTCGCGAACACAAACCTCAAACCTTTAATTTCCTTTTTTTTCTCCAGTATTTAATTTTTTGAGACGTGTCATTGTATGCAAATTTTTAACAGCCATAACTCGTCAATGGATTGTCTGATAAAATTGCAACAATGTTGTCAGGAGAGTTTGATTATCTTTATAAATACCCACAAACTCTCAATTTGACCTCTGTACAGTTCTGTCTCATTTTTACCAGAACCACTCACAATTGATTCCACTTTTTAAACAAATGGTTTCACAGTGTAAGCTGTTTGCTTTGAACTTTTCTTTGTAACGCCACTATTTGCTTTCAAAACACTTACTAGATTGTACACATGTATATGTACTTTTCTTTTTTTTCCTCCTTTGTGATACACATTGATATTTATAGCACATGTGATTGGTTGACGTTTCACAAGCTTAACAGTACTAATTACTGCAATGCATGCACTGAATTTAGTTTGCAGATTTTTGTTTTATTTCAGAATGGTTTTTTTTCTTTACTAATTGGTAATTGTGTGTACTGGACAGGTGTTGAAACCATGGATAATTCCCATCATCATTGTCTAAATCCTTTTTTTTGTAATACAAATTTTGGTTTATTTTGTTCAATTGAATTGTTGCAACACCTAAATGCAAATTGTGACAACATGAATGCATATATAACGCTGTGATCAATCTCAGTGTTTTGTTAGTGAGTTAACCACTGTAATTGGTAATGTTTTGTTTCCTGTTTTTGTAAGAATCCTGAATTGTCATCAGAATAATTATTTTTGTCTCCCAAGAATTTGCCAGATAAGTCCAGTGAATGCACTTTGCAGTATTTGTATTTTGTTCTTAAAACACAAGTTTCACTTTTGACGAGACAACTACCATTTTGTGTTATCACAATGTTGCAAATTGAAAAAGGTTGTCATGTACGCACCAATTAAAACCATTAAACCTAAAAAATCTGTTTTATGATTCATTTGATCTTCAAATTGGACTTGAAATTATTTGTGAAAATCATTCAAGTTTAATAAATGTGACCGGCTCTACAAAAAGGTGTATTAAGTCGCGCTATGCACTATCATGTAATGGCCCGCTCAATGTTGAGAGGGTAAACATTTCATCAAAATGTGTTTTTTATTTGTTGTCATGAATGAAATCTTTAATACCTACAGTTTAAGGTTTCATTAAAAGAAATGTTGATTTTGATGAATAAAGTGGAAAAACTACCATTTTGTGTGCATCGTTCTGTTGTAGAACAACAGAGCCGGCTACACATGTATATCAAAGCCGGTTTTCTCAGTTGTGTAATTTGAACTTCGAAAAAGTAATCAATATGTAAACACGTCGTGTCTCCAAAATGGGAGGGGCTATGTATCTCTATTATATACTAAATGAAAGCTTACCTTGTGGGCTTTCTTACCATGTATATAACTCAATTTCATTTTTTCGTGACATAAGACACCTTTTTGTAGAGCCGGTCATAAATATCTGGATAACCATATTATTGTATAACGTGAAGAGCGAATGATCATGGATTGTTAAATGTACTGTTTGATAATCATTGATTGATGTATTGATTGATTGATTGACTGATTGATTGATTGATTGACTGATTGATTGATTGATTGATTGATTGATTGATTGATTGATTGATTGATTGATTGATTAGAGAGTTTGAACAGTGAGGATCTTCCTCCTGAAAAGAGACTAGAAGACGTTCTCCATCTCGCCGAGCTGTGCATTGATGTCCTCCAGCAGAATGAGGAGCATCATGCGGAGGTTAGTATTGATGCTAGAGATTGCCTAAGCTTCTTAGCTTAAACAGCCAACTTGACTCTTTCAGAAAGACACTACTTCTTTTCTTTTTGTAACTTTGTGAACGAAGTTCTGAGAAAGAGATAGTCTTAGTTCAAGACTGGGTTTGGATTTTCTTTCCCCAATGCAGCTGGTCTAAGCTTGGTCAAGCTACTGCGGCAGTAGGCAACATGTCAATATAAACTTGAATCAATTCAGTCTCTGGGAACTTTGACACTCGAACCAGATACATTTAGAACATACCTCACTTGAGGCATTGCGTGTGCCTTTAATGCTTTCAAGATCACACCCAGCTGCACCAATTACTACCACAAAAAAGGCTGAAAATTCAATCTTGGACTCAGACTATAGAGGGGATAGGTACAATACAGTGCAATTAAAAGTTAACCTTTCACACTTATTTTTCAAAGGAGAAAACCTTTTTCATACTTTTTTAGTGGGAAATCGTTTTTACCCAATTTTCATACCTTTTCACACAAGTGGTAAACCGATTTTTCACACAAGTGGGAAACCGATTTTTCACACAAGTGGGAAACCGATTTTTTCACACTTGAGTGGGAAACCGATTTTTCACACAAGTGGGAAATCCGATTTTTCACACTTGTTCACAATTGTTTTATTCCCATTTCCATTGTTAACTTTCAGTTGCACTGCACTGTACTGTACATGCATATTAAATTCCGTCAAGAAGAGAAACTTTGAATTCATAGGTTTTGTACTCGGAACAGAAAATGAGTTGGTAAATCCTGTGTTTTCCCAGCATGCAGTGGCATTTAAATTTGCATATTATAATGATGCTGATGCCTTGACCTTGGACACCTTAGATGTTTAGATGCAAAAAAAGCCTCGTGAATATGCATGACATGCGCATGCTTAAATGCATAATGCATCAGGCGGGCAGGTCCTTGGCAGGTCACAACCCTCCCCATGCAAACCACGAAGAGAATGTTTAAAAACACCCATACATGTACTTCCCGGCATTTCATCGTAAAATCCTGTTATTGGTTCATCTGTATTGCAATGGTCCCCCCCCCCCCACCCCCCCCCACCCCCCACCCCCCCCCCCCACCCCCCACCCCCCCCCCCACCCCCCCCCACCCCCCCCCCCCCCCCCCCCCCCCCCCCCCCCCCCCCCACCCCCCCCCCCCCCCCACCCCTCTCTGAATAAGTTAATTTCCCGTTCATTTGGTGTTTTGCTCTTCAAACAAGAAACCCAGCAGGCACGAAGATGGCCTACTGCCTAAATAAGTGTCCCCCCATTTCCTGGACCTATTCTTCTATGCTTATCTTCTCTATTTTCTTTTCCTGGGCCTGTTGGTCTCATTCACGAATGTTATCCAGCCCTGCGTGAAAACAAACGAACCCACACGACAAATGTCATCTGCTTCAGATTTTGTAGGCAGAAGGGATATTTTAGGAAATTCTATATTTAAGAAAAATGCATTTATTATTTGCCTGGGTTGAAATTTCGACCCAATATACCCTATATTATACCCTAACCCAAACACTAACCCTAACCCACATCCTAATTCTAGTTTTTGAGTAATTTAAATAAAATCCCAAAATCTAATAGTGGAGACCTATTCATCTATAGAAATTACCCTTTGGAGACCTTTTCACTCCCATTGTCCCCATTGTGTTCACGTCTTCAGAGGGTACCATATTTCGCACCACCTCCTGCTCTGTGGAATTGAAAAGGCCTCAAAGCCTTGTATGTTTGCTCTACCCATGTGTTACTGTCAATTCCCTTCTTTCTTAGAGGGTCTGTAATTTCACTGGACTCTCTGGTGCCTTCCCATGCAAACTAAACAAAACATCTACACACTCTAAATATCAAGCTATTACATGTACATACAGGGTGTATCAGAAAAAATGATACTCTCGAAAAAATCATCATAAAATTAACATAGATTATAATTCTGTAAATGTGGGCGTAAACCTTGGTAGAGGGGGTCATTCTGCTTCCAATGATACCAGTATCTTGGTTTACGCTTCACGCTCCAGTGAGCACGGATGCTTTGAATTTTGAAGAATTCAAGTGTTTTGCGCACGGGAATGCGAGGGTTAAAATTGGATTCGTCACATTGAATTAAAAGTTTAGACAGGGTTTTACCAGTGTGCCAAGGCGTTTTTTGAATAATTAACCCTATCACCCGCTACCCTCGGCACAAAATGATCTCTTTTATGAGTGGATCGTAACCAAAGGGTTAACACATGCAATTTAAGTGGCCGTGAACAAGTGAATCAAGCTAACAAGCATCATTCAGTGGGTGTGTCATTTAATTATTCCATAATCACATCATGCCTTACTTGTCAGTTTCTTCCTTTCATCACACAGACAATGGTCACAAATGCGTTTTGTTATGCGTTTTGTTAAGACATGATGTGATTATGGAATAATTAAATGACACACCCACTGAATGGTGCTTGTTAGCTTGATTCGCTTGTTCACGGCCACTTAAATTGCATGTGTTAACCCTTTGGTTACGATCCACTCATAAAAGAGATCATTTTGTGCCGAGGGTAGGGGGTGATATAGGGTTAATTATTCAAAAAACGCCTTGGCACACTGGTAAAACCCTGTCTAAACTTTTAATTCAATGTGACGAATCCAATTTTAACCCTCGCATTCCCGTGCGCAAAACACTTGAATTCTTCAAAATTCAAAGCATCCGTGCTCACTGGAGCGTGAAGCGTAAACCAAGATACTGGTATCATTGGAAGCAGAATGACCCCCTCTACCAAGGTTTACGCCCACATTTACAGAACTATAATCTATGTTAATTTTATGATGATTTTTCCGAGAGTATCATTTTTTCTGATACACCCTGTATAAGTCATTGGTTAATGGAATGTTTTAAAATGATGCTTAATTGGTAACAGGTTCAATGAAGAGCACCCCCCCCCCCCCCCCCCCCCCCCTCCCCCCTTCCCCTACACTATTCAATACGCCGTTGATATCGGGCAGGGGGTGAGATTTGTCAGGATTGTTCCTGATTTCAGAATTGTTTTGTCTTGATTTCAAAAAAATTAAAGAATCTCTTCTGCAATTCCTGAGATACTGTCTTAATAATAGGCAAATACAAACTACATCTGAGGTCCTCGTAGAGTTTTGGTGGATTTTTCATGGATTTCGTGGACTTATCCCTTTTGGCAGATCTGGACATAAATCGTCACTCTAGCACTAGTTTCATTATAAAGTTCCATCTTTCTTGTCTCATTGTTTCCTTGGCTCTCAAGCTTTCTCTTCTTACCAGTACATTATCTTCATCTACATCTTCATCTACATCTTCATCTGGACCTTTAATGCCAACTCCTCCCCCCCCCCCCCCCCAACCAACCCAGAATCCCGCCTTCTAGTATCAAGTGATCACATAATGTATCTGCCATTTTTGACCCATATTTGTTTTTTCTTGATTCCTTTTCCTCCCCGTCCTTCCACATCATCCGCCATCTTCTTATCCATTTTTGTCATGCATTAACGATGCAGCGCGACAAACACAAAGAATCTCAGGTACAATGTGTATGCCATCCCTAACTTTGTTTTGATATTTTTTTTCTTGCTTGATCACAAGTGGGCTGATTTCATCTAAAATTACAACTTGTTTGTGTGCTTTTACCGTTAACAACCTACAGTAATTCCTGCATTATTAGTTATTTTCCCAGATTTTGTTACCATCGCTTTTGTGTTGATGCATACTCATATTTTTTCTTACCCGACTTGTGAATTGGTATGATTATTTGTTTCTTTTAAAATTTTATTCTTTCTAGAGCTTTTTTATTTTCTGCTTATTTTTTACTTTTGTGCCTACTAAATAAAAGTGTGTACAAAACCTAACCACTTAAACGCTTGCGTTTAATTTACCTTGAGTTTCTTAAATGAGATTTAAAGCTTTGCATGGTGGAGACTAGACTTAGAAAGATTTGTGGTAACACCATGTGAAAGGATCTCTTTTGAGAAGAGGTAGAGGGTGGTTCTGATAAGAACCGGTGATTTACCACAAGTTCTTAGTTCAGTTCTTATCAGAACCACCCTACCTCTTCTCAAAAGAGATCCTTTCACATGGTATTTACAGCAAATCTTTCTAAGTCTTGAGTTTCTTGCTGTTGACAAAGAAGCGTGACTTTGTTTCTGAGCACCTTTTCCCAAATGTACATATATCCATGTGGACACATGGCATTGTGCTTTCCTTTGTTTCAACACTTAAGCATTGCCCTACATGTATACACTTTGTGCTCAAAATCTCTTGTGGAGAAATATTCCTCTTTAGATTTTCCTTGTGGAGACATTTTAATTCTTGTGTTCTCTATTGTTTATCAGTTTCCACAAGGTAGCAAATTTAGAAACTGGCTTACGAGCCAGCAATTGTACGTTTTGTCGCTTATGCCAGCACATATTTTTTTTTATTTTCATGCAGGTACAGTTTGCAACGTGTTCTTGCAAAAACTTGTAACTTAACCTTGCGACGTGCGGCCATTTTGTTTTTACACGAACGCGCGTACGTACTTTTTTTCAAAGTCGGTTGTATTTTGTGTGTAACCCCCATGATGTTTGGTTTTATGGCTTTATATGTCAACACAGTACTTTCCCATATATCTGAATATATTCGATCCCAGCTGGTGCTGTTGAATGGGGAGAGGCAACAATAGCATGATTAATTGCTTAGCTAGGTCTGGTAAACCCAGACTTGAATAGCCCCTTTATGTACACAAAGTAATGAGATACTCGTGGGGCAGCACTTTCCTTTGCAAAAAGCTGTGTCACCGGTTCAACCAGGGTTCAAGCGGCACTTATCATGCTATTCGGTATGAACTAGGAATACATGTAATATGATATTTTTTAACAAATGATGAAAAATCAAATGTTTTTTTACGGCGAAGCGACTTCGAAAAAAAGTGCGGTGGCACGTCGCAGGGTTAAAGGTAGAATATACCTTTTACAACTATCTAAAAAGTAACCAACTGAAATACTGTTGAAAAGCTTACTTGTTGTAAAGATTATATTAATAATGATTCTAAACTTCCAGTGAAATTAATCCGTCCGGCATGCTGTCAGTTTGAAGAAAATAACAAAAGAATGTCATTTCCAAATGTGCGTCTCAGAGATGTTAGCGCTACTATTGGTCAGTTCAGTGTACATAATTAGAAGGCGATTTGACATGCGACGTCAATCCTTAACAAAATTGTATACAAAGCATTATGCGTGCGCACACCGCCAGGTACCGACTTTTCTGGAAATGGGATTGAATTCTTGACCTGTTTATCGGCCGTTGTCTGGCAGGCACTCATCCTATGTCCTGCCTATGTCCCTGTGATATCCCTGCGGTATCTGGCAGGGTGCCGACTAATTCTCACAGGCCGTATTTATT
Source organism: Crossaster papposus (assembly GCA_037893245.1). Classification (NCBI taxonomy): domain Eukaryota; kingdom Metazoa; phylum Echinodermata; class Asteroidea; order Velatida; family Solasteridae; genus Crossaster; species Crossaster papposus. Next base: position 527,602 of record JBAIAA010000335.1, on the reverse strand, counting down.
GGCGATCAGTTTGCGATGTAAAACGCCGCATCAGGTTTTAAGTCCGAGTTAAAAGTATCTCGATGCCCGCCCGATGCCCCAAAATGACCCGGCAGCCGCAAGGAGTTCCATGGGGCCCCGGCTGAAAATGTTCCATCGCAAACTACTCGCAAGCTAATTGTGACTGAGCTAATTAGCCAAACAATGTTTCTTTTTTCAAATGAAGTAATGTTACATGTATGTTTAGACGAATCTACATTGTATCTGACAACATTTGAGGGTGCAAAAGTCCAGTTATGTTGCTTAAAGATGGACTACAACGGAATAATGATAAAGGCTGTGTTGCTGTTTTTTGTTCGAGAAATCTATAATGATTACTAATATATCATTAGTATTCAATAAATCTTGTTCCTTCATGCAAAAAACAACAAAATTGATCGGCGTTCTACGACCCAGAAAAACTCAGTTTCAGCAAAAGCCCTTAACTTATGAATAATTCATACTTTGTGTGTGACGTACTACCCATGAAAACGCATACATATGGTGGCCCTGAAGGGACTCTGCAGATCGCGAATATTGACGTCAAATTTGACGTCAATATTCGCGACTTTTGGGGAAAGTCGTGAATATCGACGTCAAATTTGACGTCAATATTCGCGACTTTTTTGGAAAGTCGTGAATATTGACGTCAAATTTGACGTCGATATTCGCGATCTGTGGAGTCCCTTCAGGGCCACCATGTATGCGTTTTCATGGGTAGTACGTCATCACTTTTCGCTGGTTTACAAGTCCGCTGGTACTATATCGTGGATTTCATTGTGGTTTTCAGTGGATCTTTGCCGGGAACCAGTACAGGGCGGGAAATTTCAAAATCGAAGAATCGAGGTCTAATTTTTTCGGTCAAATTGCAACAAAATTATTTAGAGAAAAACATGACCGTAACAATAAAGTGTTACCTGAACACAACATAAACAAGGTCCGATAATACATTTAATGTGTGAGTTTTCGTTGTAGTCCATCTTTAAAACTAGGCTGTGCGTCGGAACTAGGTACATGTACGTGAGTACCCGGCCGTTCTAGATTATGTCATCGGGTACCCATAACCAACATTACAATTTATTATTATCATCTTGGACAGTGACAAAAAAAGTTTTGAATACTATTTGTGGGGAATCAAAAAATCAAAACCCAGGCGGCATGGAAAAGCGAAACAGATTCCACATTTTAATGGCTTGCAAAAGGTGCAGTTTAAACCATAAAAGCCTTCTGTTAATATACGCGTTTTCTTTTGTCTGTTAGGCGTACGTACAAGTATACACCATATATGACGCTGACCTGTTTTAAAAGATTTTGTGTTCATAGATGATGGAAAAAACCAAGAACAATAATGCTGTGCTTTTGTAGTCTGGTTCCTTGACTTCTTTCAGACTAAAACATAGCAATTAGAAAACCAATTAATCAGTGGATGTGTAACGGTGTTGCAAATAAAATGTGGACTTACTAAATAAATTGGGGGCAGTGTTTGAAGATAGTCATTTTTTTCCCAACGATTGCCGGCTGGCAATTTATAGAAATGTTAACTTTTCTTGAAAACTACGGAACGGCACACCAGGTGCCGTAAAGTTGCAGGTTGTTTGAGACTCTTATTTACTTGTAGTCAAGTATTAAGGTATTTCATAATAATTCAGTATTTTTTTGTTTTTTATGTTCGCAAATGGTGTATAGAACCTTTAACCAGTTCGCGCCGAATGACGTAAATAAATGCAAAGTTTTTCCCAGATTCAAAACAGATGACGCACAAACACGCCACGACGAGCAAGGCCGGAAATGTCTGTCAGCAGCGAGCAAGGCTAGAAATGCGTGGGTGTGCTTCCCGGTACTATTAGCCTGAACCCGCTTCGGATCGAGTTTCGTTAAAAATAATCCCGCCTCTCGGCTCAATGATGTTAAAATAATCCCGGCGCGAACTGGTTAAAGTCATAACTTACATTTATCCTGCTGACTAGAGGTCCCGATGTGGTAGTGTTATTGCGTGTACCTTCATGAACAATCTGAACAGCAACTTGCGGGAGTTTGAATTGGTTGGCTGTTTCTTTTACGAGTATTGTCTTCATTGACCTCTTCAGCTTCTTGAGTCATTTTGTATCAAAGGTCTTTCCTTCAAGTATGCACCATGCTTTGATAATGATGGAGTCAGTCACACACTGCAATATCTCTATTGTTTATGATATGTACAGTCTGTTTTGCAAAGTAAATTCAAATTGCAAATTAACATTTAATTAAATGACGCCAATGCTTTCTCACTTGCAATTTACTAAAATCCTGCAATACTAAAATTCTTTTTAATTTATGCTTTTCATTTCTCTTCCATTCTAATTACTTTGCTGTCGTTCAATTAATTTTTTTTGTATCTGCTAAGATTTTTGTCTGTATCTTTGTAAATGTACAAAGTCATCAGTGTTTTATCTTAGGCCGTGTCCGAAACGGGCATCTAGAGCTACGGCTACGTCTATTGTCAGCCTGCTCACGTGTATTTGTAATGGGCGAACACCTATAGACAATAGCCATAGACAAGAGATTCAGACGCGGCCTAAGACATTAACACATTCTTAGACATTAAGTTGTAAGTTGTTTTAATTGCATGGTTTTATTGATGGACAGATATTGAACTCAATTGTCTCACAGACCTCGTCCTATTTGTGAATGCTAATACAAACTGCAGTGTTCAATTTCAAACCTTGTGATAAATGAAACAATCTATATTGATCATTCACAGACAGTCCAACATTTCTTTCGGTGTCCTTACCTTGCCTTTGTATACAGGCCAGTAAAATAAGTCAAATCAATGTGTTTTAAAAGGTAGGATACACCATTTGCAGATATATCAAAAATATTTACTACCGAATTATTAAGAAATATCTTACTCATTTGAAGTATGATTCTAGGCATCTAGTAAAATAATTGCGCTAGATATCTTCTAATTATTCAAAAAAAATTAATTTAAAAAGAACAATTTGTGATCGCCGTCCGGCGATCGCGAAAAAACAAAGATAACATAAGAATAACTGCTCGACGCCGGTTGAAAACAAACGCTGTTTTTCGTGTTTTTCTCGGCATCCATGATTGTAAAACTTCAGACAGGTCAGTTAAACGATATTTACTTTAAGTACCAACCCCCCAAATCTACCCATTCATGATAATACAAGCAATTACCAATGGTGTATCCTACCTTTAACACCGACTGCTCAAATTGCATCAACAGACACACAAAGGTACCTGGGGCATACCAATCACCCTCAGTCAAAGCCAGGCAGTATACATGTACATTTGAAGCTTTTCAAAAAGTAACCAACCAAAATACTCTTGAAAAATCCACTTGTTTTAAAGATATTAACACTAAACTCCATGTAAATTTATTTCATCTGACCTGCTAATAACAACGGGCCAATTTCATAAAACGTGTAAGCACACAAATTTGCTAAGCATGAACATTTTTACTTGGCAAAAACAGGATTACAAACCAAATGTTCAGGTGATGTTTAATTGTTTTTGGCTGGTATTCAGCTGGTATTTGCTTAGCATAAAAAGCACAACGAATTTTGGCTGGTAACCTGTTTTTACTGAGCAAGACTTTTTGTTGTGCTAAGCAAATTTGTGTGTTTACATGTTTTATGAATTTGGCCTCTAGTCATTTTCAAAGATGGTCTCAGAGATGCATTTTTGAAATTGTAGTTGCTGTTACTCATCGACACCGCGTAGCTGCAAATTGGCTGATTAGAACATGTCCCAAAAAATTCAAAACTTGACTCAGTAAATTTTAAATTAAAATTGAGTTCTCAGAATATTGTTTTCTTGGAAAATAAAACAATCACAGAGATAACACTACATCAGGTTAGTTTTCAAACAACCGTGTTCATATTTTAGGCACTTTTGCTGATCCAACTGGGGAAAATAAATACACAAATCAAAACTGGTGTACTCTACCTTTTAAAACAGTCATTTAATTTATTTTGACTGCTGTGATGATGTAGCTGATTTTATCAGCCAGAGAGCCAGGCTTTTATTCTCTGCAAAACTTTTGTTTTAAATTAACGTTTATACAGTGTAGTTTTTGTTAAAGCAGTTCAGTACATTATACCTTATAGTTCCACATGTACGGTTTAAGCCACAGTGCCATGTGTATTAACGGTTAGGCCATAGTACCATGTGTAAGGTTAGACCATATAGTGCCATGTGTAAGGTTAGGCAATATATATAGCACCATGTGTAACTTGTTTGCTTTGACATTTTGTCCCCAATCCCCTCCCCTTCCCCAGGCCTTTGCATGGTTCAGCGATTTACTGGTGGAGCATGCTGAAATTTTCTGGTCGTTGTTTGCTGTCGACATGGACAGTGCCCTGGAGGTCCAACCACCTGATACCTGGGACAGCTTCCCACTGTTCCAGTTGCTCAATGACTACCTACGCTTGGACAGTGAGTGCCTTCATTATCTGTTTGTGAGAAATCTTGCCGATTTGTCCAATAAACTTTTAATCAATGCTTGATAGGTTTACAAAATATTAAACAATTTAGTTCGCTGACAATTTTAGTAGATTTTCGGTACCGGTACATTTTTAATTATTCAGTCGGCCTTCTGTCAAAACTTTTCATCCTCTGGCTGTCAAATAAGGTGGTTAGTGCACCTTTAGCCTGGGTCCAAACTCCAGACTCCTGCCAACTCCCTAAAGATTTGTACCAGGCCTTTGAAGTCTGTTATCAGTCCTGAAGCTTGGGTACAGGTGTTTGGCCCCTGAGGGCATCTACCCATCTATACACTCCAGTAGGAATTGTGCTTTATACCAGCATACACTGTATTACCCAGTTCGCGACGGAAGACTTGTATAAACGCAAAGTTTTTCCCCAGATTCAAAACGGATGACGCATAAACACACCACGAGCAAGACCTGAAATGTCTGTCAGCAGCGAGCAAGACTGAAAATGAGTGGTTGTTCTTCCCGGTACTATCGGCCTGAACCCGCAACGGATCGAGTTTCGTTAAAAATAATCCCGCCCGTCGACTCGGTGATGTTAAAATAATCCCGGCGCGAACTGGTTAATCGCAACTGCACAATTCATAACATGATGCTACCTACGACCCTTTCTCTTCAGACTTGTTTAGCAGTACCACAAATGTGCAGTACCACATATGTGCATTTCGTAAACAAAAAATCTTGAGCCCAAAGGACCCTTACCCATCTAAATAAAATATAGACCGAGGATACCCTGTTGTGTTTGCCTTTGTTCCTGTACTATAACCTAAAACCCATAGACTAACGCCAGACGACAACATTCAACAAAAGACATTCATAAACATTTTAGAATGGGTATTACTAACACACGCTCGTTCATAAACACTGGCAAGCGTGGACAGGGTGTCCACGCTTGCCAGTGTTTATGAACGAGCGTGTGTTTGTGCTTTAACTTTTTCGGAAGGCCTCCCATAGATTTTTCAATCGTTGACGGTCGGTCTATCGTGGACGTTTTGTTTGTGCCCTAACCCGATTGTCCCTAGTCCGTGATTGTCGGTGTTTACATACTGGTACATGTACTCAAAAGTGAAGTAGTGGGGCATGTTATCTGCTGACGTACGTGATGGGTTAAAACACAAAGTCCCATCCTTGCATTATGCCCTGTGCCCTGTCGGGTGGCATATCCACCAATCATTCTAAAGTGTGGGTAAAAAAAATAAAAAATATAACATAATATCACACGTAGAATGTATAACTAACATCGATAATATAGATATGGTTTCAAAGATACTGGTTTCCACTTTAAAATGAGACATCCAACGTCCAAATCTGACAATGTTTGACAGAGTTATTAATAATTTTCCAAGAGGGGTCAAATTGACCACGGGACCAAGTTTTTCGATTTTGTTTGGATACTGTGCAAGTGTAGACTTGAAATCAAGTGGTCAGACACTTTTGTCTTTGTGCTTTCGGGCACCACCGAAATTAACCAGAGCTGACGGCACTGGGCATGGTGGCTCAGCGCTGGTTCATTTCGGTGGCGACTTGATTTCAAGTCTACACTTGAACACTCCAAACAAAATCGAAAAACTTGGTCCCGTGGTCAATTTGACCCCTCTTGGGAAATTATTCATAACTCTGTTAAACATTGTCAGATTTGGACGTGTGATGTCTCATTTTAAAGTGAAAACCAGCATCTTTGAAACCATATCTATATTATTGATGTTAGTTATCCATTCTACGTGTGGTAATTCCGTTATATTTTGTTGCATTCTTATTGATACACCCTGTATAATGCATTCATTTGGGAGATTATGTCTATATTTTTCTGCAGACAATTTGAATGGTGGGCGCTTCCACCAGCATCTGCAAGACACGTTTGCCCCCCAGGTCATTCGCTACGTGGATCTCATGGAGTCATCCATTGCCCAGTCCATCCATCGTGGATTCGAACGAGAAAAGTGGGAACCCAAAGGGTAAGTGGTCGGTGGTTAATTCTGGATCGGCTTTTGTAACCTGTGATTTGATTGGTCAGAAAATTATGTCATCTATATTCACGACTTGATTGATTTCTTGATGTCAAAATAGGAATGCTGTGGCTGTTGTTATGGCAGTCAACTGACTGATTCCCTGACCTAACAGTATTTGACTTCAGGATTTGTTGGTCTACGAACCAGACTCATCCGAATCATCCGAATGGATCAGTCTTTAATTTCCATAACAAGAATCCTCCAAACTCTTAGATTACTGAGAACAAAAATAAAACCTGCTTTTAATAAAAAAGTAGTATTGGATGTATCGCATAAAAAGTAAAGAAAACTATTTCAACCCCAATTTGTTTAATCTGTTTTGGATTGAATCTCGGGACCTGTGGCATGGTAGTCCATCATTTACCCAATTGAGCTACTAAGGGAGCAATACCAATTCGTCCTTACCGTGATTCCACGGAAAGTCCGCTTTTTTACCGACAAGTCTGCCAAAGTGTTCTGGTTGGAATTAAATATGTGCAGTTAAATATTTATAGTTAAAGTATTTGTCGGGGTATATTTTGCAGTGCTGTAATTTGCAGTGTTGTAGGGTGTCGTGGCCGAGTGGATAAGAACAACGAACTCAAGCTCTGGTGTTTCTGTTCAGCAGAGTGTGGGTTCGAGTCCCGGTCTTGACACTTGTATCCCTGAGCAAGACACTTAACTATAATTGCTTCTCTCCACCCAGGGGTAAAATGGGTACCTGTGAGGGCAGAGATGGTTACTGTGATTGATTTAGCCTAGTAAGTAGCGCATATATTGCAGCACAGGCTGTATACTCCCCAGGGAGCTGAGATGGTTTAAGGATTGAAAATGGCCCAGTGACCAGCGGTAATAATGTTGGAAGCACTTTGAGATGCCCTTCGGGTGTGAGAAGCGCTATATAAATCCAAGATATTATTATTATTAATGATGCCGGTTACATGTAGCTGTTGAAAAGTACAGTTACTGTAATACTAGCCACTACAAAATAGTTGGCCAAAATGCTGTCTTACAATGAATAAGACACTGGCTATCGAATATTGAGGGCCATGATAATAAAAATATATTTATTTATTTATTGATGGTAGCCGTGCCATCTCAAAGAGGATTGTCAAAAACCAGTTAGCGCCGGATGACGTATATAAACGCAAAGTTTTTCCCAGATTCAAAACGGATGACGCATAAACACGCCACGAGCAAGGCCGGAAATGTCTGTCAGCAGCGAGCAAGGCCGGAAATGCGTGGGTGTGCTTCCAGGTACTATCGGCCTGAACCTGCTTCGGATCGAGTTTCGTTAAAAATAATCCCGCCCCTCGGCTCGGTGATGTTAAAATAATTCCGGCGCAAACTGGTTAAGAGATAATATATACATGTAGCTAACACAATTGAATTAAAAATAGCTCAGTAAAATTTGATATTGAAAACCAGAAAAAAAAAATACCTTTTTTTTTTACAATGAACACTCGATAACTCAAATTTTGATAACTTAAATGTCCATTTATCTTGGAGTTTATGAAGATTTCTGAAGATATACACGTATGCAGTCCATTTAACATTCTTTGAACAGTCTTAGTAAATTTGAAGACTTCTGCCTTTAAAAAAATTGTTTTTACAGTAATGGGACAGAAACCTCCGAGGACCTATTTTGGAAGTTGGACGCCTTGCAGACGTTCATCCGAGATCTACACTGGCCCCAGGAGGAGTTTGCCAAGCACCTGGACCACCGCCTTAAGCTCATGGCTGCTGATATGATAGAGTCCTGCGTCAACAGGTCAGACATTGATTGAGGGGAAATAGTATACACATATGGACTGGCAATGAGGTCACTAGAGCACGTACATTATATTCCCCCAAGGGACTGTGAATCACCAGAAGGGAGGACTATTTCCCGAGGCCCGAGGGGGGATAGACGTGCTCTAGTGACCGAATCATGCCAGTCCATATGTGTTTTATAACACACCTCAGTCCAAAATGTAAAATAATCGTGATCCGATCCAGACTCCGCCATTTTTTTTATTAAGATGAGCCTGGCAAACCTCTTGAGACACCGTAACCAGTCAACAATTTAAAGTCTATTGCCCGCTTTAGGAACTATTTCCTGCAAATTCACGGTGGCGCAAATCTCATGCACTAGCCTATATTAGTTAACACCACGTGACCAAGTTTTAGCCAACTAGAATACAGAAATAGCAAGAGGTGTGTTATAGTATACAAACATTGACTGCTTCAAGCATATCAATTTGTTTGGTGAGAAATGTCAACCTAAGAGCACTACTTAATTCCACCATAGAGCACTGTAAAACACTGCGCGCACATACAACGGATTGTCTGTGGGAGAACAGAGATAACGATCTTTACAATCTTTACCACGCAAAGGTTAACTTTACGTGACCTTGCTTGCGTTGGTTCAATGTGTACTCTTTGACAGCGTCTCTGATTGGATCTTTAGTTTGACAGGTCAATATAATGTCCAATTGAAATCATTGTACTATCATGACAAGGGCAATTTTATCAGCATTCCAGGCGTGCAAGAACCTTTTTAAAAGAACGTGTAGTTCGTGAGTTACAGCAGCAAACAAAAAGCGACCACCCTCGAAATGGGTATAAAACTTGCCGCTACACACAATTTTTTTTTTTAAATAAACAATTCAATGGGATTTTGACAGGTTTGTTTGGAGGCTAGACAAGTAACAATGTGTACGTTTATTTGAGCTAATACACTGAAGTTACATATCCCGAAGGAATCTAACTAATATTTTGAGAAGTTTTCGAGTTATGAAGTTGTATGTGTTTAAAACACTGTATTTTCAGACCATTTAGACTACGTTTTGTTGCTTTTTCGTTCGCGCTCCTCAAGTTAACACAACAAATCGATATGTGGTGTAGTAAAACTAGCCTCTTGAAGTAATCCATTTGCATCAGGGAAATAGAATTCTCCAGTGATCACCAAGGAAGGAGTCTGTGGCTAGTTTTACCACACCACAAGATAATTAGTTAATATTTGTTTGTATGACACCTTGCCCACAGATTCTGCTTGATTTTAAAATATTGACAATATTTTTAATCTAAATACAGTTAAAATGAACTTCTATTGCCATACAAAATTAGTGGAAAACTTATTTTCTCTTTTCCAAATAACCCCTTCACGAAATGCTTTAACCCAGCTCTTTGGCACTGGCAACACTCAACGCACACCCACATGCGTCAAGTACAGCGACATTGGTATAGTACTTTGGTTGCTATGGGTCTACATGTAGTACTTTTGGCCGTGCGCAGGAAGATAGCAAAAATAGAACATTCTGAAAATGACATGCGATTCGCTCACGGCCACGGCTACACATAATCTGTAGGTTAGGTTTTATACTGAACAAATATAGCTTGGTTTGAGGGTGGATAATCGATATTATAACACCTCTCTCACAGATTATGTACACATGTATCTTGATTGGCCGAGAGTATGTCACATGGTATGTTCGCTATCTTGCTGTGTGCAATTGCATACTGGTGTTGCACATTTGCTCGCAAGTGCTAGCACTACAGTATACATGTACCTGGGCAGAAACATTTTGTGAATCCATAGTATGGGAAAGAGTAACTTAGAATTGAAATACAGTTTAATTGTTTTTAGGATAAATTAGTCAGCATCTCTTAAATTTAAGCAGAATCTGTAGGAGAGGTGTTATAAAACAAAAACTGACTTTTAAACTTATCATGTAGTAAAACTAGCCTCCCTCTGTGATCCGTAAAGGCTAGGTAAATGAGGCTAGTTATAGTTAAATCAGTAAATATATGGTATTGGAAATTGACAAACTAGTTTCCTAGGTAAAGCTCAGCATGATAAATAACAAAACGACAGTCGCTATTTGATGGTGAAAGGACCATAAGTATGTATTAGACATTGTGATGTTTGTTTTTACTCAGAGCCAGAGCACCATCCCTCTAAAGTATACCATTCTTTTCACCTAGGGAGGTTGAGATTAAAAACTCCTGTTTGTCTTTTTTTAATTTGACCAGTTTTGAGGTAGTGGGCATTTCGACATCGATTTTCCCCCAGAAAATGTTGGCATACATGAAGTGTTTGCAGAAAATTTGACAAAGTCTTGGTGGAAAATGTCAATAACAAAATGTTGGATATTGCAAACTAATTTATGTTCATTTGCTAATTTCCAGGACAATGAAAGCGTTTGAGGTTTGGATCAAGAAAGGTCGCATCAACTGTGATTTCCGTGTGCCCTCTGAATTGTGTGTCATGATGAATGTACTGACTGATGCTAAGGTCCAGTCAGCCAAGCTCTGCCCAGTCTCTAAGGACCAGGAGAATGTAAGCTGATTGGTTCTGGATGTGGCTGGAAATGTTATGCAAACCCGACCCTGAAACCAACCTGACCCCAAACCAAAACCAACCCGACACTAAACCAAAACCAACCCGGCCCCATACCAAAACCAACCCGGCCCCATACCAAAACCAACCCGGCCCCATACCAAAACCAACCCGGCCCCATACCAAAACCAACCCGGCCCCATACCAAAACCAACCCGGCCCCATACCAAAACCAACCCGGCCCCATACCAAAACCAACCCGGCCCCATACCAAAACCAACCCGACCCTAAACCAAAACCAACCCGGCCCCATACCAAAACCAACCCGGCCCCATACCAAAACCAACCCGGCCCCATACCAAAACCAACCCGGTCCCAAACCAAAACCAACCCGGTCCCAAACCAAAACCAACCCGGCCCCATACCAAAACCAACCCGGCCCCATACCAAAACCAACCCGGCCCCATACCAAAACCAACCCGGCCCCATATCAAAACCAACCCGGCCCCATACCAAAACCAACCCGGCCCCATACCAAAACCAACCCGGCCCCATACCAAAACCAACCCGGCCCCATACCAAAACCAACCCGGCCCCAAACCAAAACCAACCCGGCCCCATACCAAAACCAACCCGGCCCCATACCAAAACCAACCCGGCCCCATACCAAAACCAACCCGGCCCCATACCAAAACCAACCCGGCCCCATACCAAAACCAACCCGGCCCCATACCAAAACCAACCCGGCCCCATACCAAAACCAACCCGGCCCCATACCAAAACCAACCCGGCCCCATACCAAAACCAACCCGGCCCCATACCAAAACCAACCCGGCCCCATACCAAAACCAACCCGACCCCATACCAAAACCAACCCGGCCCCATACCAAAACCAACCCGGCCCCATACCAAAACCAACCCGGCCCCATACCAAAACCAACCCGGCCCCATACCAAAACCAACCCGGCCCCATACCAAAACCAACCCGGCCCCATACCAAAACCAACCCGGCCCCATACCAAAACCAACCCGGCCCCATACCAAAACCAACCCGGCCCCATACCAAAACCAACCCGGCCCCATACCAAAACCAACCCGGCCCCATACCAAAACCAACCCGGCCCCATACCAAAACCAACCCGGCCCCATACCAAAACCAACCCGGCCCCATACCACGACACTGGGGAACACCCCCCTACTTTGTGGTAGTCATTGTGAATCTCGGGAATTCGTTTTAGTTTTAGGTTTTTAGGTGTGTTAGGTAACAACAGTCCAGAGAGTGTATAGGTATGGGGGACTAAGAGGGAGTACCTCCGTCCAATTCATGTGTATCTTACTGGGTATAAATGAGAGCATAGTTACTGTGATGATACTTGAGGTGCATGTAATTTACTCTACATGTGTACAACATTTTTGCTAAAATATTCAATTGAACCGGGCCCCTACACTAGATTCTTGTGAATGTTGGGAGTTCTGGCTTTATAGCGGGCTTTAAACAAATCATGCTTAAGATAATTCAGCCATTTAAACGTTAAGCAAATTTTGACACTGTGTATTATTCTTTGTGAAATTGAAGTCTTAATACCGGTACACGGCATGATGTTTACATGTACACATTAGTAGTGACTTGAATGATGAAGTGAATGTCGCTATTACGCAGATTGCCAATACAACATGTCAGGTAACATGTTTGTATATCTTGTGTTGACAGCACCAGTACCACACCAAGATTGATGAAGTGGTGAGCAGACAGAGCCATAATCTGATTGAGAGCTTGGTAATCAAACTACAGGCTGTCATGGAGAGCATGCTGTCTAAACTAGCACGCTACGATGAGGGAACATTCATGGCTTCCATCCTCTCATTCACGGTGCGTTTACACTAGGGTGTGCGGAATTTCCACAAAAGTTTCAATTTGAAGTTTCAAATAGGCTAAAATGATGTTCTGGTGACAACATTTAAAAAAGAAATTGGCCAAGTTCGATCAAGGACTATAGTTAACTATAGTTGGACTAGCTCTGATCGAACTCAGGCTATTCGACGATGGTTGGACTAGTCTAGTCGACTATTCACGACCAGTCTACCGCGGTTGGTCGCATCGATGGTAACCAATAGCCGCTTTAATAGCACAGTACAGAGAGGACCAGTTTGGCAGTTATCAATAGTTCGACTAGAGTCGTTCGCACTTCAACTTCGGTGCGCATTCCCTAATGACGTCACGAACTAACCACTAGTTAACTATAGTTCCTTGATCGAACTTGGCCTTTGCTTAACAACAATTCTTTATCGGATTGCTGAAGTCAAAGGTCATGTAGGGGTCATTAGAGGTTATTGTTCATAGTTTCAGGTATGCTCAGATTTCAGGTTAAGTGGGTTTTTTTTAAGGTATAACTTGTCTGTATGCTTTCATGCATTCGGATGAAACTTGGATGCAGTGATTGACCCTTGGTCACTTTTTAAGGAACTGTTTACCAGCTTGGCTCAGACGTATAAACGCCTAGACCACCACCACCACTACGTTCAATGTGCCTACAAAACAACACGCTTCTGCAGTGTTTTGCACTCTCAAACTAGTGCCTGTTACAAAAGTACAAGCCTCCACGCTCTTTTGTATGGAAAAAACAGACCGAGTAGTGGGGACATTTTCGAGTCCCCGTAGCGCGTTGGGTCTTCAGTAGACTAAGAACAAGGTAAAATTGGGTTAGGGTATAATGAAAGAGTAGAAGATAAATTAGGGAGATGTTGAACATTTTGGAATTTTAGAGAGTTCTGAGTTTGAGATTAGAGAGATTTCTCTTAGTACACAAACCCTATGGATTGTCCCCATAACGCAATGTACGAGAAGAATAAATGTGCTTGTTTCGGAACGGGCAAATCAGTGGCCTCCGGTAGACCCACAAATGTGACGGTAAAGAGTGCAGTGCCGGTTCAAAAAGCAGTGCGTGGTCTATACCGCTATGAGTCTAGGCCTTTGATATTTTACAGCTTTTTTGAGAACCGGTTATCCAAAACATGCACTTGCCGATTTTCATTTTTATACAGTGCCCGGTTCTGGAGATAAATGAGTTACGGATAGACACACACACACAATAATTCTTTTGGTACATAGCGTTATGGGGACAACCCATAGGGTTTGCGTGTAAACTGAAATCTCTCTCTAAATCTCAAACTCAGAACACTCTAAAATTCTAAAATTTTCAGGATCACCCTAATTTGTCCTCTTCTTCATTTTCTTTCATTATACCCTAACCCGATTTTACCTTGTTCTACTGAACACCCAACGCGCTATGGGGACTCGAAAATGTCCCCACTACTCTTTTCCAAACAAAAGAGCCTGTCCCCCTAACGCGGTGAGTGCCTACCCACCCATTCATGTATGGACCGGCAATCGTGGACGGGGCATTGTCCGACCGTCTTCCCTCTTTTGTTTGTACTTCAACGTTTTCGGATGATCGCCATAGGATTTGTACACGAGTTGAGATCGTGGACGTTGTGTCAATCGTGGACCCATTGTTTGCCTCGCAATTCTTTTGTCCGACGACCACGATTGCCGGTCAATACAAACGCACAGATATATGGGCCTTATTTAAGTCCTGCATTTGAGACTATCCATGCTGATACTGCGTTATTTTGAATCTATGTGAAACACATTTTGTGTATATGGGATTATTGTTTTTTTCAATCGGAAAATAGTTTCATAGACTTTTTGTACTGGAACTTTTTATCTGTGTGTAAATTCTCTATACCAAGGGGCAAATTGGCTCATATAGTTTGCATTTGTGTCGGGCACTACGCAGATCACAAAATGCTCTGTAGATTTTTCATACGATCTTGTAGTCTATACGTTTATATGTCTGTGCACTTGGCTGACCATGAGTTAATGCTGCCCCTATTGTTGATAAACCAAATTCAACATTTGTGACCGGTTCTACAAAAAGATGTATTATGTCAGAAAATTGTGAAATTGAGTTATATACATGGTTGAAACGCCCACAATGTCAGCTTCCATTTGTTATATAATATAGCTCCATAGCCCCTCTGATTCTGGAGATATGACGTGTTTACATATTGATACTTTCTCGTAGTTCAAAGTACACAACTGAGAAAACGGGCTTTGAAATAGCCGGCTCTGTTGTACTACAACAGAACGATGCACACAAAATAGTGGGTTTTTTTTACTTTATTCATTAAAATTAACATGTCTTTGAATGAAACCTGAAACTGTAGGTATTAAAGATGTCATTCATGACAAAAAATACATTTTGATGAAATGTTTACCCTCTCAACGTTGAGCGGGCTATTATATGATAGTGCACAGCGCGACTTAAGACACCTTTTTGTAGAGCCGGTCACATTTTGGTCTGATACTCCTCACAGAATCCTGGTTCAGAAGTGGCCGATGACTACGCAAGCTACGTCAGTGAGAATCTGGACGAGGTTCGAGAGTGCCTACACGATGAAGAATTCATCTTTGCCCTTTTTGACGTGAGTTCAGAAATTCTTTAATAAAATGGCTTTGTTGTCTAAAAAGTTCAAATTTGGGGTTTTTCTACAGCAAAAAAGTTGGATGAATCATTTTTTTGTTTTAAACCGTAGTAACTGAGATATAAATGCTGATGAATTGTCAAAATTGTACGTTTGACATCGTAAAACTACCCGAAGGGCAACAAATAAATTTTCTCAAAACAAGGGAGCATGACTTCAGCTATTTCAAAGGACTATAGCGGTGCCTAGGAATAAGCTACATAAACACACAATACATAATTTGAAAGCTCAGTACTTCTTCTTTCTAGAAAGGTAATAATGTCAACTTTGTTATTTTGTGACTTTCCACCCATTTTGTGGTGCCAGGTCACAAATGTGCTTTTATTCTGTGTTTTCCCAAAACTGTTGGTAGCCACTGAGCTAATCCCATGTATACCTCTAACTATTTTGGATGTGCATCTTGTACAAGTCTTTTAGTCTGGTGGTGTCTTGCAGGCTTTTTATTCAGCCAACATGAACCTACTGTGTGACTGGTTGTCAGACCGAATGGACCTGCAACTCCATGTGCACCAGCTCAGCACCCTGCTACGAGTTACCAATGTACGTACGCGGTACTGGCTAAACTTTAATACTGGGACTGTGGGTTTGCACAATCATGTAGGAGAATTACATGTGGACAGTAGTTCAACTGTAGTTTTCTTGGTTTGAAGGGAAGTTGTGTGAAAATTACTGGTCCCAAGATGTTTGCTCATAATTTGACTACTGTATTACTCATGATGCGAAGCAGGGTAAATTGTAAGTTAAATCCACAGGTCTTTCATGAGATCCAGTATTAACCAGTTCACGCCGGGAATTATTTTAACATCCCCGACCCGAGGCGCGGGATTATTTTTAACGAAACTCGGTCCGAGGCGGGTTCAAGCCAATGGTACAAGGAAGCACACCCACGCATTTCCGGCCTGGCTCGCTGCTGACAGACATTTCCGGCCTTGCTCGTGATGTGTTTATGCGTGATCCGTTTTGAATCTGGGGAAAACTTTGCCTGTACATATGTCCTCTGGCGCGAACTGGTTAACGGAAGACAGTGTGAAGAAATTAGAGTGTAAAAAAGTGTGAAAACAGTTTGCCTATACAATGTGGAAATGTTTTTAAAAATGTGAAATGAAAAAGAATTCCCTGGGAAGAGAAAAGAAAAAGTGTGAAAAGAATTTCCCATTTTCAGGTTAACTTTCAATTGCACTGTACTGTATAATCCATTCCTGTTTTACCATATTCAATCACCCACTCTCATTCTAACCTTCTTGGTTGCAGAAAATGTACAAGGATTTTGAGCTGCATGGCGTATCCAGCAAGAGCCTGAACAGCAAGACATACGAGACGGTGCGTCACCGGCTACAGGTGGAGGAGGCCACCGCCTCTGTAACCCACGGCAACTTGGCCTTGACCAACGGCAGCACGGAGGATGAGGACGATGATGAGGAGGATTAAGGAGAACACTTCAAGGAAAACAACAACAAAACAAGGAGACTATTGCCATTACAAGATGAGATAACCAGGTACTAATTATGGACACTGTCAATTTGAGATTGGTTAGAAATGTACAAATTATCCAGAGCAATTTCAACTGATGAATTATAGTTCAAGTAAAAGTAACGGGCTAATTACGTTTAAGTAACAATTACAAAGAAATGGCTTTTTACACAGTACAGGGTGTCCCCAAAAGCACAACACTTTGTTTTGAGGACTATATTAGTTTCAGGAAACTGTCTATCACCCTAAAGCCTTTGGAACTGTGCTGAAGAAATGTCTTGGTTATGTCGTAGTCGAATGTGAGCATAATCGGGAAGAAATTAACATCAAAGTCAGAGATTGAACTAAGGAACTTGAAAACCGAGTTTACAACAGTTATATCCGCGTCACATTTTTAGCTGCGTCAAGGCTCGTTTTTGTTACATACTTTGATCGTGAGATACCAAAGACATGATTATAACATAGGTGCAAAGCTCAGCGGCGATAGACTATTCTGAATGGAATGTGGTCCTCAACAAAAAGTTTGTTTTAGTCTGGGACATCCTATATTTTTCATAAATGGTTTGTGAGTGGACCTGGGACTGGAAGAATTGCGATGGACTTGTGAAAACTGGGTTGGGGAAGGTTTTTGTTCATGCAATATCCTTCAGGCTGCTCATGCTGAAGTCGTTTCATTCTCAGGGGAGACACAGCCGCTAATTCCAGATGCCACATTTTTTGCCTCAACTATTTTAAGCAAACGTTGACAAAGTTTGAAAGTCTGGTGGATTGCGCTGCAGGTGTTTTCTGTACCCTAAATTATCAGAGCCATATCAAATCCCCGAGTATAACAACTTTTTTGTTTACTATGAAGGGTTTCCATAGTAACGACAATTCCATTTTTGTTTAGTTGTACAACACTTTTAAAAACAAGTTTAAATACAGATATAATCTAGATTCTAGAATCGTGATAAATTTCAATTGAAAACTCTGAAGAAAAAACAAATCAACATGAAGTTGTTATATTATATTTGGCCTTGTAGGGAGAGTGGAGATTAATTGTCAATTTGTTTTTTCTAATTTTGAAAACCGGAATCAGAAAATACAGTACTAAATAATGCTGCGTTACTGGCTAGAAGATGCTAGTAGTGTTTTGGGGTATATAAAAACGCATACAAAGTGATCACAGCAGTTGCATAGGATGCTGAGAAATGTTTCCTGTCTAAACTTGCATGTAAAACACTCTGAGTTGTTAGTAATGAAACCATAGTCCACACAGTACTGTCAGACTGTGTCAAAGTACCAGTACTAATATGAAACCTGCTCCTCGGAGAAACAAAATGGGTTGTATGAATGAAAAACTAGGAAAATGCTAAGAATCAAGAACAAGCAAAACAGCAAAAGCATTAAAAACATGCCAATTGAATTTGTATGACGAAAGATTTTACCGTTAAGCATTTGCTAACCGAAATGGTAACGACAATTTTTGAGAAATACAATGGACACGCGATCGTTCTACACCAATACAAATATATCCAAGACAGAGCTACAACAAAACAAATTTTAAACAGTTTGAAGTCAACGTCAATGACACTTGTATGGGAAAATACACACGTTTGGACCCCTATGGGCTACTAACAGCAACTCAAAATATAATGTAACCAAATTTTGTACGTAGTCAGCACTATTATTTTCATCTGGTTTGTCGTGTCGAAGAAGTTGAGTTTAGAGAATTTTATCTCCAAAAAAAAAGTAGAAAATGAAATCTGTGACTGATCTTTCATTGTGCGAGAACAGGAAACGTACAGTGCGCAATAAAAGCCCATAATTTATGTTTAGGCTCGCAAAAAGCCAGACCAATTCGCAAAATTTAACTGCTAGCAACCTGCGGTAGAACAACCCCAAGAATGAAAGCGTACCATAAGCATGTGCTGTGACATACTGATGTGGTTATATTTGGCAGGAGATCCTTGTTGGTCTTGATTCCAGGCTGCATACACAAAAGTCTTCCTATAGCCTTTTTATTAGTGTTACTCCTGAACTAGCCTCCTCACCATCGTTCTCGTCCTCTTCCTCTGCTGCCGTTGCCAAGGCCGGGATGAATTGACCTCCACCAAAAATAGGAGACTTTGTGTGTGTATGCAGCCGTGAATTTCTTTAGATATCTCTTTTGTAGTGGTTTTTTGTTTATTTCTCTCTCAAATCTAAATTGGACTACATGTAATTAGAAACGTGAGTTGTATAATTATTCGATTTTGGCATCTTTGTTAAGAAATCATAAGATTCATTTCAACTAAGTTGTGATGTACATGTATTAATACTGTCCTTAATAAGATGATTTAGCATTTTACTTGATTTGATTGGTATTATTATTATTAATTATTATTATTATTTTTTTTTTTTTTTTGGGGGGATACAAATTGGCTACTGGGTAAACTAAGTACAGTGTACTATTAATTAAAAATCATTTTACTTTGCTTGTCACTTGCACATAATCTGAGCTTGGTGTATATCTTCTGAGCAATATAATTCACTAAAGCAACTCTGCTGGGCCCAAGTTCAACTTTAGCCCAGGCTCAACTTTAGCCCAGGCTCAACTTTAGTCAAGGTTCAGATAGACTCCCTCGTTGTTTGGCTAATACAGTCAGTCAGTCAGTTTTTGCCCAGACCCCACTTTTGCCTGAGTTAAACACTGGCCCACTGTTCAGCTTTGGGACCTGGATTAACATTAGTCCAATGTTGCATTTGGGGCCACGTACGACATTTGGAGCCACGTACGACATTTGGAGCCACGTACGACATTTGGGGCCACGTACGACATTTGGGGCCACGTACGACATTTGGGGCCACGTACGACATTTGGGGCCACGTACGACATTTGGGGCCACGTACGACATTTGGGCCCCGTACGGCATTTGGGCCAAGATAGTTATTGGATATTTTTTTTTATTTCACCAAAGACTTTATTAAAGGGCATTTTGGGTTACCCGATCAATTATTCTGGAAGATTGGTGAATTATTTTTGAAGAAAATAATGAATTATGAAGTCGTGTATTGTAAATATCATTTGTTGTAATATTAACTGTAAATCTGTCTTCTTCAATTCATATTTTATTCATAATTTTGGTAAAAGCCACTTTCCGACCAAACAAGTGAAAAATATAAAATTCAGAGAATTTATCTGGCTTTGTTTTGTAATATTTCAAAGATATTGAAATAAGTATAGTCATTTTAAAAAGTATTTACTCGATCATGGTCACGTGCAGAATTTAAAACAAATGTGTCAAATATCTATCCTAATTTATTTGTTAAAATTGATTTACGCAAGAATTAAGCTATGTATAGAATTATATACAACAATGGATATGGCTAACATGTCATTAGTTTTTATTATATAGTAGCTAATTAGGTTGATCTTTTTTTACTTCAATGTTTTGATTCATGTTTTTTTCTAAAATGGTTTATGTTAAAACTAGTCGATCATTAGTGAGGCCAACCCCAAAGCAAAGTTGTTACCGTTAACATTGCCAAAAACAAGAAGGGTCACTATGTGTTGTTTTATGTTTTTGGTGCACACACACATACAATTATGTAAACAATATGTCGGACAAGAAGAGAAACTTGTAATAAAGTACTTTATTCCAGATGTTTTGGGGGTATTTTTTTATTTAAAAACAAATGCATGTGAACACAATTGTTGTGTATTATTTAACTGCCAACTTGTAATTGTTTCGCCCTAATATATTGGACTAATTATTTCAGTATTCTTGTCAACAATAGAACATGATTATCATTGATATATATGTGACCGACTCTACAAAAAGGTGTCTTATGTTGCGAAAAAAATGAAATTGAGTTATATACGTGGTTAGAAAGCCCACAACGTAAGCTTTCATTTAGTATTTAATAGAGATCCATAGCCCCTTTCATTTTGGAGACACGACGTGTTTACATATTGATTACTTCCTTTGAGTTCAAATTACACAACTGAGAAAACAGGCTTTGAAATAACCGGCTCTGTTGTACTACATGTACAACAAAACGATGCACACAAAATTGTCGTTTTTTTCACTTTATTCATCAAAATC
This sequence comes from Crossaster papposus, assembly GCA_037893245.1. Taxonomy (NCBI): domain Eukaryota; kingdom Metazoa; phylum Echinodermata; class Asteroidea; order Velatida; family Solasteridae; genus Crossaster; species Crossaster papposus. The sequence goes on along the minus strand of JBAIAA010000335.1, from coordinate 506,703 downwards.
AACATTTCTTTAAATAAAACCTTAAACTGTAGGTATTAAAGATTTCATTCATGACAACAAATAAAAATCACAGTTTGATGAAATGTTTACCCTCTCAACGTTGAGCGGGCCATTACATGATAGTGCATAGTGCGCTTATGTAAGGTCGGTCACATATTTCTGCAGTCCAAATGGTTGTTGGTTTTCAACTTGATTCAGGGCTAATTGCTGAGAAGTAAACCAAACTTAACTCTTTTCAAAGCAATTCCCAAGATATCCTAATATTATGAGTAAATTCTTCCCATCAATACTAAAAAAGTCTTGTCCGAATTACGTGGCTACAGCTTGAAATTACACACGAGTCTATGTGTTGTGGCTGCAGCTTCTACCATAGACTATTGTGTAATGTCAAGTCATAGCCAAGTAATTCGGACACGACCTTAGTATTGTTCACTGTGATATGATGAAAGAAAAACAGGCAAGATTCCTGAATGCATGCAAATATAGTCGTAAGATGTACACCGTTTGAACCCAGTTCATTTATCTTATGCTGCTTTTAAACAAAATCTCTTGTTTCTTAATAAGTAGCTTATATTAAAATGTAGATGTGCTTAAGGTATGTAGTTGCATGGCTGTATTGCAAAACTAAGTTGTAAAGTTTTCCGTTGACAACACGGGGAAACATATTATAGATTTTACGTACAAGTTTACTTTGAATCTAAATTCGTGCAATAATGTATAGCAACTGGGTTGACAAACACATGTATACATATTATATGTAGAGTCTGTAGTTGAGTATATAAAGTAAATTGAAATATTCTATTCCTAATGGAGTTATCGGTAGCTTATATTTTAAGAATTTTACAACTAAAAAGGTAGAATTTTATGGGTCGTCATGTCAAGAACCTCCTGTTTTGTCTGTATTACTGCTAGACTTTTGTAGCGAAAAAAATGTCACCATTTTATCTTACGGATGGACTTAAATTAGATTTTTTCAACATTCCTGTTCTTTTGTGAAAGGGGTGACAAAGTGGTTGATACAATGGATGAACTGAACTGAATGTAGTCCCAATACTAAACAACACCTGATTAAATCTCCGTCATCTGATTGGTGGATACATTGATCACGTGTCATTAAATTATTCATCTCAACGCACGGCGCGAATTCACTTTGAAAAACATAAGTTATGTTCAACAGGATAAAGTAAAACTAACATTATACGATCGCGTCATTAGTCGTGCTCTAACCAATCGGATGACAAGGACTCGTTCGGGCATTGTAAATAATTAATGTTTCACATTGGTGCAGTGGAAAGAATAATTTCATTTGGAATGTTTCATTCCACTCAGCTTTGCCTCATGGAATGGAACATTCCACTGTCGACTCATAAATATTCATGATTTGTATACCAAGGTGTCTTGTGCTATTTACATATGTACATTTGTGTATGATTGCAGATAGACTTGAGTTATCCACTAATTGTGATTACTGGACTGGCTTTTCAACATTACTGGGATGCTCCAATGCTTTCTCTTATACGTGTCATAGTTTTACAACACGCGTGTGTGACGGGGGTTCAGGAAACGTTTCGGTAAAATTGAACTACACTTAAATTCTAAATGAAAATTAGTGTTCATTACTGCTGTGTGAGTAAAAATGTACTCACAAATAGTTTGTGTTACTCATTTATCTACTCATGATGTTTTATCTAGTCGAGTACTCGTCTGGTCACGAGTAGATCAGGTGCATGTACTCACTAGTAGCAATTTGTTTGTACAAGTGTTAACTTAAAAAACTTTGCAGTTTCTGTGCAAATTACTTGGTCATATTAACAGATTTGTCATTCTCTCTGCTCTTATGGAAATTGAGGTGAACTGATCCCCAGTACTCGACTAGCAAAATCCACTACTCGCCCATAGTTGTACTGCTTCTATAATGAATTCCTTGGAAGCATTAATCATGCAGTGGGACGCAGCATAGTTGGAATATTTTCAAGACTTTTTTTTATGAAACCTTGTAGAACGTTTTGGGCATATATTCATAAACACAGGTTCGTCTATATCAGTGTACTATAACTTGGAGCATTTTTGGGTAGACATTTTTATATTTTACCAAGGCAGTAAATTAAATTATAGGGATAGTCCATAGTTGGCACTGGATAAAACTACATATATCAGGAAAAATAGGTTTCTGAAAATGAGGACAACAAAACATACTTTTAACCCTAGATTGCGGCTGTAAAAATATGACTAATTGCCTTAAGACATGGTTGGGCGATTTGCCGTGCGTGATGAACAGTAAAGCATGGTAAAGCTTACTGTGAACAAAAAACACATACTTGTATTTCACAACTACATGTACAATGTCAATAATGAACTCCAATTGTTTGTGCTCGGGGTAATTGTCTTGCAAGCCAATGACATTTGGCATTTTGCCAAAAAGAGAATGCCAAAAAGGTCAATTTTGGCTTATTGTAGAAAAAGATTTGTGGGACACGGATTTTAAATGTGGCAACGCAGTCATCTTGAGTTAATTAAGATCCACATTCCAAGTGATGTCTGTAAATTTACAAGATGCTTTAAGTCTGTATACTTTCTAAGTCCATGCATAGCTTGGATGTAAGACTTCAAATCAAGTTAGTAATTAATTGGTCGGCTTTAGTCCGCCTGCGCGCCGCCGCGGTACTGACACTGTACATTGCATACCGCACTTCCAGGGGTTACGTGACGTAGCGAGCGGTATAATAACGTGGGAAAGTTCTGTGCAACCGCGGCCCCAAGATTCGTCGATTGCCAAATCGCGGAATATAGAACCAGCACTGGTTCATTTCGGCGGTGGCGCCTGTGGACAAAGACGACAGTTTTTAACGACTTGATTTGAAGTCTGCTTGACTGTTATTTCCTACCAATTCAATTGTTTTGTGTAGTGATTGGTTTGATAGCATCATTTCCCTGGTATTTTAATAAATGTCAAATAAAATGTTATGGCCGGGCATGGTTGCTTTGCTTGACTTCATAGTTTATTCACGCAAGAACAGCAGGTTATTTAAAAGGAAACAATAACAAACTAGAACTAGAGCTAATGTGCTTCAGGAAGCACGGATATCAGCCTAAATAGTCTTTTGTAAGGCTTGTGTGAACCGCCTCGCACTAACCACTTGGTGATGACTACCACTCCCAAATTGCAAAAGCATCTAACCAAGTTTGACTGAAATCGGCTAAAGAATATAGAAGAAACATTTGATATGCTTCAATATAATGACCTCTAGTACTGACCATTAGTTGACCAGTGGCCAAATTAATTAGATCAAGGCTGTGGGAGAAGCATTTCGTTATTTTGACAACAAAATTACCCCTACTGACCATTAGGTGACCAATGGCCAAATTTTGACCCCTACTGACCATTAGGTGACCATTGGCCAAATTAATTAAACCAAGACTGTGGGAGAAGAAGCATTTCGTAATTTTGAAGAAAGTGACCCTGCTGACCATTAGGTGACCACTGGCCAAATTCTGTGAACAACTTTTACGAGTTAATTAAATCAAGGCTGTGGGAGAAGCATTTCGTTATTTTGAAAGGAAAATGACCCCTACTGACCATTAGGTGACCAATGGTCAAATTCTGACCCTACTGACCATTAGGTGACCATTGGCCAAATTAATTGGACCAAGACTGTGGGAGAAGAAGCATTTCGTAATTTTAACGAAAATGACCCCTGCTGACCATTAGGTGACCATTGGCCAAATTATCGGTGTACACCCTATATGAGGCTTGGTCCAGAGATATAACTGACCAAGTTTGACATGAATTGGATCAACAGTTTGGGAGAAGCAGCATTTCCTAATTTTGAAGAAAATGACCCCTACTGACCATCTGGTGACCACTGGCCAAATTCTGTGAACAACCTTTATGAGGCATGGTCCAGAGATGTAACTGGCCAAGTTTGACAATAATTGGACCAAGACTGTGGAAGAAGTAGCATTTTGTAGTTTTAAAGAAAATGACCACTAGTGACCACTAGGTGACGTTTGACCACACCTGCTGATCACTACAGATAGAACTCGGGTCAAGGAAGATCATGTCCAAATTTGGTTGAAATCGGACACAGAATTTGGCAGATATTGAATTTGGCAGATTTTTTTGTGAGCGTTTGCCCGAAGAAAGAAAGAAAGAAAGAAAGAAAGAAAGAAAGAAAGAAAGAAAGAAAGAAAGAAAGAAAGGCGACGAATACAATATATCAGCCTGCTTCGCACGGCTGATATAACTATGTCTCTTCGAAGAACAGGACATGGGGCTTTTTTGCTTTCGCAGTTTTTTCATATTTTATTTTTAAAAATTAAACTGTTATACCATTAAAACAATTCAAAACTAGTTGGAGGCGACCAACTAAGAAATCTTTTACCCACCTCCAAAGAGCTCCTCTTATGTTGGTGTCCGAGGCAAGTCGACGGAGGAGAATGTTGTAAGGCATCCGATCAAATGCTTTACTCATGTCGAGAAACACAGCATCAATTCTAGGCGAATTACGCTCATCAAGTGAACATGCCCAACTATATGATAAACACTTAACAACTGAGTAATACACGATCTACGTGGAACAAATCCATGTTGGTCATCGGAAATTAAGCAGTTGTCCTGAAAATGAGCTAAGGTGGTATCAGACATAATTCTCTCCATACTTTTACACACTATAGAAGTAAGAGCGACTGGCCTATAATTACTTAAAGGTAGTATACACCATTGGTAATTGCTTGAATTATCATGATTGGGTAGATTTAGGAGGTTGTATTTTATAGTAAATATCGTTTAACTGACCTTTCCGACGTTTTACAACCGTAGATGCCGAGGAAAGAACGAAAAACAGCGATTGTTTTCAACCGGCGTCGAGCAGTTATTCTTATGTTATCTTTGTTTTTTCGCAATCGCCGTTTATAAAATTCTATTTTTCAGAATAATTACAGGATATCTAGCGCAATCATTTTGCTGGATGCCTATAGAATCATTATTTACTTTCAAATGAGTAAGATATTTCTTTATAATTCTTAGTAAATGTTTTCGATATCTGCAAATGGTGTATCCTACCTTTAATTGACAACGATCACCTTATTCAAACACCAGAGTTACATTTGCGGTCTTCCAACCATGAGGCAGGCGACCACAGGAGACGGAGGTGGGGAAGATTCTACAAAGAATTGGTGAAACCATGGAGCTATAGCTCCATGGTGAAACTAAATCCACGGTGTTACACAATAATCTTACACCAACTCCATCAGGCCCAGGTGCCCTTCCCAATGGCAGGGCAGATATGATGCGATAAATATTGCCAACTGGAAAATTAACAAAAGCAAGTTTGTTAATTGGAAATTGACACAATGCAGGACTATCAGGAATGCCATTTGGTTCTGAAAAAAACAGAAACAAAATCATTATTAAAAGCATTAGCTATGTCATGAGGGTCATTTAGTAAATCTGGTTAACTGTTTTATGTCGGCACTAACCCAAGGGCAGTTACTCCGCTTCCTTGATTTCCTAGATTTCCTGGGAAGAGCATCCTAGATAGCAGCACTAACTATGTCCAGGAATCTATCCCATGGAGCATGCATCAGGAGTGAATTAAGATGAGCTACTGATGCCTGGTCATAGGAAATAAACTGTCTGACAACTGATGGAAGTGGAGGGGAACGACGGGAGCTGCATGGTGGTCACTTGAGACTGGATTCGGGATGGAATTAATTTGAGTAATGATATGAGGGTTACTGCAAAAAACAAGGTCAATAGTAGAGCCAGTAGCAGGTGACATTGGAGTAGGGCGTGTGACACCATTGACCATCTGGATAAGATTCAGAGAGTCGCCAAATTTACACAATGATGAGCGATTAGGCTAGTCTGGTAGATCAGGGTTTCAATCAACATTGAAGTCTCCCATCAGGAGTATAGTGTCAAATTTGGACAGAACGGGATCCAAATTAGTTGAGATGTCATCGAGCTTGTCCCAGTAGGCAACATTCTCATTTGGTGGGCGATAAAGGGCTCCAATAAGGCACTTGAAACTATGACAGGTAACGGATAACCACATAAGTTCTAGGTCAGGTTTCTCAAGTGTCTCAAGACGAACTGTAGATAAGATTGCGACATCGCGCGCGTTAAAACTGAGAAAAAACAGACATCGGCCAGGACGAGGACTCGAACCCAAGCGATGGAACCCCGCAAACGAGAAGCCTAACCACATGGGCATTCGACTACCAGTCAACATATTTTCAAATCGATGCGACTTATAGGTTTGGAAGCTGGAGTAATAGCTCCAGAGTAGAATGAAGAAAAACAAGTTATGTGGTGTTGACCAAGCATTCAGGGGTTCGGACCCGTGACTTTACTCATTGAACGACTCCCATATAGCACTCTTTTGGGTTCTAGGATTCCCGGCCCATCACACGTCCTTCCCTGTCTATGTTCATGTAACCCGACGGCCACAAAATACGCGCTCATCATAGGAGACAACGGAAAATCAGACAGACATCGTTGCCTCGTGACGCTCAGGAGTAGGGTGGCAATTTATGTGTTATTTACTTGAAATTAAATAATTTTAAGGAGTTAGCCTCTTATTTCATATGAAATTGTCAACAAAATTGATTTGTTTGCGAAAATTGACCTGGCCTAGAATAAAATAATTGTAAGGGGTTAGCCTCGCGTTTAAATTAAAATTATTACCAAAACTGATTTTTTTTGAGAAATAAAAACATTGTAAGGGGTTAGTCTATATTTTAATTACAATTCCCCAGAAATTGACTTTTACGAGAAATTGGAAGTTGCCAGGGGTTAACCTTGCATTTTTATAAAAATTAGTCGAATTTTTTGTTCTTTTTTTAAACGAACAATAAAAGGGGGGAAAGGGCTTAGCCTTGCATTTCCATTAAAATTTGCGAACATTTAATTGTTCTTGAAAAAAATTTCCAAAACCCATTGCACCCACAAGGCTCCGTGTTCATAATGACGAGCACTATCTAATGTCCGATAGTGTCTTTGCTGACCACTTTGGCCAGCGGCGCGTCCTGTGTTTAACCCGGTGAGCTAAACTCGGTTGGTAGTTGATGGCGAGAAAGTTATTATTTTAAGGAAACGATTGCGAAACAGCGTGCGTTGAAACTGAAAAAAAAAATTATAAAAAAAAAAAAAAAAAAAAAAAAAAAAAAAACCGGAAGGACTCGGGCGATAGTTACCCCAGTCGGGAATCTTTCAAATCGACGTGACTTAATATATCCATGCAAGCCCCAGCCCCGTGTAAACAATTTTCTTAAATTTATACCCTGTGAGTTAGAGTGAAGAAATACAACCATTTTGAGAAGAAAGTAGTCTTTATTTTATACTTTTGCATGTCAACAAAACTCAATAGAAAGTAGAGAAGAAGAAAAATATGTAAAAAAAATAAAAAACCTCTCTCCCTACCCGAACTTTTAAAAATAAAGGACGCTCAACAACTTTGTTGTTTATCTGGCCTTACGTGTTGCTGGTCGGGGTATGTTTGGACAATTTGGAGGATAGAATCCTCTGAAGATGCTACGTCAACTTGCTCTATGGTCAAACTCATACAGTTTCTCTGTGTAGTTTTCCCGCCAAAAGTCGAGGAACATTTTGAAGTAACCCTTTCATTACTCCCCCTCCCCCCCCCCCCCCCCCAAACCCAATCTAGAAATAGGGCACTTCCAATTAACCCAAGAGCGGAACAAGTCACCAAGGAGGATACAGTTTCGTGAACATTTAGCTAGGAGCACAGACTGTACTTAACCATCAAAGATCACATCCCAAAATTGTCTCCTGAAGCTTGTTCTTGTCTGCTGCGACTAACGTAAACATTTATAAATCCCCGCCCCGCCCGCGAATTTTTTTTCCCAAACAGGTTTGCAAAATTTCAGGAATTATTCAGTAGTTTGGATGAGAAGTTATGTTTATTCATCGGAAAAAAACATGACGTCACAGCATTGTTGTTATTAGTTAACTAGTTACAATAAATCACTTTAAAGAACAGCTGTTGTCGAGCTGCTATACGTAGTGTAGTGGATAGTGGGATTGGCTATGGATCAAAGATCCCGGGTTCGAATCCTGGTGTAGTAGGTCACCTCGTTTTTCCTAGTCAAATTGATATCTTTAGAGTATTTTTAATTTAAGGGGAAAAGGAGACCTAGAACCTAAGTGTTGTACAGCGATCAACGCAACTACTGAATAATTCATGAAATTGTGCAAACCTGTTTGGGAAAAAAAAATTCGCGCCCCGCCCGCATGAATGCAAGGAGGGGGCCAATTTTAATTATAGGGCGCACTTGCCTAATTCAAGCCCAACGTTCGGGCCCACTACGTGCCATGCAAACCGACATATCACTGGGATTTCTCAAACAACAATCAGATTATTGTCTTGGCCTTTATCTTTCCATTTCGTTTTTATCTTTCCATTTTAGTGGGTTATTAGCCAATTAGTAGTAGTAGGCGAGAGGTCATCTTCAGCCGATGCCTTCTCGGGAACATCTGATGGTCGCCTCCCACACATCCCAGTCCAGCATCAGAGTCCTCAGTTCAGTGGTTTCTTGTTGTGATGCGTCCCTCTTCAACTAGTCGACAAATGAGAGTCTCCTCCTGCCCCCGCTCCTAGCTCCATCAACAGGTTCCCATAGTATTAGAGGGCTCACAGCTAGCTCTGGATGACGCACACAGTGGCCTGTCAGCCTCATCCTCCGCTCTCTGACCTTGGCAGAGACTCTAGGCAGGGCATCGTAGAGCTGGATGTTAGGCACACGGTCTTCCCAACTGATGTTGAATACCATCTGTAGCATTCGTGTGTAGACGCCGTCTAGTGCTTTCTCTTGCTTGGCTGTCATCGTCCAAGTCTCGGCTCCATACAGAAGTACCGACTCAATTGTGGCTACGAATAGACGTCTCTTGATGTTGTCAGTGAGACTAGATCTCCATATTCGATTCATGCCATGGAGGGCCTTCCATGCCAAAGCTATCCTCACTCTCATCTCACTTTCAGTCGATCCTATGAGGCCGCCGAGATATTTAAACTCCTCAACGACCTCTAAGGTAGAACCATCACGAGACTTGATGATACTGTCCTCCAAGTTGTTCTCGGGCAATTAGGACCCATTTGTCAACCGTAATGTTATTAAGTCTGCCCTCAGATTGAAGCCCCCGGCCAAACCAGGGAGTTGATCCTAGGCTATATTTAGACATTGCCACCATTGGTTTTTTTACCAAACGGACTCCTTTTTCAACAAAAATCAGGTTCATAATGTACATATTCAAAGTTTCCTTCATTTTTTTGTAGATTTGCTAAACTATACATTTTTGGAAACGTCATATATATGAAAACCAATGTTTACAATTGTTTTTAGGTTCTTTTAAGAAAAATAAACCTTTAATGTGACGTGACACATGACAAGTCATCGGGTGTCACAATGCCCTATATCGCTGGAAGTATAAGTCCGATTGGTTCAAACTTGGTATGGCGGGATGTGTTATAATACAATCATTTTGCTGGATGCCTATAATCATTAGTTACATCAAAATTTCTTAATAAATTCGGTAGTACATTTTGTCTCGATATCTGCAAATGGTGTATTCTACCTTTAAAGGTAGGATACACCATTTGCAGATATCGAAAAAAATTACTACCGAATTACTAAGAAATATCTTACTCATCTGAAAGTAAATAATGATTCTAAGCATCCAGCAAAATGATTGCGCTAGATATCCTGTAATTATTCCGACGGCGGCGATTGCGAAAAAAACACAAATAACACAAGAATAACTGCTTGACGCCGGTTAAAAACAAACGCTGTTTTTCGTGCTTTTTTTGCTATCCATGATTGTAAAACTTCGGACAGGTCAGTTAAACGATATTTACTATAAATTACAAGCCCCCAAATCCACCCATTCATGTCAATTCAAGCAATTACCAATGGTGTATCCTGCCTTTAAGTTAAAACTCAAGCCTAACACATGTACATGTATACAACAAGAGCATATTGGTTCTCATTCTGACAAGAATACAATGAGAGATCGGCAAAAAAGAGAAAAAACAAACAATCTTAACAAATCCACACATTAACAAGTACATGTATACAAAATGCACTCTACAAAAACTATTAAAAAGTAGTATCCTTAATATTTAAAAAATTGTAACAAGTCCAAAAGGACATTACATACTTCTAGTACTTCTCAAACAATAAGAGTACCTAATCTGGATGTTCAATGTACAATGGGAATTTGTAGTACTGGTAAGTACACGCATAAATTGCACTATTTAATCCTACGAAAGTAAAAACAAATTGTTATAATTATCGTGGTTTGGCCACGTTCCTGCTCACGTGTATCATGGCTAAGCCCTTTACAATGCGCATTACATGCGTGAATATATAAAGCATCTATGCGTACTCATTTCTGCAGTTGTATCAAGAGTTGAACCACAGTGATATTTCTTTCTTGAAGAGTAAACAAAATATAAACAAAACTATTGTTGACTGCTGTGGGTGGGATACATCACCCTCCCCAAGACTCGTAGCTCTGCGTCCCGTTAAAATAATCATATCCCACATCACAGCAGTCACCAATTATTAAAGGATCGTATACGTTTGGTAAATACTCCAACAATTAATGGCAATCAAAACTTACTTGGTAAGAAGTACAGCAGCTTTGGATAGTATAATGCATTTTTTGAAACTTTTCACTTCGAAGTGCTGCGGTTATCGAAAAAGATATCACTTTTTATCCTCAAAAAATTTGAATCTGAGAAGCGTTACTGCAGTGACGTTTCTCAGATTGTGTATTCCAATGCAGATTATTCTTTCTGCGTGGACATAACATACCAAACGTATACGATCCCTTTAAGTATAAAACACTTTCAATTACCAATAGATCTCTCTAACAGATGGCCATCTTTGTAGGAAAACTTAACTGAGTATTAAACGCAATCAAGTACGCGCTGCGCAGTGTGGAAAATGTTCCAAAACACACGCTTGTTCCAAATGTGTTTGACATGCGGCACAGCCGATGCGTACGTGTTATGCAAGTTGACGCTTGAATGCCGATGCATGTGGCTGATCTGTAGGAAATAACGTCACTTGAGAGTGACCTGGGGCCAATTTCACGGAGCTGCTAAGCACAAAAATTTGCTTAGCACAAAAATTTGCTTAGCACAAAAAAGTCTTGCTCATTAAAAACAAGTTATCAGCCAAAATTCTATGTGTTTTTGATGCTAAGCAAAAAACCAGCTGATTATCAATCAAAAACAATAAAGATCACGTGCAAATTTGGTCTGTAACCTTGTTTTTACCAATTTTCATGCAAAGCAAATTTTTGTGCTTAGCAGCTCCGTGAAATAGGCCCCAGCCAGGTTTAAAGAACAATGTACGTGTAATTCTGTGAATGCACTCTGGCTTACCTAGGATCATAGTGGAAATATCCTCAGATTGAATTTTGTTTTGTTTTGTTTTGTTTTTCATATCCTTAGCAGTTACAATAGCCTAAATGAAATTTTAAGTTGAAAATTTCAAGTTGAATTTTCATGAATACAAGCAAAAACTGTGTAAAGTTGAGCTTAATAAATTATAAATAGATTTATTCACAAGCACTGTTTACTCAGTGCGGCTGTCCAATCCAAGGACTTAGTCTGGTGGGATTCAAACCAACCACCTCCTGCTTAATGGTGCAGATGTCTTACCACTCCACCACACATATGTGACCTGTCACCACACTATGAGAGTAAAGTCAGGAAAATTGAAAATTGAGACATTGGTATTTTTAAATTATTAAGAAAGAGAGCTTTCCAATGGTACATATAACACTTGGGGGGGGGGGGGGGGGGGGTTGCTATAAATACATTTTACAGCGCTCAAGAAAGTCATGAGTTTCAAACAACAATTTTGTGAGAAAACTTACCAAATGCACATCTTGAACAAAACACGCAATAGATTGAAAAACAAGACAAGTAAGGTTCGGTTGAGCATAGAAATGGCTATGTTCTAATCACTATTTTTTTCTTGAATCTTTCCACACATAGGCCTAGATACGAACTATTGTACAAACAACAAAATATCAAAATTTCGAAAACGTGAGATAGTAACAATAACCTAATTTGCATATTTAATTACCGTGTTAATTAGACCACTAATGGACTTTAATCCAAACACTAACTACGCAAAATCGCGTAATTTAAGAGGTTTTCGATCATCTGATCGCACCAAAAAAATGGGAAAATGTAGAAGACTTGGGCTTTACAAATAATGCAAAATCTCAACACCCCTTCATATTTTGACTTTGGATGGCCATATATCTCTGAATTACATCGTGCAACGGTACTCTCATATTATGGTGACAGGTAACATATTTCTGGCTTGAGACTGAAAGATTAAGCGGTCTATGCAATATGAATGCATGGAAATTGTGGTCGCATTTTTGGGCCAAAACCAAATTGGCCGGGTTTTCTTTCGATTGAAACTTATTTTTGAGCATTTCTATGTGCCTTGAACCAGTTCGCGCCGGGATTAATGTAACATTCACCGAGCCGAGGCGCGGAATTATTGTTGACGGAACTCGATCCGAGGCGGGTTCAGGCCAATGGTACCGGGAAGCACAATTTTCGGCATCCGTTTTGATACAAACTAACAAACTTGGGCCCATGGTCAATTTGACCCCTCTTAGAAAATTACTAACAACTCTGTCAAACATTATCAGATTTGGACGTTTGATGTCTCATTTTAAAGTGGAAACCAGTATCTTTGAAACCATATCTATATTATCTATGTTGGTTACATATTCTAAGGGTAACATTCCTTATATTTTTGTGATACACCCTGTTTATCATAAAGTTGACAAGTTGCTTCTTTAAAACATACTTAATACTGAATTTTAGAGTGGATCCCTATACTAGTAGTGTGCAGATGATGTCTAAACTAATCAATTTTACAATTGTTGAATTTTGTAATGGCAAGTTTGGCTTCCCCACAGTATACCACAAAGAATACAGTACACGTTACTTCCAACCACCAATAAATAATTTTAGATAATGGTCTAAACAGGAAGAATTCAAACACCCACCGAGGTCATTTGATATTGGATGTGTGAAATGGAAGGAGCTATATAGAGACTTCGACATCACAAAGATGTTGAGGGCTCCCCTTCTGATAACAAGGAGTTGCGCTCCTGTACATTACCACTTTGTTGACCGATAGATGACCCCTGACCCTGTTCTGGTGACCTTTTCCCGCCGGCAGCCCCTTCCAGTGACGCGCCCAGCAGTGGTGATCTTGTCGGTTCTTGCATCTCCATGACAGTTTGGGGGGTGTCCAAGGATCTGTGCCGTCCACGCGAAGAGGAAGACTGTAGGACATTGATGTACGGCGGTGGGTCTGTCTGGGCTATGACGATGCTTTCATACGACGGCGGGGGTTGCTCTGAGCAAGTATGAGTGGGTCCCGGGTGGGAGTGATGCCTGCGGAGTTTACGCCGATGGTTGCGGACCACCACATTGTAAGGAGGCGGTTCGTCGGTGTACATGCTGCCTGTACTCATGCGAGACAAGCTCCTGCTCACTGTGGAAGGATGATCTGATGAGGAAACTGCAAACAAAGGTCCAGCCCGAAAGAAAAAGATTGTTTTGTATGAACATGGCTTCTTTTTACACATATTTGTGACCCGCTCTGTGAAAATGAGTCAGATGTCGCACAGCGCGCTTACGAGATTTGGGTGGTTGAACGCGGAGAGGGGGTTTTCGTACGAAAATTTGATATTCCTATTTCATGATTTTCACCTTGGTTAGGATCTATATTTTCAATTTCTACATTAAAACATGTATGCAATAGAATACAAAACCGTTTTTTTCTCACATTAAAATCGGTGTATCACAAGAACGCAACATGCTCCAACATATATCAAATTAAAGAGGACAGTGCACTCTTTCTAATGGTATACATAACACTGTTTGTCAAATTTTCGACATCTGACTCATTTTCACAGAGCAGGTCACATTTATCTGCCTAACCAGTTTGCGCCTAGGGGGCCCAGACCAGCAGTCTGTGAGCAGCACACCCACACAAGCAAACTGCATGATATTACTGGCCTCACTCCAAGTTGCTCCCAACGTGTTTATCAGTCATCCATTTTGATTTTCTGATTTTTTGTGTGTGTAAATGAAAAAAAATTACAACATTTGCAAACATTAAAACAAAAATACCAAATTGTTATGAAACTAGCAGCAGGGAGTAGAACACTTAGTACATGTAGAATGCAACAATGCAAACGCACTACTGCACGTTTAGCGAATGAGCGATTATGACGTAGCACTGACAAACCGGATTGCTCCAATGAGCGCTAGTAATCGGTGGTGCTGGCGCAATTATGATATACATGTAGCACTTACAAACCGGATTGTGCAACGCGCTTTGCACATGCTTTGCACGCAAGTTTGACACTCCAAGGGGAAGACAAATCACTAACAATCGTTGATTTGACAGTGCTTTTCCCTGAAAATAAAATGGGACCTACAGTTCACTATGCTGGTTTCTAGTATGCCTATTAGTTTTGCTCTGAGATATGTAGTTCTCTAGTTATAAGCGGACAAACAGTTTTCTGTCACAGAAAGACACACACAACTCTACTTTATATATAGATACCTTACTGGACTCACTGTTGGTGAAAAGGTACAGTAGTCTAAAGCATCCTGTAAAATTATGGCACCTGGTGTGCTGTGTGACTGCTGTCATTTTCAAAAATTTGTATATCAATTTCCAACGCTGTTTGGCCGACCAGCGTTAGAAAAACTGGCTTGATTTAAATACTACCCCCAATTTACAGTAGTCCGCATTTTGTTAGCAATTGATATAAACAGGTACAATCCAGCTAAACTGGTTCCCTGACCGTACAATTCCTCATCGTTTATACATTGCTACAATTTATCTTTAGTGGGGTCATGAAAAACGATTGTTTTTTTTCTTTCTTTTTCAGCATCTACGAACACAAGTCAGGGTAACAATATTTTCTATACAATACATAACCCTCAAATCCAACCATTTATCCAACCAGAGCAAATGTTGTATATTCCCTGTAAAGATAGAATTGACTGTAGTGAGATTTAAACCAACAACGTTGAGGATCTGTATTGAATATTTCAGGTATTTTAAACTTTAAATCCATGTTTAGTCAAATGTTCTTGCTAAATAACCCTCACTCCCAAGGCTTCCAGCAGTAATTTGTTGACCAGCCCCAAAGACCAGCCCCAAAGACCAGCCCCAACGACCAGCGCCAAATTTTGATTTATTTGATTTATTTGCCTTGTGGCAATTTATCTGTCGGAACCGTGTATGTGGGCTAGTGAGCATAGGCACAGGGCACTAATGATCCCTAGATTAATGATGACAAAAAAAATTGGCTAGCCGGCCACTGTGATACAAGACAAAGGGGTGTGGTTGAAGGGCTAGAGTTTTAATGACATAAAAGACATAAAAGACATCAGGTACATGTAGCTCCGTAATGTGTGCCGCACAATGCTATATGTCCCGATTACTCTCTTAATAGGCCGTATTATTGAAAGTAGAGGGCGCTGTGCTCACGGTATTTGGGGGTATAATTAAAAGTGATTAGGAGATAATTCACGTCAGTTTAAATTTTCTTACAGCTCCAAAATATATATTTTTTCCAATATTCAATTTTTAGATAAAAGTAAAGTTACTAAAACTACTTCAATAAATGCGTGTGCCTGTGTTGGGTACCTAGAAACTGGCGTCTTACAGCGCCCTCATGCGGCCAAAAATACGGCGCATTGGGTATGGCGACTTTGCTTGAATCATACACTGGCTACACAATTAATATTTTTGGGGAATCTTTTACTTTGAAGAGCTTCTCATTTTATATCAAGTTCACAAACATATTGTTTTCATTGAATGACACTGCAAATGCTACTAAAAATGTGAAGGTCTGTTGAAAGAGTGCTGACCATTTTTATACTCGACACCCGAACGTATGGTCATCACTTCTTGACCTGCTGCAATTAACTTTTGGGACAACTTCTAAACGGCCTATAAGCACCAATCAAAAGAGAAGGAATACACATGCTCATGCACACAACTGCGCATATGGAGACTTGTGGGGAAGACCTTTGTTACCCTCTTTTGTTTTCCTTTGTCCTATTGTAATATTTAACGCTATGGCGTTTCCACTCTTGGGTAAATAGATTTCTAAGGATTTTCTCTCTGGAGGAAATTTATCCTATTGTCCTATTGTGTTACCTTCCCCATAGGGCTGCGTGTATATGAGCTCAATAGCTTACCTGAGCTACTTTCTCGGTATCTCTGGCTGAAGACCTCGGGGTAGCGTCTGGTGTAGAGTGGGTTGCGACACCGTCTCATTCTACAGCAGACCCAGACAGTAAGCAGCAGCAGAGCGGCTGGGATGACCGTTATCAAGGTGTAGGTCAGGCTGTTGTGAAAACCATCATCCTCATAGGTTTCTGTGTGGAAGATAACAACATTGCATCAGTGTTTTGTGGGCCACCACCCATAGGAGTGGGCCGGCCACCACCCATAGGAGTGGGCCGGCCACCACCCATAGGAGTGGGCCGGCCACCACCCATAGGAGTGGGCCGGCCACCACCCATAGGAGTGGGCCGGCCACCACCCATAGGAGTGGGCCGGCCACCACCCATAGGAGTGGGCCGGCCACCACCCATAGGAGTGGGCCGGCCACCACCCATAGGAGTGGGCCGGCCACCACCCATAGGAGTGGGCCGGCCACCACCCATAGGAGTGGGCCGGCCACCACCCATAGGAGTGGGCCGGCCACCACCCATAGGAGTGGGCCGGCCACCACCCATAGGAGTGGGAGTGGGCCAATAGAAAGTGGGCCAATAGAAAGTGGGCCAATAGAAAGTGGGCCAATAGAAAGTGGGCCAATAGAAAGTGGGCCACCACCCTAGTGGGTCATTAGGGAGTGGGCGGTCGTGGGAGTAGGCCACCGCCAAGTGGGCCACAGCTATTTGAGGATGTGAGCCAGGCTACATGTACTTACTAAGGCCGTGCCGGGTACCCGGGTACCCGTAACCCGACCGCTGATTGCGGGTACCCGGCTCCAATTTATCGATTTTATTACCCGAAACTGCCTTTGTAAATGTTGACACATTATTTCAGAAAGGCAAGCGTCTTTTATGTTCATTGCGTGCCGATAAATTGTTAGAAAACATCTGAGTAAAACGTCTTTACCGACAATTTCCCGATGTCTAGATAGCAGCCTAACGGATGATTGTGCTTTCTTTGTAGTCATTGTGATAACAAAATGCCTTTGAAGTCTATTTACCTACAATTCTGACAGCTGCTATAACTTGCGGCTGACATTGTATCAGTGTTTTGTTGAAGTTGTCCTTTGAGTAAGTTTTTCCGAGGTTTACTTTTTGGAAAATGTGCTGAATTAATTCACGATCCCACGGACCGGTACCTGGAATGTGGTTTTGAAACCTGATACTGCAGGAGAGGTATTTGGTTCTATTGTATCAACTCTGCGGCCAGCCCGGCAGATTTGCGGTCGGCTTTTTTGCTACATTTCGTGTCGGCTCACTCAAAGGATTTAGTTCATTGAACCTTATTTATTTTGGAAAAAGATGTGCCACTGTAGACGTGCAATTATGGGGAGCGGCAAGTCAATTTATTTACAAACATTTATTACAAGCTGAGAGTAAACTCCACGCAATACGGGATCGCTGTTGACAATCTGGCTCTGAAAACCGCGCACTTAACTTATCTTGTTTTGGTTTTTTCACTGGACCGCCAGACTACTTAGAAAAGGGTTTTGACTAGACCGCCGCTGTTTTGAGTGACTATAATTTGTTTGCGTCGAACCCCGAGTTGCAAAGTAGGCCCGTGCATTTGTTTAGTTGCGGAATGCAGGGGAAGTAAGCACGCCATGCCAGCGCGGCAGTCGCGCTGCAGCTTGCTAGTGGAGTGAGCGGGGATGTACATGCACGTGCCGACGCGGTGTATACTTCCGGGTTTTTGTTATGATTCTAATAATAGTCACGGGTACCCGGGTACCCGACCGTGACGGGAATAGGGTACCCGACCGTGACGGGAATAGGGTACCCGGGTCTCGTACTACCCGTAAACGCACACCCTTAGTACTTACCCACTAGCTTCCTTTCACAGTATATCCCAGTGTAATCTTCTGAACACCTACAGTGGTACCTATCATGGGTACCCACGCAACTACCTCCATTCTGACAGTAGTACTGTGGACAACCTGCCATTAACAAAGAAACAAATATACTGAAATGTTAGAGTACTGAGAGTTTTAAATTCAGTATCCAAACAAATACAGAGTGTATAAAAACAGATGCAACAAAATATAACGGAATACCACACGTAGAATGTATTTAACTAACATCGATAATATAGATGTGGTTTCAAAGACACATATGATTTCAACTTTAAAATGAGATGTCAAACGCCCAAATCTGACAATGTTTAACAGAGTTATGAATAATTTTTCAAGTGGGGTCAAATTGACCATGGAACAAAGTTTTTGATTTTGTTTGGAAACTGTGCAAGTGTAGACCATGCTGCCGTAAGCTCTGGTTCATTTCGGTGGCGCCTGCAAGGACAAATGCTGCGTTCCAATCGCCTCATCACGTTATTTGTCAAGTACCTTTTTTTAATATCATTTGAGCACTTTTGCAGCTACAAATGATAACAAAACATTCAACTGACAAAGGGTATACTATCCCTTTAAAATAATTTGTATTTGTTGGAGATTTTGTTTTGTATCTTACTTTTAGATAAATAATGCTTTAACCTTAAGGAGTTCATTCAGAATGTACAAAATCATACAAGTCAGACATAACAGGGACATAACTAACAATTTATAGAGTGAGCCGAAGGCAGGTACGACCATTCCAAAGAACAAGACATTTACCTGAGTTATCTTGTTGGCAGCGTAGTCCTGAATAGGGCCGTTGACAAAGACAGTATCGTGTGGCTACTGAGTGGCCCAGGCATATGCCACCATTCATGCAGTATTCCTGAGGGCACACTATAGCAAAAAACAAAATCAAAGTACATGTACATGTCCTTTTCGCTATCCACTTTTTTAATAAAGATTTTCCACTATCGTTACTGCAGGCCCATATAGCACAGCCAGATGTTCCAGGTGATTCCTACAGAACAAATTGGGCTAATTAAACAAATACTGCATATAAAATGCACATACAATTGTCGTTTTTTCCCACTTTATTCATCAAAATCAACATTTCTGTGAATGAAACCTGAAACTTTAGGTATTAAAGATGTCATTATGACAACAATAACAAAATCACTTTTTTATAAAATGCTCTTCCTCACAATGTTGTGCGGATCATTGCATGATAATTATAATGCACAGCGCGCCTTTAATACTCTATTTTATGGAGCCAGTCACAAATGGTGTACAGAGCTTAGACATCGCAATGACACCTTTTTAAGGCCCAGTCACACCTAGCTTGCGACCAGGTTACGACCGAGCTGCGACCAAAAAATGTTGCAATCCTGGGCAAATCGTACAAAGAGCGTGCGACTGGTCGCAGAGGTCGTGGATCATCGCCACAGCAAAATCAGTCGCAGCAACGTTGATGGTCATGTTCAAAACCTCTGACCTGCGATTCCAAATCGTAAGAGGTTGCAGACAGGTCTTACATGGTCGTACCACCAATCGTGCATGCTCGCACCACCAGTCGTGGATGATCGCAGGTCCCCCAGTCGCACGATTAGTAGTGCAACTGGTTGTAGGTATACACGACTGATCGTGCAAGTGGTCGCAGGTACCCACGATTGCTCGTACGATCAATCGTGGGTACCTGGGACTAGTCGCACGATTACCTACGACTGATTTTGCGATTAATCTTCTCCAATCGCTTGTGATCGCATGTCCAAGCGTGCCACCAATCGAAGGTACCAGTCTTAAGAGCAATCACAGCATACGACCGCTATGCAGAGATCGTTGCAAACATTGGCGATTGGTCGTATCTCTGCCAAATCGCACCAATCGCACGATCCAGAAATCGTACGATCCGGTGTGACTGGGCCTTAAGTGTCTTAAAATTGTTAACTTGCATTGGGCCAAACTATTTTATTTTGTTCTCCAGGAGTTTTCTTTCCTTTAGTTACATGTAATGAACGTTTGATAATCTAAATAAACAAATACTAATTTTCCCCAAAAGACTGAATCTTCTTGAAAAATGTAATGACACAACGTTGTACTGGTAATACAATTATCTTGATGTGCAGACCCATAATTGGCAGATTCGATTTGGTGTCCATGACGTAGGCCCTATTTCACCAAAAGCCCACTAAGACTGCAGGATTGCAATATGCCCCAGATGTAGGTCCGTGTTGTTGTCTGGAGCAGAACGCGAGGCAGATCAGTATAAATTGGTCAGGACATACATGTACATGTAAGGGGCTTCAAATAAATTGTTCTAAAACTCAAACATGAAGCCGAACATAAAAATGAAATCATGGTTTGGAAAAGCGGCCCCAACACCACGTTATTGACATTTTCTTGTTAGGTACCCCATCTCACTGCCTTCTCTCAACCTACCTTCCTCATCCAGGCACCTGTCCCCCGAGTGGTGTGGCATGCATGTACAGCGCGGATAGCCAGCCGTTACCTGATGACACTCCCCGCCGTTAGCACACCAATTATCTGGGCACAACCCTACAGTCAGTCATGTACATATAGGTAGATGGTGAAAGAAAAAAGATTGCCTTAAAAAACAGGTTGATGAGTAAATGGTACAAGGTAATTTAACCAGTTCGCGCCGGGATTATTTTAACATTACCGAGCCGAGGGGCGGGATTATTTTTAACGAAACTCGATCCGAAGCGTGGTTCAGGCCGATAGTGCCGGGAAGCACAACCACGCATTTCCGGCCTTGCTTGCTGCTGACGAACATTTTTGAACTTGAACTTGGCATGTTTATGCGTCATCCGTTTTGAATTTGGAAAAAACTTTGCATTTATATACGTCATCCGGCACGAACTGGTTAAAGGCAATTAACGCAGACTTTATGGACTTCGCATGTTGTACCTGTGTGCCTTGAACCAAAAACAATAAAATGCTATTTTGTACACATTCACAATGAACAAAATTGTGTGCACTTTGGTTGGAACACATGAAGCAGTGCATATTTGCGCCATGGGTCCCTCCCACGCAGCTCTGACAGGCATTTATAAAGCATCATCAGCTGATGATGCACAGACTCAGCTACAGCTACAGCCATAGGCCCAGCTACAGGCTATTGCTTACCAAGGCATGGCTTCTCATCAGAGTTGTCTCCACAGTGGTTCACGCCATCACACTCAAAGTAGCTGGAGATGCAGCGGTTGTTGGCACACAAGAAGTCCGAGCACATGTTACTGTTATCTGCTGAAGGAAGAGAAGAAACCAGGATAAAAGGCAAATCCTTGATGTACTTGAAATTGACACACACAAAACTAATTGCAACATACAAATTGGTTACGAGTTTATGCAGTATTTCTGCATTTCCCTTTGAAGGTAACGTACAACAGATGCAAACATCAAATAGCAAAACTACCAAATAAATACGAAATATCTTGAACATGAATAATAGTCTCAATTATCCTGTGAAATCATGGTAACCGGTGATGATCATTTTTGTTTCACTACAATTGGCTATACATGATAAACACAACACACAGTACGACTGACTATATACACAGGTGTAAAGAACATTGCATATTATACATAGTCCACACATTATTGATACTGATTGTAAAACAAGAACAAGCCTACATGTACCGCACAAGAACAAAATTATCACCTGGCAGCAAATAATTTAAAAATGAAAAGTAACAGTTAAAAACCTAAACATGGGCCAAAGAGACAATAAGCCGCCACGGAATTCTCTACAAGAATATTATACACATATGGACTGGCAATGAGGTCACTAGAGCACGTCTAATCCCCAGAGGGACTGTGAGTGACCAGAAGGGGGACCTATTTCCAAAGGCCGAGGGCCGATGGAAATAGGTTCCTCTTCTGGTCACTCACAGTCCCAAGGGGGGATAGGCGTGCTCTAGTGACCGAATCATGCCAGTCCATAAGTGTTTTATAACACACCTCAGTCCAAAATATGAAATAATCGTGATCCGATCCAGACGCCGGCATTTTTCATATTAAGATGAACCTGGCCAACCACATGAGGGCGCTGTAACCAGTCAAAAAATTTAAGTCTATTGCCCGCTTCGGGAACTATTTCTCGCAAATTCACGGTGGCGCAAATCTCATGCACTAGCCTATATGTGACCCAGCACGAGTAAATGAGACACTTTGAGGCAAAAATAAAATTTGAGATTTTGATTTTATCATTTAAAGCTAAACAAGCTTTAAATGATGAAATCAAAATCTCAATTTTCATTTTTGCCTCAAAGTGTCTCATTTACTCGTGCTGGGTCACATATTAGTTAACCCCACGTGACCGTGTTTCAGCCCACTAGAATACAGAACTAGCAAGAGGTGTGTTATAAATTATTACATTTATTGTTTTATTTACCAACATCTGAATAGAAGGCAAACACTCCAGCTACCGTGATATTCTGACCCATTAGCTGGCCCGTGTGACAGCGTACATACAGCCCATTACTGGTGGAAGTGATCTGAATGGCAGGGAAGTGGTAGCTGCGATGGAGGGATTGGACCTTGGGAGATAAGGACGTGATCCCGTCATGGATGTCTAGAGTGATGTCTACGTCCTCTGAGGTAAAGAAGGAAAATAAGAGGCGTTCTGGCAAAATGAAAGAGAACTTGGCACAAAGCATAGTGGAGAAAACTGCTAATAATTAGGGATTTTTTAGATTTTCAGATTCATTGATTTTTGTAATTGTTGACATGCCTACTAACTACATTTTGTTAAACAAAATTATGGAAGTAGTGGAAAAAAGTGTTTTTAAGGAAAAACAATTGACATTTTCCCATATCACATGTACAAAACTCGAAACTTCAAAGGCCTTTTTCTCAATGTTTTACTTTTGCAACATGTTGATAAATGCGAACTTTAAACAGCCATAACCTGTAATAATGCAATAAACAGTAATGTAAGGATAATTGTATCCTCTTTTATAATACACAAGAACCATAATTTCAACCTGTGCCCAGTTCCGTCTCGTTTAGCCAGAACCCTCACAAATAGCAGAATGTTGGTTATATGTATGTAAAACACCCAAACCATACTTGTGCTTGACACGTGTTGCTCCTCCTCATTGTTGTCGGTGTCCCCTAATGTGGCACATTTTGATTTGCCACCTCTTATTCATTGCAAGAGCAAATGTTTTACCTCAAATTTTACAAAGTCAAATTTCATCAAGTTCTAAACTTTTTGAGTTCACTGATGAGTTTTGAGTTCATTTTGAGTTTAAGATGAGTTCACTGCTCTAAAACTGATCCAAGCTAAGATCCACCCTAGGACTGATCTTACCAAAAATGCATAGGAAATACAGTTAAGACAATTGTTACTTATTGGACGAAGACAGAATTGCCAATTTGTTTGCCATTTCATAGTATTTGTTTTTGCCGTTTCATGTTTTGTTCTTCATGTTTTTGTTATACCACTTGATAAAACAGCTGTTAACCAGTTCGCGCCGGAGGACGTATGTACACGCAAAGTTTTCCCCAGATTCAAAACTGATGACGCATTTAAACACGTCACGAGCAAGCCTGGAAATGTCTGTCAGCAGCAAGCAAGGCCGGAAATGCATGGGTGTGCTTTCCGGTACTATCGGAATGAACACGCTTCGGATCAAATTTCGTTAAAAATAATCCCGCGCGTCGGCTTGGTGATGTGAAAATAATCCCGGCGCTAACTGGTTAACATAAAATTCACATTCAACATATTTTTCTGTTTGTGTTCATTGAACACAAAAGCCTGCCTGGAAAACATACTGGATATGTAGATGGGATTGAGAGACAAGTAGACATGTTTCTTCTTTGGTGCTACAAAAAGCCACAAGATGTCGTGGGTGTCTGGCTGCCACAGAACGGTGGAGAATTGGCTGATGTGATCCTCAAAGAAAGTAATTGTGTCCACTGCAACAAAAAGTGGACATATTAACACTCGTTATACACTGTAATCTGAAGCCATTATAGCATGTATGTACGAGTCATTTCATGTCAAATTCAATACCCACCCCCCCCCCCCCCCCCCCCCCCCACCCCCCCACAAACAAAATAAATAAATAAATAAATTAAAACATTTTTTTTAAAAATTAAAAAAAACCAAACATGTACACCCCACCCCACCCCTTTCAAATTAGTGTAAAGGGTTATTTTTTGAGATTTTGACCAAAAATTGGCAAAGGACCATACTCCCATACCTGTAAGGTAAATGTACTGATTTTGATTTTTTTGGAAAGGTAAATCATAAATAATCAAATTTTGGCATTATTGTTTAGGTAGGAGCAATTTGACCTACAATGACTGTAAATTTAAACTGGAGTTTGACCTTGTGGAGCACGCACCCTTGAGCCGATTCTAGATTAAAATAATAAAATAATACACCAACATGTTGTTTACAGTATACAGTGGAACGCCAGTATACAGTGGAACGCCATCCCTGGCTCCCAATTTTTGTCTACAAACATACCAAACATTGTTGTCAAAAATATATCAAAAGATATTTGGAAATCCACTGGGTATATCAAATACTATTTAGGCCGTATTTTATTCCCGAACGTAAAACGACCAGTGCTTGATGTTAAAGAGTGACGGGTGGTTATTAATTCCCCAATGAATGGAAGAAAACCATCCCCTGCTTTAGAATTTGGTGCGATAAATTGACAAATTTGTGTGATGAATAAAAATGGCACACATGAAATACTGGTAGGCAACAAGAGGGTGTTATTTAAAAGAACGGACGCCATCTTAACCCTAACCCCCTAGGCCTCACTTTGGGCTAAAGAACTGCGAACTACAGAATACTACTTAGTATTTTGTAGCACTGGGTCTTTCCATGACTGATGATTGGGTGTGTACTGACAGAGTACAGATACTGCCAACTGCAAAATACTAATAGTGGCAATACAGGTCAGTAATACTTACCTGGCAAAAAAATGCAGTAGTCCAGCCTTGACCCATTGCTGTGTCCCAAGTGGCAGTTTTTGCTATAGAGTTTAAAACACCTTACACAGCATACATGGGCCATGCACACTCAGCAAGCAGAGGGACCCAATGCTAAAAAGTACTACGAGTGCAATAAGGGGTGAAGTACCAAATACTAAAAATTACTACAGGCATTGCACACAAGTCAGTGAGAGTACTGCATACTACTTTTTACTACTACATGTACAATGTAGTAGTAAAAAGTAGCATTAGGTAGGGTTAGGGTTAATAAATAAGAACCTGGTGGACCGACGGCTAAAAAAATTGACATACCGAATGATCAATATACCAGACACAAAATCTGTAGTTCCTGTGATGTTCGTTATAGCGGTGTTCCACTGTATCCAAAATTAGAGGTATAATACTTTTTGTTTGCTTTCTAGCTAATATGTCAAAGTTGGCATGTTGCAAAATGTGATATTTCTACACTTACATGTAAATGTATTAGGTCTGTGTCAAGTATGGAATCAATGTGATTAAATGGAGTGTGATTAAATGGAGTGTGAAATGTGTTTGTGACAAATAATTTACTTTTTAAATTTAAAATCAGTACAAATTTACTGATGACGTCATAAATATGTTACCTTAGATTTTACATACATACATGTACTAGTGACAGTATTTATGACGAGTACGAATACCAAGTTAGTCAGGATTTTGGTATTGTGGTAGTCTTGATTCCAAAACGTCTTACAGGTACATGTAGTCACAGTATGCAGCGTATATAGCCCACAAAACAAATTCAGTTTTACCTCTGGGTTTGACGACAGGTTCATTAGCTGACAGGAAGCGGTAGTGAGCTCGGAAGACTGGGAACTGGTAGGAGAAACTCTGCCAGTGCTTGAAGTCAATACGGAGGGAATTCCCCGATGATACAATGGCCTTAGGCCGTTTATTTGAAGCAAAGCACTGGTCCAAGATTGGCGTAGGGGACTGGACATCATATATCTGGGTGTCAGTACAACAAAGCAACAGTTAAATTGTAGGAATTAGGCAAAATGACTTGTGCATAAATTAGTTTTATACATTGAAAACATGTACCGGTACATGTAGGATCCTTTACATTTATCCTAAAAAAACAGACCAGTTTTGGCAATTCATGGTGAACAGAACCTCTATACCTTTCAGAGAGAATTTGAAGAGCACCAACAAGTGACACAAAATCCAAATGACGAAGAAGCTTTTCTTGCGTATACACTATAATGTGCTGATCACGTTGTGTACATGTGTATAGTATGTACAGGTATGGGCTTGCTAATCGCATCCGCTTAAAGGATCATACATGACTATCCGTCTCTCTCTATTCGTAACTACATGTAATCAAACTGCACCGTAAATAAATATTCATATTTGCTTGATTCTTAGCCAATCGGAGTGCTCCATCAAAATTAGGTAGCAGGTATAGTGTCTGGTGAACAACGAAAGTCGCAGATTGTTCAAGTCAGTAATTGGTCAGTCAACGCACATGCATCGCTACACGTAGCCTCTCGAAAGTGCTGTAGGCGATTATTACATTATTGTCAGTATTACATTTAGTCGCGGCATCCGGCAGCACAGGCTGAATAAAGCCGCCCAATTACCAACTGGATTTCCAGTCTAACAGGCATACGGACATATGTGACCCGCTCCAGGAAAAGGTGACATAAGTCGCTAAAATGGCCTGTTAATGGCCTGTTAGAGTTAATAGGGTGAATATTTTTTTTTAAATTTGATTTACATTTTTTGTCTTAAATGACATCTTTAATATCCAAAGTTTCAGATTTAATTAACAAAAAGCTGGAATTTGATAAATAAAGTGAAACGAAACCTTTTAAGAGTGCATGGTTCCAATGTATTGTCTTAGTTTTGTTGCGTTTCGAAGCCTGTTTTCTCAGTTATGAATTTTGAGTTCCATGGAACTTATTAATATGCAAAAATGTCATATCACCGGAACGGGAGGGGATATGGAGCTGTACTATGTATCAAATGAAAGCTTATTTCCTGGACTGTTTAATCATGTACATAACTATTTTTTATTTTTGCGACTTATGCCACCTTTTCCTGGAGCGGGTCACATATATAAATTGAGAATTGGTTTTTAGTGTCCCCAAAACTTTGTTTGAATAGACGACACAAAAAACTAAGGTCTGGCGTGTGATGGTTAACTGTCCAGTTAGTATTTGGCTTTCGCTCATGAATATATAGGAGGTACATGTACCAGGTGAGGCGCCAACGACTACTGACCTCCATACTGTTTCTCTGGGAGATCCACAAGCAAGAGAACCTGGTCCTGCTGCCAAACATGAAGAAATCATCAAAGATGAGCTGGATTTTGCCTGCGTCCTCCAGATTGGTGATGGTGTAACTGCAGATGTAAGGCAGGACCGCATCGGTGAAGTTGGCTGGTGTGAAGGCTGGGCCTGAGATACTCTTCAGCTGAATACTGGGCCAACCGGTGTACAACTCTGGCCCACACTCTGCCAAAACAAAATCACATTCAACTAGAGATAGTATCTCAATATGTGACCTGCTCCCACAAAACCAGACACAAGTGTGTGTTTTTTTGAAAAGTGAGATTTGTTATTTCCATTTAGTACACATCTTCAGCTTTCATTTGGTACCAAAACCACCTTTATACTATACATACTGTACTTCAAATTTTATGAGGATTTTATTTTGATGTACATGTATTTGGGAGATAAATAACCACTTTTAGGACACAGTTTGCCTCAATAAATGCATGATTTTTGTACTTTCTCATCAATAAAGTTGATTTTGTTTAACCTAACCTAACTGAGGGTAAAAGTATACATATTAAAGAATACACAAAATAACAACAAACAAAAATTGATGTCCGCCAGATTTTTCACCCCATTTTAACTTTGACGAGCTGTATCTCAAAATATCCTGTGCGACTTATGTCGGGTTTCGTAGGAGCGGGTAACATTATACACTTATTTGCCAAAGAAACTAAATCAAACATGCACAGTTTGGCATGAGATACCCATGCTACGGTATTTTAAGTAAGGCCGTGGACTTGAGGGTTTGTTAAATGGAAACAGCGCCCCCAATTGAGGTTACACCCCTTTGCCAGCGTACTGGTAGGGCCACCCGATACTCGGATCACGATAGTCATTTCTTCCTCATTTTCAAAACCGAAAACAAATTTAAAAAAATTTGAGATGAATTGAAGTTAAACTTCCTCATTCTTTTGTAATTTAACCAGTTTGCACCGGATGACAAATATAAACGCTACGAGCAAGGCCGAAAATGTCTGTCAGCAGCGAGCAAAGCCGAAAATTAATGGGTGTGCTTTCCGGTACTATCGGCCTGAACCTGCTTCGGATCGAGTTTTGAAAAAAATAATCCCGCGCGTCGGCTCGGTGATGTTCAAATAATCCCGGCGCGAACTGGTTAAGGACAGTTTCTTGAGCTTTTTGCAGTTGCTATCGTGCAAATCAACACGGTTTGGTGAACTGGTACTTGTACCGGTAGCCTTGTGGAGTTCAAAACACAATACCGGATGAACAATAGGCTCTATCTTTCCCCGAGCAAAAATCTTTAGAAATACATCTTCCCCACAGAGAAAACGCCATAGAGTTTGAGATTTCAACAAAGACAACAAGAGTAACAAAGGTCTTCAAAGAACAAAAACAAAATTAGTAATTTCTTGAGAGAGCAGTGGCCCTGGTTTTAGCTTTTTCATTAATTAGCCTAAAATTTCCTTTTTTTTTCAGTTGAAATGTACACAAATACCGGTACTGGCTGTGCCCACCAAGAGCACCATTTTTAAGATGTCCCAAGGTACATGTAGATGGTACATGTACTACCCAAAAAAATAACATCTGACTACCTGTACCTGCACTGTGCCACAGAGCACATCAAAAACACAGCAAATCCCGGGGGCCATAAACGCAGAACAAAAAATAGACTCGGGAAATTTTAAATCAAAATTCAAATCTAAGAATATTGTTTTCTTGGAATATATCAGAGACAAAATTTCATCAGGTTCAAGCACGCTTCTTTAGAATGAGCATTTTTGCTAAGCTTCAAACTATACGTAAACTACACAACTGACAGGTCTACTGCTGTACCTGTAGCTTAAAATACATATTTTATGGACAAATTTCTCTTCTTGTATACTTACGTGCCGGTCTGTCACAAGTAGGTCCTGTCCATTCTTGCTCACAGCGACATTCAAAGCTGCCTTCTTTGTTGAGGCACATCCCCATGTTCTTACACGGAGTACTGGTGCATTCATCCACATCTGACAAATATAAAATTCATTCAGGGATCAAATGACAAGCTTAGTCAAACCGTTCAAAACTTAACAATCATTTTTTCAAATTGGAGTTTTAGCAGCCTTTTCATCATATGCGACCAGTCACCACAATATGAGAGTAAAGTCGCACGATGTGAGTCGGAGATATGACCTTTTGAACTATTTGAAGTCAAAAATGAACTACTGTTTAATTAAGATATTTGTTTTACAGACTGTAGTAAGGTATATTGCTCAATTTGATGCAAAAATGTACAAATTCTTCAAAAAGGTAAAAACTAAAAATGATGAACATTTGACAGGATTGATGATTTTCGTCACCTTTCCTGCTCTGCCTTTATACACAGGCTAATCACCAACAGAAAAGATCATATTTCAAGCAAGCACTGTGACTATTCATTCAGTCAACCATCCTGAGCAACGTAGCGCTTTTACGCGCTTTCTACTAATAGCGCTCAAAGCCCTGCAGACATACGGCCAGATCCGTGGTTATTAGCGCAAAAAATCATGCGCCCAATCAGAGCCTCCGTTACTAACAGACCAGGGCCATTTCCCAAACCCTGGCTTTGGATCCGTCTCCGGCTACAGTCTATTGCTAAACTTTATGAATGAAGCCCGAAACGAAGACAAAGCTGAGGTTCGAAAAACAGCCAAAGGGCATGCAAACCAACGCGCGTTTCTATTGGTCCATTCGCTTGGACATTGGATGCCATCCTGAGCCACGCAGCGTTTAACAGGCTCTTGAATTGTCGTAGCAATCATTAAACAAGTTGGCCAATACTTTTATGAACGACCACCCCTGGGTAAAAGGACAATTTCTACCTTTATTCTAATTTTTGTGTGTGTTTACGTAGCTTTTCAGTCTTTTAAGTTTCTTATTCTGTATAATATATAATAGCAAGGCTTTATTTCACATTATGTACGTTAATTTTTACAATTTTTCCGATTAATTAAAATGTTTACGTGGGAGGATGAACATTTGTAAGAACATCTCGGATGTCTAAGCGAATGGACCAATAGAAATGCGCGTTAGTTCGCATGCTTTTTCGCTGTTTTTCGAACCCCAGCTTTGTCTTCGTCTCAGGCTTCATTCATACAGTTTAGCAATAGACTGTAGCCGGACACGGATCCAAAGCCAGGGTTTGGGAAATAGCCTTGGTCTGTTTGTAACGGAGGCTCTGATTGGGCGCATGATTTTTTGCGCTAATAACCACGGATCTTGCCGTATGTCCGCAGGGCTTTTAGCGCTATTAGTAGAAAGCGCATAAAAGCGCTGCGTGGCTCAGGATGTCAGTCAGCAGACAAAAGCAGGTACCGGTAACTGGCAGGTAGAGCTGGCTTACTACGTATCAATTACTCTTAGTCATAGCACGGATAGACCATCTAATTACATGAACACAAGACTCCTGCTTTATGTAGACGGGGAACATTCAACCATTAAAACAGTCACTTGAATGATTTGGACTAAAAAAAACCCATTTTTATTTTTGTACAGGTACATGTATAATGGGATTGTGCTTTTGATGATACAAGCATGGAATTTGCCACACAGACCATTGTCATGAGAAAGTACCGATTCGTCATGAGAAAGATAACTGTATTTGGCTATACTAAACAATCACAAATTTGTCCTTTGAAGAATTATAGCTTATATGGCAGCCATTTTGAAAATTAAAAAAATTGCTTGTTATTCTACAGGGTGTCCATCAAAAAAGTATACCCATTTTCAAAGTAATATTATTGCAACACATTGAACAAGTTATGACAGGCAGGGTCCGTGAATCTTTTTTCTGATCCATTTCTTTTTTGTGGTACACTTACATGTACATGTACCTGACAAATTTAAGGTGATGTACATGTACAATGTATATACATGTACATATGTACATGTACCCTTCACATGGCCACTATTGCTGTTAATGCATACATGTAGCTGGCATCTTCGTCTCATGTCTCTTACTGCCCGCCTTATCATCCCAACTTGTCACAGTGCTGATTTCTGTACCTTTCATAACTGTCTCGTTTGTTTAATCAACCATGGCAATGACATAATGAACCGTATACCATTGAACAGAGAATATTCTACCCTTTCTACAGACATTTGGTTTTTTTCAGAAATATTCAGTAGTGTTGCAATACTATGAATTTGAAAATGGGTATCCTTTTTTTTGGACACCCTGTATACGTACCCGGGTATCGGTACCTACGGTATATATGACCTGTCACCACAATATGAGAGTAAAGTCGCACAATGTGATTTGGAGATATGGCAATCCCAAGTCAAAATATAAAGGGGTGGTCAATTGTGAGATTTTGCCTAATTTGGAAAGCCTAAGTCCTCTTCTACATATTCCCATTTTTTTAAAAGTGCAATCAGATGATCGAAAACCTCTTAAATTACGCGATTTTGCGTAGTGTTTGCAAAGTTAGTGTTTGGATTAAAGTGGTATAATTAACATGGTAATTAAATATGCAAATTAGGTCTCCGTAACTGTCCCACATTTGCGAAATTTTTATATTTTGTTGTTTATACAATAATTCGTATGTGTGGAAAGTTTCAAAAAGAAATAATGATAAGAACATGGCCGTTGCTATGCTCAACCGAACCTTACTTGTCCTGTTTTGCGATCTTTTGTGTGTTTTGTTAGGATGTTTATTAAAGGGATTGTATAAGTTTGGTAATTACTCCAAAAATTAATGCCAATAAAAATTTACTTGGTAAGAAGTACAGCAGCTTTGGATAGTATGATGCATTTTTAGAAACCTTTCACTTCGAAGTACTGCGGTTATGGAAAAAGATATCACTTTTTAACCCAAAAAAATCTGAGAAGCGTTACTGCAGTGACGTTTCTGAGTTTATGTATTCCAATGCAGATTATTCTTCCGGCGTGGACATAACCGCTCTAGATTTTCGGCAATATCTCAAAATCGCTACCACCTTTTGAAATAATTTTTTTACAGGTTAGTTTTATGGTATATATCTATAACTATATAGGATTGAAACAAACAGTGGGTTCCAATTACCAAACGTATACGATCCCTTTATGTAAGTTTTCTCAGAAACACGTTTTGTGAAACCCATGACTTTCTGGAGCGCTGTAAAATGTATTTATTGCAAATAACCCAAGGGTTATATACCATTGGAAAGCTCTCTTTCTTGAGAATTTGAAAATACCAATATCTCAATTTTCAATTTTTCCGACTTTACTCTCATATTGTGGTGACAGGTCACATATTTCTTCAAAGGAAAAGACAAATCTGTGATGGCCCAGTATAGCTAAATACCGGTATCTTTCTCATGGCAAACTGGTACTCTGTGTTTCAAATTTAATGCTTGTTATCAAAGGCCCAACCAATTATTGTTTCAACCAAACAATTTCTCACAGAGAGAAAGAAAAAAAATCTCTACAGAACCGTATGAGTTTCAAGTTTCTATTAAAGAGGGTGTTCATTGTTATTTTTACTCTTTAAAGGTATCTTTACATAGGGCCTTTTCGAATCCCTGGCTTCGTCTTCGTCTTTGGATTAAGGCGATTTTTGACTCCCAACTGCAAGATCTCCAGCCACATTCTGACGCCTGTTGTACTTCAGAAACATTCACTTGATTGATGTGAACCCAAAAGTTAGACTATTTCAATTTTCTTCCATTTCTATTTGCTTCTCAGTATTTCGGAAGCGAAGCCAAAGCCAAAGACGAAGCAACGGTTTCGAAAAGGCCCTAAGTATCCTGAATCTGCCGAAATCCACCAATTCTGTCACGCACAAAAATGTTGGTGTGGGTGACTGCTCAATACGGCCTGTATCCTGAATCAATCAAAATCTTGCAGTACTGCTAGGCTTAAAATCATCAATCCATCAAAATCCCTGTTTTCAAGGTATCCTGAATCTGCTGAAATTCTCCAAAACAGATTGAGGTATACTGGTACATGGATTTTGATGGGTTATCAGGGAGGTAAGGGTTAATACATGTACATGCCTCAATGCACAAGGTCTAATTTAATACATGTAGCATTACTATTATTTTTTTGAAAAAAAATATGAGGACCAGTCACCAATATTAAATAATGGCAACATGAATAAATGCAAAGTGCATTGCAACAAACAATTACGGTGATAGTTTTTTTTGCTGTGATTACATAGAAACTTGTACGACATTTACAATAATGCCGGCTACAATGGTACATGTACGGTACCTAATTCACAGTTTCTTCCTGTCCACTCAGGAGGGCATGTGCAACTGTAGCTGTCCAGGGATTCCACACATTTACTGCCGTGCAGGCAGGGGTCACTTCCACACAGCAAATCTGCATAAAAATAGAACAAATTATAATGTTATGATTAGACTGTTGTACTGGTACATACATTAAAGGGATCGTATACGTTTGGTAATTGGAACCCACTGTTTGTTACAATCCTACACATGTTTATACCATAAAACTAACCTGTACAAATTTCATTTCAAAAGGTGGTAGCGATTTTGAGATATTGCCGAAATTCTGGAGCGGTTTTGTCCACGCAGGAAGAATAATCTGCATTGGAATACACACTCTGAAAAACGTCTCTGCAGTATCGCTTCTCAGATTCAATTTTGTTTGGATAAAAAGTGATATCTTTTTCCATAATCGCAGTACTTCGAAGTGAAAAGTTTTTAAAAATGCATTTATACTATCCAAAGCTGCTCTACTTCTTACCAAGTAAGTTTTTATTGCCAGTAATTTTTGGAGTAATTACCAAACGTATACGATCCCTTAAAATGTTTGACAGATTTGTCATGAGTGAAATGAACAAAGTCATGAAGACATGTTGGTACATGTACCATTAACCTAAATCCTTCCTACTATAGGTTTTCCAGGTCAATTTCGGCAAATGAGCAGCCAATTTAATTTAGGTGCGATTTTGCCTCTCCAGTTTTTACCATGTTTCAAATTCAGAATTCGGGCATTCAATTTAGTTTTGAGACATTCAAGTTCCTTTATCAATTTCGTTCTTTTTCGTGACGCACAAGCATCATTCAATGTTTACTTGAACGTTTTGTATCTTCAGTTCAGTCCTCATCATAATATCTGCTGAGCTTCTAGTTGACTGCTGTAATGTGGGTTATGAGGCTTGCCTCTGGTTGTACATTGTATGCCATTCTCACTCGTTCAAAACATCATACCCTAGTATCCCACATCACAGCAGTCAACACTTGTTAAATGGATTGATGTTGTCTGTCATGCAGTACATGTACTGCAGCTGTTTACATATTTAAGGCAGATACATTGTACCAGTAGGTGATGGGATTGTGCCTTTGATGATACAAGCATGGAATTTGGCACACAGTCATCATGTAGTATACTACGTGTACTGGTATGTCAATGGGAAAGTTATTTGGCTATGGCCATCGCAGGTTTGTCCTGAAAACAAGCAATGGCAGCCATTAAAAAGAAACATTGCTTGTTATTCTACTGGTACCTATATTAATATCAAAGCCAATTTCTGCGATGGTCATATTATGTACAGCAGCCAAATATCTTTTCCATGTACAATCAAAGGCACAATTCTCAATCAGCTCATCAGGAGATTCCCATAATGATGGATTTTGACAGATTTGGTCCAGTACACTGCATATCCCAGTAAAAGACAGTAGAAAGTTCTCGAGTTCACTAAAAAAAAAGGTTTTAAATACTTTATCACATGATTTAATTACAATGGATGCGCTAATACCATATTTTAGGGTGAATGAAATTCCATTCCCGAACGAAAAAAAACCCTTTCAAGCCAGTAAGGATTAATTTACAAATTTGTCCGAGTTCTCTCTTTCAAACCTTACAGATCTCTACTACATGTACCGGTATCTTCTTTTACAAATTTGAAGTCCCAAAGAAAAATAATTTGGCCAAGAGCCTCCCTTTTTCCAGATTAACAACAATTGTGATCTTCTCACTTCAATTCAGCATACATTTAAGGTGTATTTACCTTTATCTTGCGATTTCACCCTCAACACAGCAAGCAGGATGCTAAGCACACTGAGATGGGCCTCCATGATAGAACCAATGGAGTAAGAGGCGAACTGCGGCCAAAATCTGCCACTATAAAGTCATCTCTGCATTTCCAAATAGTGCCAAGTAGCTCAAACACTGAATAGATCTTAGATCTGTGATAAAAAAATGAAAAAGATTGAGAAATTGAGAAAATTTTGTGTCTTTGATGATACAAATTTGGCACACGGTACACGGGAAAGATATTTGGCTGCTGTACATGTACATGTGCTAGGGCCATCGCAGATTTGTCCTTTGAAAAAAATATAGGTACCGGTAGAATAACAAACAATTTTTTTTTAAAATTGCTGCCATTGCTTGTTGTCAGGACAAACCTGCGATGGCCATAGCCAAATAACTTTCCCATTGACGTACCAGTAAATGTACTACATGATGACTGTGTGCCAAATTCCATGCTTGTATCATAAAGAACTAGGGTAAAAAGGCACTCGGAGAGCACAGGGGCCGTATTCACAAAACTCAAGTTAAAAGAATACTTGTACAGTATACTACGGTACACATGGCGAACAGGCTACATGTATTACCTGCTGTGTGTGGCCACATTCGATTGTACACACACGTGACTTGTCCCGAGAGCGAGTCGTCCATTTCCTCACAAAAATCATCCTCTATTTAAAAGAGTTTGAACAGCCCGCCAACAAGCTCTGACACTTGACAGGATATTTATTGTCCAATTACCGACCCTGGCTGACCAGTGGATAAAGGCATGGTGGTCTCCCACTGCGCGCACACTTACCAAGATCCTTTGTCTTTGCCGTTTCGGCCGCTTCACTGGAGCTAACAATCGTTCATGTTTTCATGAGTTAATATAATACAAACACACAAACAAAAGCAATTCGCATGCGCAATAGTCGCCCAGCTCTCCTTTTCATGCGCCATCTTTTTTATCGAAAACAGTCTCAATCTGCTGGTGTTTAAACGTTGAAATATTTTAACGACAAGTTCTGACAGGTGAAATTCAAAAGTTTATATCGGCACGTTGTCTTTTGCGCTCAATTTGTGTGCAGTCCTGTGCACAAGGAATTCGTTTTTATAATTATTTTCGCGTGATAATGCTTTTACTATGAACATGACAATATCATGATTTCAAACCCTTTTTTGGTTTTATTTTGTATTTAGTTAGTTTTATGTTTATTGTTTATAATCGGAGCTGTTACAAAAATCGTATTTTTCGTACATCGTAATTTTCGTACACCGCCATTTAACAACATGGCGCAGGCGCAGGCGCATGCGAGTCAATCCCACAATGCTTTGCGGCGAGTGTCTGACCACAGTAGTTTTACGACCGTGGCATTGAAGGCTCAGTCTTTGATCTCATGGTCGTTCAAACTCCTGTCTATTCCTAGCGTTGATGACAGGCTTTCGAGTCACAGTGTTTTATTATACTTTTGTCAATCCTGGCCAGCTTGAATTTTGTTGTTTTGTTTAGCTAATTTAGTTCATTTTGTGGATTGCTTGTATGTTTGCAATTTGGCCGAATAAATAATAATAGTAATTATTTGTACCTTGGACGGGTTATTTGAGAGACATCTCTATAGACGCATGCACAACAAATTTCAAAGTTTTACTGTTTTACTGTAACCTTACCTGTTTTTCCCTGGTACTTTTTTCCACAAAGTTTGTTATTTATACATTTTGGACCCTACTCTATCGATCTAGACAGTTAAAAAATGCTACATGTATTTCTTTTGGGGTTATCGAACAACAGGTGGGCTCAATAGAGCCATTACATCACATTTTCGTTACGCCCCAACGCTCTTTGCTTATAAAAGCGGGCACTAATTGCATTCAATGTCTTTCTTCCCGTTTTTTTTGCACTGATGGACGTATGGTCTATAGCACAGAGTGTACTCTAGTGCAGGGCCATAGACTAGGGCTAGGTCTATCCTAGCCCAGGTTGGACTCCGCCGTTGTGTAAGGAAGAACGTCGTCCAACCTGGGCTAGGTCCATCCTAGTCCGAGTATTAACTAGGACCCAAATATCGCTTTTTTAATATCGGGACATGATCTTGAGATAGTAGGGTCCTAGGGAGCGCCATTGTTTTTTTTACATTTAAATCAATTGCCACTTTTCCCATTATGTTTGCCCAAAGAAACATAAGATTTCACCCTCAAAACGGCCACAAACGTACTCGATAAGCCATCTGAGATACCGGTACAAACTGTACACATCGTCCAAAAGGATTGTCATACTAATTAAGGTTTACTTACAAATCGGATGAAAACTGAAATTTCAAGGTTATTTCTGCAAGCTGCATCAGATACTCTGCTGTCGTGTCGGTGTCGCTGTTCTCTCGTTGTTGCGATATTTCAAAATCAAATCTGCATAAGAATACGGGGTGCGGTGACCCCGGCTCAACCTTGCATGTCACTGCACTGCAGTCAGCAGCGTTCCCGTGTACCGGCGACTGTTTCCGAGTGATAGGTAGAGTGGACGTTTGTGGTATGCGCATACCACATCAAAGGTCCACTGTACCCTTCATATGCAGATATGCGTATGCGTATTCATATGCAGATTTTTATTTGAAATATCGCAACAACAAGAGTACAGCGACACGACAGCAGAATATCTGATGCAGCTTGCGGAAATAACCTTTTCATCCGATTGTAAGTAAACCTTTGTCCTTAGTATTACAATCCTATTCGCCGATGTGTATATATATGGCATTGGTAAACATATGGGACTAAAGTGGCAATTTGATTTAAATGTAGAAAAACCAATGGCGCTCCCTAGGACCCTACTATCGCAAGATTATGTGGTGATTAGGTCTATCTATACAAATAAAATGAGCGAGTTCTCTACCGGCAGTACAATCTACTCTAGTTCACCAAGAAATCATTTTTGTTTTTTCCCTCTTCCTTCGGTTTATGAACTATAATACATGAGGGAGATATATAGAAAAGAAATACATTTTCTGACGTAGGAACGTAAAAAGTAAAAATTGTTTCTTCTTCAAGTTCAAGGAGACATTGAAATGTCTCCCTAAGGAATGTCACACCATAGAGGAATAATTCCTCCATGGTCACACCATGGAGAAATATGGTCACACTGACTTATCACCGTAGTAGACAAGCTAAATCCAAAATAATTCAAAAGAGAGCATCATTCATAGAGCCCCAGTTAGTGGGTCTAGTTTCCCTATGGCTAGTTATACTCGTGCACCGATGGAGTTGGTTCTATTGCCGTAACTATAAAACAAAAAGGTTAAATTTACGAGAATTTGGCTCACCGACAACGCAAAAATATCCACTCTCGGTCGGCCGTCTGTGGTCATGTTTTTCAGGTGTACAGCGCCGCCGCGCCGCTGCACTGAAAGTACTGTACTAGTGCAGCTAGTTGCCGAGGTCAGGGCTAGCTAGCTAGGGAGGCCAAGGCCCAGGATGTCGGTCACTTTGACACCTGGCCAACTCGACACCTTGTTTAGGCGAAAACTGACCAACTCGACACCTAGTCGGCACCTCGCTAACTCGACACCGCGCACGACAGCCGACTCCCGCGTCGACACCTGACTGGCCCAAAACAATAGTACGTTTGTGCCCAAGCCACCAGACCACAGAAACTATTAAACCCAATTTTTGTTTTCATGACATAGAGGGGTTCATCAGTTTATACCGATTCAGCAGGATATTAAACTCAAGCGAAATTCTTTTGTTGGATCATGCCTACAATCATTATTTCTTTCAAATAAAAGTAGAATATTTGCTGATAATAATAGTAAATATTGTTGATGTCTGCAAATGGTGTATAGGTTTGATCTCCTACCTCCATGGTTTGATTTAGTGGAAGCATACTGTATAAATTCCGGAAAAAAGCAATCCAATACATTGAAAAAAATCGGCTCTAAATGCATCTTTGCCTGTTTGTTGTACTCAGTCTAAGCATGTATTCCTCCATGGTCCGGGCTTTATCATTGTTTTAAAGGAAAATAACCAACAACTTGTACAAATGATCACTGTGATTGCTGCAAAATGTTTGTACATGTACCACAAACTTAGTTAAATTTTCCCACCAATCAGCACGTACCGTACCAATGCTTTTCCGCCAGTCTCTGTTTGTTTAAAATTTTCTCGCATCTGGGACACTCTCCGCAAGCATTTTCTGCTAGCATTCTTCATAGCTTGGGCACTTATTCAAAACCTGGGATAATTCGACTTCGGGCATAATTAACTTCGTCCTCATATGTTTTCCCTAGTGGTATTTTGTAAATACCAATCACGTTACGTAATTGTTATCCCATGGAGGAATAAGAAGTACTCTAAGGATATTATCATTGTTTTAAAGAAAAATAACCAACAAGTTGTACAAAATGATCACTGTGAGTTTAACTGTACTGTCGTTAACTGATAGCATTTAATGGGAGAGCCACCAGATAGTGATTAGGTTCGCTTTTTGGCAATCCTTCATGCCTGGATGGTATCAGTCTCGTCCTGTACTCTATGTATTGTATTTTGTTACTTATGCATTGTATTTTGTCATGTTTTTGTTCACCTGAGAAATAATAAATGAAATGAAATTAAATTGGGTTTGATAACCAGCCAAACATTCTTAAAAATTGGGAATATAAGAATATACAAAAATGTATTGTATATGAAACAAAATTAAAGTATGCATCAACATGTTGTAAATTACAATAAAATCATTTTTTTCTGGTGTATTCTCAGTTACCGGGTACCGAAAGTGTAGGCATAATCTGGTTTGGTGTCTTAATTTCTTCATTTCAAGTGATGGATAATGAGAATTAATTAAGGCAAACTAAAACAAATGTAGTACTTTCTCTTCGTGTGCATTCTTTTTCATTTGCTGGCGCTCAAAAATGTTTGTACATGTATATTTGTTTAAATATAAAACAGACGAAAGTTTGAGTCTTTTTCACATTCGCATTCACGGGGTGGAATCTAATTATGACGCGACGCTATATTAATCCGAAAAAGAAACGCCCTCATTCTTTATTAAAACGTTCAGATGATAACCATTTTGGTTATAATGAATGGAATTTAAATTCGGCAAACAAAGTCCGTCAAATCCAATGCAATAGCCAAACTTAAGGTCTACTGTATCGCGATCGGGGATGTCGAGTCATAGAGCAAGGAACAGACTCTATGGTTAGGTGCGGACTGGGGCCAATTTCATAGAGCTGCTAAGCACACAAATTTGCTTAGCACCAAAGAGTTTTGCTCATTAAGAACAGTTTACCAATCACAATTCTACGGGTTTCTCATGCTAAGCAAAAAAAGAGGTGATTATCACTATCCAGAACAAGAAAGATCAGGTGAAAATTTGGTCTGTAACTTTGTTTTTGCCAAGGACAAATTGTCATGCTAAGCAAATTGTTGTGCTTAGCAGCTCTATGAAATTGGCCCCAGGTCAGGTGTCCGGCAACTTTTTGTTTATCAGGTGTCGAGTTGGTGGGTGTCGAGTTGGCACGGTGTCGAGTTGGCGGGTGTCGAGTTGACGAGGTGTCGAGTTGTGGGTGTCGAGTTGACAAGGTGTCGAAGTGACCGGATACCCTGAGTATAGCCACTTCATCAACGCTGAATGTAGTCTGGTTTCCAGACTGAATAATTCTGACTACGCCGTATGGATGCCGTCTTGGTATCAGAGGGCTATGGTGGCCCTGGAGGGACATCGCAAATCGGGAATATTGACGTCAATATAATTATTGGCGACAAAATTCACGACTTGCCCCCAAATTAAGTCGTAAACGCGACTTCGATATTCGCGTCAAAGAAGTCACGTCCCGCGTCCCCCAAAATTTGGTCGTCAATATTTGGGCCCAGGTCTAAACATTTCCCAAAATTTAAAACGAATGAGGAATAAATACGTCCCGAAAAAAATCGTTTAGCATCTAAGTACGGATGGCGCGTTAATCCGTTAGGCACAGCAGTTTAATTTCGCGGACGTGTATACACGCTGCAAAGGTTTCCTTGGTTGTTGCGGTTGACGTGTATTTACCCGTTAGCGCTGCGGAGGACGGGTATACACGACTGACATGTATGCCATACACGCGGTAGACGTGAATATATGACGTCGACGTTGCCAAATATGATTCGTTGAATTGACGCGGTGGACGTGTATATACGCTATATTGTGGTATCACGCTTCGGTGATTAGGCCTATTCAACACCATATAGTTACATTGTCTCCATTGAATTCATACAGCCGAGGATTATCAGCTGCGTCCAGTAATTTCTTAACATTCAAATTTCCAAACTATTGTTCCTTAGTCTCCATTTCAGCTGGGCTTGCAAATATTTGTATATATTACCGCGTACAATTGCCCCGGCCCTGTGTAGTTCCACGGATGACGTATACACACATTTTGTTTCGATGAAAAATAATTCCGCCAGTGGTCTTGATACTGACCCGGCGCGAACTGGTTAAACTCATGGCCTGAACGCGTCCAGGCTATGCCCATGAGCCGGACACTTGCTTAAATATGGTGTCTCGTGAAGCTGGTTTGGTTTCTAATATCCCTGCCAGTGCAGTCCACATGGCAGGGTAATTACCATATGAAGCAAGATATGACATATGAAGCAATATATGGGACGGAGAGAACCCCCCCCCCCCCCCTCCCCCCTCTTTGTGGTGGCCATTGGGCTTGCGGAATATTAGTCTAGGGAGTGCACTCGAGTGTAT
Organism: Crossaster papposus; assembly: GCA_037893245.1. Lineage (NCBI taxonomy): Eukaryota > Metazoa > Echinodermata > Asteroidea > Velatida > Solasteridae > Crossaster > Crossaster papposus. Next base: position 464,611 of record JBAIAA010000335.1, on the reverse strand, counting down.
AGGTATGGGGGACTATTAACCAGTTCGCGCCGGATGACGTATATAAACGCAAAAATTTCCCCAAATTCAAAACGGATGACGAATAAATACGCCAAGTTCAAGTTCGGAAATGTATGTCAGCAGCGCGCAAGGCCGGAAGTGCGTGGGTGTGCTACCCAGCACTATCGGCCTGAACACGCTTCGGATCGAGTTTCGTTAAAAATAATCCCGCCCGTCGGCTCGGCGATGTAAAAATAATCCCGGCGCGAACTGGTTAAGGTCCCATATGTTGCTGGGTATAAGATATGACACGAAGAGAGGCCCCCCCTCTCTTCCTTCCTCCCCATCCTCCTGCCGCCCCCCCCCCCCCCCCCTCCAATACCTTTTGTGGTGCTCATTGTCCTTGCTGAATCTTGTAGTTTCTCAGGAATTCTTCTGAGGTTGAGGGGTGGGGGGGGGGGGGGGGGGGGGGTGCGTTAGGTACCAGTAGTCTAAAGAGATAATAGATATGGAGAACTAAGGGGGAGTTTCTCGGTATCATATCGTGCTGGATATCGTCATTAATTACAAGGCTATTATTGTCTCATATCATGCGACATTAGAAAGCAAGCAAGCTCCACGATACACCACCTTTAAAACCGGCCATCCCTTATTATAATAAAATTGATAATTGATAGTTCGAGACTGGCCTGGCAAGGCAACTTACGTTGCATCTAAACATAATTCGTTGATTATGTATAGGAGAATACACGAGAAAGTGTGGATTTGTAATTACGAATCCACACTTACAAAGTGTATTCTCGGACTTAAACCATTGCGTCAAAAGAATATCTACGAATCAACGTTTTGGACAACGAGTGTGGATTCGTATCTACGAATCTTTAGTAATGTGTGGATTCGGAACGGTTTTTATCTTGCCTACATTTTTAACAATTACGAATCCACGGTTATCCATTTTCTCAACCCTAATACAGAGCTTGATTACCCAAGAGCCTCGATAACCTCCCTTTATGTAAATTAAGTCTATTGTCCACGATACATGCATGCCTTTTCATCTCCACTCAACTGGTAGTTAATAGCAATACCGAATCCACACTCTTAACAATAGCGTGACGTCATAGCAATGGTTTAACGAGTATGGTACATGTACACGCCCACGCCACATTTGTCAATCTCTAGATACATACCCACAATGAGGACATTTTCAGTCATCGTGACAGGCCGATGTCCCAACGGGCCATTTACACAACATATTGTAACAGAAAAAAAAGAAAGACATGAATGAGAAATCACACAAAACTAACAGGGTGTTTAAATTCTTGTTTTATACACAGTTTATTTACAGGCTCTAGATTCAGTCAACTGCAGCATTGTGCAGTTTTGGGCACGATAGTAAGTAAATGTAAAATGGAATCATTAAGAACACGAAATACTACAGCATAGGATTCAATAAGTAGATTCGTCATAGCAGTCAATATTTAAGTTAATAAAAATTGGTCTAGATAGATTAAATCAAAACGACGCCTCCGAAGGAATTATCGTACTAAAAAGTATTTGATAAATTGCGGATATCAATTAAAATACATCATGAATGTGGTATGTATTTTTAGTATTTCTTAATTCTGAACATTTTCTTTACAGAAAACAGTTCTACACGTACATTTTTCATAAGTTAGGAGATACTAGCCACGTGTATCATTTACATTTTTCATAAGTTAGGAGATACTAGCCACGTGTACCATTTATAAACGAAGGACAAAAATTATAATAATGATTTGGAAGTATGGACAAAGTGGCCAGTTTTAACAAATGTTTCTGTTAATTGTTAAACTCAAGAAAAACAACAACCTAGGGTGCATGATCATTTTTAGAAAAGATAAGAACTAAATTAATGAACAGTTTAATGATATATCCTCTAAAAATGTATGACCTGTACTAAACTGTTTCCCCATAGGCAGTATTCTGTATGATCTAAGTATTATTATATTTTTTATTTCAAAAAAAAAAATTGGGGGGGGGGGGGGGGGGGGCGGATTTAATAACCACCCTGAATTTACTTCAAAACTTTTTGGAAGAAATTCATCAAGCATGAAAAAAAAACTAACAAAAACCTCGCAATGTGTGTTGGAAAAATTGTATTTACTGCTTCATGGAGTGCACATACAAAATAAATAAATTTTCGTAGCCATTACACATTTTTGAAGCAAATTTTGATATAAAAAATGGCTGGAATCATAAATATTTTTTTTGCTGAATTTGAAGTTTTGTTCAGTGTAACAAGGGTGTAGACTTTACTACACCATCGAACGTAACGTTTTAGCAGACTTTTTATTTTTTTGTATTAATTTCCCCCATTGAAATATCACCAGTTCTCTGCAAGTCACTGCAATTAGATCAAAGTTTAATCCCTGGTCTTAACAAATATGTATAGGAGAGTGACTGAGGGTTTTTGCACGAGAGATGTTAGCTGCTAGGCGTGTCAGTAATATTTACAAGACTGTAAGAGATATCCTGGCTTCAATTAATTAAAATTGCATTTAGGTTTGTTATTGGGTATAATTGTGTTACTTTGTAAAATGCGCTTACACAATTTGCCCTACGAGGTACCAGGAACAAAGGGCAACTATAGGGAGTGTGGTACCCGGCCAATCTATCTTAACCAGTTCGCGCCGGATGACGTATATAAACGCAAAAATTTCCCCAAATTCAAAACGGATGACGAATAAACACGCCAAGTTCAAGTTCGGAATTGTATGTCAGCAGCGCGCAAGGCCGGAAATGCGTGGGTGTGCTACCCAGCACTATCGGCCTGAACACGCTTCGGATCGAGTTTCGTTAAAAATAATCCCGCCCGTCGGCTCGGCGATGTTAAAATAATCCCGGCGCGAACTGGTTAAGAAATCAAAGTACCCCAAAGGTTTCTCGAGATTTCTAAGGGGACAAAAGAGAACACACGCAGCATTACACTTTCATGTACTACACAACCAGCTCCCCCCCCCCCCCCCCCCCAAAAAAAAAAGTGCAATAGGGGAACAATAGATCTGGTCAGTCCTTGGGCGTTCTTATTTGGTTAGGTTATAGTACAGAAACAAAGGGAAACACAATAGGGAATCCTCGCTCATTATGGTAAAACATGACTTGAAGTTCATGTATAGTTGTGGGGGAAACCTTTGTCAACCTACTTTTGGTTCTCCTTTGTCCCTATTGAAATCTAACGATATAGAATTTCCACTGTGGGGGAACAAATTGTATTTCTAAAGATAGAGCCTATTGTTCTATTGTGTTACATTCTCTATAGTGTTGTGTACAAGTACACTACACTAAGTGAAACACAAGGCTCGACATTGTACATATTCCCCCAAAACAAACCAACAGATACTGATTATACCTTTAAAACAAAATAGTTGTTTAAAAAAAAAAAAAAAATTAATGGACTAAACCCCCACAAATTCTCAAAAAACTGGATCAACCTACAGTACTGATTATCAAATGGACCTGTTATGGTACAAACTTGTTTTCAAACTATACAACTGGCAATGCCCCCAAAAAATCAAAAACTACACAAGAAATATATATATTTTTATATATAACAACTTAAAACGAGTATTTCACTCGGGTACAAAAGTAAAGCAAAACAAGACAGAATAAATTCAAAGACAAAATATTTATAAACAAATAATAGCAATGAAATTAAGTTCATCAGATTCAATCTACTCGCAAGTAATCTACGATACTATTTTGCGGTTGGTATCTATCAACTACATTGCATTTTACAACATACTCAAATATACAGGCATAATTACACGACTGCCATTTGAAATGTCAACAGCATGTAATTGGAAATATATTTACATGGGCTTCCCCACCAGGTACATGTACAAGTGGTTAGGAGGGAATTTGGTTAATGAGCAATCCAAAGGGCTTAATCATCACATAACAAAAATGGGTTATGCTCTTGCTAATTCAGTTTTGCCCTTTGTTTAATAATCCACAATTACTTATAATAACAAAAATAGAAACAACCAAGATCTCATCTGAATGCATTTCTCTATTTACACGGCTTCATGATTTACATGAACAACTCGGTAAACTATACAATGTTGCACAGGCAATTTTCTTTTTCAATTACTTCAAATCTACGAACAAACGAAGTCCCTAATTACAACCAAAAACAAAACCTACCGGTAAGCCAACGCAGGACATTCATGTTAGAAAGTGCTTTATCTTCCAATTTGGCTACGTTTAATTTAATTGTTTTCTTCCTAAAGTGAACAATCTATTGCCACATGCATATTTTTGTATTGTCTAGGTATCTTTTTATTAAAAAAAAACCAAAAAACAGAGACTCTTAACCAGTTCGCGCCGGATGACGTATATAAACGCAAAACTTTCCCCAAATTCAAAACGGATGACGCATAAACACGCCAAGTTCAAGTTCGGAAATGTATGTCAGCAGCGCGCAAGGCCGGAAATGCGTGGGTGTGCTTCCCGGCACTATCAGCCTGAACCCGCTTCGGATCGAGTTTCGTTAAAAATAATCCCGCCCGTCGGCTCGGCGACGTTAAAATAATCCCGGCGCGAACTGGTTAAACTTAGTGAATTTCTCAAAAACAACGATGACAAAAGAATTATAATGTTCTCCGACTTAACATTTTTTATTCTGGTTAGGGAATCTCTCGTGAACAGTGTCATCGTGTCATATTGTAAGAATTATGTGAACTGTCATGTTTTTTTTAGTTATGTTGCTTTAATATGTTGACTGATTGCAGTGGAATCTGAATATGAACTCAACCCATCTGTTCTTGTTAGAGCAAATTTAACCAGTTCGCGCCGGGATTATTTTAACATCACTGAGCCGAGGGGCGGGATTATTTTTAACGAAACTAGATCCGAAGCAGGTTCAGGCCGATAGTGCCGGGAAGCACACCCACGCATTTTCGGCCTTGCTCGCTGCCGACAGACATTTCCGAACTTAAACTTGGCATGTTTATGCGTCATCTGTTTAGAATTTGAGGAAAACTTTGCGTTTATATACATCATCCGGCGCGAATTGGTTAAACAACATTTCAAATCGACTGCAACTGGTGTGCTGTCATTTTCAAGAAAAGTGGAATTGTTGGTATCATTTTTCAAAGGTGGTCGGCCGACCATCGTTTAAATTTAACACTAACCCCCTAGGCTCTCGCACTTAACTTTAACAACTGCACACAGGTTCAGTAAATATTGGTAGTGAACCTAACAGTACTAAACCTGCAAAACTCCAACTTGTTGAAGTTGGATTGACTTGGTACAGATGGGGTTATGCATTGCCCAGTGTTTAGGATCAGGGCTTGGTGACTGGCCATTGGTTCTGTGTGTTAGCCTACCGGTATGTTTGAGTGGGGATGCACACATGTAAGTGTACACATCACACTTACAGTTGACCAGGAACTGAACCAGCCTAGGCTCACCCACGGATAAATAACAGGTGCATTACCCCAAACTTCAAAATTTCTCTGCCCTGAACCTCACATAATTCAACAGTGTCTACCTGTAGTGGCTGACCCTTTACTTGTAGTAATTTCCCCTCCTTGGGGAGTAACTGTTGGCGTTAGTGGGGAAGGGGGGTTTGGAAGTCCGGCTCTCTGCACCAAATGCACCTTTGGTCCCAATGTTTGGGTTCAATCCAAACTTGCTGCCTGCTTTTGGATACAGTTGCTGTGGTTGTTGTTGTGGTGGCTGCTGTGTTGGCTGATGTGTTGGCTGCTGTAGTGGCTGGTGTGTTGGCTGCTGTAGTGGCTGTTGTAGTGGCTGCTGTAGTGGCTGCTGTAGTGGCTGCTGTAGTGGCTGCTGTAGTGGCTGCTGTAGTGGCTGCTGTAGTGGCTGATGTGTTGACTGCTGTAGTGGCTGCTGTGGTGGTTGCTGTGGTGGTTGCTGTGTCAAGGGTGGCTGCTGTAGTGGCTGCTGTGTCAAGGGTGGCTGCTGGCCCTGGTAGTATTGTGGAAACTGCTGCTGATCACTCTGCGACTTCTGGTGATTGTAATCGTACACCGGGTAAGATGTGCTGTAGCCCGACTGGTGTTGAGGCTGTTGGGGTGGTTGCTGCTGTTGTTGTTGCTGCTGTTGCTGCTGCTGTGGATATTGCTGTGCTTGGTATGGCTGCTGAAACGGCGCTTTTACACCAGCAGGAAGGTAAGGAGAGGAAGCCTGGGCATTGAAAGCTTTTCCAAGCTGCTGTAATGATGAATACAAAACACATACACTCATGTTATAACTGCCAGGATCTCTCAAAAGTGTTATTGAAAAGAAAGAACTTGGGACCGTAAGGGCTAATCAAGGAGGCTTTGGCATTGCCCTATTTGCTTGCAACTACCGGTACATGTACCACATTTATCAACTGAGAAATGTAGGGATCAGATTGTACAAAACAGTCAGTAAATCAAATGAAAGGTCTGAAATATAATGCTTTTGTGTTACTTTCTGTGTTACTTTCTATGTTACTTTCTATTCAAAAGGTCTAAATTCAGTCCGAAATCTAAAACAAATCTCTCATTTCTGCCTTGCGGCCATACACACCTGTGGGTAAATTCCTGCTGAGCCTGGAGTTCTCACCGGCGTGGTACTTGCAGCTGAGTTTTGTATTTTCACTGGGGTAGTTTCTCCTGATATATCACCTGCAAAAAAACAAAAAAAAGATACACATTGTTTACCAATAAATTTAATATGAGATTCCAGGAAAAGCTGTTCAGAATCTCACAACTATAACAATGATATTAGTGCATATATTTTAAATTAACGATCAATGCATCCTTTGACCTCCATGAGCCATGAGCCATTGTGTTGACAGGTAATTTCACAATCTAGAGGCACAGATAGAGAATGACCTCCCTGCAACCATCCTTTGACCTATAGGGGTTTGTGCTTGCAGTCGGTAGACTCTCTGTACCGGGAGCGAGTGACTGGTATGTTCGGTCGTATTTTGGACGACGAAGGCCATCCACTGTGCGCCGACCTTGTTGGAACACATTATAGTCAGGGAGCTTATGACACAAAATTAAGTCCCGTAGGCACCGAATGATTAGAACATGCCACCTATCTAGATACATAAATCAGACCCTCAGGAATAAGAAAAACCATGTTGGCAAAATGTTAAGTGTGGCAGAGGGCGGCCATCTTGGATTTCAAAATGGCCGCCATTTTTAGCCTCTTTTTGGCCTAAATCAACGTTTAAATGTCATATGAAATCAATCTTTGAGGCTGTAAACCCCCTATTGTTTATGTCAAAGGTTGAAACTTTACAATTTTTATTTGCAGGAAAGAAAACATGAATGGCTGCCATCTTGCTTTTCAAAATGGCTGCCCTTTGATGAATTTTTGATGAATATGTTATCCTTTCAATGTCTCAAGAATTTTATGTGGCCAAAAGTATCTATAATTAACAAATAATTGTAGCTGTAAGTTGTACACATGCAACATGTGTAATTGGACAGAAGTTATGTTCGCTGTCCCTCGTATCGACGAGACACTATATGCGCTGGTGGGTGGGTGCAGAGTCGTTTTCCACTCTCGATTTAGCGTCTGGGTATTGGCAGGTTGACCTCGATGAGGATGCCAGCCAGAAGTCAACCTTTGTAGTGCGGAACGGTTTATACAGGTAGCGATGCATGCCCTTTGGTCTTTGCAACGCCCCTGCTACCTTTGAAAGGGTGATGGAGAAGGTGATGGCAGGTCGTCAGTGGGACATCCTGCTGATATACCTGGACGATGTCATTGTGTTTGGAAAGGCTGTGAAAGAAGGAATTGAACGACTACGAGTCGTCTTCTCCAGGTTGAGGCGACTTCACCGTTGCATGCGCTGACTGAAAAGTCGCGTGAGTTCCAGTGGACAGATGCCTGCCAACATGCATTTGTTGGGTTAAAGCAGAGGCTGCAGACAGCACCGGTGTTGGCATACCCCGTTCCTGATAGCGACTACATCTTAGATACAGATGCTAGTGGAGATAGGATTGGGGCAGTTTTGTCTCAGATCCATGACGGGGAAGAGAAGGTCCTTGACTTTGCAAGCCGTAAACTCAACAAGGCAGAGAGGAACTACTGTGTTACTCGGAGAGAACTTCTGGCGGAAGTTGTCTACCTCAGGAAGTTTAGACAGTACCTGTATGGTCAGAAGGTGATACTCTAAACCGATCATGCTGCTTTTAGGTGGTTGCTTAATTTTAAGGATCCCGAGGGTCAGCTTGCCAGGTGGTTGGAAGTGATTAGCGAGTACGATTTGACAATTCAACACAGACCTGGGCGGAAGCATGGAAATGCTGATGGGTTGTCCCAGAAGGCCTGCAAACAGTGTGGTCGTGCTGACGCTAATGAAGCGCCGGAGACAGTTGGGGCTGCAAATAAGGCCAAGGTGACAACGACCAGTGAGGTTGACGATGGTCGCCATGAGGTTGACTCTGACGTGCTGATCCCAGAGGCAAGGGTGAGGGGCATTTTTGCTCAACCACACTTGCCTAAGGATGCAGTCAGAGAGGGTCAACTTGGTGACGGAAGTATTGGTTGGATGATTAGGTCAAAGGAGTCGGGCACAGTCGGACCAGTTTAGAGACTGTGTCAGCCTCTGGTCCAGGCTCTTGTGATCAGTTGGAGGTGCTTGGGAGTCCGACGATGGGAAATCGGTGAGGTTGCGACTACTACTTCCTGGGAGATTTAGAGAGGTAGTACTTCAGGAGCTGCATGGTAGCCGGACGAATGACCATACAAAGCATAGAAATTCAGCTTCCACTGGCATTCCTAAAAAAATACCAACATTCATAACGAGTAACAGATCATAATACAATATACACTGCATCCAATGCCAGAGCTGCAATCGAGCCACTCACATGTCACTAACAAATCACTCACAAATTACTTCGTCAAAGTTCATCAACAGCTCGCGAGTCGACCAAAAATAAATGATGCGTGACCGACTTGCAGCGACCCGCAACCAGAACACTGATATACAACACTACAAGAGACGATAAACACGACATGTATAACAAATTAATGATGAACCAGTTATTAAACAATCCTAAGATATGCATCAGCAATTACCTCTTGACACACGTATTGAAAAGGTGGATGGCATTTTGAACAAATTAATTTCTAGTGCGACAGAGTGAAATGGGTGGAACACAAAGGAGGATGCCAGATATGTTGAATTTAAAATGATTATTCAATGGGTGTGAGGAGTCATGCATAATTTTGTTAACTTTCGACAAAACCCGATGCTCAAACAAGGAAACAATTGAGGGAAGATTCGAATTAATTATACGTTGGGCAATCTTCCTGGGTCTTTCTAACTTCTTGATGTTTTCTTTTGACAAGTTACCAAAGTTACAAACAAGACAACAAGTAAGAATACTCTGAATCAAGGACTGTTAAAAGATAATTAAAAACCTAATGTCAACGCACAATTCCTTCAATTTCCTTAGGAAATATAATCTTTGATTTGCTTTTCCTGCAACACTTTTACAGTTGGTCGTCCATGCTAGTTTACTATCAATCACAGTACCCAAATACTTGTACTCAGACAATTGCTGAATAGGTTGATCATGAATAACTAAAGGCTCATGAACTACTGCTGACCGACGGAAATCAAAATCAAAAATTCATCAGATGTTGCGAGCTGTGTAAGAAGAGGATATCTCCTGCGAAGAGGAGAGTTTCCCCGATCCAACAGTATTTGGTGGGCGAGCCCATGGAGAGAGTGGCTGTGGACTTGCTGGGGCCACTCCCTGGCCCCCGAAGTGACAGTGGCAACGTCTGGATCATGGTAGTTGGTTACTATACTGCTCCAAATGGATGGAGGCATACGCTCTGCCTGATGCTAAGGCAGAGACGGTAGTTTGTCAGTGAGTTTGTCTGTCGGTTTGGCATTCCCTTGGAATTGCATTCCGATCAGGAGACAAACTTTAAGTCGGCGGTGTTTGGCGGGATGTGTAAGGTCCTGGGAACCATTAACATGGTTGCTGTGATGATTGATCCGAGGAGGAGACAGCGTGACTGGGACGAGTGTTTACCGTACGCATGTTTTGCTTATCGGTGCACTCCCCAAGAGTCCACTGGCGAGTCTCCAAACATGATGATGTGTGTAAGGGAGGCGAGGCTTCAAATTGATTTGCTGGTTGAGGGTCCTACAGTAGAGGACGCAACGGCGACAGATTTTGCCCAGAGGTTACGGCAGAATCTGCAAGAGGCACATGGCAGGGCCAGAGAGTGCCTGAAGCAGAGTGCCAAAAACCAGAAGCAAAATTACGATCACAGGGTACATGGCGAAGGCCTAAAGGAAGGCCAGTTTGCCTGGCTGTACAAGCACGAGGGCGAAGAAGAAGGGAAGAAGGCTAGAACTTCGATGGGTAGGACCATACTTGGTGGTCAACAGACTCTCTGATGTGACCTACCGGATTCAGCTGAAGCCTGGGAGTAGGGTGGTTGTAGTTCACGGCGACCGACTGAAGCCATACACCGGCTAAAATTTTGAGACGTGGGGGTACCAGCCCAAGATAGTGGAGGAACCCTTGACCGAAGAACAAGATGAAGTTCCTAAGACCATGCCTAGTAACCTAATTGTAGAGTTAGGTGTAGGAGTAGAGGTTGAGCAAGGATAACGTCATGGCCACGAACAAGTTGGTTCTTACCCCCTCCCTTCACACCCTTATACAAATCGGTATGTAGGTAAATGCATACATTATCATATACTGTACCAAGATACACTTAGGATACACTACTATTATGACATACTGGTGACCATTTTTGAATAAATAATGCTAAAAACCAAATATGACTTACTTTGATCACATCAGATGTATGTTAAACTGCTTCCTTATCATGGCAAATGTAGGGTTTGGCTCCAAAATCAGCTTTGCACGGCATTTAGAGCCAGAGTTATGGCATAATGAAGATGTATATAGCGGCCATTTTGAAATCCAAGATGGCCGCCCTCTGCCAAAACTTCAAAATTGCCAACATGTATTTTTGTGCTCTCTAGTACCTAAATAACATGACTAGGTGGGTGGGATCTTCTAATCATTCATTTCCTACGGATCACCATAAGCTCCCTGACTATTATTCCAAGAAGTGGAAAAATGCGACTGCCGGCTGCTCGCACTGATTGCCATCTTCACTCTTTTGTTCCATCGGGAATTGAGTTTTACAATGAAGTTTTTAAAAGAACAATGTTGATGTTTGTCTTTTTACATTCTATGTACATGTACACCTTTTTATAATATCTGGATGGTTAGACAGAGGGCGACAGATTGTACAGGTTTCCCCCTTCACATGTGTTGTTTGTGTATTTGTTATTTGTAAGATTTTAACTGATGCTTTGCGAGCAGTGTAATTTCTTCATTTGGAGATTAATAAAATGTTCTTATGTCTTATGTCAATATCATGAAAGCTGGTAAGCACAGAAATTTGCAAAGCTCAGAAAACAGGTTACTTAGCAAAAGTCACCCAATATATATTGCTTGCAACTGTTTCTTTGTTAATTTTCCCTTAGCAGAAAAATTAGCAAAGTAGTAATGTTGAGCTACAAAGCTCCAGATAATTTATTTTGTTTGGCTTACCAGCTCGAGTATCTGCCTTGGTCTTAGGTGGTGGAGGTGGAGGTATCTGCAGGCGCAATCCTGGGTTGGGTCTCTTACTTGGCGGAGGGGGCGGAGGATCAGGGGAATGGGGCCTCTTATGGGCCAGTGCCTCCTTTCGTTCTCTCTCCCGGTTCTTCTCCTTTAGCTCTTTTCTCATCTTCTGCAGGGGGTCTTCATCCGAGGTGTCCAGCCGGCTGGAACTCCTGAAAATTTAATCAGAACCGTTTTTGAAGTCAAGCCTAAGAGTTCTCAATAGTCCTCGCAAGTCAGACACACGTCCGACAACTAAATTAAGTTTTAATAATTAAGTTTTACTAACTATTCAAACAATACAAACAAAGATGATGACCAATTTGGGGAACAGCCAACACAGGGCTGGATAGGCAGAATAGCTCATTTTGTAGAGCACTGGAACAGCAATCCTGAGGTCGCTGGTTCAAGCCCCGCTCCAGTCAATTTCTTTGTTCAATTTCAAAATAATCATTCAAAGAGATAGAAGCATTCCACTGTCAGTGTTCATAAATTTTTACTTGTGATGAATTCAAGTACAACACTTATCTGCAAGAGTGTCATTCTGTACGAATATCGAACATTTATTTCACAAAAAACAAAATTCAGACCTTTTGCCAAACTAAAATCAATGGTCTGCATTTTGAAGCCGGAAGTTGATTTATCAACAGCCTCCAGTATGGACAAACGAGCTGGTGTAAAGACATTTCCACTGGAACAAACTAGACACTGACCATTTGGATTCTTGTGCTGGTTCTTCGTCCGACTTCTTGTGCTTCTTCAAGAGGGTAGTCAGCGATGAGATCACCTGCTGGGCCTCGGTAGAAAGACTAAGACGCTCCCCAATACCGTTCTCCTGCTCCGTGGTGAACAAGGGCAGACTAGGCTGGTCGGTAGGAGTGGGAGAGGCACTACCCCCAGCCTTGAGCGGGCTCTTCAGTGGTTTGGTCGGTGTGTTAGGGTTAGAGATGGAGACAGAGCTTGGCAGAGGGGGTTTGAGGGGCACCAAAGGAGGTTTGGGGGCAACTGGGGTAGACGGGGCGCTTGCCGGCGAGTCCTTCTTGGCAGTTTTGTTATTGCTCAAGTCACTGCCCTTACGCTTCCGGTATTCTAATAATGACACCTGCAAAGTAAATGGTACATGATGTATATGTATACAATGTATGACACCCTCATTAGAATCAAGTACATTTAAATTATAATACATGTACAATGTAGGTATATAAATGTTTTTAACCCCAACTCCCTAGCCCGGTGTTTGCAAAATCATATTGAATTTAGAGCATTTGGGAGGGTTAGGGATACTTTCTTTCTAAACTTCATACAGGAGAGACAAAAATGATTCGCCGAGAATTGTTGAGAATTGAGGCAGTATTCACCTTTCCTTTGATTACCGAGGCTGAATCCAATTTTCACACGATAGATTATGAAGAACTGGGGACAGCTCCTAGCAAAAGGGCCTAGGGGTTTAGGGCCTAGGGGTTTAGGGCCTACATGTAGTTGTTAAGTGCATAGTACCGGTAGTTTATGTGGGATTCATGTGTGAAACAATGACAAAAGCAGGGAACTACAAAGAGAGCCCTGCACTCCTATATCATCATTTCACATATTACTTTGCCAAAGCGTTGGCCCTGATCTGTAATAGATGACAACAGACAGGAATTTGACTACTTTGGTTATGAGTAGTCTCAGGATTTAACTGAGCTTTTAAAGTTAATACCAAACTGATGTACCTGGTACATGTACACAGTTTCTATGGAACCCACAGTGACCTATTTTAAACATAGCATTAAACCATGGCATTAAACCATGGCATTAAACCGACAAGTGATCACGGTTTATCAACAAAATTGATATAACTTTGTATTACATGACAATATACTGACCCTCTTCTTTGCAGCTGGGGGTGTTCCCGGTACTGGTGAAACAAGACCAGTGGGTGGTGTACTCGGACCAAGTGGTGTACCGCTAGGCCTCATCACGTCCTGCGCCAGAGGTACCTTGACTGGTGAGGGAAGAACCCCAAATGATGCTCCTTGTCCAGGAGCTACATGTAAGGGCCTACCAGGACCCATCTGCCTTAATTCCCCGAGTGAGCCTATGTGGACATCATTGGGTCCCGAGGAAGCTGGTCTGTATCCTGGCTGTGGCTCTTCATAATTGTCAGGTTTTCGGCTTTCCATCCCTGTAGGCAAGGGAGCTGGTCCAGAAGGTGGTCTTCCAGGACCGGTTTGCTGTCCTGAATTGGGTAATTGACTCCAGGTGGATCCTCTCACAATTAGGTCAGTTGCAGGAGACTCTGAATCAGCTGCATTTGGACCATCCAGGGGCTGTAAGTAAGTCGGAGAGCCCTTCCTCCTCTCTATGAGGTCCAATGGTGCACTAGCAGTGTCAACATTCACCGGTGGCACAACTGAGTTCAGGTTAGGATTATACTCCGAGGGTGTAGTTTGCATACGATTGACATTACTGCTTCTTTCTGGTGAGTGGCCAAGCAAAGGCCTTTTAAGAGGAGATCCAAAGGAAGAATACAAATTTCCTGGCACCTGCTCCTCGGCAAAGTTTGGCCTCTGAGGTAACTGAGGTAACTGACTATCAGTCTGACCAGCCGAGGCCCCACTGTTTACATTGCACCCCGACAGGTGTCTCACCTTTTGTGATGGTGCATCCCCACTTATATGCATCTGGTTCTGAGTCGCATGTTCTCCAGATATCCTCTGAGTACTGTACAAATCCGACAACATGTCAAGTTTTCTTGCCACAGAGCTTAGCTGCAACTCTGCAGTAGAGGCAGAGTGCGACAGATCCGACAGTGAGGTCCGTGATCGGCCAAGATCTGGCAAGCTCATGCAGGATTTGTGCAGGTCGGGCAGCGAGTTTTGGGTGCTCTGTAGACTTGATGCCAGGGACCCCTGGGAGGCAGACAGGGAGTAGTCCAAGCCTAAAGAAGCATCCCTAATAGCTGCTGTGACAATCTCCTCGCTGGATCCAGAATGACCATCAACACCTTGAAATCCACTGGGTACTGCTTTTTCGCACACGGATGAAATTCTACTTGCGCCAGTTTTGGGGTCAAGTAATGCAGACCTATCAGAGTCCTCTCTCCTCTCATCTGCATCTATCTGCCTTTTAGAGTCAAACTCAATATGCAGTTCATCTTTGACAGGTGTGCCTTCATCGATAACGGGAGTCGTGCTGGCTTCTTGCTGCTCCCAGGGCAATAGGGCGACGGGAGACTGATCTAAGTCAGCCAGTGTGGTCACTGACAAGCCACTGTCAACGGAGGAACTCTTGCGGAAGTCCTGAAATGCCAAGATGAGAAAACAGGTGCAAAGTTTCTTGTTATACAAATGTTATCAAATGATATTTATAACATACATGTAAGCATCTCATCTTCCAGCAACTCCAGATTAACCCTAACTCCCTAGGGTTTGTTAAAAATTAAAATTGGAGGATTTAGAACTGTTAGTGTTTTAATGTTAGTACCGTTATTAAATACAGATTGTCATGCCAACAGTAAGCCAAAAAAAAATAAAAATAAAGGGGGTTATTAATTTACATTTGTCTTCATAAATACCCGGGACAGTTTAGCCATTCTCATTGGTCGAGAGCCTGACATGTGGGTATGTTCAAACGGCCCATAAAACAGACCCCAGTCGGTTTTAAATGATTTTTCAGTGTCACATTAAATTAATTTTGGACTGAACTGTGGAGTTTGGTTAATAACAGCATGCGCAATACAACAAATGAATCCATGTATTAATAGTCCCAATTACAATATCAGGCCATCATATCGTCCACATCACACAATAGCTACGTTAGCAGCAGGTGGAACGCGAGCGTCTATCTATTAAGGGCACGTGCCTGAGGCACATACCAAGAATACAAAAAGCTGGAGGGGTGTTCCTCAAACACAAGGTGAAATTGTTAAACAAAATCATAGAAAAAGTGCAATTTTTTTTATTATTTCGACTTTGACCAAATTTATGAATGGGAAAAAAAATGTGGTTGGCCAGTATTAAACAAGAACGCTGAACCAGTTCGCGCCGGGTTTATTTTTAATTTACCGGACCTAAGGGGTGTGATTTGTTTTCCTTTTTTTTTATTCAGTAAAATATTCCTGTTTTTGCCAACACTTAGTTTGTTATTAGCACCGTTATTTCCATGTTTTTGCCGCCATTCGGTCGCCAAAGGCATTGTTTTTATTATAGTCATCCGCTGCTCACCATTAAGTCTGATGCTTGTATAGACGTCAGGCATGGAACTACCGTACACACAGGGCCTTGGTTAATTGTAAACATGTCAACCATAACAATCAAGAAAACTTCTGCGGCGTGCACACACGTCATTCGCTGGATCAAACCGCCATGCCTGATATCATCCATGAATAGTAAACAATTTTTTTCCCCGGCCTTGCTCGTGACGTGTTTTATCATAAATTCATTTTTTGGCTCATGGGCCTGAACATTGTTAATGGCCTCGTCGAGGTGCCCAGGCCCATGAGCTGGTTTCAACCAGTTCGCGCCGGATTACGAATATAAACGCAAAGTTTTCCCAAGATTCAAAATGGATGACGCATAAACACGCCACGAGCAAGGCCGGAAATGTCTGTCAGCAGCGAGCAAGGCCAGAAATGCGTGGGTGTGCTTCCCGGTACTGGCGTTAAAAATAGTTTCGTTTAAAATAATCCCGCGCGTCGGCTCGGTGATGTTAAAAAAATCCCGGCGCGAACTGGTTAAACATATACATGTATGTACAATGTACTTGATGAAAACCGGCCAACCACATTTTTTGCCTTATTTAGTATACACTGCAGTCAGTAATATACCATAAATTAACCACATAGAGGCATGAGAATGGGTGGGGACAAAAGACATAGAAAGTATTCTGTAACCAAATAAAGATTAGTGAGCGAAGCAAACAGACGTGCTGGAAAATCCAAGGGGGCCGCTCTTGGCTCGCGGTGGCGGTTACGGGCCGAGCTCCTGGGTTTCAACATATTTAGGGTTAATGAAAGTTAATGCTTGATGATCAACCTAGAGCATCAAATAATATTTCTGCTTTTAAAAGTGTTTTTTAAATTGGTTTGTATTGTCAAACATGTTTATCCGATTTATTTGCTGAACTGATAAGACCGTTTTATATTATTATTCTATTAATATCATTTCAAATTTACATTGGACTTGAAGACCATAAATTTGGAAGGAAAAAACAGAAATATGTTTAAAACCAGAATATTATCATGCCTGCACATAGCTGATGGGTGCAGAGGTGCCATGTTATGAGATTGCGGTGTGTTGAAGGCAGTTAACGGCTCGGAAGCTAAAACAATAAAGGGTTAGCAAGATCTCTCTAGTTTTTCCTTTCAATGCCCACAAGTGTCGTGCAGTGCATAAATGTACACATTGAACTGAAATAATATGTTCTGGTTATTTGCTTGGATTAGAAATGAGAGAAGAGAAAAAAAAGCATTTGTAACTAATAAATAAGTACCGGTATCATATGAAGCACAATATGTGGCAGAGAAAACCCCCCCTCTTTTGTGTTCACCATTGTGTTCCCGGAATCTCAGGAATTCCTTTTAGGTTTCATGGGTTAGGTTACAATAGTGTTGAGTGTGTATAAGGTATAGGGATAAGAGGGGGGTACCCCTCTGCCACATATCGTGCTGGGTATAACCGGTATTACAGGAAACACAAAAGATAATTACTGAAACATTTAGAGCATGAAAACAAGGAATGGGAGGGAAAAAAAGCAAATTTGCTTTAGGCCAAACAAAATAAATGGTGTGTTTACGGTAACGGCTTGAACAAATCTAGGTACATGTAGGTAGGGAAAACAAAAATTTGTGTTATTTTTTATTTCAGTCGCATTTTTAGAGTTATGAAAATGATTATGTTCGTGGCAAATAATTGAAACTAGTGTGTATGTACAATTATCAACTAGAAAAAGGGCAAGTTTGAGGTCGGCAATTTGGCTGCCAAAAATCTAGGTCGGTCAGGTTACCATAAACACACCATTTTTGTTGTTTAGCTTTATCAGACATACCAGAGTAACCAGAGTTGTATCATAGAGCAATAAACTAGGAGTTAAAACGAAGACCCCTCTTATCTTAATCCGATTAGCGCCCAGGCTCTCCACCATTGCAAAAGAAGAGTTGGGGAAGACTACTGGATTAAAAACGAATTGCCCACAAGATGCTGTGGCCTTATGCATATTCAGAATACAATTACTCATGAGAACTTTGAGCTATGTATTGTACATGTACCATCTTCTGTGTGTGCATGGATTCCACAAATGACAGAGCACTAACTCTTGTTTTACAATGTAACGACCGAGGATCCCCTGTTGTGTTTCCCTTTGTTACTGTATTATCCTCTTAGACTTATCTTACACTTTAACAACAGAGCATCAAATTTAACAAAGAAACCGTCAGCTGAGGATTCTTTGTTCTTCTTGTTCTCTTTTGCGTTTCAATCCTTGACCTTAATACCATCTAAGACCAAGTCAAACTGCATTCTTTTGCCTTCTGAACACAACAAAAAAACTGTTAGTTGGAGTCTTCGCAAACTCAACAGCACTCACTTTTAGTTTTCTCTCTCTTTATAAAGTTCTAAATATCTCCATTCATAAATCTTGAGTTTGCTTGACAGTTTTCAAAGTTAATTTAATATTTGTGCATGTTTTTCCATAATTTTTTTCCTTTTTTTTTTTAAGTGCACAATGAAATAATTTCTTTCTTTCTTCTGGTTGAGTACATGTATGGTTAGTTTATCAAAAAATTTTAACTTAAAAAAAATTCTTTAAAATATTAGCATTAGGAAATACGCAGCTGATTTTGGCCCAATTTCCAGACGATTTTTTTCTTAGACAATTTTTCATGGCACTTATTTAACTGAGTGAACCTGAGAGGTTTAGCAACAGCTGCACGAGGAAAGTCAAGGAAAACATTAGGGGAATCCACTATAGAATTTGTCTATAGTCAACAGAGTCTTTTCCTGAAATGATTGCCACAGCTGCCTTTAAAAAGTCATTCACCTTTTATCACTGCACCTGCAAGTTTAAGTCTGAATATTTGTGTTATTCCCATGTGTTAAGATACGGTGCCATGACACTACTACATATACCACTGCAAAGTTTAGTACGTGTGTATCTGGCTATTAGGACTTGAGAGAATGTAAACAGAACAATTTAAGCTTGCTGCCAACTAAAAAGCAATGGGCTGCACAAGCACAACTGGCAGGCGCGAGTCTTGGCGCGAGTCTTGGCGTGAGTCTTGGCGCGAATTGAACTTGAGGTGTTTAGTTAATTTCATGTACCTTCTTGGCGGGCAGAGGAAATGGAAAGGGTAACGAGCGTCTCCTGATGTCGAAAATGCACTCGGGTGACACAAGAGGCTAAAATAAAAGGGGAGGAGGGCAAAGGTGATAAGCACACGTTAATATCACGGACCAACACACATTCTGTGATGGGCAAACACAAGATTAGGCTGATATTGGATAGCACCGACTGCTCATGTTAGCTGTATAGAAAGAACTCATGGACATTACTAACCAGGACTCAAGAACCTAAAACTAACTCCAACTGACAGAAATCGCAAAACTACAATGAACTGATAGTTCTTAATTGTTTGAGAGATTACAAGTGGGCAAAGAGATGTATAATTATAAGCAGGTAGCTGTGTGGCCTTTTTATGGCAACAAATGTAAATAATGCACAATTGTATACAAGCACTTCTAAGTATGTTATCACTGGATATTCTTGAAACACCCTCCAATGGCGAAAGCAATGTGCCAGCCACTGTACAAAATAAACGCCACACGACCAAATACCTAGACAACAGCAGACACAATGCCTCCATGAGTGTACAATGATATCTGTAATAGGAATGGTCTCTACATGTACCTTCCAAAACCTTGCTCTTGTATACACTCCAAAGCACTTCAACAGTGGCGCCCCAAAGAAACTATATATTTTTCATTTCACTCCAAATCACTTCAAGGAATGACAAAGGAAACCGCAGGTCAATTAGGTCCTGCTACAACGGTACACGGTACAAAGGACCTGTGCGCAACATGGATACCGGTTCAATTGTCAACAGTCAAACTGATGAAGAATGAGTGAGTGAGTGAGTTTTGGGTTTAACGCCGTGCCGGCATCAGTGGCCATAATCACGGCGGGAATGTGTACAGATATAAGACAATAGGTAGTAATAAAAAACAATCAAGTGAACTGTGGAGAATATAAAAACTTGGAGTCGGAAGGAACAATTATCACAAAGGAAAAGAATGAGAACGTTTCAAAAGAATTAAAGAATTATTGTATAGAAGTATAATGATAGACTGATTCTAGGCAGTTTTCCAGGAGAATCCCGTGGAAGGCGGACCATGAAGGATCCCCCAGACACACAGCACCCTGTCTAAATGGGTCCCGCAAGGTCGGCCGTTTCCCATGCAGATTAAGGGCCTGGGCCCCGCCGGTATTTTCACAGGTCCACATACCTCCGGGTGATGAGGGAACAATGGCACAGAGTGTCTGGTCAACCCTCCATGGCCAGTCCTCCAGGACTAATAGGGCCCCCTGTTTAACTGTCCAGTTAATTATAATATATTAATTGTGTCAATAAAATATATAGGAAGTGTATGAATTATGTCTAGATTTATTTTGTGAAACTCATCTCAAGGGAAGAGCAACCTCTTGTCTCACCAGGGTGAGCTAACCCCGAGATGAGTCTCAGACCATACAAAGACAACTTTGTACGGTTAAAGAAAGTGTGGAAATTATGTTTGTATATGATTTGGAAAACTCATCCCAAGGGCAGAATAACATCTTGTCTCACCAGGGTGAGCAAACCCAGAGAAGAGCCCCAAACCAGAAAAAGATTTGTTATAAGAGAAGATATGTAAGTGGATGATTTACAAAATGTGGTAAAGTTCCGATGATTTAAGGATTTCAATAATGGTATTTGGAGGCATATTAAAAGCATCTTTTAGTGTAGCAGCAAAGAAGAATCGTCGTCTGATTTCAGCCATTTCATCACATTCTATAATAAGGTGATTCACAGTCAGAGGACTATTAGAGAGATACACTGTGGTTGTGGGTCTGCTTTGAGAAGGAAAGAGTGTGTTAATGTTGAGTGGCCTATCCGGCATCTAGTCAGGACAACCTGATATTGTAGAGATAGATTTCTATAGGGTTGCCAGAAGCCAAGGTGAGGTTGAATGGAGACAAGTTTGTTGGATGTAAAGGTTGCCCAAGATACTTGCCATAACTGTTTGGTGTAGGAGTGAATAGAATTCCTCAGGTCTGTATAAGGGATGGTACATGGATTTATTGGTGAATCTAATGCTTGTTTAGCTAGAGCGTCTACTTTATCATTTCCTGCTATGCCGACATGACTTGGAATCCAGCTGAAAATGATGTCAAATTGTTTCAGGTGTAATAGAGCTAGTTTATTTAAGACTTTTATCAAATCGGGATGATTTATGTTGCGTCCACTTATGGCCTGTAGGCTTGATAAAGAGTCACTAAAGATGATAAACTTCTTTTTCTTAATGGAATCAATCATCATTTCTAGTGCTAGCAGGATAGCCTTGATTTCAGCTGTATAGATTGAAGCTTGGTTTGGAAGACGAATACTTTGTGAGTACTGATTACATGTGGCAGCTGAGGAAACTTTGTCTCAATCTTTAGAGCCGTTCTGTGTCGGTGTAGATGTGGTTGGGAAACATGGCTTTAAATTCATGTTAATCGTTATGGAATAGTGATGCATCAGTTTCTGATTGTTTGTACTTAGTCATGTGTACAAAGACCTGAGGTTTATGGATTTCCCAGGGTAGTATTACTGAGATCTCGATTCTTGCTATATTTGTTAATTCTAGTTTAGCTGCATGTATGTGTGGCTGTAAACGAAGACCAAGTGGTTTAGTGAAATTTCTCTACGTTATCGTAAGACAGGTGCAGCGCTCAAATTCCTTGCGCGCTTTCTTACGTATCTCTTTATGTAGCCGTCTCTTATAAACGCAAACTCCCCTATTCAGCTTCATTCTCGGTCGAGCAACCTCACCTCGCTATCCCCACCCCTTCCGCCCGCAAGGATATCATTATGGTTGCGCAGTGTCGTTCAGACCAAGGGTGCGCGACCTTCGCACAACACTCGGGTCGTACCCACGGTTCCTCCCACGTTGGGGGTTTTACGTGGCTACTGTCAGTGTTGTGCGCCGACCCCACGCTGCGCTAAACCGGCCTTTGTGCCAGACATGCACGTGCACGTATATGGCTCTTAGCGCCACGTTTTCAATTTGAACAAATTGTCAATCTGGATATTTCCAGTATTTCCAGCTGTTTTTGCTGTTTTGCTCCCATTTTATTTTCAGATATTTGGGACAGAATTGCCCTGGGTATTGTCGACCCTGAGCTGCAGCTGTTAGTCAGACATCAATTGCCCTCGTTATACTCCTCTCGGCCAAAGCCCCATCCGCCACCAAAACATACAGTTCAGCCTGGCAACGTTGGGAAGCCTGGGCGTTGTCCAAGACCGGAGTCGCCATCTTCCCAGTTTAGCCCGTAGATCTCTGCCTGTACTTCGCATCGCTTCTTCCAAGCAAGCACAAGTCTACTGCCGATTCCACAGCAGCCGCAGTCAAATGAGTTCACAGCCTAGCCGGGCTACCCTCGCCCACTGACGACCCTCTCGTCAAGATAGCACTCCAAGGGTACAGACGTTCCTTGGCTTCACCCCTCAAACCGGAAAGCACCGGTTTCGCCAGCTATCATGACGCAGCTCTTCAACTCTCTCTGACAATCGGCGGCTACCCTTGCTGACTTGAGTGTCTCTTCATTTGTTTTATCAGTTACGCTGGATTCCTTCGTTTCAGCGACCTCAATAACGTCCGGCGTGCAGACTGCAAAATCACCAGCGATCATTTAGTCATCAGCCTGCCCAAGTCAAAAACAGATCAATTTCGCCAAGGAGCAGACAGTCATCGGCAGAACTTTTACTCGCACATGCCCAGTAAAAATTGTAATTAATTCCATCCACAGTGTTAGGAATATAACATCTCATCAAATAAATGCCATTCCCACATATTAAATTTTGTCTATTCAACAGCTCTGCCCAAGTGATGTTATATCCATTAAATGTACTAATTCTTTAGCGAAGATATTTCATTTTTATTACGGAAGACTGTAATCCTTTGTAACCGCTCCAAAGAATTACTGTGTGCCTTTGTCAATCCGGAATACCATACAGGAAGCCGGTAAACTACACACCAACCACAGAACAAAAACAACCTCCAACCAAATCATCCAGCTGCCAGACCGATCCATTTGATATGGAAAACCTCCAAACCAAAACACGCCCTACTACTGATAAGACAACAAATCAACCATCTTCCAGTAGTAACTCAATAATTATTAATTATTTTTTGGGAACGGTTACAAAAGAAAGCCTTTCGTACCATACTGGCTGACAACTTCAATGCAACTAAATCCTATGATGAAATATGTAACCAGGTTGGTTTTAGCCACTATCTCAAATAGACTTGAGCAGCTTTTTCTCAACTTTGGAAAAAAACCTTGTTTCTAAAAACTACTTCAAACAATACGATAATTTGTGACATTTCAACCGGTGTGGCAAGGCCTTATGTTCCACTGAAGTTCAGGAAAACAGTATTTAATTCATTGCATTCTTTGTCACACCCATAGATACGTGCCTCGCAACGTCTGCTCACTAGTAGATTTGTTTGGCCTTATATCAATCGAGATGTTAAAAACTTGTCTAAAACATGTCAAAAGGCTAAAATTCATTATCATGTTAAAATGCCTTTAGAAACTTTTGCAAGACCCGATCCACGTTTTAGTCACATTCACATTGTTGGTCCTTTGCCTCAGTCTGAAGGTCGTGCGTATATGCTTACTATTATCGACAGATTTTCTTGCTGGCCAGAAGCAATCCCAATACCAAACATAACAGCAGAGACAGTAGCAAAATTAGTAGATGGATTTCAACATTTGGTGTTCCAGCATTTATAACCACCGACAGAGGTTCACCATTCGAGTCCAGATTGTTTTACCAGACTTTCACAACTTTTAGGTGTTAAAGCGCATACGAACCACTGCATACCACCCCGTAGCTAATGGATTGGTGGAAAGATTTCACCGACAATTAAAAGCATCCATCAAGGCCTTAGATAATTTGCCATTAATCCTATTAGGTATCCGCACTACACATAAGGTAGATTTGCATTTGTATTTCTGCAGAAATGGTTTTTGGTACTACTCTCCGCCTTCCTGGTGAATTAATCACAATTTCAGAAGATGACAAACTATCAGACCCTAGTGACTTTGTTGATAAATTTAAACTTCAAATGGGCAAGCTACAACCAGCATTAACCAGACCATCAGTAATAAAGAGTAACTTTCCTAAAGATCTTCACAATTGCAGCCATGTTTGGGTTAGAGTAGACGCCGTGCGAAAACCGCTACAGCCTCCTTATAAGAGCCCCTTTAAGGTAAACGCAAGAGTTTTCCAAGACACAATCGGACAGACTGGAGAGAGTCCAAGGGCGTTATCTGTTTTTCATGTTTAGATCTCTTCGCAATACTCACCAACTTGTACAATATCCTGATAATCCTACTTACATTCAGCTCTGTGAATTTTTCAACTTGCCTACGCTTCACCTATAGGAGAACCGTTAACGACTGCTTATTTCTGTATAAACATATTCACAATCACTTCAGTCTAACAGATGTCAACCCATTTACTTTTCACGTCCCTAGTCGGCGTACTAGGTCAGCTCCTAAACACATTTTGCATGTTCCATGGAGTCGGGTTGAGGCGACTAAACGAGGGTTTATCTCAAAATTTTGTCTGCCTACAACCGACTTCATGAAAAATGCGATGTGTTTGGAGCCCAAACGCTAAATTGTCCTCGTAGTCAAGTCTACAAAGCTTTGTCGTGTGATCATCCAGTTTAAATCTATTGTTGAATTTTAAACTCATGATACACTAGCTGACTGTAGGTTATTAATTGTATACATGTGTACATAATCTGTTTCTAATTGTTTTGTTTTACTTTCTTAATGTTTGGTGTAATTAATTCTTTTAATCTGTAGCAAATATTTTATTTATTTTGATACCAAATTCTATTTTGGTTTTAATTTTGATTTTTAACTGATGCCTGTTAGTGGCGGTTCACCGCTGTTGGTTTTCAGAAATAAATAAATAATTAAATATTTTGTTCTTGACGTTAATGGCAAACCAGATTCAGTGAGCAGTGACAGACTTAAGGTAGCATACTTAGAGTTAGACGAAGATGTGTTAGTTGATAACACAAAACACCCAGTGACAAGAAGAAAAGTCAAACAACCGTCACTTCAACAACAACCAGCCGTAGAGAATAAAACATCTCTTTGTACGACTCGTTCGGGCAGGAAAGTCCGTTGGCCTAAACGACTTGTAGAAGAAATATAAGTGTATATAATCATTGCAAATAAAGTGTATGAGAACAATTTTGTTTGGTTTTATTAAACAATTGGCTTTTTTCTGCCTCCAGCAGTATAGGGGGAGGCTGATGTAGTAGACCTTTCAGTATTTTCCTTTGTTCCATTAAATCGCCCAGGCGGCCCTCATGCATTCCTTTCGTTACGCAACACCAGGTGCGTTTCTCTGACTCCACTCTGACTCCTGGATGAGGCAGCAGTTTTAACCAGTACCAGAGTGTGTGTATAATAATTGCCACCTATTGCTCTCATCTTTTAGAGAGGACAATTCAGCACTTACATTACTCTCTTAGGACTCTTGTTGCTGTGGTGTGCTGTTTGGCATTAGTACACTGGCACACCGCAGTTGCAAGCACACTAGGTCGATCATAGACACAAGTGCACAATAATTTCTTCGGCACATGTATTGCCCTCTTATTATTGACTTACAAAACGTCAAAGTAGCCAAATTTCCATTTAGTCTTTATCATTTCAATTCATTAATAGCAAGGAACACGGTACTAAAAGTCTACCGTGTATATCACACTGACAAGTAAAGCCACATGCCCATTCACTATCCACATTCCCATTCACTAACTACAAAAGTGCAATTCACTGTACATGGAAACAATCAGTCAAGGCACTGCGGCTAAAGTGATTTGGCATGTACCACTGACTTGCCATAAAAAAGTCTCACAGAGGAAGAATTAATAAAGCTTACACTTTTTTTTAGCCTACCTCAGTTTGACCTTGAAAGGCAGTGGGTCTCCCCAATCCTGGTGAACTACCGATGCCACTTTCTGGTTTGCTTGGCAAGTCGGCGGAGCTGGCCTCTGGCCCGTCACCAGCAGTAGCTGCCTGCGAGTCCTCTGCCGACATGGAAGTCCTGTGAGGGTGAAGCTTGTCATTTGTCTGGGCCAAAGCAGGAGGTGGGGTTGTAGTCAGTCGGTCCTCGGCAATAGAATGACGCAGCATGCGCTTCTTCAGTGGCGTCATCAGGTCTGTGTTTTACATTGACGATTGCGATGGAAACGTAGATAAGATTTGAACAACAATATCACAGAAGTTGAAATTTGAAGACAAAAACTAAAAAATATATTACTATGGTAATTTACGTTAGTTACTATTTTAGTTAAAATTACTTACCGGTAGCTACAACCACATATTTAACAGCTGACTAAATATCATCAATATATGTTTTTAAAGCTACTTTCTGTCTTGGAATAAATGTGACGCGCTCCAGGAAAAGGTGACATACCCCGGTAAGTCAAAATAGAGTTATTTACACGATTGGAAAATTCCAGGATATAAGCTTTCATTTGGTACATAGCACAGCTCCATAGCCCCTCCCGTTCCGGTAATATGACGTTTTTGCATATTAATGGTTCCATGGAATTCAAAATACACAACTGAGAAAACAGGCTTCGAAACACAACAAAACTAAGACAATATATTGGAACCATGCACTCTTAAAAGGTTTCGTTTCACTTTATTTATCAAATTCCAGATTTTTGTTAACTAAATCTGAAACTTTGGATATTAAAGATGTCATTTAAGACAAAAAATGAAAATCTAATTTTGACAAAAATATTTACCTTATTAACTTTAACAGGCCATTACTCATAAATGCATAGCGCGACTTGTGTCACCTTTTCCTGGAGCGGGTCACATATATTTTAAAGGTATAGTTGAAAGGAAACAAACCTACTGTTCCCCGACAAAACACAAATCTGGTTGTTTAGATCTGACATGGCAGACAGAAGTATTTTCAGCTGTAATAAGTATTCTTTTTTTAGATGATTTAATGTATGGTACAATTACACATCACCAATACACAAATGTTGTTTCTCACATGAAAGGCACTGGAGGAAATGGAATCTGAAACCACAACCAAACAGCTGATTTCAAGCCACAATTTTACCCCCCCCCCCCCCCCCCCCAATGTGTTCATTCTGTGCGATATCAAAGTAACAGCAAATTGTGTGGACGTTTGAATCCTACTTTTATATGCCCTTTCCAAACGTTTTATAGCTCAATTGGGCACTTTCCAGGATGTAGTATACTTTCATACATACAGAAAAATAATGATCAATACAAAATAGATTAAACATTATAACATTATAGTATGAATGGGGGTGACATCCACAGAAGGACTAGCCTTCTGTAGTGGAGCACCTGAGACTGCAGACAATTTAAACAATTTTGAAAAATACAGCAATGATTTCCCAGGTTGGGCTATAATTGTAGTAAGTACAAAAATAAAGAGAGCACACTAAACATACCAAAATGCTAAGCTTACCATTTGAGGTGCTGGTGTTGGGCGAGAGAGTGGGACTGACCGGATAGCTGGCAGGGTTGGGGCTGAGCGTGCCATTACAGATGGGCGATTCAGAACCACTGTTGTTACTACTGCTGGTCTGGGCCTTGGGCCCTGGTCCACTGCTTTCACTCATGGCTTGCCGAAGCCATCTCTGCCGAAGGACAAAAAACAGGATACGAAAATTAAAATAAAAAGCTTTCAAGGTTTTCAAACAGTAACATCTAAAACGTTATATTCTTCAAATCTAAACTTCAGTCAATGTCAAAGATCATACTTCATTAGAATAAGACCATATTCTTCAAGTTCCTGACAATCTCAGTTCTGCGAGTATGAACGACTAATAGGAATGGCTAAAAAGTCTCAGGTATTTACAAATTAGGATTAAAAACACATGTATTTGTCATTACTGCCACTATTCCTAGATTTGTAATCAACAGACAGACACTGTCAAACTTTGACGACAGTAAACAAAAGTCCGTGTAGTTTAAATATTGAATAAAAGTCACAAAAAAACCAACCTTTTTGGCCGAGCCAAAGCTGGCTTCCAGATTACCCCTGGCCTCTCTGCTAGCATTGAAGTGCAAGGCAGAGCCTGGTGAGGAGTGACTTGGGGAGAGAATGTCTGCTGGCTCTGTCTTGATGGTCAGGGGCTTGGTGGCTGAGGCTTCCTGGGCCTTCTCATTCAACCACTCATTCATGAGGAACTGAAGGAGGGAGGGTAATAAAAACAACAATCTAACAAAAACTCCAGGCAATTTCAGAGGGAATGAAATATTTTCAATTGTTTCATGCTACAGAAAATGGAGTTTAATGTAGGATACACCAGCGTAATTGCTTTATGATGTAACCCCGACCCAAAACAGGTCTTGGGTTATAGTATTATTTAATATTTTCTATTTGGTATGACTGTTTCCCATTTGTAAGATTTCCCTTTTTACTCAACTTTTATTGCTTTTAATCTTTTTTCTACTGGAGAGCTTGTTCCAGTATAGACCCTTTGATCTCTGCCTACCATTTGTAGGACTAGTCTTTGATCTTTTTATCTTTTATCTTTCTTGGAAGTTCAGAGGATGTTCTTTGTGTCCTCTGCCTTTTATTGGTGGCTGGTACACCAGTGTGTACACACACAATAAACTTCCAAGGAGCTAAGCAGGATGTAAGGACTCTTAATCCCTGCTTGTTTATTACATCTTGCAGGAGCTGTTAAAACAACAAGCTTCTGTTGATTTCAGATCTCCCTGGTTACTAAATGACCAATCAGTATAGAGTCATGTGTGACAATTTGAAGTTTGACCAATGAGAGCCTGGGTTGGTCATGTGGTCAGGGCATTGCTTTGGGTGCCAGCTTGCCTCAAATTTTAGCAAGACTTGGCATAACCGATTCTGCCATCGTGCTGACTGCATGTCTGCCATTTTCATCTGCTGTTTTGAGCAAATTGTTGTTGTTTCGATTGGAGGACCCCGATCCCAAGTTTCCTCCTCTTGCACGAATATTGGCTCTCTGTTTTAGGTGAGTTTGATTTACTATTTATATTGTGTTTAGATTATTATATGTTTGCTCAGATTTTTAGTCATTGACATTTCACTGTGTTCATCCTGACTTTGCGTAAATTAAAAAGAGATTTGTCTGAGTTGTATTTCTACGAAGTCTGGACTTCAGGAATTTGAGAGAGTCCAGACATATTGTTGAAGTAAAAGACTTTGGCGATTAATTATATTGTCAAGTTTGATAATGTGCTGAGAGATCCAAAAAGGATACTCTCATGATTTTGCATTTTTTATATTAACTTTAGGTAAAGTGTTTTAGCAAGATACGTTTGTAGTAAGTTGGATTTGCGCCTTTTTCTTTACTCTTGCATGAAGCACATGCAAGTGGTTTAGAGTCAAACCAAGAATAAGTAATGCTCCAGATTTTATTCAGCATTGTATAGACTTTTGGTGTTTTATGAAGTCAGGGTGAACAACTGACTATGGTCCCAAATTCTGGGATGATTAGATATTTTTATTGAATTTCTATTCCGCAGTTATGATTTACTTGTTAAAGTGTTTGGCGGACATTTTCCTGTGGTTTTGATTAACCCAAGCTTTAAGACACAAACTGTTGTCTTGTGTTAGAGTTTTAGGCTGTATGCGAAAAGATGCATATTCTGTATTTATTTATTTGTAGATTCCGGTCTTTAGTGCCGTTCATATATTATTCTGTTATAGATCGAAACTTAGAGATACAAATTGTTCTCTCATGATCAAGTTTGGAACTTGCTATTCCTGTATTTGAACAGTTCGATTAAGATTTGGAGTTTCTATTTTTGATTTGTGTCTCACGTATGAGACTGAGAGATGTAGTCTTTTTTGGTTATCGTGTTTAGTTTTAAAGTCATTCTAAGGAAATACCTTTGAGTATTTCTGAGAAGTACTAGACAACAAATTGATTTCTTTTATATTTTTCCTATGATAAAGAAGTTCATGCAATACATGTCAATATCGTGTACCTGTACATGTAGGTTGCTATTGTTGAATTTTAAAAGCCTTCCACATGATGGATAGTTATGAAGTGTGTTAAATTTGCATGTAGAAAAGTCAGCCATTTTGACCTGACTCTGTAGTAATTAGATGGATTTAGTAATGTGGCATAGACCCCTATGCAACTCTCTGTTTTAGACTAAAACGACTGGATCGTGCCATTTGAAGGGTAACTTAGACCGGACCGTCTGCGTGTTCCTGACCTGCCCTCCAGGCATCCCATTCCATGCTCCAGCACGTCCAGTACGCCAAGCCTACTGCTATCCTCGACGCCCAACGACAAGACGTTCGAGCGATCCCGGCACACAAGAACAACCCAGCATTGCCCTAGACGCAGCCACTTCATCTTTTTGTCTTGTTTAAGACCCCGCAAGTATCTTACTTTAGTTTCACATGTACATGTAGCAACAAATGACGAGAGTCGTCATTTCTACTTCTATCTTCAATTGAACTCTTCTTCAAGTGCTCTACTTCATCATCTCGTTCTACATATTCTTCAACTCCTTCTACCCCATGACTCCGATCTACCGAGGATGGACGAATCACGAGCGTTAACTGTTTTTTAGGTTTTGGCGCCTTTTTTATCTGAGCTCAAATTTTGTATTTAAAATCATACAGGATCCTGTGTTTTGTGTAAATTATCCTAACCCATTGCATTTTTTCATTTGTATTGCTATTGCCTGAGATTGTTTTCTTTTTTGAAATAAAACATTTTCTTTGTGTATGCAAATCCTGAATTGTGTGAAGTCAAGAGTTTTTTACCAAAAGGGAGTTAAATTAATATAAATTTGGTTCCTGTTATTTTGGAATGTGAACCACGGGTTACATAGTAAATATCAGTTAACTGACCTGTACAAAGTTTTACAATCATGGATGCCGAGAAAAGCACGAAAAACAGCATTTGTTTTCATCGGCGTCGAGCAGTTATTCTTATGTTATAATTTTTTTCGAGATCGAAGTTCGGCGATCGCGAATTTTTCTTTAAAAAATATTTTTTTTCGAAATAATTAAAAGATATTTATCGCAATAATTTTGCTGGATGCCTAGAATCATTATAAACTTTCAAATGAGTAGAATATTTCTTAATAATTCGGTATTAAATATTTTCGATATCTGCAAATGGTGTATCCTACCTTTAAACACCGGCCTGATAAGTGTTTTGAACAATATTAAGTTGGTTACTTTTGGGATAGTTGCAAAAGGTATACTCTCCTTTTAAAAAAGTCTTTAAAAAAAGTCTATCACAAGTCCACCAGTTTCAAAACAAGTGGCAAGCTATTCAAATCATCGGCCACAAAAACATTCCATTGTTACTAAGTGGACTTGTGAAAGGACTTGTGATTTACTTTGGACTGAATTTGTGATAGACTCAACTTCAGCATTGAGGTAGATACTAGGGCAATGTCAGTGCCTGAGAATATGCATGCACTTTATGATCGGGCACCCAGATACGGTAGACGTTTGCATTAACCTGTTTGACGTATATAAACGCAAAGTTTTCCCCAGATTCTAGACACATGCAGATAAACACGCCACGAGCAAGGCCAGAAATGTCTGTTAGCAGCGAACAACGCCAGAAATGCGTGGGTGTGCTTCCCGGCACTATCGGCCTGAACCCGCTTCGGATCGAGTTTCGTTAAAAAAAATCCCGCCCCTCGTCTCGGTGATGTTAAAACAATCCTGGCGCAAACTGGTTAACCGTCCTCACCTTTTTGGTCTTTGGAAACTTGAAGTGTTTGCTGCAGGCTGGGATCGGTGATGCCAACCCTTGCTGGTCAGTGTTGTGACTGGGACTGAACACCGTCTGGAGGAGCAATGGGGTCCGACTTGAAGGCAACGAGACCACAGGAAGAATAGAGGACTGGGGAGCCGTGGGGGGATTGGACTCCTCATCATCATGGGAGGAGAAGTCTACCGAGACGTTGGATGCCCCACTGTTTGCACGACTGCGGCGTCTTGCTCCTTTCCTTTTACGGCTGTAAGCAGGAACACAGCAAAATTATTATAAAACGATCAACATAAAGCATTCCTATCAAAGTTTCAAAGCATTGGCACAATAGACCCAAGATGCAATGACATGTTTTGTTTAAAAGTGTGCTTTCCTATAGAAGCCAGGTGTAGTCGATTTTCTGGCGTTTCGACCTGGCTCCAATGCACAATGAAATAGTCTATTTGTGACCCGCTCTGTGAAAATGAGTCAGATGTCGCACAGTGCGCTTACGAGATTTGGGTGGTTGAACGCGGAGAGGGGGGTTTTTGTACGAAAATTTGATATTCCTATTTCATGATTTTCACCTTGGTTAGGATCTATATTTTCAATTTCTACATTAAAATATGCTGAATTAAATCAGATTTAGTGAGAAAAACCGGTTTTGTATTCTATTGCATACATCTCCTAAAGGGAAAGAATTTTGGTAATGCATGATTTCTCATAAATGGGGTTTTTAGATTTCGCAAAATCGTCACAATTAAAATCAGTGTATCACAAGAACGCAACATGCTACAGACCTCCAACATATATCAAATTAAAGAGGACAGTGCACTCTTTCTAATGGTATACACAACTCTGTTTGTCAAATTTCGACATCTGACTTATTTTCACAGAGCAGGTCACATTTTTCGTTGATGTACACTATATGTAGTGCTGGGCAGAATCTTGATCTCCTGACAATAGGCAGAGCATAATGTCCGAAACGTTGAGTTTCCTCCGCTTCTTTTCAGAACCACAAAAACGATAATTATTCACATGGTGCTATCGCAAACAACTTACATTATTGCCTTTTCATCATACAAACCTTCAAATCTTTATGACAAACAACAATCTTGAAATCTGGTGGGGAAATCTAAGGATTAAAAGTACCGCAGGCATGCACAAGATCATACCGGTATGTACACCGCTTGTGCATTGCAGAGCGGCGCATGGTCTGTGCTCGGTCATTGGTTGAAAGTAGAAATAGCCACAAAAACATGCCAATCAGAGCAGTTGTAAGACCAATAAAAACATTGTTGATCTAACACGAATGCACTTTACACAGTGATTGCCATTGGTGAATATGCACGAGATAACCCACTTTGTTTCGGCAAAAGCCAATGGAATTTGTTGTCTCTCAATAACAGCCTGGTTCCAGGGATAGACATTATCGTTCGCAAGGCATATCATTAAAGAAAGGCGTGACATGGGGCGAAATAGTAAGCAAAAAACTGTTTTATTTATTTCAAAATTCACTTTAAAAGTCAAGCCCGGAGATTCTAAAATGTTGGAACTGAAAATCAAAGTCGGATTTTTAAAGTCCTCAAGTTGGAATTCCACCAAAAGTTGGAAGAATCTCCTCCCTGGTTAAATTATACAGTGATTTCATTTGTTATTACTTTTCTACAAATTATTTTGCTATTTGATTTTAACACCAATTTATCACTAGCTGAAGTAATACATGCAAGTCAGAAATGTCCTTAAAGGTAGGATAGGATACACCATTGGTAATTGCTTGAATTATCAGGAATGGGTGGATTTGGGGGTTGTTGTATTTTATAGTAAATATCGTTTAACTGACCTGTTAACAGTTTTACAATCATAGATGCCGAGAAAAAAGCAAGAAAAACGGCATTTATTTTCAACCGGTGTCAGGCAGTTGTTTTTGTTGTTTTTTTTTAATTAAATTTTTCAAAACAATTACAGGATATCTAGCGCAATCATTTTGCTGGATGCCTAGACTCATAACTTACTTTCAAATATAAAAAAAAATATATTCAGCTTAATAATTCAGCAATAAAATATTTAGATATATGCAAGTGGTGTATCCTACCTATAAAACTATTAAAGAGAGCCGACTCCATCAATTTCAATACAATTCACACATCCTACGGGGCTATGACTCACCCTTTGAACCCTTTCAGTCTTGTGGTGACGACAGGCATGGTAGTAACAGATGATGTGTTCACTGCAGATGTAGTACATGCTGAGACAGGGGTACCGGCTAAATTTAAGGACATCACCTCCACTGAAGCCACCTCATCAGGGGTTTTTGCATTGGGAAGGAAATCCTGAAATATAAAGACAGGTGCAACAGTTAAACAAATTATATGTGCTTCCGTTAACATTACTTACTTGGTCTAGTTTGCAAGTACAATTGCAACTGTTCCTACTTCAAAAATAAATTGGTGAAATACATTACGCTAGGGCTACAACGGTTACACGGTTACACGGTTAACCGACCGTTCAAACGGTTACACGGTTACATTTTTCCGGTTCGGTTAACCTAATTATT
The DNA here is from genome assembly GCA_037893245.1 of Crossaster papposus. Taxonomy (NCBI): domain Eukaryota; kingdom Metazoa; phylum Echinodermata; class Asteroidea; order Velatida; family Solasteridae; genus Crossaster; species Crossaster papposus. The sequence continues at coordinate 430,436 of JBAIAA010000335.1, read as the reverse complement.
ATTTTTTTAATTTTGTTTTTATTTTTTATTTTTTTTAATTTTTTTTTAATACAAAAAACCTACCAATTGTCAACTTTGTCCGGGTTTCGTTGGAGCTTTTTGGTTGGGAAAAGGGATGGTTTCGTTGGAGCAGGTCACAAATAGTACAACTGATTAAATTGTGTATGGACTGATAGCTTATCTAACATACATAGTCGGCCTACATTACACAAATTGATGCAGACAATTACCAATCGCAGAACTGCTCAAATTAGCAGCGCTACTTAGATATGCATTACAGGGCCGTGCAATTTTTTTTTTATTTATAATTTTTTTATTTTATTTTAGTATTATTATTTTTTATTTTTTTAAATATTTTTTAAATATTTTTATATTGCTACGGTTACGGTTAACCGTACCCGTAAAACGAACGGTTACACGGATAAATTAATAACCGCAAACTGACAGCCTTACATTACGCGAAGCAAATTTCATCTTGTAAATAGTTTGCTTGTTAAAAGGGAACCCCCGGGTGCAAATGAAAACAATGCAGTACCACAAAATCTGCGATTACAAAAACCAGTTGGCTGTTTAGGGCGAGTAAAAAAAAAAGCAGAACCCCCAAAACAAAGAAATATATATCCTACAAAACAAACTAAGAAACACCAAATATAATTATGATTTTGAAACCCATTTATTAAACTGCTTTTAGGTGATCAATTATTTATTATGCTCTACTCGTTAAAATTATATCACTATTTTAATGAAAATAACCCTAAAATCGGTTTCATCCCAAAATGCCATTTATTGTGTGTTCTGGGGGAAAAAAGGTCACAGAATACATGTTTCAACAACTGAAAACAATATCTTTATTAACAACCCTGTGTCTGCAGAGTTCTGATTTTTTGACTCGCCCTGTATTTAGTGCCCTGTATTTAGTGCCCTGTATTTAGTGCCCTGTATTTAGTGCCCTGTATTTAGTGCCCTGTATTTAGTGCCGTGCTATTTAGTGCCGTGCTATTTAGTGCCGTGCTATTTAGTGCCGTGCTATTTAGTGCCGTGCTATTTAGTGCCGTGCTATTTAGGGCAAATTTCCCGCAAACGCACTTTTGTTACTGGAAGATCAGGCGTGGCATAACCTTGGTGGAATAACAGGCTTTGAATTTGGCATTTTTTTTTAGGGCAAGGCCACTTTGGCCTTGAATGAAGCAAAATTTTGGAGAGCACCAAGGCCAGTATGTAGGGCACCAAGGCCAAACAATATTTGGATTAAGAGCACAGAGGCTAAAATGAAAAAACAATCTTAAGCTCCGGCTGCCGTGCATGCACTGTATTTGCAATGCAACCTTAACTCCTTGGGTGTGTGGAAAATCATATTGAAATTTTAGGCTGTTCGCTTTACGCGATCCTTGCGCGGCATTGTTGATTTTTCTGATTTTCTTCCTCACAAATTCAAGGCCGTTCATTCAGTAGGATAACTTCATCAACAACTTTGGACAATTGGAGCGCCGGCCGCCGCGTGCAGGGTGATAGTCTTGCTACAAGACCGAGCTGACCGTTTGTTCCGGGGCGCGCCGTTTGTTTTTCCCGTCTATTCTGGCTTATTGAAGGCGCCTTTAATTATCGCCAGATTCGTTTCCCAGCACTAATGGGAAACAAATCTGGCTATAATTAACCAGTTCGCGCCGGGATTATTTTAACATCACCGAGCCCACGGGCGGGATTATTTTTAACGAAACTCGATCCGAAGCGGGTTCAAGCTGATTTCCGGCCTTGCTCGCTGCTGACATACATTTCCGAACTTGAACTTGGCGTGTTTATGCGTCATCCGTTTTGAATTTTTGGAAATTTTTGAGTTTATATACGTCATCCGGCGCGAACTGGTTAAGGGCGCCTTCAATAAGCCCGAATAGAAGGACGGCGCGCCCGGAACAAATAAACAGCTTGGTCTTAGAGCAAGACTAGCAGGGTGATCCTGACGCGACAACTATCGTTTGCCTCGTACACGAACACACATACGTAGTGTGTACCGCGCGTGTAAGTAGCACTGAGAAAAAGTTGGGCACCTCAGCCATTAAAAAGGATTTAATTCAAGCCCTGGAATAACTTCAAGCTACTTTTCACCATGCAGTGCAGGTGTAACCTTTTCGTCTGAACGCAAACATATTTTGAATTTATTTTTTAAATCTAAATGGCCAAAGGGTTAAATTGTATCAAGTTGTGCCTCCGCCTGAATGTATTTTGAAGGTTTCGTGGGTCATCCCCCAAAAATCACAAGTATAATGCATGCTGTGAATTTGAAGGATCTTGACACAGCAAGAGATGAAGATTATGTAAAACTCACTGCTTTTCCCTCGGATACTTCTTCTGTAATGCATGCATCTTCGTTTTCCTCCTGTTTCTCTTCTGATAGCTTTGCAGGTAGTTTTGCCTCAGAGTTAGCTTCTGTGGCCATAGTGATAGTCACAGCCGGTGGTACCACTGTTGCCTTGTTGCCTGCTGTCTTCCCCTGAGCTTCCTTTCGTCGTTTCTCCGTCTTCTCCATCCGTGCGAAGGCTTGCATGATGGCCTCTATCTTGCGCTCTTCTCGTGTCATTTTCTTGGTGGCCTCAGGGGCCAGCTTGACGGCGCGGTTCTCTTCTGATCCTTCTGTTTCCGCCTCTGTGAAGGTGCTGCTGTCTATGGGGAGGGCTGGGGAGGTTTCTGGGTTGCTTTGGGTGTGGTGCGAGGACTCATCACCGTTAGTGGCTGGCAAGGGCTGCGCTTGATTCTACATCACAAAGGAAACATTTTCTTGTTATTCACAAAAATACAAGGTACAAGTACATGTCTGGATAGCAAATTACGGGTACGATTGTACGATTGTTTTCACAGACATGACAAAGATAACAAGATCTCCTCATGAATTCAAATGCCAACTCTGGTACACTTTACTAAAACAAGTACAAGTACATTGAACATGATGAGCAGTAGCAACTCATACAAAAACTATGGAGTACTCGAACACTGTGCACTGTCATCAGATATAGGGTCGTATGGCTGCTGTCTACATGCCATCGACTGAACTACGTTGTAGCAATTCAGCTTCTCAGCTGCCAGTAAGGGAGTATTAGCTCTTATTATTATTATTTGTTATTATTATTATAACTGTAATTATTAACCAATATTGGCGGTTCACATAGCAAGTTGCCATTTTGTTTCGTCTCGCTTGAAAGTTTAAGTTTTTAAGCCAAGCCTAACCACTAAAATATCTTACTCATCTGAAAGTAATTAATGATTCTAGGCCACCAGCAAAATGATTGCGCTAGATATCCTGTAATTTATACAAATAGGCACTTGGGGAGACAACTTAGCGTAAGTTTTTAGGTAATAAGGATACAGTGGCACTTAGAGAGACATTTCAGTGTCTCCCTAAGTGTCTAGCTACCCTAAAAAACAATATTTGGGAGTTATTTTTGCCCTAGAAGGACAGATTTTGGTCTAAATAGCATAAATCTCGAAGATCTTAGAGAAAAGGGTTAGGGTAAACAAGTTAGGACTGTTTTAAGTTTGTGTACATCTCTATAGAATTGTCTCCCTAAGTGCCTATTTGGAGGTATAATAATTATTCTAAAAAATATAATTTTATAAAGAAATTTTTTGCGATCGGCGGACGGCGATCGCGAAAAAACACAAATGACAAAAGAATAACTGCTCGACGCCGGTTGAAAACAAACGCTGTTTTTTGTGCTTTTCTCGGCATCTATGATTGTAAAACATAGATGTAAAAATGTCAGTTAAACGATATTTACTATAAAATACAACCCCAAAAATCTAATAATTCAAGCAATTACAAATGGTGTATCGTACCCTTAAAACATTGTTTTTTTACGATTTGAAATGTTGTTGCTTGTCTTTTATTGCGTAATTGTCCTATTCTTTTAGATTCAGTGAAAATGTTCAAATTCAAATGCAAAATTCAAATTGCTTGATTTCATCCGTAAAATAATGAGTTTCTAACATACACAAATAAGGGTGAGTTTCTAACCAGAAGGGTGAGTTTCTAACCAGAAGGGCGCGTTTCTAACCACAAGGGCGCGTTTCCAACCACAAGGGCGCGTTTCCAACCACAAGGGCGCGTTTCCAACCACAAGGGCGCGTTTCCAACCACAAGGGCGCGTTTCCAACCACAAGGGCGCGTTTCCAACCACAAGGGCGCGTTTCTAACCACAAGGGCGCGTTTCCAACCACAAGGGCGCGTTTCCAACCACAAGGGCGCGTTTCCAACCACAAGGGCGCGTTTCCAACCACAAGGGCGCGTTTCTAACCACAAGGGCGCGTTTCCAACCACAAGGGCGCGTTTCCAACCACAAGGGCGCGTTTCCAACCACAAGGGCGCGTTTCCAACCACAAGGGCGCGTTTCTAACCACAAGGGTGAGTTAACCACAAGTGCTCAGTAGTTGTTGGTTGGGTGTGCAAATGTATATAGCTACCTGTGCATTATGAGCAGAGAGTGAGACCCTGAGAGGAGACACAGTTCGCTTCTTGCTGAGGTTAGAGACGACAGACAGCGAGGAGCTGTCCTGTAGATGGTTGCCGATAGGGTTCTTGGCCGGCGTGACTTGACTGTTCTGCCTCCTGAAGTGACGTTTCACTATGCAGTTTTTCTTGGAACAGATGCAGTGCACTGGGTAGGAACTAAGATGATAACAAATCATGACATTAGTCAACAATTTTTACTTTTGACCTCAGTACTTCACCTTTGACACGACCATCAAATAAAGGTTACACTTTTGCATTCATGACCCAAGTTTGATTGCAATTGGATCTCATCGAGTAAGGGTTATGAAGGATTCCGTGACTTTTTATTTCACGCCTCATTTAACAATGTAAAACTTTTCCATGATAGCTTTTAATTCTATAATATTTTTCACTGCACAATGCAGTTCCAACGACAATACTGGCAGTTCGTTGATGATTATTATTATTATTTGTTATTCGACCATACAAAACTTTTTAAAAAGGGCCAGAGGCCACAAAACTAATAAATACTGTGGCCGGCAGACCTGTTGCCCCCAAATATAATTTCTTGTGATAACTCCCTCCTGCAGCAGCGAATCTAACGTAACAACGTCTTGCCCAAAGACTACACAAAGCATAGCAATGTGGAGAGCAGTGAAGTATAACAAAGTCTACCAACTTGCCCTCAACTTAACACATAACTGAATTTAGGAGGGTTTATGTACCTCCATGAGTATTAGTATTAGTTATGGTTTGACTGACTCACCACTCCGTGTAATTGAAGTCAAACCCAATGGTAACCTCCGTCTTCTTAGGAATATTGAGCAGGGCAAACAAACAGAAATGGAGCACATTGTTCTCAACGTAGTGTCGCACCTCAGCGTTGGGGGAACAGGATCTTCTCACAAAACGTGCCAAGTTGCCGTAGTTACGCGCATCCACACAGATTTCCACATTGTTGAATTTGGAGTAAAACAACACAAACGGGTAATGCCTACGAAAAAATAAGAAAAAAATACATGTATATGTAAGATTTTTGACTAAATTTCAATTTGATTAAAGCAGGGATGTAGGCGAGTCCATCACAAGTCCCTGAAAGTCCCTGAAAGTCCCTGCAAGTCCCTGCAAGTCCCTGCAAGTCCCTGCAAGTCCCTGCAAGTCCCTGCAAGTCCCTGCAAGTCCCTGCAAGTCCCTGCAAGTCCCTGCAAGTCCCTGCAAGTCCCTGCAAGTCCCTGCAAGTCCCTGCAAGTCCCTGCAAGTCCCTGCAAGTCCCTGCAAGTCCCTGCAAGTCCCTGCAAGTCCCTGCAAGTCCCTGCAAGTCCTTCAGTTCCAATTCAATTCGCAAGCTATTAAAATCAGCTTTGTCAAAAGCATTCCTTTGTCATTGTTCATCCAGTTACTTGTGAATGCCTTTATGAAGGGACTGTGTTGTGACTGGCTTCACGAAAGGACTTGTGAACGGATTTGCAGGGACTCGACTACAACCATGGATTAAAGGCACCTTCCAAAAAAGGTTAAACTGCGGTTTGATTGATGTGAGTGCAGTTTTTCCAATCCTTAGTTTCGAGCTATTGTAACAATATTGGCTTTTAAGAATGATATATTTTGGCGCATTTAGTACCCCAAACACTGTACATGTACAGGACATATATTTCAAGTGTTCTTTGTTACTTATACCTGTAGCACTCCTTACCTTTTGACCTTGTTAATTTTGGAATGTACCATTATTACATTTGCCAAAGAGGTTATGTTTTTTATTTGTTTGTTAGCAGGATTACAGAAAAACGGACGGAGGATAGATACGATAGCTTATGATTCAATTCTCCAATTGACCAGTCAAGATCTTGTAAACAACGGGCAGACAAGTAAAAGTCCTGTTATTACTTGCAACGCTTCCCTTCTTGACATCTTCATGAGCAAAACAGTACTCCCCTCCCTCCCCTGTAAATGGTAAATGCCTTGCAGTCCACAGTGGACACTGCCGACATTCTTCAGCCAGTAAAGATCAATGAACATGGTCAACTCCTGGGCCTTTCCAATTTGACATATTCCTCAACTGCCTCTTGACTTTTTACACAGTGATCTCTACCTCTTCCTGACGAGAAATACACCTCAGTTCTTCTCTCACTTCTTGTAGCCACTTTGCCTGGTCATTGTGCTGCACTAGCTTATCCCAATTGCCACCCCAAAACGTCTTTGCCTCAGCTGTGAACTTCCTGAGACTCATCACCCTTACCCTCCAGTTCTCTGAATATCTGTCTTTGGTTTAAACAAAACAAAAACTGACCAAACTGCTTAATCCGGTCGTCGTACCTCTTCACCTTTACCACCTTCACCTTAATCCATTGCTTGATCTCCTCCTTGGCGACTGTCATCCCCTATTCTTTGCCAAAGACAACTCTATTCGACAGTGCGCCTGCTAACGACATAATTATTCCAGCTCCCTAACTCACACAGTGGTCTTTGCAAACTCGTTTAAATGGGGCGTGACTATTTCATGCCATTTCGACATTCAAATATGCACAGCTTCTTCACGCAGTATATGCACAGCTGCCATTCAGCAGTCATGCGGGCCTGCATCGCACATCTAATTAGCGCTGCTTCACAAAGAAATTGGGTGCGTGGGCGTAGTATGTATTGCACGTATGTAAACAACTGCCGTTCTGCGATCGCATAAAAAAGGCTGCTCAGAAATAAGAAAAAGATAAACTACTGGAATTTGCAAGCACGAATGTGCAAGTTAGAGAGCTAATCTATAACCGTGTAGTTAGCTTGTCGGGCGCGCAACGCGTGAACAGAATACGCGATGTGTTCAATCAAATATTAAATACAGTTGTCTAAGGCAAAGACTATTTATACCCTTACCCTGCAGTCGATACTTAGCCATAAGTCTATCTCTCATGCCGGAATTCTTCATAGCATCTCTGTCCATCTGCTCAATCATGCATGGATCTCTTCAGAGGTCATTATTCTTATCAATATTGTTATAAAATGCTTTGCAAGGATGCAGACTCACCGCTTGAAGAAGGCTTTGTCTCCTTCCAACTGTTCCTTCAGCATCACCTTGCCGCAGTACTCAACGATCAAGTCGTTGCTTCGCAGGTTCTCCGAGGCAGTAATTCCTATGCTGGACGCACTCCTCCCAAATCTACTCAGGTCCACCAAGGGACTGGACGGCAGAGAAAGACCGGTGAGGACAAACAGCGAAGAGTCCAGTTTTGAAACTTTCGCCTGGGATGAAATGATGTGTTGAATATCTGCGCTATATTGGTTGCAGACTGCTTCCTCGTACCTGTCGTGCATTATCCTGAAAAGACAACATTCAAGTGATCAATGTATTAATGCAATGACTTTTTGCAGGCCTTGATGTTAACTGCGGCCATTGGCTGCGTGCCCTGCCCAGTTAGCTGCAATGTTCCCTCAAAATTCACACTTAACGCCGCCAAGTTGACCAGCATGTCATTGTTGTATGAATCTTCCAATTTTAATAGATAGTTACCGTTGATGGATCATGCATTTTGCGTTCGGTTTTGTTTGTTTTTTTCTTCTAAGAAAATACCGAGCTATGTTTGAAATACATGTGGGCTCCTGTAAGAATGCTGAAAACTCCTAAAAGAAGTACTGTTTCAAACACAATAGTCACTTTTTTTTGTTTTTTCTTGCATAATCTACCACTTGCACCCGCTTTGACCAGGATTTTGTTCGGGCGAGTCAAAAACAGTCGAAACCAGTATTAAATTTTTAAGAAAAAAAATTTAGTCGTATTTTAAAAAAATCCCGGACAAAATGTGGCAAAATCATACTAGTTTGCAGGGGTTCTAGTTACAATGGCCGATAAGTTTGCCAACACATGATAACAATACAGCATGAATTTGTTTCGTTTTTTAACTTGCCTGTAAAAATGCAAGGGTCTTGTCTTGCAAACTACCGGATAACGGTACAGTGTACGTTGAGAAGGGAACCTGCTTTGTAATGGGTCAATGTGAGTAAAATACCACATGTTACAACAATATCTAGGCGGTACATGTATATGGTACCTGGCTGTTGAAAGTGTACGAAATACTGGTACCACAGACAACTGTACAGTGACCATGCATAATGAAACAGCAAAAAAAACTTATATACCAAATGAAGACAAACAGGTTTCAGCTTGATACTTCTAACGGTTTTCTTAAAGTCTCTTAAAGTGTGGGTGTGAAGACACCTTTTTTTGCACTCGCAAATTGCACGTACGTTTTGAAGCATCTTTGAAGGCCTACAATGTATATATTCCTATCCAATAAAGATGGAAAGCTGATAATTTAGAGGTCTATAACTTCTGAATTTGAAGAGGTAATCAATTTATGATCGCAGAATCTAAAAATATGGCCAGAAATTAGTCTAGACACAAATTATCAGTTTTCCATCTCCATTGGATATGAATAAATATGCCTTCAAAGATGCTACCAAAACAAAAGAGCAATTTGCGAATGCAAAAAAGGTCATCACACCCACACTCTGAAAAGCTGTAAAAGGAAAACCGTTAAAGGTATCAAGTAAAAACTTTGTTTGGTATACACACTATTTTTTGAATTTTCTCCAGGCAAATCTAAATCGGGTCATATGGGAGATATACTGATTTCGTGGGATTTGACACGGAATGACCCAAAGTCAAAAAGAAAAACCAAACAGGAAAAACAAAATTTCTGTGCAACAATTTCTGCAACAGGTGTTCGGTAACTACATCAGGTTTACCTCAGGAGAGCGCGAGATATTTATGGCTTTAGCGAATACATTAAAAGGAACAGTTGGGTGGATATAGCCTGGCCTACAATTAACCTGTGACTCACTCTGAATCATTCCATGCTGGCAGGACCTCTTCGTCCATAATGTTAAGCTCCATTGCAGCTGTGATATCCACCGACTTTTTGCTGTGGCGCTTCTGTGATGTACAGCAGACAAAAAAAAAAAAAAAAAAAAAAAGTTGGTAATTTAATTGCAACAGGTATATGAAAGCATCTATACAACAATACTATGCTAATAAATGAGCTACATTTTAATGGTTGAGAAATATGTTGAGGAAAAATAGGGCAATAAGGGAAATTCTGTAAAATACAACTTACATCCGACCACATGATGTACACATGTAAAATACATGCGTGTACATGTACAAGGTTGTTAGGTTGGTGGTGTACCTTACATGTAGTTTGGTCTGCGATTGTTTTTTACTCGGTTGCCATATTAGTGATGCATCACTTTCACTTTCCCCAACAAAGTTCATTTGTGAGTAAATCTGAATTTACGGAATCGCTCTAAAGATTTAAAGGCCTTGTCACTTCCAAAAAAACAAACTGTTTTGATAATAAAATGAAACGGGAATAATTTATTTCTTGAGGATGTTTTTTTTGTTTCTTTCTTCTATGGCGTTTAAAATTTGGTTACTGCAAGTGTGTACCCCTGTGGACAATTCCAATGTATTAACAAAAAAAAACAAAGAAATCTGGTGACCCTTCAAATACAATGCTAAAGAATACGAGTGATTAACTACGAAACTTACAAAATCCAACACCCTACCGGTACATGGCAACTACAACACTACAACTGTTGCACACCGATTATGGTGGTATGCCTGGCCCCCTTTGAAGCATTATCAGTTTGTGAATTACACACTCCAACAGATTCCAACAAAACATGCAGTTGGATTTTAAAGGTTGGGGTGGTTAGGGTTTAATGTAATTGCTGTAATTTGTTACAGGCTTTTTGTGTGAAGATGCTTGTATGTGACCTACATACATGTACTGAGGCTAAATAGAGAATGTCCCCCAAAACCTTGTTTCGTGTAATCGGCACCGGAAGTTAGTCATACGTGCAAAATCATTTTAAAATCGATTCCCAAAATTTCTGTATTTTTGAGTTGCCAAGGTATTTAAGATCACACTGCATTTTTATTGTGAATAAATACCCCCAAATTTCCACTGCTGTTGGTGGCACAACCTTGTATGTTTTTTCAAAGTTCTTTTTCTAGAAATGCAATCGCAAAAGTTTAGCGGCGCACTGTCAACCTTCCTGTGGTATATCTTTGGAATTAATTGAGCTACAGAAATAATTTTGGTAATATTGGAAATTCCATTGTCTGCTCTTTACTATGGTGTAAAAATGAAAATAATCTAAGATGGGGTTATTCTCCATTATGCCATGGCAGGTCACATTTCAGAAACTACAATGTTTCCTATTTCAAAACCATTACATGTGCATTGCGGTTGTGTGGCATTTCACAATATAAAGCACCCAGTGTTTCTTCTTCAATGTAATACAGTTGCTGCATAATCTGAACCACTGAAGTGGTATCGGATGTTTATACTAGCAGTTACTCTTTCGATTTGGACTTTCAGAATGGCATTTCACTCTGTGCTCCATGAGATACTGTACTTCTTCACAAAGCCAGGAGTGGCCGTTATATTTCCCAGAAAAGGCATGCATACAGACTCATGCCAGTTCGGCAACTTGTTCATCAGACAAATTGTACTTATCATACACTGTAAGTCTCCCATGCCTTGCATGTACCGCCAAATCAAATCAAGAGCAATACACATTTATTAAACTTTTACAGTTTCATCAGAAAGTTACTGATGGGATGGGCCAGTATTAAAAAGCAAGTATAGGAATATTTTGTCGCACGCCACTGTTTTTGTTTTTGTACTATTATTCCCTTTCAAGTGTAGTTACATGTTCATTGGATGGAGTAAACAATGGTATTACTTTTTACTACACCTCATCAATATTCATGAGCAAATTGAAGCGTGTCATTGGCCGATTCTGCCGCACGTCCGGGAAGTAAAAAATGATACACTGCCAGGTGATGTCATCCCAGTGAGTATCCAGCTCACTGCCGTTCGGTATTCTAAATCCCCTTTGCAACCCGCCTCGTTGACATGTACATGTAGTCTGTGGCGTGTAATATTTACGGAACCAGTCTCAGTAACATTACCAGACTTTCGTTCTTGACGAAGAACTTGCTGAATTAAGATGCAAAAATCTACAAAGCCGTTATCGACAAGGCTATGAATATTTATTAGGTGTAGTAAAACAAATACAGCATGGTTTATTTCTGAAAAATAGTGGGAATTACTCGTTTCCTTGGTAGGTAGTCGAGCTGACCTACACCTTGGGACCAGTAATTCCCACTACTTCCCCCTTAACAAATGCTGTATTTGTATAATACATCGTGATTCATTCACTCAATAACTCCCCTAAAATGTTTAGTGTGACAATCCGAAATGCTACAATAGGTCTGATTATTCATTGGTAGAGGTCAACAAAAATCCAATATATCTGTTAATTCTTGCCTTTCTCTTTTTATGATGTTTATCCTCTTCCTTTTCCTTGCATCTTTTCTTCTTCTTCTTCTTCATCTTCTTGTGTTTGTTGTGTGTGGTCAGTGTCAGGCTTGTAGGAGAGTTGGATATTGCTGTGTACGTCGCTGCGGCGCTTACTGACTCGCTTGGAACTTCATCACCACTGTCGCTCGACGAGTCGTCTGTTGCAAATCAACAGATATTGACTGTAAGTCACTGTGAGGTCTCAGAAAGCTTGTGATAACACCGCACATGAAAATTACTGTCCATTATCACATGCAATTCTGTTTCACTTTGTTTATCTGTGCAACACTGTGTACACTGTGTTTCATATCTTTCCTTGGCATAACTTAGACAAGGCAATCAAACTTGTATTACATTTGCATGTAAAAGGACAATTTGTTCACCTTTATAGCCTAAACAATCCTTTGGTTTACATGCAAATTACATTATCGTATGCAATATCAAAATAATGTCATGCACTATCCTAAAACTTCTATACACAAATTATTTTTGTTCTTTCAGGAAGGGAAAAATACTGCGACAGTATCGCGATCCCCCTTGCCTGCTGGCAGTATTTATATCGTGAGTTACCTCATTTTAAACCTAGATGACCTTTGACCTCAAATGTCTCAGGTCATCTGAAGTCCCAATACCCAAAGATTATTGTCGCCAACTTTGGTCAAGATTGAAGTCTGGCTTTTCATATGACCGCACTAAACATTTAACCTGCCAAAATACATGTACAGTGGAAAAGCCGCTATACCGAACACCATCCTTGGCTCCCAATATTTTGTGTACAAAAATACCAAACACTGTTGAACAAAATTTCAACAGATTAACAAATCTAGCATCCTTGGCACCCAAGAGTGCACCACTAATGAGGGCACCACAAATATGTGAAAACCACAAACTGTATTGTATGACACCACAAGAGGGTCGCTACACGTATATAAGGACGAATGGCATCTTGAAGAATGGGCACCTGATGGACCGGGGGCTGAAAATCGCTATACCAATCGATCGATAATCGATATACATGTACCAAACATAATCTGTGGATCCTGGGATGTTCAATGTAGCGGCGTTCTACTGTATTCATGTAAACACTGGCGATCGTGGACCCCCTATTGTCCTCATTTTGTTTGTACTAGTGTACTTTATCAGGAGGCCTCCCACAGGTTTTGTACACAGGTTTTGTCAACCGTTGACCCTTTGTTTATGCAGTAACCCAAATGTCGCACTTTGGCTTTAAAGGCAGGGAAATAAAAAGGACCTTACTCAATTTGTAATACAATAATACATAATAATTATCATTAACTATGATAGCATATTATGCATTTAGAGATTTCTGGGGAAAAAATTCAGATTTAATTGCCATTTCCTTCTATCACTGATCACTTCAATTCGAACTATAGCCCTGTCACCACAGCACAGTGAAGTTATATGTGGTCCTAAGGCCAACAACAAAAATACCTTTTGTTTGGGTCACATGGTTAGAACAAAAATTGGGTCGGTTGGTCGGCATGACATTTTATTTATTGATTATTTTATCAGAAGATGTTTGTAGGTTTAACCATACGTTGTTAGAGCAAGGATTGAAGAAACACAGTTCAACCACTGTTGCGTTGACGACCTTTCCATGGTTCGTCAGGTTGACCTCTTGTGGTAATACATGCATCATTTGAAAAATCGGAAGCTGGTATGGCAATAAACAATGTTTCTTCAAAAAACAATAAAATGTTGTGGGGTCACATTTTAGCACTTTAACCAGTTTGCGCCTGAATTATTTTAACATCACCGAGCCGACGAGCAAAATTATTTTTAACGAAACTTGATCAAAAGCAGGTTCAGGCTGCCAGTATCGGGAAGCACACCCACGCATTTCCGGCCTTGCTCGCTGCCGACAGACATTTTCGGCCTTGCTCTTGGCGTATTTATGCGTCATCCGTTTTGAATCTGGGGAAAACTTCCCGTTTATATTCATCATCCGGCGCGAACTGGTTAAACAATAGGGCGGGTGACCCAAACCAAAGGTATTTTTGTTGTTTGGCCTTACCTGACATGGCTGCACGTTTCTTGCTCTGTAGTGCCACGGCTCGCTGCCTGTCCACTTCCCGTGGCTGGCATCTCTCACAATAGAATGTCTCTGGGATGTTGTCCCTCTCCAGACCCATGCAGTCCACATGCTGCCAAACGCAGCAATGGTCACAGCAAATCATATAGCCATCATCATGTTCAAAGTTGCTGCAAAGATGATTGGGGAGAATTAAACTGCATTACCGATCTAAACACAAGAGCAAACTTACAGTACTTCACGTGTTGATTCGGAAGAGAATATTTAGAGATGAGCATTCCAAAATAATACAAAAATAATAATAGTATTGCTAAAACCATGTCAGCTTGTTTCTATCTCTAAATTGCTTCCTGTTTGTCTTTTAGTGGACAAAAAAAATCCTTTTTACGGGTAATCATCTTTCTGAGTCACCCTAGTATATAAGCAAAGGGCATTTTTAACACGTATGAATAAACGTATGAATAACAAAACATCCCAACATCTTGGCTTTCCACAGGAAAATTAGAGCACTTTCATATAAAGGACTTTATTGGCCTAACAATGCACAGAACACCTTATCAGACTGGGCCTTACAAAATTGATTATAAAAAACGTCTTTGAATGAAAACTTACCAAATGCATCTTGTTAACCCTTCGTCTTTGCTTTCTATCGGCACTGGGGGAGTTACTGTCAACTTCACTTCAAGTTTCAAAGGATCATCAAATATCCCGTTGACTTTGGTTTGTACTGGGGAGACTAAAGGGATATGAGAGGGCGACTCTGGTGGGGTGGGAGGAGGTGGTGCTCCATAATTATGATCCTACAATAGGGCACACACAAATATAAATGTTGACAATACCACAAAATAGATTTCAAGGACAAAGTTGCACGTTTTTATCAGAATCCATTTATGAAAAAACATGTACCATTTTTTTGCTAAAAACTGCAGGACAAAATCAGAATTGAAGTAGGACTTTTCATGGCTTTTATGAGTATGTAGTTTTTGTTTTGTTCTAAGCCTCATTTGGCATACTCTGTACTCCCAAAACTCCCTCAACTATGGCCGTGTCCGAAACGAGTGTCTAGAGCTACGGTCTACGTCTACAGCTACAAATGGAATTCGGACGCCTACGGCTAGTTATTGCGCCCCCAAGCGATGCTTGAATTAGTGTTTGCAAAATTACGATGTAAGAATTTACAACAATTATCGTCTGCTAGATGTAACGCAATGTTTGTTTACAGCCGGTCGGAATACCTGATGATATTGACGTATTTGTCGATCTGTTAGTTTCAATTCAATGCACTATCATTGAAAAATAAACAAAAATTTGCTCCAAAATTAACGTTAGTGCTGCCGCCATTTTGTTTTGCCTGAGCTAGACAACTTCCGTTACGGCTAGATTTTTGTGACGTTGTAGCCGTAGCTGTAGCTCTAGACGGCATTTCGGACAGCGCTACAAAATGGCCGCCGTAGACAATAGACCTAGCTGTAGCTCTAGACACCCGTTTCGGACAAGGCCTAAGGCCCAAAAAAATAACAGTTCTGCTTCCGGTTACTCAGCCTACCCTAATTTTACAGCTGTGACCCTAATCCTGATGTGTTTCATGTTGCTTGTAACGGGGTCAATGCTACAAAAAATGGGTTCATCCACTGGTCAACCGCACTGTACAATTCCCCTTCTCATGACAATCCCAGTATCAACATTTTTAGCAAATCCCTTTTTAGTTTGAAATCCTCAGTTTGGCAAAGTTTACAGAGGCCTTATTAACCCTAACTCCCTCACCATTGTTATTGAACAATACAATTCCTTCAAAATCCCCCAACTTCCTTTGTTGTGTAGGGAGTTAGGGATAATCAGTATTTTGTATTTGTTGCCAAGTCCTGAGTTTTTAACATGTGTCATGAGATTTTAACGTGTATCATGTTTTAAGATTTTATTATTCGATATTTTATTATGCCATGTATTGATTGTTTTTTAACGTTTTATTATGGTATAATTTTTTGTTTTATCATGAATGTATATGCGTTTTAAATGTCTGGGTATTTTAAAGATAATGTAATTATATCCATCTGTTCTGGCGCTTGCACTGTCCATTTTGTTAAAAAAAAAAAATCAATATAATCAATAAATAAAAAATACAGCATGTAATCAGAATTTTTGTATTAATTTTTTTGGCGGGGGCTAACTCTTATGTACAGACAGTACTGTACATGGACAATTGCAGCCAAAACCCTTCATTGTGTGATTTGTATTTGACGTACTACTGTTCTCAAAAATATTCAATGAGACTATATTTTTTTGCAGTTGTAGGCCAGACAAATTTGAAAAAAGTACAAAACAGTGGTAATTTCAAGAAAAAAGGAGGAAAATAAGGTAAAATAAAATTTAAAAAGTAGAAAAACTAGGAATACTTGAAAAAGCTGTGTGTTATTCTGAAATGTGTTTCAGTTACCTCATTGAAACAATTTTCGACCAACATTAGCTTTCATGAAACAAAAATATAATACATCATTTGTCAATATATTTGCATTTTTCCCTCTGCTGAATAGAAATATGTACATGTATCGTTTTAAAAGCCATTTACATACGTGTACATGTATAATAGCATTATGACAATATTACAGAAAAGAAAATGACACTGCATGTTACTGTACCTGATAAGGCAAACCAATATAATGGGTGGTTGTATGCGCTGTATGTGCAGGATGACTGGTGACATCTCCAGTTGCCACGGGTTGTTCTACTGGTTCGGGACTGCAATGGTAAGAAAAACAATTATCCCTTGCTATAGAGTGGATCTGTAAATGGTTTACCCTAACCTTCCCAACTCCATCAAAATCCACCACTTCCCTCCAGCAAGCCTGGCTTGACTAAATATTAGAGTACGGTGGACTTGGTCCAGGAAGCCTGGAGCACTGATGGGAAAATCAAATTGAGCTTGTTCATTTCAAAGTGAACAAAGAAATTGTCAAGAGGGGACTCGAACGAACCTACGACTTCCGGAATACCAGACCGGCGCTCTACCAACTGAGCTATCTTGCCCTATGTTGGCGGTCTCCCAAATTGCCAGTATCTTCGTTCGGAGGCACTAGTCAGAAGTCATAAACATCAGAAGTCATAAACATCAGAAGTCATAAACATCAGAATGCCGTGTGGTCAGAGATCACGCCCATTTTTACAATACAACCTACATGTAGGAAGCGACATTGTGGGAATCACTCACTGCGAAAAAGAGGCAGTAAATTTGAAAAGCAAAAATGACTTGTACACCAATGTAGATTGGGAAAAGCTCAGAAGGTCCTTCTATTTTCCCACACTGCTTATTTTTATTAGAGCTTACACATTTGTAGCTGAAGCACTGCTGGCTGGGATCCAACTAAATTTGTCTATCATGCAGTACTGCTGTTGTCATTATGTGTAAGTCCTTCAACATCAAGCACCACTTCAGTGGTGATTTCATTATCTCATTCATGTACGTGTACTTGTATGTATAAGAAGCAGACTGAGTAATGGATTTTGAAGAATTTGGTCCAGTGGTTAGTAAAACACACAGCAATAGGGAGTTAGAGTTAATGAAGTGGATTGATTTTTTCGTGGCTCTGTAGGATTTTTGTTATGTAGGTAAGTAAATAAAAACCACATAACTGATACATGCGTAATGGCAACCTTTTATAAAAACAGCAACATTACAGGTCTTTTTAAGCTAAACATGGTGGGAAGAACATGAAGATTTCCTGGCCAGGTACTTACTCAGAACCTGCAGCCATGGCAGCATAGTTCTTGTCTGTCAGTGCTCCGTCATATACTAGTATGTTACTCATTACGCAGTATTTAACATGAGGTGAAATTGTTGTCGTTGTCGGGGGTGCAGGGCAGCTGTTGTCCAAGGGACACTGCCCATTGCACACATGGCAAGTGCTTTGTCCTCAGGACCCTGTGATCAAGAAAAAATCAACTGAACTTTAGCAGCATAAAAAAATGTACATAATTGTACATGTACATACACATTTATGCACAGTAAAAAAATAACAATACAACCGACATCTTGTGTTGGATCATTATCGTATGCCCATGTCCTTTGCCTTTTTATAAAATTTTGGTAATAAAGATATAAATTGTATGACAATTATTTGGTAATCAATCACAGACATCATTTGGTAAAAAACAATTGTGTACTTCCTGTAACCCTATTAACCTATTCTGTACATGTACGTACTCTGCCATGTTAGATGTACTGTACATGTATGGTACATGTTGTACACGGGTATTTCCATAAATAAGGGTGCCAATGCATCTTTATGCATAACTTTGTACATGTATGGATTTTCAGTATGTGGTAATGGTTTATCCTTGTCACTCAAAACATGAATCGTACAAATCAAATTTCATACATGATAAAAAAAATTGTTTCACGTGTAAATTATTTTTTGTTATAAATATCTGCATGATTACAGAGAATGTGCATAGAGCATGAGCAGTGGGAAAGTACAAATAACCTCAATCCTCCAAAATCTTCATTTGGATAAATACCCAAGTAACCTCTATCCTGCAAAATAATCCAGCATTAGTTTAAGCCTGATGACCTGGGGCCAATTTCATAAAACATGCAAGCACAAAAATTTGCTTAGCACAAAAAAGTCTTGCTCAGTAAAAAAAAGGTTATCGGCCAAAACTCCATCGTAAGCTTTTCATTCAAAGCAAAAAACAGCTGAATACCAGTCACAAACAATAAACATCAACAGAAATGTTGGATTGTAACCCTGTTTTTTTCAAGGAAGAATTTTGAGGCTAAGCAAATTCTGATGCTTACATGTTTTACGAAATTGGCCCCTGGATCCTTCATTTTTCTCTAGTGGCAAAAACCATTTGGGATGGTTATGGTTAAACATTAACATAAACATAAATTTAAACCATTACTCCTAGTTACTGGTACAATACAATTAGCAATCCATTCAGCAAAATCAGCTCAGTGGCAATTTGCTAGTTTTTATCAAGCAATGAGTCACACTGCCTTTGTTCAGGCAATTCCGTGTATGCCATTATTCAAATTCCTACTGAAATACATGTTTTTTTACAGAATTAAGCACAGCACAACATACACATTAGCCTATAAAATGAACCTGAATTAATAATATACATGTACACTGTAATTAATTCCTTGTTGTACTGCCATAAACCCTAAACCCATTGTGTATCAAAACACACATTGTATAGGTGTGATGTTAAATACAGATGCAGTACACTGTTCCACTCACTGCCTTGAAGGCAGCCTTTCAAATGCAAATAAGCAGCCTCTCCCTGTCCTATAACAACGTCAACAAGCAGTGTCAAACGTTTTGTTCAAGTACATGTTGTATGCTCAAGTACAATACCGTACATGTACACGCAATTCCACATGTGTGCTATGTATTAACCCACAGCAAATTTGTGCAATGCATGGAAGAGATTGTCAATGGTGTTCACAAAAACGGTGAACACATGGTACATGTACAATTTTTTTTAGAAATGAGCATGTGAACGTCACTTGTAATGACATGTACATACGACTTGTTTGGCAGTGTACATGTACATGTACATGTACATGTACAATTGTACGTAAATGGGTGGTACATGTACATTCTGCCATGCATGGAACACATCAAATAGGTATTCAATGGTTCATATACAAAGGTTTGTATATAGGCAGTGGACAAACTATTATTAGCATGTATGCTTTGTTTGCAGTGAATAGCATGAATAGGATAATCCCTCAAATTATTGATGTTACCTAAATAAAATTGTGCAAGAGGACTGAAATAGTAGGCGTGTATCTTGTATCAGTGCTAAACAATACAGGTGATGCAGCATGTAGCCACGGTCCCAACTTGCCTACGGTAGTTAGGGCTGGCCCAACTGGGACGGAGTATTTGGGAAAACCCAACTCTGTAGTTGGGATAAAATACGGAAGGAGATTTCGCGTTGATTTTAAGGCAAGTTTTGGCTGCCAGCATAGTGACTTCACACTGTCAACTATAACCATTCAGCAGTCGCGCGGGCCTGCGTTGCATATCTAATTAGCGCTGCTACACAAAGAAATTGTGTACGTGCGCGTAGTAGGCCTACGTCTTGTGAACTGCCATTCTGCAATCACCGGTTGGCTCTCTAGGAGTAGCAGGTTTGCAGGGACGATGGTAAGAGTAGAGGGAACTGGTCTATCGTGTCGTTTGCGGGCACACTGCGTGAAAAGATTGTACGCGACGTGCACACTATCGATTACCATCATCTTTGGCAAAGACTACCACCGCAGTAGCAGCCAGTAGGCCTACTGTACCATCATGGGAGCAATTATAGAATGCAGAGCCCACTTGCAACTCTCAACTTTATTTACCCTAGAACATAGAATGGACTGACCCTAACCTTTACCTTGTATACCATACCCACAGAATACAGGGCCACTCCATATTATGTCATAGGGTAAATAAAGTCAAGAGTTGTGAGTGGGCCCTGCATTCTGTAATTAACCTCAATCATGTGACCATGGCCATGGCATCATGCATACTGCGCAATAGCCGTAGCCTTGTTGCCATTTTGTGACTGGACAATTAACGACGTTTGGCTAATACATTGATACGGGCAACTCGTAAACTGTAAAATTACTAAATTACAATAATAAATAAAAAACAATGTATGATTGAGAGTCAACTCGTACGCCAGTCAACTCGTACGCCAGTCAACTCGTACGCCAGTCAACTCGTACGCCAGTCAACTCGTACGCCAGTCAACTCGTACCCCAGTCAACTCGTACCCCAGTCAACTCGTACCCCAGTCAACTCGTACCCCAGTCAACTCGTACCCCAGTCAACTCGTACCCCATTTATGTGTACGAATGAATTTCTTTCTTTTTCTGACTAAAACACGCCTTTTCTGACTAGTAATAATAGTAATAAAAGACTCGAACACGAGTTGCCTCGGGTACGAGCCTGACCGAGTACGAGTTAACTCAGGTAACCTCGACCCTCTGTAATCTGCGCACCCAACCCTCCTCATGCACGAACGCGTGTTGCAAACGTAAATCAAATGCAAATGCGTAGAAATAGGACCGCGTGGATTTAGACTAGAGGGTCTGAAGATACAACTTGACCAAGGTATATCGTCAGACCCTCCACTCGGATCCACATTTAATTTACGTTTGGCAACACGCGCGCGCGTTTATGAGCGTTGTTAGGTGTGCAGATTACAGAGGGTCGAGAAGACATTTTGGGGTACGAGTTGATTCGGGTGCGAGTTGACCCGTTACCCGCGGTACTACGGGTGCAGCTCCTATTATTATTAAATCCCGCAGATGCATGCGGACTTTATGTGTGATACTGTAGAAAGCACGCAGCGCGCTACAACATGCAGGTGCGAGCTTGTCGAGCTAGCGCGCACTTAAAATGTGAAAACAACGTCCCAGCAAACAAACTCGTTAATTGTCCAATCACAAAATCAAATGGCAAGGGCTATAATTGCACATGCATTGCTGCTTGGACCTGGTGCCAACTCACCTAAACACAGTCACAAGAGCAAGAGAAGTCATGTACAATCTGTTTTTTCGTTGTCAAGAAGCAGGCCAAAGCCTATGCATTTCACACACGAACATGACGAAGGTTATGCATCAAAATTTGAACTGGAGCCCAGTTAAACGAGTATTCGGAGTAGCCTAACAACCGTTGAAACAAACGGCGCGATGTGTGTCAACCTCGTTCGAAATGTGTGCGTAAATGGTGTCCAGGCCTTTGATAGTACACTAAGTACATGTACGTCATGTGAGTTGACAACACGCTGTCAGATACGTATTCAGCACGTAGACAGCACGGAGTCATCAATGCGCGGCGACAGCAAAGCACCAACAAACAAGCCCGATTCTCCAGCAAATTTTATCACATGGGAGTACGCATGGAAACACCCATTAACATTTAGATCCACCAGAAGCTGATAAAACATTTCTTGAGGCATAATCTGGATACATAACGATTCTGGTACAACCGCTATTATGGCAAGAACTTGTCGCTTGAAAATCACTTCTCTTTACGTTAATCCTAATTTACTTTATTCACTTGCGATTCATGATGGCGGCCATGAAAGGAGGGATGACGGGTTTCATGGGCGCTTATTCAGGGTCCAAATTCTACGCCTAGCATGCTTTTGCTCGCACATTAACCGTTTTCCAAACCTCCGCTTCGTCTCTGTTTAGGTTTCGTTCATGCATTTTGGCAATTATGATGGAGCCCAATTGAACCAGAACGAAGCCTAAGCTTGGGTTTGGAAACGAGAGGTATATTATGTACACTATATTATGTACACAGCGCATGCCATAGAGCATCAAAGTTGACCTCAAAAACAGGTCTAAATTTTACGAGAATACACCACATCCGGGCACAACGACGATCTCAGCATTGTGCCAACAATCCTATGTTTAGTATTTATTTCGTATCATGACTGGGCCTATAATAGGAATCAGATATTTGCGGTAACACCACGGTAATACTCTTGGTAACCATACTCTTTAGTGCTGTTGGTTCTGGGGAAAAACGGAGGGAACTCAACGTTTCGGACAGTGTGCTCTGCCCGTCGTCAGGAAACTGAGAGAGTCCAAAGTTAATTGAAGCGGGGTTATATGGAGCCTGGAAGCAATTATGATGTGGAGGATAATGCTGAATGATCACTGAGGCGTAACATTATGACCACTGAGGCATATGTGAAGGGGCGAGGAGAAGTCCCAGGGTATCAGGAGACCCATCGGACTCAGTGAGTGAGAGGTGATGATGGGGTGCCAGATCATGTCGCGGATGAGTGGTGTCGTGGCCGGGCGGTTAAGAACCCGGTTTTCTGTTCCGCAGAGCGTGAGTTCGAGTCCCAGTGTCGACACGTGTGTCCTTAAGCAAGGCAATTAAACCAATAATGCTTCGTTCTTCGGATGGGACGTAAAGCTGGAGGTCCCGTGTGTTGTGTAATACACGTAAAATAACCCAGTAACACTTATCGCTAAGAGGAGGGGCTTTGCCCCGGTGTTCCTGGCAGCGCCTCGGAATAGGCAACTAGATTGATGGCGCTTTACAAATGCAGATTGGATTGGATTGGATTGGATCATGGGATGTAGAAACCGATGTCTTGGGGAACCGTGTTGTGCTTGATGATTTCGATGGCTTCTCTCAGGCTGATGCAGCAAATGATGCAGCGGGGGTACCAGCGTTCGATGCTTGTGATGAGTTCATCCTGGTTCCAGTTGATCTGATGGTCTTCGGTGTGCTTGGATGATGGACAGTTGATGATTTGTCGAAGTCCCTCTTTTTGCCATGGGCTTTGTGTTAGTTGAGTCGGGTGGGGAGGTTCCTGTCAGTCTCGCCGATGTACACTTTGCCGCATTGGCAGAGGATCCTGTACACATCCTGGTCTGCGCTCTGTGTGTGCCGGTCCTTGTGTGAAGTCAGCAGGTTCTGGATCTTCAGGGAAGTTTTGTGGAAAACTCGAATTCCGTGATTGTGGAGGATGCGCTGAATGTGGTGTGAAGAACTACCTAGGTGGGGAGAGTAATGGAACTATGGGCCCTAACTAGTGTAGTTGGCTTTGGTATAGGTGACCCTTTGGCCGGGATTGGAAAACATAAAGCATTCCATTGTGCAACATTAATACATGTACTGCGAATTTATGACTATTATAAAATTAAATAAGTTAAGAGGCCTAATAATATTCCGATCTTAACAAGATATTGTGTAATGCTTATGCTAGCGCTTGCGTTCTGCACACTGTTTAGTTATCGTACATTGTTGCTGTGGACCTAGCCTTGGTCAAGGCGCGTTTGTCGTTATCCGTCCGCCGTTATCTGTCCAGAAATACACGCCACGCGTGCCCCGCATAATGCTAGCTCGCGCTCCCCGTGCAAAATGTACAGTGCGAACAGCGACCTCATATTATGGCCACTATTTATGCGAATCAACTGAAGCTACTTTTGCACTTTTTCGTATATCTTCAGTTGATTTGCATATAATAGTGGCCGCGTGAGGTCGTGCTCCGATTACCGCCGCGCCGTACGTACGGACGGGTAACGATGAACGCCTTGACCAAAGCTATACTGTGGACCCTGATAATAAAAATACAGCCTTACTTAATTCTCAATTACTGTACATTTCTTGATTGTTGTGAAAAAAATTCTTTGTTGTTCAATGTACCTACAATCCAGTTAAGTTGTCAAGGTGCTTTGTTACATTATTTTTTTGTGATTATCACAATCATCATAATCGGTAGTATATTTCTTCCAAATGGACCTGCTCCCTGAGCCTTGAGGTCGCTCTGAGTGGTCTTTCGTCTTGGGAAAGCTTGGGTTTGGGTAGCCTTGGTCAAGGCGAGTTCGTCGTTATCCGTCCGTCGTTATCCGTCCAGAAATACACTGTGCGCGCGCCCCGCATATGCTGCTAACTTACGCCCCGTGCAAAGATACTGCGCGAACAGCGACCTCACACGGCCACTATTTATGCAAATGAACTGAGGCTACTTTTTCAAGTATCTTCAGTTACTTTGCATATAATAGTGGCCGCGTGATGTCGTTGTTTGAGCTCCGATTACCGCTGCGCTGTACGTACGGCCGGACGGGTAACGATGAACGCCTTGACCAAGGCTAGGGTTTGGGAAGATCAGTTAGTACATTCCACTGACCTCTATACATGGACAGATCATCATTGTTTCATTTTGAAGTCGGCATGCGAAGAAGTGCAACATGGCGGACCCACAACGTCACTTTGTGAGCCAATGAAATGTCCAGGTGTTGGTACGATACGTATTACGTAATGTTTATAAATACGAAATGTACAGAGTAAATCTACTGACCTCTACACCTGGACATTTCATTGGCTCACAGCAGTGACGTCTCGGGTCCGCCATGTTGCACTTCCAGTTCGCGCCGACTTCAAGTGTTAGCACAGCAGAATATAGACAATGATCCGTCCAGGTGTAGAGGTCAGTGGTACATTCTCATGGGTGTCAGACTCGATCCCAACAGACTTAGGTTGGCCCGGGTAGATCCCCGCCACTATATATATATATATTTGTTATGCATTGCAAAAAATGCGAAAGTATAGAAAGTATAATACATGTAGTAACGTCTTGGAACCAAACTATGCGACACTGGGGGCGCACCACTGACCTCAACACCTGGACGGATCATTGTCCATATTCTGCTGTGCTAACACTTGAAGTCGGCGCGAACTGGAAGTGCAACATGGCGTCACTGCTGTGAGCCAATGAAATGTCCAGTTGTAGAGGTCAGTGGATTTACCAACCAACTGAACTCTACACCTGGACATTTCATTGGCTCACAGAGTGACTTCGTGGGTCCGCCATGTTTCACTTCTCTGCATGCCGACTTCAAAATGAAACAATGGATGATCTGTCCATGTATAGAGGTCAGTGGGGCGCACACATAAAGGTATAAAGGGATTTTTAAGGGCCAGGATTTTCATATGAAGCACGACCATTTTGTGTTGACCATTGTGTTCCCGAAATCTCAGGAATTCCTTTTAGGTTTCAAGGGGGGATGGGTTAGGTTACAATAGTGTTGAGTGCGTATAAAGTATATGGATAATAGGGGGGTACCCCTCTGCCACACATCGTGCTGGGTATAGGATTTCTCTTCCCGCAGTGAGCCCGGCCACATGGCAACTTGTACGCGCAGGTCAAACCTATTATTTATTTATTTTCTATTTTTCTTCAATAAATTAGACAGTCGTGCATGTTTTTATATATTATTGTAAAATTCAGTTTGAATTTATCATCTATATTTATGGCCGTTTAATGGTTCAGATCAATTAATCTGACGAATTCAACATTCACTGTGTTGAATTCATCTGTTTAATGGTTGAAATCCCAACTTTTCAAGGCTTGTCTCTTTTCAGTATAGCAATCATTGCCCCTGGCGCGGGCCCAGCCTGTCAACAGGGCCCAATTTCATAGCGCTGCTAAGCACACGATTTTCTGCTAATCGAGCCTCCGTCTATTTCATGGGGACCGTAAGCAGTAAGCGCAGCAAAAGGCACACTTAACCTAGCGGGAAAATTTGCTTAAATCAGTGACGTAACAGTATAATCTCCATGCGCGCGCAAACGTTAGCACAAAAACGCCGTGAAATAGCGCTTAAGGTTAGCAAATTTTTCTGCTAAAGTTAGCACAACTTTTCCGCTAACTGGTAAGCAGCGCTATGAAATTGGGCCCAGATCACGAACGCCTATGTGAAACAGAAGAAATTATATACAAGTATCACAAAATACAAAGTTCAAAAGAATTATGTTCTCTAAATTTTACATCTGTTTTCAATTGCTATAACACGACAATAACTGCAACAAAGTGACGATAGTCAGAAGTGAAATCGCACCATTCAAAAGTTTGCGTACCTACAATTTTCATTGTGGTCGAGTCGTGCATGGTTAGAGGCTGCCTGACATGTACGGTCCACCGATCGCCAAGGCTAACCACTCATCCTGAACATAGGAGTGCATGTGACTAAATCTCTAAAAAAACACTGCGCGCGAGCTCATTAATATTTTGTGATCCCTCCGGTAATTTTGAATAGGAGGTCCCTGGGGCCTATACATTGGACTGATTGTAGAAATGTTTGTGGAAATCAAGAATTGGTGACCCGTGGCTTACAACTCGGGGGATTCCGTTCACAAAAAAAGACCAATACGTGGGTCTATTTGGCATAGAGGCGGGGGGCTACATTGATACCTGGGCCCAGAGCTGGGCCACCAGTTTAGGGGTGGTTTGTGTGGAGGGGAGTATAAAAACAAAAATTCATTCGGTCAACCCCCATAAATTTGAAAAGAAAATTGTTCTAGGAGTCTTAATCTTTGATTTCCAGTCAAAAAAATATGGCCACTCTACTCATGAGCGTCACCAGGCGGCGCTCTTTCTTTCAATTTTTGTGTTGGTTACAATAAGCGCCGTATTTATATGGAACCATAGAGGTTATTTTATGTCTGTGCCGTGACCAAAGATCACAGAGCGGCGCTCTATCTACGGCCTTTGCCGGGATACCGGCTCCACAACAAGGTATTATCTTGAATGGCCCGCTAAACGTTGAGGTTAAATATTTCATGAAAAAAGTGATTTTATTTGTTGTCATGAATGACATACTAAAGTTTCAGGTTTCATTTACAGAAATGTTGATTTTGATGAATAAAGTTAAGAAAAGAAAACCACGATTATTTGGTTTTAATCGTTCTCTTGTTCTACACTTGAACATGGAGCTATAAAAAGAACAATAGAGCCAGCTAAAGTTTCAAGCCTGTTTTCTCAGTTGTACAGTGTTAACTCAAAGGAATTAATCAATATGCAAACATGTCTTATCTGCAGAACAGCAGGGGCTACGTATATAGTGCAGGCTTTCCAACTCACTTTTACTTGTTTGCGACATATTAATACCCATTTTGTAGAGTATGTCATTGTTGGGTGCATGCAACGGAGAAAAATGAATTCACGTTCGGACCCAATTGCATCAAAAATACTCCGAATTGGAAGCTTCTGATCCGAGCCAGAGCTGCAATGCGGTATTTCTCCAGTTACCCATCTACACGGCCCTTAGAACTCTCTATACACAATAATTTGAGTATATAACGGGGTATCATGCTACATGTGTGTACTGTTTAATAGTGTAATGTTCACATTTTTGAACGACACGCGTTCCCGGTCTCGGCCCACCGCCCATACTGGGCGCTAGAGGGCGCTGATGCAGCTTTGGCGGGACCTGTGGGCGAGACCGAGCGAATTGTCTGTAGGTAGTCTGATTGGCCCGTGGGTATCCGGGACCAATTTCATAAAACGTGTAAGCACCAAAATTTGCTTAGCATGACAATTCTTCCTTTAAAAATAACAGGTTTACAAACCAAATTAATGTTTATTGTTTTTGACTGGTATTCAGCTGGATTTTGTTTTAAATAAAAAGCACGTGGAGTTTGACCCGGGTACGAGTTTGACCCGGGTACGAGTTTGACCCGGGTACGAGTTTGACCCGGGTACGAGTTTGACCCGGGTACAAGTTTGACCCGGGTACGAGTTTGACCCGGGTACGAGTTTGACCCGGGTACGAGTTTGACCCGGGTACGAGTTTGACCCGGGTACGAGTTTGACCCGGGTACGAGTTTGACCCGGGTACGAGTTTGACCCGGGTACGAGTTTGACCCGGGTACGAGTTTGACCCGGGTACGAGTTTGACCCGGGTACGAGTTTGACCCGGGTACGAGTTTGACCCGGGTACGAGTTTGACCCGGGTACGAGTTTGACCCGGGTACGAGTTTGACCCGGGTACGAGTTTGACCCGGGTACGAGTTTGACCCGGGTACGAGTTTGACCCGGGTACGAGTTTGACCCGGGTACGAGTTTGACCCGGGTACGAGTTTGACCCGGGTACGAGTTTGACCCGGGTACGAGTTTGACCCGGGTACGAGTTTGACCCGGGTACGAGTTTGACCCGGGTACGAGTTTGACCCGGGTACGAGTTTGACCCGGGTACGAGTTTGACCCGGGTACGAGTTTGACCCGGGTACGAGTTTGACCCGGGTACGAGTTTGACCCGGGTACGAGTTTGACCCGGGTACGAGTTTGACCCGGGTACGAGTTTGACCCATTTTCACCCACTTGTAACCCAATGAGAATTATAAAATCACCTATTTATTGGAATTTCCTGCTGCTAAATTTCTAGGTTTTGGTGTTGAAAAACGCCCAACATTTCCTATTAAAAGAGACAATTACTGGTTAAATAGATGTTCTACTTTTTTTTAAAACAACGTTTTTACACTGTATAAGTTCTGACTCACTGAAATTCTGAAAAAAACAAATAAAATGCGATGCCACCCCCCCCCCCCCCCTACCACTTCTAAAGAAATAAATGCGACGCCCTCAACAAGATAACCATAAGCGATGGCACATATGGAGCACCATAACAAACGCATGCGAAGTCGAATAATATGGCGACGACCATGGCTGAACAAGACACAGAAATAAAAGTGGGTCTTGAAAAGGAGGTTGCAGATAATGCTGAAATAGGTGCAGAGAAAAAGAAGAAGAGGAGAAAGAAGAAGAAAACAGGTATAGGAAAGAATGTTGCAACCTGACACCACTTTTTGTCTTCATATCAATCCCAAGGCAGGGGCGGACTGGAGCACAAATTCGAACGGTGGGACAACTCGACCCGTGGGAGTACACCTCGACTGGTGGGACAACTCGACCGACGAGACAACTCGACCGTTGAGATAACG
This sequence comes from Crossaster papposus, assembly GCA_037893245.1. Lineage (NCBI taxonomy): Eukaryota > Metazoa > Echinodermata > Asteroidea > Velatida > Solasteridae > Crossaster > Crossaster papposus. The sequence continues at coordinate 401,300 of JBAIAA010000335.1, read as the reverse complement.
GGAGTTTTCTTGTGTCGCATTGCAGGCACAAAATCTATTGTTTGCACATGAAACGGTGTAAACATGTATAGACCCGTGCACGTGGCATTGTTGCCAATGCCACCCATGCCCATGTGCTAATTTTTTTTAACACATTTTATTTTACGAAAAAAAAAGGCCATGTGTTTTCACACAACAATTTCTTACCATTTTACTCTAATACACATTGCTCTTTTACACCAAAAGCCGTGAAAATAGTACCTTCCGTTCCCAAGAAATTTGAAAAAAAAAAAGGTATAGTCCAATAATAGTGTAAACATGTTGCCTTTTTGGTTCCTACGAGATTGCGGAAACTTTGTTGACGGTGACCCAATCTTAAATGTTGAAATGACGGTAGTATGGCTTGAGAGATGTACTGCCGGGATGGACCAGACTTTAACGTGATCACGCGCTACCCCTAAAACTATGGGGCTCCTGACGCCCCCGTAGGGAGAAGCCCCATAGTTCGTTTTTAAAGGTTAACAACGTTAAACAATAGAAACCATGCACAAACTACGGGAAAATATTCCCAAACTTCTATTTGAGTATCAACTCACCCTGCTGTTGCCCCAATAAAACCGGTCGAATCTCGCCCAATTTCTGTTTAAAAAAAGGTGAAAACTATCCCCATTCTGCAAACGCGAAAGTTACAAGATGGTGGATAACTGTACCGTAACCCCAGCCGGGGTCAGTGCCGACCAATCACATGGCTTCTGTCAACGATGACTGGGCTGTTTTCCAAACCCTTGCTTCGGTTCTGTTTGGCTCTGGCAATGCGCATTGTTAAACTGTTTGAATGAGCCCTCGCAAGATGCAAGATTCAGTGCATGTATGTCACTGTGCACAAGATTTAATGGTGTTGTTTTCACAGGTTGACGAAAGTGAAAAACGCTGTTGAAATGTGTGCGCATGTGCTAAATAGAGCGAGTAAAAAGTCTGGTCCCCCCGGATGGATGGTTACGTCTCTCCAACCATATACTACAGTACCACTATTTCAACGTGAAAGATTCGAACCTGCGCTGTCCTTAAAACTTTAGAGAGATTTCATTGCAGTGTCCTTATCCACTCGACCATGGGCGTTCTTGCAGGAAGAGTTGATTTAGCGTCATATTGAATAAAGGCGAGGTCAAGGAGGGTCAAATGAATTTTTTAATATTCAGGTGGAAAGTACGTGTATATCAAGGGAGTTAGTTGCAACTTTGTTGAACCTAACCCACAGGGTTCTAGCCACGGTAGGCGGCGCCGGGCGGTACCGTCCAGCATTACAAATTTTCGCCCGGCACTTGGGTTCAAATTGGCTGTGCCGCCCGGCACAATTCCTTTTTTTTTAAATCTTTTTTTAATTTTTTTTTAAAAATCAAATTATGGGCACAAAAGAAAGAGAGGATATACAAAGTCCTGTTAATCATGTTCATGCAGTAATTTATTTTATTAACTTAGCTAGACTTTCACAGAAACATGCAAAAATGAACTGGACCCTCGATTCAAAACGGGTGACGCATAAACACGCCACGAGCAAGGCCGGAAATGTCTGTCAGCAGCGAGCAAGGCCGGAAATGCGTGGGTGTGCTTTGCGGTACTATCGGCCTGAACCCGCTTCGGATCGAGTTTTGTTAAAAATAATCACGCGCGTCGGCTCGGTGATGTTAAAATAATCCCGGGACGAACTGGTTAACAGCGGTCATCTCCCATCACGGTCATTAACACGCAGTGAAGACCGGGTTCTCAAACTGTTATTTCCATAAACCCTAATGTCCTAGGCCTTACCTTGGGCTAAAGAACTGAGTAACTACAGAATACGACTTAGTATTTTGTACTATTGGGTATCTCCATGACTGATGACTGATTACTGGGTGTGTAATGACAGCAGTATAGACACTGGCCAAATACTCGACTCGACTCGACTCGAATCACGAAAATCAGTGAAATATATAAATGGAATCTCAACCTGGTATATGTTTCTTTTTGATCTCTTGATTTTTCTTTTTACAGCATCTTCTGTCGAGGCAGAAGGGAATCGGCCTGTCACTAACGGAGAGGTAGACAAACTGACAGATGAAGTAAAAAAACAAAGCATAGAGGATGGTAATGAAAAAGCTGTTAGATGTTCATAGTATAAAGCTAAAGTTACAAATTATGTCAGGCCTTCATTTTAATAAATCTGAGGAGAGCTGTGCATCGCTCTCCTTAAATCAAAAGGTGAATTAAGGAGAGTGATTTTAAAATCGCTCTCCTTAAATCAAAACAATGAATTAAGGAGAGTGATTTGCTCTCGCTAACAAAACGCAAGTTTAAAGGCCCTGGACACTATCTGTAGTTACTCAAAATGACAACCAAAGGTGTCTATGCCTTTAATAAACACATACTCAAGAAAAGGAACACAACATTTACCAGTAGTTCAACTTTTGGTTAAGAGAATGATGGCGCTTTCCCATCTAGTGACATTTCTCTCTCTGTGACTTGTATTGCTTAATTAAGCGTGAATTAGTCTAGGCCCGTTATGTCCGAAATAAATTGAATGGGCGAACACGAAAGACTAGATGACCGTTGTTGGTATAAGATAAATCTGATGTGATTTTATTTGGGGGTGCGAGGAGAGAATTGTAATCGCAAATTCTCTTGTGTTAGCAATAGCAATGCTTTCGTGTCTTTACTGTTATGACACTCATCAGTTGCAGGTAGGTGATTCCATGGTGAGGAATCGGTTTTAACTCGCAAGGTGTGTGGGTTTGGTGTGGTACAATCAATGAACGTGAATTCCATGTATTTCGGTGATGTGCGGTGATGGAAAGATTTGTTGTTGTTGTTGTTGTTGTTGTTGTTGTTGTTGTTGTTGCTCTTGTTAAAATTGTAAGGAGCGCTTTTTTTGGCTCTCCTTAATTTTTTTAAGGAGCGCAGAGGAGCGCGAGCGTGAGCGCGCTCCTTTAAAATGAAGGCCTGTTATGTACAGTATGTATCTAATGCTGCTCTCACACTGTGGCGAATATGCTAGCGAATGTGCTTACGAATGGAAATATTTGACAATCGCTCAAACTACGCAACATTCGCCGTGTCTTCGTAAGCGTTGGTAACAAATTTGGAACAATTACAACCTCCTTACGAAAGATCAGTCAATTTAGGAAGCGCTTCCTAAATTTCAGCGAATGTTGTGAAGATGGTCATTCGCCGTCGATTTTCGTAAGCATTAGTAAGCCATTGGTAACGTTGGTAAAGCGTGCGTAAGCGTTGGCAACATTCGTTAGCTATTCGTAAGGCATTGGCAAGCGTTGGTAAGCATTCGTAATATATTCGTAAGATATTTAAGGAGAGGTTGAGGGACGCCCGAGGACGACCGACGGGTGACCGAGATGAAAATATTCACTATCCAATCGCAATTTTTGGATAAATTCACCGCGAAATTCAAATATTCATATTCGCAAGAATATTCGCCACAGTGTGAGAGCAGCATCAAAGTTTGCATTTTCTTGCATACAAGGCAGAGTGTTTCTGATTTAATCTTTTTCTTGCATATGCAGCAGCCCGCTTGCTGTTGTTTATTTGGACATGTTGTTCAGTTTTAAATGTGTGTGCGCATGTGTTACAAACAATAAGTCGATAAAAGTGTGCAATGATCTCTATTATACTTGATCATTCATTACTTAAATATCGATATCACCGATAGCACTTTTTTAATCATATCAAAATAATTTCAAAATTGAAGAGTGATATCAAAAGAGCGACAGGGGGTTCATAGAATTTCAAAAAACTGTCTAAAATACATAACAAACATAACAAGTTTTAGTTGAATAAACAACGTCTTTCCACCCAGATTATCTTTCACATTTCAATTTGGAAATTGTGCACATTTTAAATTGCCACTTAATGTACAACTAACACGTTAAGAAATTTCTAAATGAAAGCAGTCGAAAAAAATCGAAAAAAATCATATACCATACACGTGTATACTGGATTGGATTTCTGAGATATTCACTATTACATGTAAATATGATATTGACGGACCCTAGTTCCTCGTTGCGCGATGTCGTAGGACCTTTTCTTCTGGGAATCCTGAACATTAGAGAGTGCCACAGTCATCCTTGAACAAAAAATGTAGTTGTGATTCCTTTTGGTGTCGTATGTATGTGCACGTTTGACTATTCTTAACCCTAACACCCTAGGCTCTTGCACTAGAAAGCATACAAAACCTAACAAACTTTAACAGCTCACACAGGTTCAGTAATTTTTGGTATACACTGTACTGAACCCAAACCTGCCAAAATCCAACAGTTGAGGTTGTATTGAGTTGGTACAATGATAACTGCCCAGTATGCTTTAGTGGGGGACACGCATGGTGTACGTGTACATACATGTACACTTACAGTTGACCAGGAACTGTGCCGTAACCATGTGGCCTGGGTCACCCACGAATAAATGCCTGTGCATTCCCCAAAACTCCAACATTTTGACAAGTCTCGTGCCTTTCTGTCCTGAACCTCACAGAATTCAACAGGGTCTCCCTGGGCCCTTGGTAATAAGTCAGACAAAGTCCAACAACAAGTTGTTACGGTTTGGTACCAAACATGCCAAAACCTAGAAAAACCTGCGGAAGTTTTAATTTCCCGGTAGTTTCCTTTCCAGCCACTACAATTACAATTCACTGCTGAATAATTGCATAGTCTCACCCCGGTTCAGACAGTCATTCCAGAGCTGCGCTGAACCAAATGAGTGAATTATTAAAGTCTAAAGTCTAATGTCAGAAACGATTACAAGCAAGGCCACTGGATGGTGTAAGATCCACTGCTGGAGTCATTAGAACGTTGGAACACCTGTCTGAACTAAGTGTTAATGTGTACTTGGTTTTACTTGATTTTGTTTTGTTGTTTTTTCAGGTGAGGAAAAGGGCGCTGAGGGGGAAGGAGATGCCGAAAACAACAAAAAGAAGAAGAAGAGAAAAAAGAAGAAGGGTGGAGCCGGAGGTAGTCAGGGCGGAGAAGGGGAAAAGAGTGCGGAGAATGATGTTAAAGAAAAATCTGGAGGTAAAGTCAGCCAGACCCACCCTCCAACAGTCCCAGTCTCCCAGCTGTTTCCAGACAGAGTGTTTCCTGAGGGCGAGATAATGGAACACCCTGAAGTGGATGGGTAAATTTTGTTTCGTTTTCCTGTGACATTTAATTTTTTTTATAATTCTGTCTCTAACTCTCTACTAGCCGGTACGTTTACTATAAAGTAGAGGACCATGTCCATCATAATTCATCACCCACTCTGCTTCTTATATACCACCACTGACGTGCTTAAGGTTGTGGTGAACCTTAGGCCAAGTCAGTGTTGTAACCGAGACCAAGACTGAGACCAAGGCTTTCGAGACCAAGGATTTCCAGACTGAGACCAAGGCTTAAACCAAGACTTTCGGGGGCCGAGACCAACACTTGGCGAACGATCGACGAGCAAACCAGACGGCGAACAATCGACTGCTGGAGTTGTTAGAGCGACTCTGGAGCGACTTGATTTCAATTTGGTTAGGCACGACTGTGGAATGCCTGTCTGAACCGAGCGTAATACTTCGATCTTAACAACATCTTCTCTGAAGAAGATCTTGTTAAGATCAAAATATTACGCCCTCTTAACTTATTTGATGTGTATGCCGGGAAGACGGAATTCTAAGATGTTGATTTTATTTCAAACATTTTTCAGCATTCGAGGCATGTTCTCATTCAGTTGGTTACTTTTTAGTTCGCCACAAATATTTTTTACCTGAATATATCTGAATTTATGACATTTTCCAGACTTTCTCGCCTAAATACCCGATGGTGTTCGGGTCAACAGACTGTTTGAAAAGCTGTTCAACTCAAAAAGTGTACACTTTTATCTTGTAATTGAATTGTTTAGACGTTCAGCCACCTGGCGCACGACGAGTGAGGAGAAGAAAGCGCTGAACATGGCACACAATGATATCCACAATGAGCTACGACAGGCAGCAGAAGCACACAGACAGGTCCGCAAATACGTGCAAGAGTTTATCAAGCCAGGACTCACCATGATCGACATTTGGTAATTTTCTATGCTTGTTGGAATCCATTATACCCGTACAAAACGTGTCTGTTGTGATTTAGTTAATGATGTTTAAATCCTAATCTGAGTATCATTTGATGTTCAAGGAAGCATACAAGCTCCGCAAAAACAGTCTGATAATACGAAAATGCAATGAATTATCGCATATAAATTAGTTTTAGGGAGTCTAAATTATTTATCCTGGTATAACCCATAGGATGATTGCTAAAAATGTTCTAAAATGGGATCCTTATTTTGCACCACGAAAAATGTTAACAAAAATTCTGTTTAATCCTTACCTACATGTACCTGAATCCATCAAAATCCATTCCCTGTTTCAGTCAGTGCGCTGCCTTCAAAAAAGTGCTTTCCGTTTTGTTTTGCTTTGTATGCAATACGGTAAAATAAATATTCATGAGATTAGACCCCACATTACATTTCAAAATAAATTTTTATGATAATGGGTCTTTAACCAGTTTGCGCTGGGATTATTTTAACATCGCCGAGCCGAGGGGCGGGATTATTTTTAACGAAACTCGATCCGAAGCGGGTTCAGGCTGATAGTGCCGGGAAGCACACCCACCCATTTCCGGCCTTGCTTGCTGCTGACAGACATTTTCGGCCTTGCTTGCTGCTGACAGACATTTTCGGCCTTGCTCGTGGCATGTTTATGCGTCATCCGTTTTAAATCTAGGGGAAAATTTGCATTTATATACGTCAACCGGCGCGAACTGGTTAATGAGGAATTTGAGTCAAGTTGAGTCATTTGCCGGGAGCGAGGCGAGTCGCCAACAAATTGTGACACAGTTCGAGTCATTACAACTGTATACAACATGTGACCTGTTTCAACGAAACCCAGACAAAGTCACACAATGTGTTTTATTACAATGTACTCGTGAAGTCATCTTCAATCTCCCCAAATTTGAACATAATCTGTCACCCAGAAGTGTGTCTCTTGTCGATTTTGTGAAACAGTTGTGTATAGAAATAATGTGCTTTTCTGATCTTCAAAGCTGTTTATCTCATAATTCGGTTGTCGGGGTTTTATCACAAATCTTTCTTCAGGGGAGATAAGGATGGAGCACATATGTAAATGGTACATCATTTTAAAGCTGAGGACCTATTAAGAATTACAAAAAAATAAAAAAAATAAAAAAAAATTAAATTGTCAATTTGTCCGGGTTTCGTTGGAGCAGGTCACATATGGTATAACGATTACACGATTATGACAAGACAAACTTCTTGTTGACCTTGTCAGTGAGAAGCTTGAGACTACATCCAGGAAGCTCATCGATGAGAACGGTCTGGCAGCAGGGTTAGCCTTCCCTACAGGCTGCTCACTTAACCACTGTGCAGCCCACTACACCCCTAACGCCGGGGATTCAACTGTGCTGCAATACGATGACGTCTGCAAGATTGACTTTGGTACCCATATCAATGGTAAATTATTGAGTTTAGGCATAAAAAAAAAAAATGTTATGTTGGCGTAACCCGACCGACCCTAAAAATACGACCGACCCTGGATATTTTTTTTCCAAGGGACGAAATTTAATGATTAAAATCTATATAAATCTAGTTATAAATACGTTTGAAACCATTTCTGACCGTTTCTCATTGTTGTGTGTGTGGATTGTGTATATATTGAACCTGGACACGCTATCGTGTATCACTACCGGCTGAAACAATTAGAAAACATATCATTTTCATTGCTGGGAGGAAAAAAACAAAAACAAAAAAAAAAAAAATCCCGACCTACCTACCCTATTTTTTTTTTTATGCCTTAGTCCTATCGTTGCTGTAACTTCCCTGAAAGGTGTACATGTTAATGTATTAATGTTAATGTGCTACATACATGTAACCCCCGAGGACAGAAGCACACTAGGCAAACAATAGATCCTTTTTGTCCTTGAGCATTCATCTGTTGTTGAATTTTGACCTCTGGAGTTAAAGTGTACACATAGGGCCTTTTCGAAACCGTTGCTTCGTCTTTGGCTTTGGCTTCGCCTTCGAATTCCGAATTACGGAGAAGCAAATAGAAATGGAAGAAAATTGAAATAGTCTAACTTTTGGGTTTACATCACTCGAGTGAATGTTTCTGAAGCACAACAGACGTCAGAATGTGGCTGGAGATCTTGCAGTTGGGAGTCAAAAATCGCCTTAAGCCGAAGACGAAGACGAAGCCAGGGATTCGAAAAGGCCCTAAGTCTTTGGGGTTAGGCTATAGTACAGGAACAAAGTAAAACACAATAGGGTATCCTCTATCGTTATGTACAACACGACCGTCTTGTCCGTGACTCATGCAGACTCATCAGTTACATGGTACATAAGAAAGTTTTCAAAGTGTAGTTGTGTAACTGTTTATTTTTATGCCCAAACGGCGAAGCTAAAGTGGCATACTTCATTTGCCTTGCTCTTCCGTGTAATAATAATAATAATAATTCTGGTGCTGATGCTGATATAGCACTGTCCATCGTATCATCGATCTCAAAGCGCTTTACAATTGTTACCCTATTCATCAGGCCCTGGACCACGCGGCAACCGTTATAGGGGCTTAATCGGCCTTGATCCTCACAGGTACCCATTTATACTCCTACATGTAGGTGGAGAGAGGAAATTGTAGTCTAGTGTCTTGCCCAAGGGCACAAACACCATGTCCCTCCCTGACAAGGTTCGAACCTATGCACCAGCGTACATAAGTCGAACATTGTAACCACTGGGCCACGGCATTCTACAAACCTTACTACCAACCTTTATACAAATGCTACACAAACCGAAAACGCTTTGTGGACTCTCACATATGTGGATGTCCACACAAGGTTTCACTATCTCTGAAAAAGGACTTCGGAGGCAAAATAGGGTTAGGGTCATCTGTTGCAAAATAAAGGGAAACACCTAAGGGGGGGGGGGGGGGGGGGGGTGCAGACTAGAAATTTGGAGGTTAAATAACTTTCTGGAAGCGAGATATTTTCTGAGAGCGAATATTTAGACCGACAATTCTTAGCTACAAGATTACAGAGAAATGTTCACACAGGGTATGTAATGTTTGCTTCTATGCTCTTTAGTATTAGACCGATGATTGAAATACACAAGAGAACAAAAGTATGCTAAGAATCCTTAGAGGAAGGTATTTATGTCAAAGTTGGTCCTCGGTTGTTCGGGTAAGCGTTAGGTTAATGGGGTTGGGTTTACAGGGACCTATCATTTTGATTCATACTAGTACATGTATGAAAAAGAAAACTTTGTTTGAAGGAAAAATGATACCAATAACTACTGATTCAGTCCAGTAGTTTTGATTCCAGCGCCATTTTTGTGAACCAAAGTCAGGGGCTCTATTGATTATCACACAGAGTGAACTTCACTTCTTTTCGTACATAGCGCTATGGGACACTCCATCCATAGGGTTCGTGTGCTGATGAAAATCAGAAAATTATCTCGACCTAAAATGTTCAACATCTTCCTAATTTGTCGTCTTCTCCATTTTCTTTTTAATATACCCTAACCCAATACTACCTCTAAACTCCTTTACTGGAGACCCAAAATGCTACGGGACAGGAAAATGTCCCCACAAGTTGGTCAGCTTTTTCCAAACAAAAGAACCTGTCCCCACAACTAAATGTAGGTGTATGCCAGAACATCCAAATAACCGCCGACCTTGGTACACAAAAATGGCGCTTGTATAGGAACTACTGAACCAAATCAGGAGTTCTTAGTATCATTTTCCTTCTAACAAAATTTCCTGTACATACTGGTACAGTAGCAATGGTTTAGGTCCCTGGATATTGGAAGTTATGAGGTTGGTTTTTTTTTTTATATATAGTTTGTTATCACCCTGTATTACAGGAACAAAGAAAAATAGTTATTTTGTACATGGTAGTAGCTGACATGTTATCTGCTTAGTTCGTTTTTAGATTTTGTGTAGATCTTGTTTGTCAGTAAAAGACTATTTTGTTTGTTGATTTACTTGAACAGGCAGAATAATTGACTGTGCCTTCACGGTAGCATTTAATCCCAGATACGATCAGCTTCTTGCAGCTGTCAAGGACGCTACTAACACGGGCATAAAGGTACGTCAGTGAATAGTCAATCAGTGCATTGGTCCAATGAGGGCCACAAAGTGGGCTGCAAATTGGGCCGCAAATCAGTCCCCAAATCAATCCGAAATCAAACATCGTGTTTCTGGTAACCTGACCAACCACAGCAAATTCTTGTAACTTTATCATTGCCCGTATTTGCTTGTTTGCATACTTGCTTAACCAGTTTGCGCCGGAGGACGTATATAAACGCAAAGTTTTCCCCATATTCAAAACGGATGACGTATAAACACGCCATGAGCAAGACTGGAAAAGTCGGTCAGCAGCGAGCAAGGCCGGAAATAAGTGGGTGTGCTTCCCAGTACTATCGACCTGAACCCGGCTCGGATCGAGTTTTGATAAAAATTAAAATAATCCCGACGCGAACTGGTTATTACTTACAATCGCTACATGGACATGTATTTTCGGAAGGAAACCAATGTTGTTTTTTTCGCCGGTGCGATCCGTATACAAGCTCGCAGTTAACGAAAAGCACTACATCATGCATGCAGAAATGTTACTGGTTCCAGCGGCGCGTGCTACAATGGCCAAAGTTGAGGACAGAAACCAGTTAATTGCCGACATAGCGAGGTGCATTTGTTTAGCTCACCTATAAGTCGTCATGGGTAAAGGCAGTCGGGCTACGCTCAGTTCAGACAGGCGTTCCACAGTCGCGCCGAACCAAATGAGTGAATTGAGTCCGACGTCTGAAACGAATAAGGGCGACAAGGTGCGCGAGACGGCGAACAATCGACTGCTGGAGTTGTTAGAGCCACTCAGGAGTGACTTGATTTCAATTTGGTTCGGCGCGACTGTGGAACGCCTGTCTAAACCGAGCGTTAGCAACCAGAGCTGTGCTAAACAAATGTTCAACCTTGGACCATCAGGATCCTTACGTCAGACCTCGGAGCTAAATTAATTACCCCTGTCAACTCAGGTGAGCTAAATGAAGCACACAGCGTGATACAGCGTTGTGTGTGATACAGCGTTGTGTGTGATACAGCGTTGTGTGTGATACAGCCTTGTGTGTGATACAGCCTTGTGTGTGATACAGCCTTGTGTGTGATACAGCCTTGTGTGTGATACAGCCTTGTGTGTGATACAGCCTTGTGTGTGATACAGCCTTGTGTGTGATACAGCCTTGTGTGTGATACAGCGTTGTGTGTGATACAGTTGTGTGTTAACCCTCTGACGTGCCACCGTACTATTTCTGATAGTCGCTTCTCCATCAAAGGTCAAACAAATCTTATGTTATATGTATTCCTAGTTCAAAGCATGCCGAATATTGTGTGAACATATAAAGCCATAAAACCAAAACAGCTTGAGGGTATACACGAAATACAAGCGACTATCGGAAAATAGTACGTAGTATTTGGTGTATAAACAATATGGCGGCACGTCGTCGCAGCTTTTTGAGGTCTGGATTTCACCGCAAGACCTTCCCAAGCAATCAATCGTGCTATTGTTGTCTTGCCTTATTCAACAACACCAGCTGGTTTCTGGGTCTCTGACCTATCGATAAAGGGCTGTGTGAACATATAAAGCCATAAAACCCAAACAGCTTGGGGGTATACACAAAATACAAGCGACTACCGAAAATCGTAGTTAGGGGGTTGCCTGCAGGGTTAATATGCAGCATTGTGTGTTTCTGTAGCACGTGTGGTCCACACAGTGAATGCAGTGGACTACATGCAGTTATAATACACACTGCATATAATAAGCAAACAAAACGACTGGAGTTGGCCAGCGGGCCGTTGTGACTAACATTGAGAATGTTGGTGTGCACGACTGAAATGCCACGTTATTCTTTAGAATTTTTTTTTTTACATGTATATATTAAATAAGGCAATTTTGTGTGTGTCTATGTCGATAACCTTTGTGGTGCAAATGAAATATTAGTAAAAAATGTCTGCATGGTGAAACAAGCAGTAGCAGTTGCAGATTTACAAGCACTTTTTTGCCACTTGCTCCCGCTAATTTCTTGCCCTGATGCGAATATACAAAAGTTGTTCTTGGGACACTATCTATCTTTATGTTAACAATTAAAAACATACCTCAGTGGAAATATGTATTTAAAGACTGGTATTGATGCACATGAAGTACATTTGTGTCAAGAATCCAGAACAATGCAGTCCGTATCCTGTCTCGCACAAAGAAGTTCGAGTACATCACACCGGTCCTAAAGGCACTAAACTGGCTTCCCATTGAGCAACGCATAATATTCAAACTTCTTCTTATCACTTACCGGTCCATAAACGAATCAGCACCCCAATACATGCAACAACTGATATCAACATACAAACCTGTGCACCAACTCCGCTCCAGTGACGCACACTTGCTTGTGGTTCCATCTTCCAGGTTGAAGGCTTATGGGGACAGTTTTTCTGTTGCAGCCCCTCGTCTATGGAACAGTCTACCAATAGTCCTGAGATCACAACCAGATGTTGACTCTTTCAAAACCCATCTCAAAACCCACCTTTTCAGTCATGTATATCAGTAGTTTTCTCAGACCCAAGCGCAGTGAATAGATTTTCTAGATACCAGCGCTATACAAGTTTTTATTATTATTATTATATTAAAACCAAAAAACCCACCTTTTTGGGGCCTAGGAGGCAGGTATCGATGTGCGATTATGCGACATCGGGGAGAGAATACAGGAAGTCATGGAATCCTACGAGGTGGAGCTGAACGGGAAAACCTACCAGGTCAAGCCGATCCGTAACTTGAACGGTCACTCCATTGGCCAGTACAGAATACACGCTGGCAAGACGGTGCCCATCGTCAAGGGTGGCGAAGCTACCAAGATGGAGGTGGGTACTAGGGAACAACTTTATTGATACTTCTATTTTTATTTGCTTGTCTGCCTTTCATCGGTCAATAACTGTACTTGTTTTTTCTTTTGCTTATTTACAGTCACAATTTGAATTGCGACTGTGATCTGTGTTAAGGGGGCGTGCTCTCAGCCAGCAGATTGCAGCTACGCGCGTGTTACGCAGACATTTCCAAATGTGCGACTCTGAGAAGCACATTTTGAAATGGCATTTCTTTTTTTTTTTTTTTTTAAATGACAGCATGCCATGCGGAATAATTTCCCAGGGAGTTTAGAATCATTAATATCTTTACAACAGTCCTTCTGGTTTGAAAATCCCAGGCGTGTGAAAAAAGGCACACCTGAATTTTTGTAGGCTTGTGATTTTTCTAGGCGTGTGATTGTTCTTGACGTGTGATTGTTCTTGACGTGTGATTCTGTGTTCCAGGCCGGGACCGAACAATATGGCATTTTAAAACTAATATTCATCTTCTCTTCATCAAATTTTGTCACAAAATTAAGAAGTTTAATTATGTCGTAAATGTATGCCGAGGTGTGCGGTACAGCAGGATTCAGGCGTGCAATTATTCACACTTCTCGGGAAGCTTCTAGGTTTGCGAAGGCGTGGGGGTGCGATCGCAAACCTTAAATCAGAAGGACTGTTACAACAAGTATGCTTTTCAACAGTATTTGGTTTTGTTGCTTTTTTGATAGCTGCAAAAGGTATATTACCCTTTTAAGCATCTTATCACTTTTGAAGATGTGTGACAATTGACATTTTTCACTGATTCAACCCATAATATTGTTGTCCTCTACCCAGGAGAATGAGTTTTATGCAATTGAGACTTTTGGTAGTACCGGCAAGGGCGTAGTACACGATGACATGGAGTGTTCTCATTATATGAAGAACTTTGACGTGGGCCACGTACCCCTAAGGTAAACGAACCCCTAAGGTAAACGAACCCCTAAGGTAAACGCACCCCTAAGGTAAACGCACCCCTAAGGTAAACGCACCCCTAAGGTAAACGCACCCCTAAGGTAAACGCACCCCTAAGGTAAACGCACCCCTAAGGTAAACGCACCCCTAAGGTAAACGCACCCCTAAGGTAAACGCACCCCTAAGGTAAACGTGTTCAACTACTAAAGTGTTTCTGAGTTTAGCACATTTGTATTGATAGGGGTGTGAATTTACGGGTAGTTTGGGAACCGGGTACCCAATTAACCAGTTCGAGCCGGATGACGAATATAAACGCAAAGTTTTCCCCAGATTCAAAACGGATGGCGTATAAACACGCCACGAGCAAGGCCAAAAAATGTCTGTCAGCAGCGAGCAAGGCCGGAAATGCGTGGGTGTGCTTCCCGTAACCATCGGCCTGTACCCGCTTCGGTCGAGTTTTGTTAAAAATAATCTCGCCCCTCGGCTCGTCGATGTTAAAATAATCCCGGCGCGAACTGGTTAAAGCGTTTTGAGTTTAGCTCATTTGTATTGATAGGGGTGTGAATTTACAGGTAGTTTGGGAACCGGGTACCCAAATAAAAATGTTTAACCACAGTTACCCGTGAAAGAAACTCGACCCCAAAATTGAAATCTCCGAAGTTACTATTCAGCTTGTTCATGAAAGTCCCACGACAATACTGCCAGTGAGTCAATACAGCAAAATACAGTGAGCTATATAGCTTTAAGGTATAAAGTTCAACTTTCACAAGAGTCATAAACGTAAACTTCATTTTGTTTTCCCCTGTAGACTGGTTTCATTTCGAAAACTCCAAACAAATGACACAACTAGCAACACACGGAACATAATGATCACCTGAATGTGTTTTATAATTTTTTTTTTTACACAGAATGCCCCGTGCTAAGCTCCTTCTTCATAAGATCAACACCAACTTTGGCACGCTAGCATTCTGCAGACGTTGGCTGGATCGTATTGGGGAGACCAAATACCTGATGGCTCTAAAGAACCTCTGTGACACAGGTAATGTTGAACCTTAATTCTTACTTTGTTACCCCTTGGCACACCATGTTCAATATTATCAAGATTCAAACACTATTTAATATGTGACCCACTCCGCAAAAATGAGTCTGATGTCGTAAAATACAGTTTCCTATACAGGGCTGTATCTATCAACAAATTTGTTTCCAGTGGGTTCCTGTTAAGTTGTGACGTGCGACTTTTTTTTTTTCTTCACACGAACGCGCGTCCGTACTCTTTTTTTAAAGTCGCTTGTATTTCGTGTAATACCCCCATGCTGTTCGGTTTTATGGCTTTATATGTCAACACAGCCCTTTCCCACAGGCCAGACACCCAGATACCAGCTGGTGTTGTTGAATAAGGCAAGGCAACAATAGCATGATTGATTGCTTGGGAAGGTCTGGCGGTAAAATCCACACCTCGGACCCTTTATGTACACAGTGAAATGGGATACTCGTGGGGTAGCCTTTGCTTTGCAAAAAGCTGTGTCACCGGTTCAACCAGGGTTCAAGCGGCACTTACCATGTTATCCGGCTTGCTTTGAACTAGGAATACATGTAATATGAGATTTTGTTAAAGCAGGATGAAATAGTAAATCTTTTTTTACGGCGAAGCGACTTTGAAAAAAGTTTGGCGGCACGTCGCAGGACTAATTAAACCACACCTCTAAAGAGAGCACTTGCCAATTAACCAGAGTGCTTGCATTAAAACTTGTAGTGTTCATTTTCAGGAGATCCTCAAGTGTGATAACCAAATTGATTTGATGTGTAAATCCTTTAACCATAAACTGTATACAAAAACAGCTGAAGCATTGTAATACACCAGCTTGTGACCTCATAATTGTGTGTATATCCAGTACACCAGACCTGTTATTGAGTATGCGTCTCGCTAAGAATTACCATGTTAATTAGACCACTGATGGACTTTAATCAAAACACTAACTACGCAAACACTACGCAAAATCGCGTAATTTAAGAGGTTTTTAATCATCTGATTGCACTCAAAAAATGGGAATATGCAGAATAGAAGAGGACTTAGGCTTTCTAAATTAGGCAAAATCTCACAATTGACCACCCCTTCATAATTTGACTTGGGATGGCCATATCCCCAAATCACATTGTGCAACTTTACTCTCATATTGTGCAACTTTACTCTCATATTGTGGTGACAGGTCACATATGCCATTTGAAAATCATTATCCCTCTATCTTATTTGTTTTAATGTTTGTATTTTCTATTTTGTTATGTATGATTGTACAGTGCAATTCAACTTTAATACCAGTTGCCATTGCCATACAGTTCATTTCAACAACCAATTTGTAGATTTAAGTCACATTTCTTTTTGCTGATCTTTGTTTGGTTATTGCAGGTCTGGTAGATGCGTACCCGCCCCTGTGCGACACGAAGGGCTGCTACACTGCACAGTTTGAGCACACCATTCTGCTGCGACCAACCTGTAAAGAGGTGGTGAGCCGAGGTGAAGACTACTAGTCCCAAGAAATAAGCAGGGTTGTAGTCGACTCCCTGCAAGTCCGTTCACAAGTCCTCTCGTGAAGCCAGCTACAAGTCTTTTCATAAGGGCAGTCACAAGTATCTGGATGAACAATGACAAAGGAATGCTTTTGTCAAAACTCATTTGAATAGCTTGTGATTTGAATTGGAACTGGAGGACTTGTGATGGACTTGCAGGGACTTGCAGGGACTTGCAGGGACTTGCAGGGACTTGTGATGGACTTGCAGGGACTTGTGATGGACTCGACTACATCCCTGGAAACAAGGCAGTTAAAGATATTGCACTCATGCATATTGATGAGTCAAACAGGCTACTTTTATTGTGCCAACGTATCAGGGAAGTGGAACGTACGAAGTAGAACCCACAGCGTAGGTACTATCACTTAACCCAAACTACCCCAAACCCATCAAACTCCAACCCACAGCGTAGGTACTACCCCAAACCCATCAAATTACAACCCACAGCATAGGTACTATCACTTAACCCAAACTACCCCAAACCCATCAAACTCCAACCCACAGCGTAGGTACTACCCCAAACCCATCAAACTCCAACCCACAGCGTAGGTACTACCCCAAACCCATCAAACTCCAACCCACAGCGTAGGTACTATCACTTAACCCTAACTACCCCAAACCCATCAAATTACAACCCACAGCATAGGTACTATCACTTAACCCAAACTACCCCAAACCCATCAAACTCATCAAACTCCAACCCACAGCGTAGGTACTATCACTTAACCCAAACTACCCCAAACCCATCAAACTCCAACCCACAGCGTATGTACTATCACTTAACCCTAACTACCCCAAACCCATCAAACTCCAACCCACAGCGTAGGTACTACCCCAAACCCATCAAATTACAACCCACAGCATAGGTACTATCACTTAACCCTAACTACCCCAAACCCATCAAACTCCAACCCACAGCGTAGGTACTACCCCAAACCCATCAAACTCCAACCCACAGCGTAGGTACTATCACTTAACCCAAACTACCCCAAACCCATCAAACTCCAACCCACAGCGTAGGTACTATCACTTAACCCTAACTACCCCAAACCCATCAAATTACAACCCGCAGCGTAGGTACTATCACTTAACCCAAACTACCCCAAACCCATCAAACTCCAACCCACAGCATAGGTACTACCCCAAACCCATCAAACTCCAACCCACAGCGTAGGTACTATCACTTAACCCAAACTACCCCAAACCCATCAAACTCCAACCCACAGCGTAGGTACTATCACTTAACCCTAACTACCCCAAACCCATCAAATTACAACCCGCAGCGTAGGTACTATCACTTAACCCAAACTACCCCAAACCCATCAAACTCCAACCCACAGCATAGGTACTACCCCAAACCCATCAAACTCCAACCCACAGCGTAGGTACTATCACTTAACCCAAACTACCCCAAACCCATCAAACTCCAACCCACAGCGAAGGTACTACCCCAAACCCATCAAACTCCAACCCACAGCGTAGGTACTATCACTTAACCCAAACTACCCCAAACCCATCAAACTCCAACCCACAGCGTAGGTACTATCACTTAACCCTAACTACCCCAAACCCATCAAATTACAACCCGCAGCGTAGGTACTATCACTTAACCCAAACTACCCCAAACCCATCAAACTCCAACCCACAGCATAGGTACTACCCCAAACCCATCAAACTCCAACCCACAGCGTAGGTACTATCACTTAACCCAAACTACCCCAAACCCATCAAACTCCAACCCACAGCGTAGGTACTATCACTTAACCCTAACTACCCCAAACCCATCAAATTACAACCCGCAGCGTAGGTACTATCACTTAACCCAAACTACCCCAAACCCATCAAACTCCAACCCACAGCATAGGTACTACCCCAAACCCATCAAACTCCAACCCACAGCGTAGGTACTATCACTTAACCCAAACTACCCCAAACCCATCAAACTCCAACCCACAGCATAGGTACTACCCCAAACCCATCAAACTCCAACCCACAGCGTAGGTACTATCACTTAACCCAAACTACCCTAAACGCATCAAACTCCAACCCACAGCGTAGGTACTACCCCAAACCCATCAAACTCCAACCCAAAGCGTAGGTACTATCACTTAACCCAAACTTCCCCAAACCAATCAAACTCCAACCCACAGTGTAGGTACTACCCCAAACCCATCAAACTCCAACCCAAAGCGTAGGTACTATCACTTAACTCAAACTACCCCAAACCCATCAACTCCAACCCACAGCGTAGGTACTACCCCAAACCCATCAAATTACAACCCACAGCATAAGTTCTATCACTTAACCCAAACTACCCCAAACCCATCAAACTCCAACCCACAGTGTAGGTACTACCCCAAACCAATCAAATTACAACCCACAGCATAGGTACTATCACTTAGCCCAAACTATCCCAAACCCATCAAACAGCGTAGGTACTATCACTTAATTAGTTGGGTGACTATCACTTAATTAATTGGGTGGTACTGGAAATTAGTACCACAAGGTAGCTCCTGAACTCAACAATATGCAACAAATTATTTACACACATTTTGTAGGAGGGATTAGCTAGAGAATTTGTGAAATGTTGATGACGGAACTGAATACATGTACATATGAGTTCCATTAAGCATAGGAAAATAGGTGTGGTTTGTTTCGGGCAAGGAGTAAAAAATCATTTGTCCCTTGATTTTGGTTGATAATGACTACCTCCCTAGGTTATACAATGTAGTATTTTGGCTTGCCATCACAATTAGGGGTTGAGATAAATAGGAATAATGAAAAGTCACTTTTCCTATAGCGTTTTTGAAATTAGTTTTTGCCTAAAATTAAAGGTTACCATCTTAAATGTCATAGCAACATTAAAGAGCTTTGCATGTTATTTGTCTTTAATACTTTAAACATTTGGGTTAGATTGTTGATTTTGTTTACATGCAAAATGTGCCCATTATTTTAAGAACAAAGTTGTGACACGCCCCCATAAACTAACAAAATCTGCTCATTTTGACATGTAAATATTTTTTTTCTCGATTGGTCAATATAATGTCAAGTTGATTGTCTGCTTTTGCTTTCCCGCCTTGTACTTTTGTAAAACATGCACCCACCCTCAAAAAGACAAAACACTTTATTTTCTTTCTTTATTACGGTGTAGCATTTGGGTCAGCTGTCCAAATGTAAAAGAAAAACTCAAATTATCGAAATTAGTTTATGTTAACCAGTTCGCGCCGGGATTGTTTTATCGAAACTCGATCTGAAGCGGGTTCAGGCCAATAGTGCCGGGAAGCACACCCACGCATTTCCAGCCTTGCTCGTGGCATGTTTATGCGTCATTCGTTTTGAATCTTGGGAAAACGTTGCGTTTATATACGTCATCCGGCGCGAACTGGTTAATGAAACCTCTACCTTTGAATGCCATGGCTCCTCCCATAAAATGGCATCAACTGCTTTTGTTCTTGTTAATGTATCCATGTGTGATCCCAAAAGTTTCAAAGTATATATTCAAAAATATTCGTGGCCCCTGCAATCCCGCTGATCTGACTACATGCATGTGCGATTTGCCAACACCAGTAATCCCCTCAAACCCTCTTGTACAACCTCGCACAGTTCTGCTCTGCTCTGCCTCAACTTGGTTGCAAGTTTTGGCCCTGATTTGATCTCATTGCGTCAGTCAAGCATCATCTTTGTTTAATGAACTTAGCAAGGTTGAACAGATTAAAATTATGTTTGTGGTATATTAGAGCAACAAATATAAAGGTTTATGGACTAATCAAAAAATACTTTTCATGCTTAAAAAGAAACTGCAAAAAAGCAGACATTGCGAGTATTTACGTTTTATGTGATTTCTAGAACGTTACCTTTGCCCCTTTATAATGTCTGTATTTGTTATGATGTATGTGCGATCCATCAACATGAAAACTTGAGTATGTTTTATGCATGTGAAAGTGCAACTCCCTTTTTAACCAGTTCGCGCCGGGATTATTTTAACATCACCGAGCCGAGGGGCGGGATTATTTTTAACGAAACCTGATCCGAAGCGTGTTGAGCCCAATAGTGCCGGAAAGCACACCCACGCATTTCCGGCCTTTCTCGCTGCTGACAGACATTTTCGAACTTGAACTTGGCGTGTTTATGCATCATTCGTTTTGAATTTGGGGAAAACTTTGCGTTTATATACGTCATCCGGCGCGAACTGGTTAAAGGTAGGGTAAACCATTTGCAATGTGTTCATTTCTGTTTCGTTTTAAGCAGCAAAAGTGCTCACAATCTAAAGACAGGTGTTTGAAATTTTAGCTTCGTGAATGCTGTATATTCCGATTAATATTATTGGATCTCTATTTCAGTTCAAAATTTGTGGCGTCATATTCTGAACTGCGCTATGCAAATTTTTGGAAATAACCTTATTTTTTTATATATTTTTTAATTACAGCATGTCAGAAGGAATAAATTGAAAAACAAGTTATTTCAAGAATAATTTGGTCGGTTCTGTTTTTAGAAAACTGCAATTGGTATACTCCACCTTCAAGGTTCATTTTCTGTATAAAGTTGCAACTAAGTTTCTTGTACAATTTTGGCTCGTCTGCAAGCTTTTTAATTTAGATTTTTTTTTCCCTAAATTTTTTGAGCATGTTAGGTCTTTTTGGACATTCTCTGATTTGTCAATTTTGCTTACATGTATTTACATTGAAAAAAATATATATTGCATTTGTTTTAACATGAATATGTAACATCCTTTGTACACAAAGCAATGCTGGATACTAAACTGAACAAAAATATAAACGCCCCAAAATGGTTATTTGTGTTCATCTCTGCCAGTGAGGAATTGCTCAGTGATGCAGTGATTCCACCCACAACACAGATGTGGGTGGAATCACTTCCTCACAGAGATGGACACAAATGTTGTTTACAAATCAAGACAAAGGACCTTTTTGTGGGCGTTTATATTTTTGTTCAGTGTAATTCAGTTATCGTTAAGAGACTTTATTTCCAGAGACCGTTTCTGTATTAATGAGACTAGAATAACATGTGTTATAAGGAAAACTTTCAAATAGTTCAATCCGTTTCTATAGTTTCAAGGCCGTTTCATACCTCGCATGAAAGTAAAAGAGGGACAACCATGACGTCAATGATTGATTGAAGTTGGCATACCCTGACGAATTCGCTTCTTGCTTGAATTTGCGTCAAATATAAGACTTTAGACATCATAAGTTGACGACAGGTATAAAAACAAAAGGAAAAGCCTGAAAGATTGATAGTTAAGTTTTTTTTTAATGGAACGGTGCCAATGATTTTTCCAATTAACAGAAAGAAAAACAAATCCTTTTATTCTTAAGCTTACCACTCTACAAAACACATACTGTATATGTTTGGAATTTACTAAACATGCGCATAAAGTTATACTATTCATTTTACGTAGATGTTTCCTGTTCAGTTATTAAACAAGCATGATGATAAAAACCCGAATGAGATTATAGTTATTTCTTAGTCCTTAATTAACGCTGTTCTGGCAGCTTGTACGTTCTGCGTATAGTGCGCAACATCGCACAGTATGTGGGACGCGCCCGCCAATGAGTTGTTTACGTGTGGGACCATTTTGGGTTGAACTATAAACTTATTTAGAATAAATTTCACAGAGGTCGTTGATCAACACATGTTATTGTCTTGTTATATGATTTCTGGGGTTGAATACCAGGGAAATCATGTGCAACTCCTCCATAATGGTCAAGTCTTTTTAAACAGTTGAACCATGGAGGTCTATTGCTGATCGCGATCCCAAAGTATAGCGCAAAGCATGATGGGTAGACAAAGGGAGCTGTTTTGCAACTAAACCAAGCTTTTCGGCCCGGTATGCCTTCTCAGCAAGCTCTTTGTGCTTTTCATTATTTACTACAACACCTCTGGCCCTCAAATACGATGAGAGTTGGTCTTCTTTTTAGATTTAGGAATTTTGTTGACATATTTTCGAGTGGTTCGCCATGCGCGCGATGATCCCTTTCTTGCATCGCGCAGGGCGCCACCTGTTGAAATCAACCGATCGACAATAGACCTTATGCACAGTCTAGTCTTATCTTGCTCCACAGTTAATGTAGTCTAGCCATTGATCTCCATTGTAGACCCTTGTGTTATTTCGGCGCCCGCGCGCGCGCAGATTCGTTAACGCTCTCTCTTTTTCAAATCCCGGCTTCGTGTGCGTTCTGGTCCCACGCATGCGTAGTTTACAAAATGCAGCTAGATCCATATTCGCACTGGAGCCGGCGTTTGACAAACGTACATGATTTTGGATTCGCTCAAGGGTCTAGACAGGGGGGGGCGGAGGGGGGCCCAAGAAAGTGCGCCACCAACGTTGAAATGTATCTCATTCGTTCTTCCACGCTCATGAGCCACACATCTCACACAGTAAATACGTATAGATCGCTGCCGCGAAGCGCTCCATTGAAACACGTACAAATTTGCTCCGTGTATCGCTCTTCGCATTTAGTGATTCATACAACGTCTGCAAAGCCAGGTACGCAGGCACGATCTACACGGATTTTGTTTGGGGCGATGTCATTTTCTGCCATTTTCGTTCGAAAACAACACGATAAAACGCAAGGGGGTCACAGGCAGATTTTTTTTTAAATTCAGTATATCACTGCTACATCCTTTTTTAACGTATCCATGGAAAAAAATGAGTGGGGTCAAAGCACGATTTTTCACAATTTATCGATTATTATTGCCCTTTTTAGGGGAGGTATTTGTTAACGTCGTTTGAGTATTTGTGCACAATCTCCACGCGCATCAACGGTACGTCAACGCTTAATTTTTTCGACTGCTTTTTTCATTTTCAATACAATTTTTGTCATTGGATGATAAACATTAAGGTAAATAACAACCTTGTACAACTACAAAAGACAAGATGTTAAGATTGGATGCCAAAAACTCTTTATTTTTCGAGTGAGAAAATTGTTTCCCCCTATTTTGAGAATGGACGGTACCACAGCGTTTCGCAATCACAGCCTCGAAGGGCCCCCCTCCGCCCCCCCCCCCCCTGGGTCTAGATTTAGTCAATCCATCATCACCACTGATCTCTACAAACTGGATAGGTCGAGCGGCTCTGCACGTGAAGCCATTGGCGGCCATATTGGGATATTAAAAACATTGCAGGCGTTTGTATAGCGCACGACCGAGAAAACTCATTTAATATCACAGGAAACGAATCCAGTTTGATTAGGAAAATTAAGTTAAACATGATAACACCCAAGAATGAGATGTATACGCCAAGTTTAAATATTAAAAAGCCCTATTTTCGGGAAAAGATATGAGACAAAAAGTTTGTTTTAACATTTCCAACATCATAACCTTATGCACAAACCATAGGAAAAGGAAAAACGAGGTTTTTTTTGATCAAGGAAATTCTTAAATTGTTGGGTTTAATTTTATATCCAGACACTAAAAAGTGCCAGTTTTATAATAAAATAAATTAGAAAATTTCAGTGCGCGCACGTGCGATCACTGCATTGTTTTGAATATCCCAACATGGCCGCCGGTGACTTCACGGCTCGCTATCCCATCAATGTACGATCGACCTATCCAGTTTGTAGAGATCAGTGATCATCACTCACCAACCAGTCCTGAGTGATGATGGTTTGTCGCGATAGCGCCCTCTCCTGGCTGCGGATTAAGCAACGTCTCCCCAAGACAAGGGTCCAGCACACTGACCTCTACACCTGGACGGACCATTGTCCATATTCTGCTGCACTAACACTTGAAGTCGGCGCGAACTGGAAGTGCAACATGGCGGACCCGCGACGTCACTGCTGTGAGCCAATGAAATGTCCAGGTGTGGAGGTCAGCGGATTTATTCTGTACATTTTGTATTTATAAACATTACGTAATACGTATCGTACCAACACCTGGACATTTCATTGGCTCACAGAGTCACGTCGTGGGTCCGCCATGTTGCACTTCTCCGCATGTCGACTTCAAAATGAAACAATGATGATCTGTCCATGTATAGAGGTCAGTGGTCCAGCACAAGTTGGCAAGCAATTTTTAACTTTAACCTTAGTTTTCGACGATTCTCCCTCGCTTTTCCGAGGGATCCAATCAGCGACCGAGTTTGAGCCTCATCGTGAATTATTCATTATGGTACACAAATACAAAGGAGATGTCGGCGGGTGTATACACAAGACAGTGTTTGTGATGGCGACTATGTGCACGTATGCATTGCGCGAAATGTGCAGACTTCTAATAGCATTGTGTGGCCGATCTTCCGAGGCAGTGCTAGTGCAAGCTACTGCAGCCAACCGGCGCGGCCTGGCCGCACCGTACCCGTACCCGTACCGATCTTGTCGAGTCCCGCTGCAGCATCCATGGAACCCCAGTTTGCGACCCGCACCCGTTCAATTTCTGTGTGCACATGAGCCCTCTCCCCGTCTCTACTCGCAGCGGGTGAGCGAGGCCGGACATTGGTGTTAACGGCAAAAAAAACACTGGCGCGCATCTAGCCGCTCGTTGGTATCAGAGGTGGCTCCGATCCGTTAACCAACGTATGATACTCGGACTACCTGGCATCGAGGTTCGATAAAAAATCCCGCGCCTGGTGGACATGTGGTCATTGAATTGGAAGAAATGTCCCCTCCATTGCCAGTTACCCTTTTATTGCAGTATATCTGGATGAATGTTTATGCTGTTAATGACCTTGTGTAAGA
Source organism: Crossaster papposus (assembly GCA_037893245.1). Classification (NCBI taxonomy): domain Eukaryota; kingdom Metazoa; phylum Echinodermata; class Asteroidea; order Velatida; family Solasteridae; genus Crossaster; species Crossaster papposus. Next base: position 376,187 of record JBAIAA010000335.1, on the reverse strand, counting down.
ATGTTAGTTGGTTGGTTTGTCCAGGGAGCTATATGGTTTGTCCAACCAAGTTTTGGGTGTGTCCCACATTCATATAATCTGATATATATTATATATTTGTATCTCCATATAATCTTGAATTTTTTTGCTAAAACAAATCAGAGGAAAGAGGCCAGGAATCGCCTCAGATTGCACCAATTTTTTTAAGAAACCACATTTGTGCAATGGTGCCGTGTGCCGTCAATTTATGGGAATAATCGTACACTACATTGAACGAAAACGACTCGGCGCGCATGCGGGGGCGAGTAGCTATTTGAGCTATGCTTGGAATGTCCTCGCAATTTTACGGGTTCACGTAGACTTGATCCCAGTCGGGATTATGTGGTAACATTGCTCATGGTCATCCACATAGTGCGCCACGCGTCACGTCCACGCTCATCAGTAGCGCGCCCTCATGCGCCGCCCATGCTCATGTGTGGTTCAGATATTTACTGCACTGACATGATGACATCACGTTGATGCCGATCGCGGAACGACAACCAGATGAGGGCGCCCTTTATCTAAGGCCAACAAAGCATTTAATTAGTTCGGCCGGATTGACGAAAGCAAATTGGTAGTCTCAACTCCATGGTAAGTCCGACTTGGGTCAAGTCTAGGCTATACGTGACTCTTGCGCCAAGACCGTGCCAGGGGAACGAATCTGGCGATAATTTAGGGCGCCCTCAATAAGCCTGGACATAATACCGACGCGTCGCGTAACAAAATGAACAGCTAGTTCTGTCTTGGATTATAGTGGTTACTGAGAAAATACGTAAGGAAATCTCTTTATGCAGGGTCCCCGGTCCCTTGGTTTCTCCCCCACTCCCAAATTTGCAATGTTAACCGATTGGTCTGGTGCCCAAACACGAGCCTCATTCCTTCCGAAGCAGCCTAAAAAACTTAAACAGCTAGGAAATTCACAAGGTACAAAATTAAAGTCCCCCTTGAATTGAAAGTTAACACTGCGAATGGGAATGGCAAATTATATGAAAAGAATTCTTTATAAAGGCGTGAAAAATGTTTACAAAATAAGAAGGAATTATCTGCTTAGAGAAAAAATTGTGGAGAAATTCCTATTCCCAGGTTAACTTTTAAGTACTAGAATCAGAATCTGGCAAATAAAAACCTTAAAATAAATTGGGAGAACTAAATCATGGATTTGGTTCTTGTCACTCGGTTTATTAAACGTCATAGGTCATTGGAACCTCTCTTTTTTGAGCCGCAATATACAAGCAAACCACAAACAGCAAACTGAGCAATACAAAATAAAATTACAGTCTGGGCCAAATTTCATAGCAATGCTTAACAGCAAATTTTGTGCATCTGTCATTTCATAAAGACTGGATTACATTAAGCACAAGAAAAGCCTGCTTAACCACAAAAGAAAAAAAATGCTTAAGGCCCCCACAAAAAACAAAAAACATGTTGAGCATCCTGCCTTTTTGAAATAAAATTAGGAGGCCCTTTTTTTTTTTTTTTTTTAAATGGTTGTCCGACACATTGTTCAAGACAACGTTTCGAGCTATTTTTTAAGATGGTCTCCAACAGACGTACGTACTGATGGACTGTTACCAAGGCATGTACACAGTGATTCTAGAGTCTAAAAATAAGATCTTATTTTTTTATTTTTTTCACGCTAAACATGATTTTTTTTTTTTTTTTTTTGCCTAAATAAAAATCGGTGACGTAACAATATAGTGCGCGCAAGCTTAAAGTTATATTATACAATTAGTCAGTTGTGCATTTTTATCGTTTAAATCAGGAAAGATTCTCAAAATCTAAAGAATGGTGCTTGACAACTAACCTGGCGAGGTTTTAGCTCTGTGAATACTGTAAATTCTGAGAAAATAACACTCAAAGATTTAGATTTTGAACCAATAACTAATGGAATTTTCCAAAAGTGCGTCTCTGAGACGCACTTTTAGACTAATTTTTCTTTAAAATGACTGCATGCCAGAAGGAGTAATTCCACAGGGAGTTAATAGTGTCATTAATATCTTTACATCAAGTAAGCTTTTTAACAATAACTTGGTCGGTCACTTTTTTGGATGGTTGCAAAAGGTATACTTTCCCTTTAAGCAGGTCCACGCCATGAAACATGACAGAGTGATAGAGTAAGCACAACCTTTCTGCTTACAGTTAAGCAGCACTATAACATTTTGTGTTTATACACTATTTTTAAGCCCAAGTTTTAAATATTCAAATATTTAGTGATAAGGCAGTTTCAAATATTAAATACTGAATTAGTGGAAATTGAACAGCCCTACATTCATTGCTTCTCCCCACCCAGGAGTATTGAGTACTTGCGAGGGTGGAGATGGTTGTTATTAGCTTTGCACTAAAACGGCAGCATTGAGCTGTATACTCCGGAGCCAAGATGATATTTGGAATGTTTCGTGGGTCAAATGAAATGAGCAGGAATAACAATGACAGCACCTTGAGTACCGGTCCTGGTACTGGTAGATAGTGCGCTAATAATAAGAACTGCCTATTATTATTATTATTATTATTATTATTATTAAAATAGTCCAAAGATTGCCAGCCGGCAATCGCTGAAAATTGATGCAAAATTTGAACACGTCCCAAGGATGTACGTTATATTTTACAGAATTGCCCTATTGCAATATACAAGCAAAATAGCAACACCAAAAACATTCACCTAGAATAAATGGTTGGAACATCCCGTCTGTCACAGAATGAAACCATTTCTTCCTTCGCACGAACGTTAAACATTCATTATTTGTTTTGATACAACGCCTGAATAAATCCTCCTCATCTGATTGGTCAGAGCGCGACCAGTGGTGTGACGTCCAAAAACATTCGCTGTGAGATTTTCCGAAGTTGAAATGTGTTCACTTTTGCGAATTTGTAGCACAAAAACTTGCACCGATTTCACAAAGTCTTAAAAGAGCATTTTTAAAAATGAATTTGAACTGGCACCGTACTAAATTAAATGTTTTTTAAATACAATTGGCTAGGAAAACCTATATTAAACCACGAGGCTCCTTTTGACAATTGTGCATAATTCGACTGTCATGTACGGATATCACTGTCACAATCTCAGTTGTTTTGGCATCCGCTGTGATACTAAATAGAGTCACTGTTAATGCTGCTGGCATCATAGTGGCCGAAATCTAGTTGTACTCATCGAGTAGAAGGTTTAAAAAAAAAAAAAAAACCCTCCCAAAAAAAAATGGGGATCACCACCCAAAACATCTATCCAGATTGAAACAACAACTTAAACAAATTGTTCAATTTAATTTTATATTATGGTGTATTTTAACGAATTATCATGCTGCAGGTTCCTGTGCCATATTGACCATTCAAGTGAGTGGTGGAACAATCCTCAAACCACCAGGCTCCATGTTTCTCTACTGCACAATTACCCGAATCAAAATAATCATTGTCACGATCTTTTGTTGAGAAGGGAACTCCTCCGTGGAGATTAAGTGAGTCACCTGCATTGCTGCTGGCATCGTAATGACCAAAATACAGCTTGTACTCGCCAGCGGATATTCGGAAATCTTCGTACTTTGCCCATGCCGTGGTGCCGTTCCAGTCTTCTAAGTCAACTCGTAGCTCCCATGATCCACGTGATTCATCAGGCGTCAGTGTCACCAAGTTGTCATAGCCCAACCAGAACTCACCAGACAGATCGCCAAAGCCAGACTGGTAGTCGGCCCAGTCACGGTAGAAGTCCACGCTGCCATCTTGTCGCCTTTGAAACACGATCCATCCCCCGCCGTCAGTTTCCATGTCACAGTAGACACGAAGACCGTCATTGCCAAATCCCTCTGGGTAGATTGTGTAGATACCGCTTGAACGATAACCAGCATCTAAGAGCATCTTGCAACTTCTGTAGCGATTGAAGGAGCTGTCAGCCAGTGAGTAGAGAGGTGTGTCCTCATCTGCATCAAAGTACACGCTCCCTTGAGTTGCATCGAAGTAGTCGGGATGCTGCCGTCTTGTGGCATGGTTCAACTCGCACATTTTACTGCAGTCATTAAAGTTAAAAGACTTGCAATAATGATCCATGCTGCATTCACGTCCGCAGATGACACGAGATCGTACAATTTTGGTTGCAAACGCAACCCCTTTTAGGGCGCGATTTTCTGCGGCATAAAAAGCATGTTTCCCTGCATATGAAGTTTCATACCCAGAGACAGACGAGGTAGCTTCCTGACATATGATGAATATTATGTGAAATAGTTGCAACCCAATAAATGTCAGTTTCGCCATTGCTTCCATTACTTAAAAGATTCGTTGAAATCAGAGGGCTTAACGTCGATCTCAGTTTGTTTTATTTGTTTTTGTATAATGTGCGCCACACAGTTGAAATCACGGAAAGGAAATCTAGCGATTTGTCGTGTCTGATTGAACTATCCACAATGGTTGTTCATCGACTACAAGTCAAGCCGTAGGCCTACTGCTTTCGGCTGCTGTCCTCTCTATACGAATGCTAGGATGCTCCTGTGATAACGAGGCCTGACGATGGTGGGACTTGGTAGAGTTTACAGAAAGGAATGAGCTGAGGCAGACGACGTGTATCTCTCATTCTCTCTGATTGGTTATCCAAGTGAGTACGTCATTCACGTCAGTGACTAGTAATTGGTCAGTATTCCCGCAGTTACAAACCGTAGCCTTTGATTGGCTGATGTTTTATCGTAAGCTGGTTACCTCATCGGTCTGTAAGATTCTGGATAAACGTTAAGCGCTGCAGGCACGGACAATCGGGAGATTGCATATGCGTTCATATCAATTTCACGCTGGTTGATTCCATTCTCAAAGCTTGAATGAGAAATTAAGTCAGAGAAAAAGTTGTCTATTAAGAAGAGTCTTTACAATTATTAAAGCTTTACAAATCACAACACGAACTGTCCACAATATTGATTTAGTTGACCAGTGAGTCTAATGAGATTGACAGGTAAGTCTCTGGTTACTATGCCAACTCCTTCTACCGAAGGCCACGGGCCGATTACGTTCAAAGAAGAACGATTTATACCAACAATGAATTGACAGCCTGAAATATAATAAAGTCGCAAATATTATGAGTTGCGCTACAAAACAAAATCTAGACTCCTTTATACTTATGACAAATGAACAACTTACATCATTGCCATCACTCTCCAAAATATAACATTTAACTTAAATGCTTTTTAAGTGGATTACTGTTTTATATCACTTGAAATTATATATAAAACCTTAAAATAAATTGAGTGAACTAAATCATGGATTTGGTTCTTGTCACTCGGTTTATTCAACGTCAATATTGAGCCGCAATATAAAAGCAAACCACAGAGAGAAAACAGCAAAAAACAACAACCAAAATAACAGTCTGGGCCTATTTTCATATCAATGCTTAATTAAAGGTAGAATACACCATTGGTAATTGCTTGAGTTATCATGAATGAGTGGATTTGGGGGTTTGTATTTTATAGTAAATATCGTTTAAAGGTAGGATATACCATTTGCAGATATCGAAATATCGCGCTGTTTAGTAATTCACCAACATGCAGTACTGACCTTCTAGCTTCTAGACTGGTTTGGCGCGCGTGTCCTTGTCATTTGACTCTCTGAACACCCACAGCGTTAACTTACACTGTAAAGCGTACTTATAGTTTGTATAAAACGAGTTGGACGGCAAACTAAGAAAACGATGTTCTAAACGTTATGCTGTCATTTCCTTTCTGGCAAGAGAATCGGTGCTTACCACATCAATAATACAACTGTTATTGACTGCGACAAAGCTCTTGTTTATCTGGGACAGGATAATAGAAGAACATCAAGGGTTGGGGCCAATTCGATAAGTTTCTTCATTCTAAACAAGGACTGAATGTTCCAAATCACTTTATAAAATCTGGTAAACATGAAAGGTTTGAACGAAAAGGTCAAAACAGAAACTCGGAGAATAATTGCGTGGAATAAGAGAACAATGTGAGACCCTGCCAGTGACAGTAGGGTTTCTTCCCGTTGATAATGGGGTCGATGGTGAACATGATTATAACAATGCTAGAGTCAGACATGAAGACGAAATCCGAGTGATGAAGATAATGAGGGTGACTATGCCATACTAGGTTATAAATATGTACAATTATGAAGACAAAGATGAGGTAGAAATAAATGAAGCTGGTCACTTTGAACAAAATGGGCGAAATTACGCCGGGAGGCGTACTCTATCGTCCGTGACATTAAGAGCTATAGAGCGAGAAGCCAAGTCTCCAGAACATGTGCGGACAAAAGCTTATATGACTCTTAGAAAACGGGTCTATACTTTCAAGAGAAGGAAATCGCTAAACAACGGTGCACAGCGGGGGAAAAGAAGACTTTTGTTTGGCTTTGGCGATGAGCATCACAGAAAGTACACACAGGATAGGGGCCGTAGACCCACGATTGAACGGCAAACTTTGCACTGATGATGTCATAGATATTTTGAAAAACATTTTAGTAAAATCGAATGGAAGAAAAATTAGCTTGTACGAAGAAGTGTTAAATGTTTCCGTATGTCAGCAGAACAAAATTCTGCAGACGACAAACACCATGAGCACTGATGAATTTGTCTCAGCCGTGTCAACAGTGAAGTCAAAACATTTGCGCCCGCACCCCTCCGTGGCTTTCTCGCCCCCCTTTTTTCTCTTGTCAACAGTGAAGTCATAACATACTGCAAATTTGCGCCCGCACCCCTCTTTTGCTTTCTCGCACCCCCTTTTCCCGAGTGCCGACAGTGAAGTAAAAACATACTGCACATTTGCGCCCGCACCCCTTTTTTTACTTTCTCGAACCCCTTTTTCCGAGTGCCGACAATGAGGTCAAAACATAATGCACATTTGCGCTCGCACCCCTCTTTTGCTTTTTCGCACCCTTTTTTCCGAGTGCCGACAATGAGGTCATAACATACTGCACATTTGCGCTCGCACCCCTCTTTTGCTCTTGCCAACAGTGAAGTCATAACATACTGCACATTTGCGCTCGCACCCCTCTTCTGCTTTCTCGCACTCCTTGGTAACACGAAGTATGAATATCATTCCCGCTCCGTGTACGGAAAAAACAAAGCACTTGCATATTAGTTTGTTCAGTGTTGATTGTTGTCATATTAAAAAAGGTAACAACTGCTGTGACCAATTCGAGAAAAATAATTACGAACAAAAGCAGTGGAGCTACATTCGGTAATAAAGGCATCTTCCTTTCAGTGGTAGTCTGAACAATAAGCACTCCTCCTAACGACAACAAGAACAAACCTAGAGAAAACAAAACACTTCCAATATTTGGTTCAGTTGCTTGTTGTCATATTAAAAAAACAAAAAAACTGCTGCGACCAATTCCACGCTCTTTGATATTTACTCAAAAAATCGGAACAATACGCACTCCTCCTAACGGCAACAAGAACAAACCTAGAAAAAACAAAACACTTGCAATATTTGGTTCAGTTGCTTGTTGTCATATTAAAAAAACAAAAAAACTGCTGCGACCAATTCTACGCTCTTTGATGTTTACTCAAAAAATCTGTTATGAAAAAGGTAGTAGAGCTACCATTAAGTAAAAAATGCTTCTTCACTTTTAGCGGCAGTCTGAACAATAAGCACTCTTCCTAACGAACAAAAGAAAAAATCTACATGTAGCGATACTGGGTTAGTTTCAGCGACATATTGTTGCATCAATGGTTTTAAAAATGCATACAAATAAAGTGAAGGCTGCAAGATAATTACTTCAAGTTCCCAAACCTTCATTGAAGGCATAACATTACAAATTTCAAACACAATAAACAATATATATTCCACCCCCCCAAAAAAAAATAATAATAATAATAATAATAAATAAACCCTTATTAAAGTTAGATTTGTTTTGTAATTTTACAACATGACTCGAACATGCTAATAAAGATATTTTTTATCAACAGTATTACCATAACTTAATAACCACTCCTCTAAACAAATATTAACAAGAAAACTCTCACAACACTGATATATTTGGGAGGGGTATATTGTTACTTTTCTTGCTTAACAGTATATAAACTACCTGACAAATGCTGTAAAGGGATATCCTTTACAAATCAAGTGCTCAGCAGTGCCATAGAATCACAATTTACCTTCAAATAAGCATGGAGGATTCTTTCTTATTCCTCCATGGTTCTGCACTGACGTGACCGAAGTGATAAATGCTTACAAATCTCGTGAACTGAACTTAAAGGTAGGATACACCATTTGCAGACATCAACAATATTTACTACCGAATTATTAAGAAATATCTTACTTTCCTTCTTATTCCTCCATGCTTATTTGAAGGTAAATTATGATTCTATGGCACTGATGAGCACTTGATTTGTAAAAGGATATCCCTTTATAGCATGTGTTCTGCACGCAGTTATACCTGTGTATTAGTTCTGCACTGACGTGACCGAAGTGATAAATGCTTACAAATCTCGTGAACTGAACTTAAAGGTAGGATACACCATTTGCAGACATCAAAAATTTGAAGGTAAATTTTGATTCTAGGCATCCAGCAAAATGATCGCGCTAGATATTCTGTAATTATTCCGAAAAATATAATTTTATAAAAATAAATTCGCGATCGCCGGATCGCCCCGGAACAAGACTAGCCAAAACCTAGCTTGCTGGAAAAAATTCGCGTCAAAATATTTGCGACTTTGGGGGCAAGTCGCGAATATTGACGTCAAATTTGACGTCAATATTCGCGACTTTTGGGGAAGGTCGTGAATATTGACGTCAAATTTGACGTCAATATTCGCGACATAGAAAGTCGTGAATATTGACGTCAATATTGACGTCAATATTCGCGACTTTGAGGAAAGTCGTGAATTTTGTCGCGAATATTGACGTCAATATTCGCGACTTTCGGGGAAAGTCGTGAAATTTGACGCGAATATCGACGTCAAATTTGACGTCAATATTCACGACTTTTTGGGAAAGTCGTGAATATTGACGTCAAATTTGACGTCAATATTCGCGACTTTGAGGAAAGTCGTGAAATTTGTCGTGAATATTGACGTCAATATTCACGATCTGCGTCCCTTCAGGGCCACCATAAGTATCACACCATATCGTATTACGTGTAGGTACATGTGATAACATCATAGACATGGAGTTTTTTCCTCCATGTCTATGGTAACACGAAGTATGAATATCGTTCTCGCTCCGTGTACGGAAAAAAACAAAGCACTTGCATATTAGTTTGTTCAGTGTTGATTGTTGTCATATTAAAAAAAGGTAACAACTGCTGTGACCAATTCGAGAAAAATAATTACGAACAAAAGCAGTGGAGCTACATTCGGTAATAAAGGCATCTTCCTTTCAGTGGTAGTCTGAACAATAAGCACTCCTCCTAACGACAACAAGAACAAACCTAGATAAAACAAAACACTTGCAATATTTGGTTCAGTTGCTTGTTGTCATATTAAAAAAACAAAAAAACTGCTGCGACCAATTCTACGCTCTTTGATGTTTACTCAAAAAATCTGTTATGAAAAAGGTAGTAGAGCTACCATTAAGTAAAAAATGCTTCTTCACTTTTAGCGGCAGTCTGAACAATAAGCACTCTTCCTAACGAACAAAAGAAAAAATCTACATGTAGCGATACTGGGTTAGTTTCAGCGACATATTGTTGCATCAATGGTTTTAAAAATGCATACAAATAAAGTGAAGGCTGCAAGATAATTACTTCAAGTTCCCAAACCTTCATTGAAGGCATAACATTACAAATTTCAAACACAATAAACAATATATATTCCACCCCCCCAAAAAAAAAAAATAATAATAATAATAATAAATAAACCCTTATTAAAGTTAGATTTGTTTTGTAATTTTACAACATGACTCGAACATGCTAATAAAGATATTTTTTATCAACAGTATTACCATAACTTAATAACCACTCCTCTAAACAAATATTAACAAGAAAACTCTCACAACACTGATATATTTGGGAGGGGTATATTGTTACTTTTCTTGCTTAACAGTATATAAACTACCTGACAAATGCTGTAAAGGGATATCCTTTACAAATCAAGTGCTCAGCAGTGCCATAGAATCACAATTTACCTTCAAATAAGCATGGAGGATTCTTTCTTATTCCTCCATGGTTCTGCACTGACGTGACCGAAGTGATAAATGCTTACAAATCTCGTGAACTGAACTTAAAGGTAGGATACACCATTTGCAGACATCAACAATATTTACTACCGAATTATTAAGAAATATCTTACTTTCCTTCTTATTCCTCCATGCTTATTTGAAGGTAAATTATGATTCTATGGCACTGATGAGCACTTGATTTGTAAAAGGATATCCCTTTATAGCATGTGTTCTGCACGCAGTTATACCTGTGTATTAGTTCTGCACTGACGTGACCGAAGTGATAAATGCTTACAAATCTCGTGAACTGAACTTAAAGGTAGGATACACCATTTGCAGACATCAAAAATTTGAAGGTAAATTTTGATTCTAGGCATCCAGCAAAATGATCGCGCTAGATATTCTGTAATTATTCCGAAAAATATAATTTTATAAAAATAAATTCGCGATCGCCGGATCGCCCCGGAACAAGACTAGCCAAAACCTAGCTTGCTGGAAAAAATTCGCGTCAAAATATTTGCGACTTTGGGGGCAAGTCGCGAATATTGACGTCAAATTTGACGTCAATATTCGCGACTTTTGGGGAAGGTCGTGAATATTGACGTCAAATTTGACGTCAATATTCGCGACATAGAAAGTCGTGAATATTGACGTCAATATTGACGTCAATATTCGCGACTTTGAGGAAAGTCGTGAATTTTGTCGCGAATATTGACGTCAATATTCGCGACTTTCGGGGAAAGTCGTGAAATTTGACGCGAATATCGACGTCAAATTTGACGTCAATATTCACGACTTTTTGGGAAAGTCGTGAATATTGACGTCAAATTTGACGTCAATATTCGCGACTTTGAGGAAAGTCGTGAAATTTGTCGTGAATATTGACGTCAATATTCACGATCTGCGTCCCTTCAGGGCCACCATAAGTATCACACCATATCGTATTACGTGTAGGTACATGTGATAACATCATAGACATGGAGTTTTTTCCTCCATGTCTATGGTAACACGAAGTATGAATATCATTCCCGCTCCGTGTACGGAAAAAAACAAAGCACTTGCATATTAGTTTGTTCAGTGTTGATTGTTGTCATATTAAAAAAAGGTAACAACTGCTGTGACCAATTCGAGAAAAATAATTACGAACAAAAGCAGTGGAGCTACATTCGGTAATAAAGGCATCTTCCTTTCAGTGGTAGTCTGAACAATAAGCACTCCTCCTAACGACAACAAGAACAAACCTAGATAAAACAAAACACTTGCAATATTTGGTTCAGTTGCTTGTTGTCATATTAAAAAAACAAAAAAACTGCTGCGACCAATTCTACGCTCTTTGATGTTTACTCAAAAAATCTGTTATGAAAAAGGTAGTAGAGCTACCATTAAGTAAAAAATGCATCTTCACTTTTAGCGGCAGTCTGAACAATAAGCACTCTTCCTAACGAAAACAAGAAAAAACCTACTTGTAGCGATACTGGGTTAGTTTCAGCGACATATTGTTGCATCAATGGTTATAAAAATTCATACTAATAAAGTGAAGGCTGCAAGATAATTACTTCAAGTTCCCAAACCTTCATTGAAGGCATAACATTACAAATTTTAAACACAATAAACAATATATATTCCCCCCCCCCCAAACAAAAATAGTAATAATAATAAATAAACCCTTATTAAAGTTAGATTTGTTTTGTAATTTTACAACATGACTCGAACATGCTAATAAAGATATTTTTATCAACAGTATTACCAGAACTTAATAACCACTCCTCTAAACAAATATTAACAAGAAAACTCTCACAACACTGATATATTTGGGAGAGATATATTGTTACTTTTCTTGCTTAACAGCAAATCAAATTGCAAATAAACTACCTGACAAATGTTTCTATTGACCCAATCCTCTAAATTCATTCGCGCAGTTTAGAGGACTTTAGAGGATTTTAGAGGATTTTGGTTGAATGGCAAAAAGTGTCAGTTGGGTCGAGGTCGTAGTCTGTGCACAGCATTCTTTAATTTTTAGTCGAGCCTGCATTATGCTCAATATCATCCACACTGCTTCTGAATGTCATTGGTACGGACTCGACCCATTTCAGTTATAGGTGGAGGATTTAGGCAGGGTTTACCCCTCCATACGACAATTTCAAGAAATGTTGGTTTTAGGGGATCGAGGATAAATTCAATTTTAAATGTACATGTAGATGTACATGTAGATGTAGATGTACATGTAGATGTACATGTACATGTACATGTACATGTACATGTACATGTACATGTACATGTACATGTACATGTACATGTACATGTACATGTACATGTACATGTACATGTACATGTACATGTACATGTACATGTACATGTACATCTACATGTACATGTACATGTACATGTACATGTACATGTACATGTACATGTACATGCATACTTCGTGTACATGTACATGTACATGTACATGTACATGTCCATGCATACTTCGTGTTACATGTATCATAGACAGGGAGGAAAAAACTATGTCTATGGTGTTATCACATGTACCTACACGTAATACGATATGGTGTGATACTGTACTTGTGAGTTGTATCATAGAGGAATTGTACAGGCGCGGATTTAGGGGGGGCTGCGGGGGCACCCCCCGGGTAAAATGAGTAAAAAAAACTTAAAAAAACGGGCGGTGGGGGAAAAGAGGGGGAGGTGAGAGAAAAAGAAGGAAGGAGGATCGGATCGGATGATCTGCTGTGTCTAATTTTTGGCATAAAACTATAATGACAAAAAAGGGTTATCAATCCATGGAACCCCAATTTGCGACCCGCACCCGTTCAATGTGTCCATGCACATGAAGCCCTCTCAGGGTCTCTACTCGCAGTGAGAGATCGAGGCCGGACATTGGTGTTATCCACAGAAGACAACCTGAACCCGCCTGGCGCGCATCTAGCCGCTCGTTGGTATCAGAGGTGGCTCCGTTAACCAACGTATGATACTCGGACTACCTGACATCGAGGTTCGATAAATAATCCCGCGCCTGCATGGTGGACATGTGGCCATTGATTGGCAGTATACTGTCCCCTCCTTTGCCAATTACTCTTTTATTGCAGTATATCTGGATGAATGTTTATGTTGTTAATGACCTTGTGTAAGATTGTTAGTTGGTTGGTTTGTTCATGGAGCTATGGTTTGTCCAACCATGGAGGAATAAGAAGGCAACCTAAGCTAGGACATTGTCCGAAAGCTCATCAGTTTTGCTATATCCAGTTTTGGGCGTGGCCCACATTCATATATAAACTTATAAATATTATATATTTATAATATATTTATAATCTCCATAATTCTCCATTTTATCCCCATATAATGTTTAAAACTGTTGCTAAAAAAATCAGAGGAAAGAGGCCAAGAATCGCCTCAGATTGCACCACAAAGCATATAGAATCCAAAATTTCCCGTGGCTCTTAAGCGGGCCCCGGACCCCATGCCGTAAAGGCTTCGCGCCCCGCGCTCACATTTTCCAATTTCGGGTGTGCCCCACATTCATCAATAAATGTACATGTATATGTAATATATATTTCTATAAAATTTATATACAATCTCTGTTATAATCTCAATAATTCTCCATTTTATCTCCATATATTTATTTTACATTTTTGCAAAATAAATCGGAGGGAAATGGCCAGAAATCGCCTCAGATTGCACCACAAACCATATAGAGTCCGAAATTTGCCGGGGCCCTTAAGCGGGCCCCAGACCCCACGCTTCGCGCTCACATTTTCCAGTTTTGGGTGTGCCCCACATTCATATATAAATTTATATATAGTATAGGCCTATATTAATTTTTATATATAAAATGTGTTCTCCATTAAAATTTACATAATTCTTCATTTTATCTCCATATCATTATTAAAACTTTTGCTAAAAAAATCAGAGGAAAAAGCCCAAGAATCGCCTCAGATTGCACCACAAACCATATAAAATACAAAATTTCGCGGGGCCCTTAAACGGGCCCCGGACCCCACGCCGGAAGGGCTTCGCGCTTCGCGCTTCGCGCTCGCATTTTCAACTTTGGGGCGTGCCCCCCGTCTAAAAAAATCCTAGATCCGCGCCTGTTGTAGGCCTAGAATCATACTGGCCTCATGTTTACGGCATACGTAGGGATTATATACTATATAGGGGGCCTATCCCCGTGTTTCAAATTTCGGTATAAAATACTTGTATGTTCTCATCGAAGACGCAGTTAGTCAGGATATTTTGACACTTGGCTGACCGATGATTAAACCAAAGAGAAATAAAAAGGTTCCTCCCTGAATAAACAAATGACACATCAATCCTCAGTGTGACTGTCGCATCTAATTCAACAGAATGACATGCACGAATTAAATGATAAGGCAAAACGGACCTTGTTTAATACCTAATATATATCCCCTTGAATAACCATGCAATATAACCATGGAGGGCCTTCTTATTCTTCCATGGTATAACCAACACAACATAAGAAATCATATAGTATAGTACATTATACTAGTTACATGCAGTTACAGACAATGTGAAAAGGACACACTCGGTTGTGTTTAGATTTCGAACAGGTTACTCAGGCGTGTATTGTTTGACGTAGTGTGTCCTCCCTGTACTATGCACGCCAGTTTAGCAATGACTTGCGAAATAAGCTTGCTAATAACTTCAATTTCGTGTGTCATAGAAATTAGCCTAAAACATAATTGGTGAATGTATGCGTATCTGTCAGTGCCTTTTGATGTCTTGCAGTTTCACTGTTTCCTATAGTAAACGATCTAGGGCAGCAAAGCTTTCTGGAGAGTATTCCCTTCGGAAACTATTCTGTGCGTTTAACCCAGAGATGTCTTCATCTACCCGATTGTCATAAGGGATGCTCAATTTCACAAGTCTCTTGTTTCCGCCAAGCCTTTTTCTAGTTGTTTCCCAATGGTTCTCTTCAATATGTAGAGCGTCGCTGCTCGATGTCTCTGCAACTCACTTTTATTGCTGTCTCATGCTTTCTTCGGCGGCAAGTTGAGTACTACGAAATACGTTTTCGACAAACGAAATTTATAGCCAACATCTGCCTGTTTAGGGGTTTCTAAGATTCGGGAACTCCTTCAGGATTGACGGTTTTTTTCTGTCACCAATGCGCCGGAAAATATGCACAGATGCTTCACACTCTCCATTTCCTTGAATTGTTAGTGTATCGATAAAATGGAATATTTCACTTTCATCTGTTTCCAGAAAATTGCCACAGCTCACAATGCAGCTCGCCCATATATATATGTGCCACCTCATTTAATTTGGTGTGATCCGTAAGTTCAAAGTTAGTATTGTTGTGCGAATTGGGTAATTGTGATTGACGTTTTTCTTTAACGGGTGCGTTACGGCCTTTCCGAAAACGATCATGTGCTTGTCTCGGCGCTCATGCTTCGTTCCGATCGTTATTATTATTATTTTCTTTCGGCAATGAAATGCCAGAAACACCGGGGCGAACCCCTTCTCTTTAGCGATAAGTGTGACTGGGTTCTTTTACGTACGTGTTTATCGTGTTCACGAGTCGTACATGGCGTTCTGATCGCCTGGTATTAACTCGTATTCACTGCATCAGTGGTGAACTCGAGGTAAAATGTTGTTCTCCATGTTCACGACTTCATAAACGAATTAAATACTCGCGCATGCGTGTTGGTTCACGTACGAGTTCTTGTGCGATAAACAATGTCCTTACCGCACGGCGAACTCGACTGTGCGCGTACGTCGTGGCGTTTGGAATGCAACCTTTTGTGCAACATGGTGAACGGTGAACACGATTAACAAGGCGCGATTGGAACGCATCATAATGAGCGCCGAGACAATTCCAAGCACATCCGTGCAGTGAGTTCGCAAGCGGGAATAGCCGGTTAGCGGAGTGTTTGAGGAAAGTCGTGAATATTGACGTCAATATTGACGTCAATATTCGCGACTTTGAGGAAAGTCGTGAATTTTGTCGCGAATATTGACGTCAATATTCACGATCTGCGTAGTCCCTTCAGGGCCACCATAGATAAGTCAGCACGTTACGATCATACTCATTTATCCCCTGTGCTTACTTCTCCTGATGCCGGTCCACCAACAGAGGGCACTATTACCATATTTTTTCATCGCATTTATGACAAAATGTGGCTGATTTCAGGACCTATTTTCAATTACTATATAGGGAAAACTAAACCTAATTGGGCAACCGGATCAACAAAGATTGGAAAATAATTTAATTTGAAGATTGTAGCAAGTTGTTTTCGTCAGATAGGGATGATTGACTGAACTGAGGGGAAGTTTTAATTATATCTCTGAGCACTCACATGGGACTATAGTATATATCTTTTTGATGTATAGGCCTACCACCGCATTACAGATATTCGTTATTATTATTATTATTATAAATAAATGCAACAGGCAACTGTACACTTTTTAAATACATTTTATTTGACCCTATTTCTTTCATCATGAATAAGTATAATAAATATACAATCTAATCGATATGTTGGTTTGAGTACAGTAGTTGTACGATGTACTGTAGGACAATTTTGCCGCACGCGCCCCGTCGCCGTGGAAATCCTGGATTCTACTGGTACCTTGTAACGTAGTCACATATCCTACAATCTTGCACCAGTACATCACCAAAGAACTCAGCACACAGAATAAAGTCGGCGAAAATGTGAACCACTGCGCAATGTTGCGCATGCGTGTTGAAGCGAAATTTCCTATTCGGAGAAGTGAGGACCCCGGAGAAGTGAGACCGCCACACCGGTGTTTAACAAACGTACATGATTTTGGATTCGGCTCAAGGGTCTAGTTAGTCTTTGGGCAATCCATCATCACTCACGAACCAGTCCTGAGTGATGATGGTTTGTCGCGATAGCGCCCTCTCCTGGCTGCGGATTAAGCAACGTCTTGCCCAAAGACAAGGGTCTAGCACAAGTTGGCAAGCAATATTTAACTTAAACTGATAGTTTTCGACGATTCTCCCTCGCTTTTCCTAGGAATCTAATCAGCAACCGAGTTTGAGCCTCATCATGATGGTACACAAATACAAAGGAGATAACTGTGTGTATACACAAGTGTTTGTGATGGCGACTTTGTGCACGTATGCATTGCGCGAAATGTGCAGACTTATAATACTAGCATTGTGTGGCCGATCTTCCGGGGCAGTGCTAGTGCAAGCTAGCTACAGCCAAACCGGCGCCGCCTGGCCGCACTGTACCTGTACCGATCTTGTCGAGTCTCGCTGCAGCATTCATGGAACCCCAGTTTGCGACCCGCACCCGTTCAATTTCTCTATGCACATGAGCCCTCTCCCCGTCTCTACACGCAGCGGGAGAGCGAGGCCGGACATTGGTGTTATCCGCAAAAAAACACTTAACCTGCCTGGCGCGCATCTAGCCGCTCGTTGGTATCAGAGGTGGCTCCGATCCGTTAACCAACGTATGATACTCGGACTACCTGGCATCGAGGTTCGATACAAAATCCCGCGCCTGGTGGAAATGTGGTCATTGAATTGGAAGAAATGTCCCCTCCATTGCCAGTTACCCTTTTATTGCAGTATATCTGGATGAATGTTTATGCTGTTTATGACCTTGTGTAATAATGTTAGTTGGTTGGTTTGTCGAGGGAGCTATGGTTTGTCCAACCTAAGCTAGGACATTATCCGAAAGCTCATCTTTTTGGCGACAGTTTTGCTATATATATTTATATATTCTCGCATGTTCCAGTTTTGGGTGTGGCCCACATTCATATAATCTTATATATATTATATATTTTTATCTCCATATAATCTTGAATTTATTTGCTAAAAAAAATCAGAGGAAAGAGGCCAGGAATCGCCTCAGATTGCACCAAATTTTTTAAGAAACCACATTTGTGCAATGGTGCCGTGTGCAATTTATGGGAAACCGCGCGTGTTACATAATCGTACATCGCGCGCATGCGGGGGCGAGTAGCTATTTGAGCTATGCTTGGAATGTCCTCGGAATTTTACGGGTGCACGTGACTCTTGCGCCAAGACCGTGCTAGGAGAACGAATCTGGCGATAATTTAGGGCGCCCTCAATAAGCCTGGATATAATACCGACGGCGCGCCGCGTAACAAACGAACGGCTAGCTCGGTCTTGGATCAAACCTAGTGGTTACTGCGAAAATACGTAAGGAAATCACTTTAGGCAGGGTCGCCGGCCCCTTCGTTTCTCCCCCACTCCCAAATCTTCTATACCCAGCACGATATGTGGCAGAGGGGTATACCCCCCTCTTATCGCTATACTTTATACGCACTTAACCCTTTTGTAACCTAACCCTGCACCCCCCCTTGAAACCTAAAAGGAATTCCTGAGATTCCGGGAACACAATGGTCAACCGACAAAAGAGGGGTGGGGGGGGGGGGGGGGGGGGGGGGTTTCTCTGCCACATATCGTGCTTCATATGTAATCTTCAATGTTCACCGATTGGTCTGGTGCCCAAACAACTCCCGAAGCAGCCTACAAAACTATACCCAGCACGATATGTGGCAGAGGGGTACCCCCCTCTTATTCCTATACTGTATACGCATTCAACACTATTGTAACCTATCCCCCCCCCCCCCCTTGAAACCTAAAAGGAATTCCTGAGATTCCGGGAACACAATAGTCAACACAAAAGAGGGGGGGTTTTCTCTGCCACATATCGTGCTTCGTATGTACAAAACTGAAACAGCTCAGAAATTTACAAGGTACAATAAGCCCCCCTTCAATTAAAATTTAACACTGCGAATGGGAATGGTATTATTGTATGAAAATAATTCTTTATAAAGGCGTGAAAAATTTTGCCCACTTAATAAATAAGAAGGAATTCTATGCTTAGAGAAAAAAGTGTTAATAAATTCCTACTTCCAGGTTAACTTTCAAGTACTAGAATCAGAATCTGGCAAATAAAAACCTCAAAATAAATTGGGAGAACTAAATCATGGATTTGGTTCTTGTCACTCGGTTTATTCAACGTCATAGGTCATTGGAACCTCTCTTTTTTGAGCCGCAATATACAAGCAAACCACAAACAGAAAACTGAGCAATACAAATTAAAATTACAGTCTGGGCCAAATTTCATATCAATGCTTAACAGCAAATTCTGCTTTAAGATGGTCTCCAACAGACGTACGTACTGATGGACTATTACCAAAGCATGTACACAGTGATGCTAAACTCTAAAAATAAGATCTTATTTTTTAATTTTTTTCACGCTAAACATGATTATATTTTTTATTATTTTGGCCTAAATAAAAATCGGTGACGTAACAATATAGTGCGCGCAAGCTTAAAGTTATAGTATACAATTAGTCAGTTGTGCAATTTTATCGTTTAAATCAGGAAAGGTTCTCAAAATCTAAAGAATGGTGCTTGACAACTAACCTGGCGAGGTTTTAGCTCTGTGAATACTGTAAATTCTGAGAAAGTAATATTCAAAGATTTAGATTTTGAACCAATAACTAATGGAATTTTCCAAAAGTGCGTCTCTGAGACGCACTTTTAGACTAATTTTTCTTTAAAATGACTTCATGCCAGAAGGAGTGATTTTACAGGGAGTTAATAGTGTCATTAATATCTTTACATCAAGTAAGCTTTTTAACAATAACTTGGTCGGTCACTTTTTGGATGGTTGCAAAAGGTATACTTTCCCTTTAAGCAGGTCCACGCCATGAAACATGACAGAGTGATAGAGTAAGCACAACCTTTCTGCTTACAGTTAAGCAGCACTATAACATTTTGTGTTTATACACTATTTTTAAGCCCAAGTTTTAAATATTCAAATATTTAGTGATAAGGCAGTTTCAAATATTAAATACTGAATTAGTGGAAATTGAACAGCCCTACATTCATTGCTTCTCCCCACCCAGGAGTATTGGGTACTTGCGAGGGTGGAGATGGTTGTTATTAGCTTTGCACCAAAACGGCAGCATTGAGCTGTATACTCCGGAGCCAAGATGATATTTGGAATGTTTCGTGGGTCAAATGAAATGAGCAGGAATAACAATGACAGCACCTTGAGTATCGGTCCTGGTACTGGTAGATAGTGCGCTAATATAAGAACTGCCTATTATTATTATTATTATTATTATTATTATTAAAATAGTCCAAAGATTGCCAGCCGGCAATCGCTGAAAATTGATGCAAAATGTGAACACGTCCCAAGGATGTACGTTATATTTTACAGAATTGCCCTATTGCAATATACAAGCAAAATAGCAACAACAAAAACATTCACCTAGAAAATATTGTTGTAACATCCCGTCTGTCACAGAATGAAATCAATCTTTCCTCCGCACGAACGTTAAACATTCATTATTGTTTTGATACAATGCCTGAATAAATCCTCCTCATCTGATTGGTCAGAGCGCGACCAGTGGTGTGACGTCCAAAAACATTCGCTGTGAGATTTTCCGGAGTTGAAATGTGTTCAGTTTTGCAAATTTGTAGCACAAAAACTTGCACCGATTTCACAAAGTCTTAAAAGAGCATTTTTAAAAATGAATTTGAACTGGCACCGTACTAAATTAAATGTTTTTTAAATACAATTGGCTAGGAAAACCTATATTAAACCACGAGGCTCCTTTTGACAATTGTGCATAATTCGACTGTCATGTACGGATATCACTGTCACAATCTCAGTTGTTTTGGCATCCGCTGTGATACTAAATAGAGTCACTGTTAATGCTGCTGGCATCATAGTGGCCGAAATCTAGTTGTACTCATCGAGTAGAAGGTTTTAAAAAAACAAAACCCCCCTCCCAAAAAAAAATGGGGATCACCACCCAAAACATCTATCCAGATTGAAACAACAACTTAAACAAATTGTTCAATTTAATTTTATATATGGTGTATTTTAACGAATTATCATGCTGCAGGTTCCTGTGCCATATTGGCCATTCAAGTGAGTGGTGGAACAATCCTCAAACCACCAGGCTCCATGTTTCTCTACTGCACAATTACCAAAATCAAAATTATCATTGTCATTATCTTTTGTTGAGAAGGGAACTCCTCCGTGGAGATTAAGTGAGCCACCTGCAGTGCTGCTGGTATCGCCAATATACAGCTTGTACTCGCCAGTGGATATTCGGAAATCTTCGTACTTTGCCCATGCCGTGGTGCCGTTCCAGTCCTCTAAGTCAACTCGTAGCTCCCATGATCCACGTGATTCATCAGACGTCAGTGCCACCAAGTTGTCATTACCCAACCAGAACTCACCGGACAGATCTCCAAAGCCAGACTGGTAGTCGGCCCAGTCACGGTAGAAGTCCACGCTGCCACCTTGTCGCCTCTGAAACACGATCCATCCCCCGCCGTCAGTTTCCATGTCACAGTAGACACGAAGACCGTCATTGCCGAATCCCTCTGGGTAGATTGTGTAGATACCGCTTGAACAATAACCAGCATCTAAGAGCATCTTGCAACTTCTATAGTTATTCAAGGAACTATCAGCCCGTGAGTAGAGAGGTGTGTCCTCATCTGCATCAAAGTACACGCTCCCTTGAGTTGCATCGAAGTAGTCGGGATGCTGCCGTCTTGTGGCATGGTTCAACTCACACATTTTACTGCAGTCATTAAAGTTAAAAGACTTGCAATAATGATCCATGCTGCATTCACGTCCGCAGATGACACGAGATCGTACAATTTTGGTTGCAAACGCAAACCCTTTTAGGGCGCGATTTTCTGCGGCATAAAAAGCATGTTTCCCTGCATATGAAGTTTCATACCCAGAGACAGACGAGGTAGCTTCCTGACATATGATGAATATTATGTGAAATAGTTGCAACCCAGTAAATGTCAGTTTCGCCATTGCTTCCATTACTTAAAGGATTCGTTGAAATCAGAGGGCTTAACGTCGATCTCAGTTTGTTTTATTTGTTTTTGTATAATGTGCGCCACACAGTTGAAATCACGGAAAGGAAATCTAGCGATTTGTCGTGTCTGATTGAACTATCCACAATGGTTGTTCAACGACTATACAAGTCAAGCCGTACTGCTTTCGGCTGCTGTCCTCTCTATATACAAATGCTAGATAGGATGCTCCTGTGATACAGAGGCCTGGCAATGATGGAACTTGGTATTTTATACAGAAAGGGATGGGTTGAGGCAGACGACCGACGTGTACCTCTCATTTTCTCTGATTGATGGTTATCCAAGTAAGTACGTCATTCACGTCAGTGACTAGTAATTGGTCAGTATTCCCGCAGTTACAAACCGTAGCCTTTGATTGGCTGATATTTTATCGTAAGCTGGTTACGTCATCGGTCTGTAAGATTCTGGATAAACGTTAAGCGCTGAAGGCACAGACAATCGAGAGATTGCATATGCGTTCATATCAATTTCACGCTGGTTGGTTCCATTCTCAAAGCTTGAATGAGGAATTAAGTCAGAGAAAAAGTTGTCTATAAGAAGAGTCTTTACAATTATTAAAGCCTTACAAATGACCACACGAACTGTCTACAATATTGATTTTGTTCCAGCGAATCTAATGAGATTGAGAAGTAAGTCTCTGGTTACTATGCCAACTCCTTCTACCGAAGGCCACAAGCCGATTACGTTCAAAGAACAACGATTTATACCAAACACGAATTGACATTGGCGATGGTGGGACTTGGTATAGTTTTAAGGAATGGGTTGAGGCAGACGACGTGTATCTCTCATTCTCTCTGATTGGTTATCAAAGTGAGTATGTCATTCACGTCAGTGACTATGATTGGTCAGTATTCCCGCAGTTACAAACCGTAGCCTTTGATTGGCTGATGTTTTATCGTAAGCTGGTTACACGAGTTACCAGGCGATTAGAACGCCATTTTACGACTCGTTGACTCGTGAACACGATAAACACGAAGCGATTGGAACGCAGCATACACTGTGTGACCAGACCGGGGCCGAAATAATCCGGTATATCCATAGTCTTGCCCAAGGCCCTTGTGTTCATTATATTAGGCGCCCGCCGCGTGCACGCAGATTCGTTAACATCGTGTCTCTTTTTCAAATACCGGCTTCGTGCGCGTTCTGGTCTAACGCATGCGTAGTTTACAAATTGCAGCTGGATCCGTGTTCGCATTGGGGCCGGCGTTTAACAAACGTACATGATTTTGGATCTTTACAAGGAGGCGGGTATACTTACCATAGGTTATAGTCCAGGGAAAATACCTAATTTTGTTTTGTTGACCTCACACAAATTGCAATAGAATATTTTTTACCACAGTGCACATCTATACGGTCCCAAGAATGACATACTAAAAATCTCAAATAATCCAAGTGGTGGAAATAATTTATGACTAATTTGCATAAATCGTTAATCCCTGCCACGTAATATATTTATACTTATATTTGGGTATATTATTATTATTTTCTTTTTTGAAAAGTTTCTTTTGGTGATTCTACTTACATATCCTTATGTTCTTGTACTGTTATTTTATTTGATGGTGTATGCAGGGCCCCAATGAAAACCAGTTTTAAACTGTTTGGGCACACCCTGGGTAAAGAAATGGAATAAATAAACTACTTTTTCGCCCAATTTATGGACACACCATTTTCCCCAGTTTTGACTTGCTGGGCTAAATATCACAATGTTATCATTGTTCATATGATTTTCCATAAGGTTTTAATATGATACCTGTGCCAGTAAGCAACTTAGTGAATTGGAAGCTCACCAATACTGACTACTTGATGATATCTGGAGACAGTGTAATGTGCGCACATTAATGGGTTCACGAAGTTGTCATTTTGGATAATTACTATGTTCACATAATTATTCAGTCACTTATATGCTTTAGAAAATGTTATTGAAGTAAGGATATGTAAGTAAAATCACCAAAGTAAACTTTAAAAATATATAATAATATACCCAAATAAGGACTAAATATATTACGCGGCAGGGATTATCGATTTATGCAAATTAGTCATATTTTCACCACTTAATTTTTTTAAGTTTTTTAGTATGTCATTCTAGGGACCTTATAAAAGTGCACTGTGGTGAAAAATATTCTATTGCAATTTGTGTGAGGTCAAAACTTCCCTGGACTATTATTTATGTCTACGTCTAGTCTGTTCCTTGCTCTATGGCAGGGGGGGGGGGGGGGGGGGGGGGCGGAGGGGGGGCCCAACAAAGTGCGCCACCAACGTTGAAATGTATCTCATTCATCTTCCACGCTCTAGAGCTGCACATCTCACACAGTAAATACGTATAGATCGCTTCCTCGAAGCGCACCATTGAAACACGTACAAATTTTCTCCGCGCTCGCTCCCCGATTTCAGTGATTCATGCAACGTCCGCAAAGCCAGGTACACAGGCAAGATCTACACGAATTTTTGTTGGGGCGATGTCATTTTCGTTCGAAAACAACACGATAAAACGCAAGGGGTTCACAGGCAGATTTTTTTTAAAATTCAGTATATCACTGCTACATCCTTTTTTAACGTATCAATGGAAAAAAATGAGTGGGTTCGAAGCACGATTTTTCACAATTTATCGATTATTATTGCCCTTTTTAGGGGAGGTATTTGTCAACGTCGTTTGAGTATTTGTGCACAATCTCTACGTGCATCAACGGTACGTCAACGTAAAAAAATTTCGACTGCTTTTTTTCATTTTCAATACAAATGTTGTCATTGGATGATAAAAATTAAGGTAAATAACAACGTTGTACAACTACAAAAGACAAGATGTTAAGATTGGATGCCAAAAACTCTTAATTTTTCGCGTGAGAAAATTGTTCCCCCTATTTTGAGAATGGACGGTACCCCAGCGTTTCGCAATCACAGCCTCGAAGGGCCCCCCCTCCGCCCCCCCCCTGCTCTATGGTACGGTAAATATCTGTCCGTCGGTTACACTGACCTCTATACATGGACAGATCATCCATTGTTTCATTTTGAAGTCGGCATGCAGAGAAGTGCAACATGGCGTCACTGCTGTGAGCCAATGAAATGTCCAGGTGTAGAGTTCAGTTGGTTGGTAAATCCACTGACCTTTACAACTGGACATTTCATTGGCTCACAGCAGTGACGCCATGTTGCACTTCCAGTTCGCGCCGACTTCAAGTGTTAGCACAGCAGAATATGGACAATGATCTGTCCAGGTGTTGAGGTCAGTGGTCGGTTATAGCGGTTCGTCTGGAGATAGCGCCCTCTATAACATCGGTGGTTTGTGGTCAGTGATCGCGGAATAAACAACATGAAGGTCTTGGAACCAAGACTACAGCGCAGCGGACGTGAAGGAGAAGGAGTGAAGGAGTGCTGCTAATACTGCTAGTGATGAACAGTAACAATTTGATGCATGTTTAGTTTCTTTTTAAAATGGCAGAACATTATAAATTTTCCCAAACATGTGCAGGCATGCCTGCTGGCACGGAGGACCATTCTGACGACGAAGACGAGCTTTGCATTTTAATAGATGACAATGTAGCTTCAACTTTAAGTTCAAGTCCGGCGAAAGTAAGTTAACATGCGGTTATGGCATGCCAAGGCAGGCCAAGGGCAAGGCTAGCTGTATAGGGCAGGGGCAGTTGTGCAGTCGTAGCCTTGTGCAACTGTAGTGCAAGGCCTTCGAGGTTTATTTGTTTGAAATCCACGCCGCGCGCTGCATGCAGATCTGTTCAGCAATAGCATGCACACTATTTATGTAAATCAACTGTATCCGCTTGTCGGTCACTTCGCCCATTTTCCACTCCGCCCACAACCACTTCGCCCACAACCACTTCGCCCATTTACCACTTCGCCCCGGCCCTTTTGTCACTTTGCCCATTTGCCACTTCGCCCACGCGCCACTTCGCCCATTTACCACTTCGCCCACGCGCCACTTCGCCCACGGCACGCGCCACTTCGCCCATTTACCACTTCGCCCATGCATAGCGCGCCCGTGTTAATTCGACATTTACCGTTGACCAATCCTGTTTCTGCATAATTCTTTGCTATTAAACTTAATAAATAGTACCAAGTTATGGAAAGTTGTAGCTTGTAGCTGCTTGTCTGCATTAATTGTCTCTGTAACAATCTTGTCCTTATCGAATTGGCGAACTTTATTTCCACACGGCCTATATTCAAGGAAAGTCACGCTATCACTTCACAATGATTACACAGGATAGAAGCGCAGAGCTAATTGGTAGAAGAATAGAAGAATAGTATATAAACAAGTCGACAAATGAGGAATAAACCTATTGACAAAAGTTCCGTAAACATAGGTGATCTTCCCCCCTTTTGGGATGTAGATGCTCTTTTACCTTTTTTATATCTTAATTAGCGCGTCACTACTGAATTTGAATGACCCAATGTTTGGTGTGTTTTTTAATGAATTTAAAATGCATTGTTGAAAAGTGTAGCCGCACGCTTTTATATTTAATTTAAAACGGACCGTTTAATTATGAACTTGCACTACAATTCATGCAAAAAAATGGGAGACTCGTATTTATGAATTTGGCTGCCAAATTTGGCTTATTTGGTTGGTTTTCTCATAAAACATTCTCTTTGGATCTTGGCATTCGCCAAGAAAACAGATTTTAAAAACCTTTACTGCTTTAGCCCTAACCCCCTAGGCCTTACTTTGGGCTAAAGAACTGCGTACTACAGAATACTACTTAGTATTTTGTAGCATTGGGTCTCTCCGTGACAGATGATTGGGTGTGTACTGACAGAGTACAGATACTGCCAACTACAAAATACTAATAGTGGCAATACAGGTCAGTAATACTTACCCGTCCTGGCAACAAATGCAGTAGTCCAGCCTTGACCCACTACTGTGTCCCAAGTGACAATTTTTGCTGTAGAGTTTAGAACACCTTACACAGCATACATTGGCCATGCACACTCAGCAAGCAGAGGGACCCAATGCTAAAAAGTACTAAGAGTGCAATAAGGGGTGAAGTACCAAATACTAAAAATTACTACAGGCATTGCACACAAGTCAGTGAGAGTACTGCATACTACTTTTTACTACTAGTAGTAAAACGACTACTTTTTACTACTAGTAGTAAAAAGTAGCATTAGGTAGGGTTAGGGTTAATAAATACATTGCAGAATAGTAATAATCCTGTCATGTCTTTTATTGAAACAGGCACCGCGCGTCATGGTCATTCCCAAATGTATGGTTTAGGGCGGGCCGGGCCGGGCCCACCCACCAAACGACCCCCCCCCGGCCCTGACGCCTCAAGCATGCAACGGCCTGTCGAATTAACACGGGCGCGCTATGCGTGGGCGAAGTGGTAAATGGGCGAAGTGGCGCGTAGGCGAAGTAAATGGGCGAAGTGGTTGTGGGCGAAGTGGTTATGGGCGAAGTGGAAAATGGGCGAAGTGACTGTAAAACCTGTATCCAACCATTCCAACATCATCAGGCCTGTCCTTGTTTCATCCGGCATATCGCATATCTGGAGATAAAATATTATATTTTTTCTTATTTGGCGCTAGATATGTACAATGTACTAGCGCATGACCTCTTATGCGAATACAGTGGCGGGGCTAAGATGTGGAGTGTCCAATCACACCTTGGTTATTCCCGACGTCGTCAAATTATACTGTAGCTATGGTGGCCCTGAAGGGACTACGTGAATATTGACGTCAATATTTGCGACAAAATTCACGACTATCCTCAAAGTCGCGAATATTGACGTCAATATTGACATCAATATTCACGACTTTCCCCAAAGTCGCGAATATTGCCGTCAAATTTGACGTCAAATTTCGCGACTTGCCCCAGCAAGCTAGGTTTTGGCTAGTCTTGCTCAAAGACCGAGTTTTCCATTTTGTCCGGGGCGCGCTGTCCGTCTATTAGCTATGCAGTTCATCAATCATCCATACTCCGAAAACGGGCTTATTGAGGGTGCCCTCGATTGTCACTTTGAGATTGAGAGATCAGTGGATTTGTTTCAAGTTTAGAAACAAATCTCGTGAACTGAACTTAAAGGTAGATACATGTACACCATTTACAGATTTCGAAAATATTTACGAAAATATTGATATGATTCAAATATGATTCTAGGCATCCTGTAATTATTCCGAAAAATATAATTTTATAAAACAAAACAATAATAACATAAGAATATTCAACTGCCCGACGGCGGTTGAAAACAAACACAGTTTTTCGTGTTTTTCTTGCCATCCATAAATTGTAAAACTTCGGACAGGTCAGTTAAACGAGATTTATTATAAAATACAATCCCCCAAATACACCAATTCATGATAATTCAAGCAATTACCAATAGTGTATCCTTTAAACCTATAAAACAAATCCACCGATCTCTAGTGACAATCTAGGGCGCCCTCAATAAGCCCGTTTTCGGAGTATTGATGATTGATGAACTGCATAGACTAGACGAACGGCGCGCCCCGGAACAAATGAAAAACTCGGTCATTGAGCAAGACTAGCCAAAACCATGGAGGAATAAGAAGACAACCTAGCTTGCTGGGAACAATTTCGCGTCAAAATTTATGTCCGGTCGTGAAATTTGACGTCAAATTTCACGTCGATATTCGCGACTTTGGGAGTAAGTCGTCAATTTTGTCGCGAATATTGACGTCAATATTCGTGACTTTCGGGTAAAGTTGTGAAATTTGACGCGAATATCGACGTCAAATTTGACGTCAATATTCGTGACTTTTGGTGAAAGTCGTGAAATTCGTCATGAATATTGACATCAAAATTCACGATCATGTAGCAGTAGACCTACTAACGGGCCATTATTCCTCCATTGCCTAGTCGCTATGGTTATAGTATAACACCTCTTTTTCCGAATTTTGGATTTAGTTTGTCGTATAAGAGCCCCACGAAAAACAATAAACAATATTGATAATGTAATACATGCAGCTAAAAAAAGGCGCCAAAACCATGACAATACTCAACAAAATACCTCCAACTTTCTGGGCTTCAGTGATATTCGCGAACAATTTCTGACCTGCAAATCCAGGAAATTCGACGACGATATTTAAAGTAGTGACGAATACGGTGGCCCTGACGGGACATAATCATTGGTGATTATTTTTGCAATGTAGTGAATATTTACGACTGGTCGTAAATATTTTGTGGCATCGTGATTTATGATTAATGACTACTTAATATTTTTTCCACTTAAAAAATTCACAACGTTGCAAAAATATTTTCCACCGATTTTGTCCCGTCAGGGCCACCATATTAGTCAGAATTTGGTTTCAATTGTTCATTTATTTTCATTCATTCATTCTTTATTTTTCCACATAACTGGTCTCAACAAAATATAACGTGGGTAAAGACAACAATTAATGTGGATTGGGGTTCCCCAAAAAAAACTGCTGGTCGAGTAGGGACCTCGATCCATTAGTTGACAATTATATTAATTGACATACATGTACCAGTAGTACACATAAGACACTAGTATTATACTAAACAGAAAAGACAGTGTTCTTGCAACCCTGCGAGAGATGTTAAAAAAAAAACTACGGCACTTACATTGTACAAGTAAGTAATTTGGCCTTATATTTTTCAGCCGGCGATCTAATGTGACATGACGTGCCCAGCCAACCTCCCATGTCTACGATCTTGCTGCGCCATGTTTTTGTATCATGTCTTGCGCGATTTAAATTCTAGAATTGTATAATTTAAATGTGCAATATATTGGCACATTTAAATTAGGACTTTAGTCGATGCGTATAAAGCGCGATGCCATGTTTAACACTTTGTAGAATCAATCCTTTCAAACATGATATTTTGACGTCGTGTTATTTAGCAAGGATTTATATGTACGTACCTCTGTTGTCCCTCTACGAAAAAAAACAAGGCTTCCAGAATCTTAATAGTACAAGAATTGCACAGTTTCGAAAAAAATGTTTGTAAGAGTCGTGACTTTTAGGAATGTGCCTTTCGGGAACGTGCAAGCGCATTACATTCAGGTGTACTTGTGCACTTTTCGAAATACGCGCGCAGTACGCAATGAATAGCCAGTCGGCGTCATTTACATATTCTTCACGGCCAGGGGTTAGTGATGAAGGAATGCGCACACACCTATGGAGTCAAGGCTGGTGCCCATCCTGACATTGACAATACTCTGGACCTTTCACTTTTGGAACCTGATTATAAAATGGTTTGGTTTCGAAAGCGATATCCAAATAAATTGTCAATGTGATGAGGTCAGGTATGTCAGGGAATCAGATCGCTGACTGCCGTAACAATAGCCACTACAGTTTGGTGTTGGCGGTTCCTCCGCCGCTGGAAGTGGTTAATAAATGAATAGAAACCGGAAACCCGCTCATGAAAATGGAAGATTCGTGCATAAATATGTGACCAGTCACCACAATATGAGAGTAAAGTCGCAAAATGTGATTCGGAGAAATGGCCATCCAAAGTCAAAATATGAAGGGGTGGTCAATTTTGTGATTTTGCGTAATTTGGGAAGCCCAAGTCCTCCTCTACATATATTCCCAATTTTTGGGTGCGATCAGATGATCGAAAACCTCTTAAATTACACGATTTTGCGTAGTGTTTGCATACTTACTGTAGTGTTTGGATTAAAGTCCATAAGTGGTCTAATTAACATGGTAATTGAATATGCAAATTAGGTCCTCGTAACTATCCCACGTTTTTTGAAATTTTGATATTTTGTTGTTTATATAATATTTTGCACGATATGTGTGGAAAGTTTGAAGAAGAAATAATGATTAGAACATAGCCGTTGCTATGCTCAACCAAACCTTACTTGTCCTGTTTTGCAATATTTTGCGTGTTTTGTGTAAGATGTTTATTAAAGCATGCAGGAATGATTAAAGGTAGGATACATCATTGGTAATTGCTTGAATTATAATGAATGGGTGGATTTGGGGGGTTGCATTTTATAGTAAATATCGTTTAACTGACCTGTCCAAAGTTTTACAATCATGGATACGGAGAAAAGCACGAAAAACAGCGTTTGTTTTCAACCGGCGTCGAGCAGTTATTCTTATGTTATTTGTGTTTTTTCGCGATCGCCGTCTGGCGATCGCGAATTTTTCTTTATAGAATTCTATTTTTCAGAATAGTTACATGTATAGGATATCTAGCGCAATCATTTTGCTGGATGCCTAGAATCATTATTTACTTTCAGATGAGTAAGATATTTCTTAATCGGTAGTAAATCTTTTCGATACCTGCAAATGGTGTATCCTACCTTTTAAGTAAGTTTTCTCACAAACACGTTTTGTGAAACCCGTGACTTTCTTGAGCGCTGTAAAATGTATTTATCGCAAAACCCCAAGTATTATGTAATATGTACCATTGGAAAGCTCTCTTTCTCAAGAATTTGAAAATATCAATATCTCAATTTTCAATTTTTCCGACTTTACTCTCATATTGTGGTGACAGTTCACATATAAATATCCACAATCGACATACAATTTCGTAACATTTTTTGTACGATCAACGTTAAAGTTTGCGCAACAGCGATACGTTTCAAAATATCGTTTTCATAGATATCGTTTTCTGGAATAAGCTGCCACAGGATATCCGCAGTATTTCCTCTGTTCAAAATTTCAAAATTGCTCTCAAAACTCACCTGTTCGAACTAGCTTTCATGTAAATCCAGACTTGTCGTTATGTTTGTCTTTTGTTTTTTGTTTTTTTTTCCTTCTTGCGCCTTGAGCATCTTATTAGATGGAATGGCGCATTATAAATACTCGTTATTATTATTATTATTATATACATGTAAAATGTAATATTTAAGTATTGACAATGTGAAAACAAGAAATTTGCCTAAAAGGCAAAACGAAATGAATAAATCATTTTTTTTTCACGTTCCGAAACTGTGACTGCAAGGTGGTTGACGCACGATACTGGCGATTCAGGCCGACCAATGAGGAGGGTCATTACGAGCAGCCAATCCAACGCTTTGTAACACGGCCATTGGGGAGATCTCATATCGCAAACGCTACCAATGAGGAGTGTCGTTGTGAACAGCCAATCCGACACTCTGTAACGTGGCCAGTCGTGAGATGTCCCCATCGTGCCAGCATAATCGGCAATCTGCCATAACGACGCTCGCAGCCCACATGATTCCGAGTCACTCCCAAAAGTGCCGCATTTTTCCAATATGGTGCTATTCTAAATACAAGATGGCGTGACGCGACACATGGGCCAACATGGTGCCGTTATGCTCTTTATAGAATAAATAAGAGTCTAGCAAATTTTGCTCGAAAGCAACTGGTTGTAAAAGCTGGATTTTGCAAAGTGGCCGAAAGTGCGTGTCCCGCGGTCTGTGTTGACCGATAGGAGTTGAACAGCACGCATAGCGCTAGCGCCATGCGACTCGGTGTAAATACTAGTGCTGGGCGATTAACTCGAGTACTCGCCTACTCGTGATTAGTTATTGCTACATGTACTCGTAGCACTACTCGATGTTATTTAACTATTTGATTACTCGTGCCAGCCCGAGTAGCAATAAATACTCGCGAGTAGTGATTGTTAGCAAGCGATGATTATTGACAAGTACCGATTAAGTTGTGGTCGTATGATGGAAAGACGCGTAATGAATTGACTTGCTGCTCCCCACAATAGCACGCCTGCAATGGCACCTCTTATTCCTAAACTAAATAAGGTTCAACGAACTAAATTCTTTGAGTGAGCCGACACGAAATGTAGCAAAAATGGCCGACCGCAGATGTCCCCAGCCCGCAGATTTTATACAAAGGAAGCAACACTTCTGCAGATATCGGGGTTTCAAAACCACGTTCTGGGTTTGGGTTGGACTCTACTACTATAATAATGACAATTGCGATGGTTTTACGATATGATAATGATTTGTATTGATTTTCAATTCTACCACGGAGTAATCAAAACATTTTGAATTGGAACTTGAGCAATAAAGGAAACCAAATTTCTGCAGAAGTCACTGCGAATTTACCGTTGTGCTTTGAATGAAAACACATGGTGATAAACACGTGTGTGATCGTCATTTTACACCTTGTGAAAATTGTGGCAACTACTCGATTACTCGCGAGTAATTTCTTCGTGAGTACTTGAGTGGGAAAAATCACTACTCGCCCAGCACTAGTAAAAACACATTTTAGTTCCGACATATGTACATTTGTAATTTCATAACGTTGCGGTTGGTGCGTTTTACACACGATTGAAATGGGTGACTCAATGTTTGCGCAGGAAGAGCATTGGTACTGAATAACAATGGGTGGGAGGAATCGGTGGAAACTCGGTGGGTTACATTTTAACCGTGAAACAGATATTTTAGCCGTGTACATTTTCACAGTGTCACCTACAGTAATGTTCTAGCCTCCACCTAGTTGTGGGGACAGGTTCTTTTGTTTTGGGAAAAAACAGACCGAGCAGTGGGGACATTTTTGACTGTCCCCATAGCGTGTTGGGTCTTCAGTAAAGGAGTTAACAGGTTGAAATTGGGTTAGGGACGGGTATAATGAAAGAAAATGTAGAAGAAGACAACTTAGGGTGATGTTGAGATTTTAGAGTGCTCTGAGTTTGAGTTTAGAGAGATTTCCCTTAGAGCACAAACCCTAGGGACTGTACCCATAATGCAATGTACGAAAGGAATTAACCCTAACCCTGCCAGATCCAGCACTGTGCATCTGTGGTGACTGCTTGACCTTGCTGGACTCTGCACACAAGTCAATGTGACAAAGTATGCAATCTGTTGCGTCTGGCAGGGTTTAGCCAAATGTACTTTTTGCCATTTTGTGTAACATACCGGTACATTGTAAATGGCAGTTTTAAATCCATCTCTTTTTGTTATCAACAGCAATCATCAAGTGGAAATCATCTAGAGTGGGAGTCTGTCAACTCAGTCGAGCAATCACCAGAAACTCC
The DNA here is from genome assembly GCA_037893245.1 of Crossaster papposus. NCBI lineage: Eukaryota > Metazoa > Echinodermata > Asteroidea > Velatida > Solasteridae > Crossaster > Crossaster papposus. The sequence continues at coordinate 342,310 of JBAIAA010000335.1, read as the reverse complement.
ATTTCATGACTCTCACAAAGTGTCTGACGAATATTCTCAGCCACCACCGAACAGTTTAGGTGCTTCAAAACGAGACAAGCAAGGTTTTCCAGTTGCCCTGGAGTTGGACGACTTTAGAATTGCAGTTTGCAGAGGAAACTTGCAGGGAGTGGAAGATTTTATTTTAAGAGGTAAACAGTTTTTTTGGTATAATTTTTTCAAACCATGTAAGGATTATTCGATTTCACCGGACATGAAGTGGGAAACCGATTTCCACAGCTTTTCACAAAGTGGAAACAAAATTCCCTTTTTTAAACTAAATTTTCCATTCGCAGTGTTGACTTTAAATTGCGCTGTACTGTAATTCTCCCTCCAAGCCCACTTTGGGCTTGGTATTTTTTTGGTTGAGGATTTGTGTATACTCGCTCTCGAAAAAGATAACGATATGCCACTTGGCATCAATGATCATAGGGTAGGTACTGGGTATCGGCCCAGAGGGTGCTGATATGTGGAGTGTCGTGGCCGGGCGGTTAAGAACCCGGTTTTCTGTTCCGCAGAGCGTGAGTTTGAGTCCCGATGTCGACACGTGTGTCCTTAACCCTAACGCTCCTCACTCCTCCAAAATACTCATTGCAGTTTTGGAGGATTTTTGAGGATTGAGGCTGAATGGGGTTTTAATATAACTTTTTTTTGAAAAATCTGTGAAAAAATTGCTTACCAATAGCTTTCTTTACCAATGTGTTCAGGTAGGTGTCTAGAAACACCTCAATTTATTCATTCCCAAATCCTTGGGGAAAAGTCATAATTCAAAATGGCGTCCAAAATGGTCGCCAAAATTAAAAAAAATATCATATATTGACCAAAAATAACCATTAATATGGGGATAAATCTACAATATATTGTTCTAGGGCCATTGTTAACTCTTTCCAAGCATATCTTCTTGCTTCAAATCCAAGATGGCGGCCAAAATGGCGGCCAAAATGGCAAAAATGTGGATAAAGTCAGTTTGGCTAGAAATGTAATAATTAATATGGGGAGGAAACCACAAAAACATTGTTCTAGGACAATTGTGAACTCTTGCTAAGCATATATGTTTTATTATCTTGCTATATATCTAAGATGGTGGCCAAAATGTCGTCTAAAATGCCGCAAAAATGAAAAAAAATGTGAATAAAGTCATAATTTGGCCAGAAAATAATAATTAATATGCGAAAGAATTCACAAAAACATTGTTCCAGGCGCCCTGCTAAGTACATTTGTACTATTAACACCTCTGAATTTGTTCCATCCCAAATACTTGTGAAACATTATACGAGCCAATCAAAGTTGGGTACCCGGATGGCTTGGGCGAAACAATGGAAAAATAACAATTTACCAATATAAGCTTGTGGAATGTCTAACTAGGTCTTTTTTTTGTTTGGGGGAAGGGGGGGGGGGGGGGGGTGTTCATTCAATTCCAAACATTAGTTTTTAGTACAAATGACTCCCTGGCCATAACAAATATAATAAATAGAAATGTATCTCAATTGAAACCTTGGGTAGTTAGTTCTCTAGTTCACCCTACTCATTCTACTCCCCGGCATCTCCCTCACTCATCTCGTCATCTGGCTGGTTGATGTTCTGGCAAGAGTTGCCATGACAGTTGCCGCAGGCAGAAATACACTTGACTCTTTGCTTTTTACAGCAGCACCTAATTGTGCTACATTCCCCCTCACAGTTGCAGCAGACAAACTTTAAAAGATAATCCGGTGCGATAGGGTCTGTTGTTGGGACCGGTACATAACCTTGATCACCGAGTTTCCATCCATAGTCCAGGACACCCAATGATTTAGTTTGCAGCAGCAGCCAATCTCTAGTCTAGAGATAAGCCCGGAGAGAGTGTTGTGCTGCAGCTTCTGTTGTCGGGGGCAGTTTCTCGGGTTTGATGCTTCCAGCAGCGGCCCGCTTGCTAAAGATGTCAAACCTCAAGTCCCCCAAGTCTTCAGATGGTTTCCCGCGGAACATGAGCTTGAGTAGTTCACAGCCGGCTTTGATGATGTCATCTTTCTCGGCTCGGATGTCCAGAAACACATCCATGGCCCTCTCCGCTTTGTCAGTCTTGCAGAGCTTGGTTAGCAAAGTTGATTTGCCAAACCCAGAAATCGCGGACACGTTATCGCAGCCTGAAAAGCTGTGCAAGAAAAGCAGATACTTCCGGTATCTCTCTGGGAGGGCCTCCTGGATCTTTCCGACATCGTAAGATGTTTTGGGAGCTGTTGTGAGTTTCTATCAAATGTCTCAGCAAGTAGCCGAATGAACTGGGTCTTGTTGCTCTTGTTGTCGAGGAACAATTTTCTCTTGGAACGAGGCTTTTGATATCTGGGCGAATTAGAATGTCGCAGCATATGCTGCCTGATCAGCCTTGACTGGGTCCTCGGGAGTGCTACTAAACCCTGGTATCCTTTTCCACAGGGTTTAGTAGCACTCCCGAGGACTCCCTAGCAAGGGTCCTGAAAGCATTTGTGGAACCCGTGGAACAACACCCCTGCACGAGCCTGGTGATTGATGGTGGGTGGCTCCTGCACAACGTCAGATGGGAGGCTAACCTTAAATGGAAGGACATCGCCGAGAGCTACATGTACCTCCAGTTTCTAAAGTCCATTGGGAGACAGCGCCTCAGGATCACTGTGGTCTTTGACGGATACGTCAGCTCCACCAAGGACCATGATCACCACAGACGAACAAAGAACGCATGCTGCGACATTCTAATTCGCCCAGATATCAAAAGCCTCGTTCCAAGAGAAAAGTTCCTCGACAACAAGAGCAACAAGACCCAGTTCATTCGGCTACTTGCTGAGACATTTGATAGAAATGGGATCAGTGTACAGGAAAGTCCCAGTGATGCGGACACTTCTATCGTTCGGGCAGCTCTAGATGAGGCAAGATATTTCCCTGTTGAGGTGAGGGCTGAGGACACCGACATCATGGTTTTGCTGATTTATCATCCCGCAGACCACCCGATCTTCCTCACAACAGCTCCCAAAACATCTTACGATGTCGGAAAGATCCGGGAGGCCCTCCCAGAGAGATACCGGAAGTATCTGCTTTTCTTGCACAGCTTTTCAGGCTGCGATAACGTGTCCGCAATTTCTGGGTTTAGCAAATCAACTTTGCTAACCAAGCTCTGCAAGACTGACAAAGCGGAGAGGGCCATGGATGTGTTTCTGGACATCTGAGCCGAGAAAGATGACATCATCAAAGCCGGCTGTGAACTACTCAAGCTCATGTTCCGCGGGAAACCATCTGAAGACTTGGGGGACTTGGGGTTTGACATCTTTAGCAAGCGGGCCCCTGCTGGAAACATCAAACCCGATAAACTGCCCCCAACAACAGAAGCTGCAGCACAGCACTCTCTCCGGGCTTATCTCCAGACTAGAGATTGGCTGCTGCTGCAAACTCCATCATTGGGTGTCCTGGACTATGGATGGAAACTGGGTGATCAAGGTTATGCGCCGGTCCCAACAACAGACCCTATCACACCGGATTATCTTTTTAAGTTTGTCTGCTGCAACTGTGAGGGGGAATGTAGCACACTTAGGTGCTGCTGTAAAAAGCAAGGAGTCAAGTGTATTTCTGCCTGCGGCAACTGTCATGGTAACTCTTGCCAGAACATCCACCAGCCAGATGACGAGATGAGTGAGGGACATGAGATACATTTCTATTTATTATATTTGTTATGGCCAGGGAGTCATTTCTACTCAAAACTAATGGTTGGAATCGAATGAACACCCCCCCCCCCCAAAAAAAAAAAGACCTAGTTAGACATTCCACAAGCTTATATTGGTAAATTGTTATTTTTCCATTGTTTCGCCCAAGCCATCCGGGTACCCAACTTTGATTGGCTTGTATAATGTTTCACAAGTATTTGGGATGGAACAAATTCAGACGTGTTAATAGTACAAATGTACTTAGCAGGGCGCCTGGAACAATGTTTTTGTGAATTATTTTGCATACAAATTATCATTTTCTGGCCAAACTATGACTTTATTCAAATTTTTTAAACATTTTTGCAGCATTTTAGACGGCATTTTGGCCACCATCTTAGATATATAGCAAGATAATAAAACATATATGCTTAGCAAGAGTTCACAATGTTTTTGTGGTTTCCTCCCCATATTAATTATTACATTTCTGGCCAAACTGACTTTATCCACATTTTTGCCATTTTGGCGGCCATTTTGGCCGCCATCTTGGATTTGAAGCAAGAAGATATGGTTGGAAAGAGTTTACAATGGCCCTAGAACAATATATTGTAAATTTATCCCCATATTAATGGTTTATTTTTGGTCAATATATGATTTTTTTTTTTTTTTTTCAATTTTGGCGACCATTTTGGACGCCATTTTGAATTATGACTTTTCCCCACGGATTTGGGAATGAATAAATTGAGAGGTGTTTCTAGACACTTACCTGAATACATTGGTGAAGAAAGCTATTGGTAAGCAATTTTTTCACAGATTTTTCAAAAAAAAGTTATAATGCCCTAACTATGTACATCATAGTACCATGATCTATGGTATATCTTAACCTGTATCTCATGTGGCATGTCTAGTCATTTTGGGGTTATTTTTAGAGTAAAATCTGATGCTTTTGTTGACAATGGTTTGGTTTTTAATTGCAGCTTATACATGTACATGTACATGTACAATGGAATACACTCGGACCCTAACATCATCAGATCATGTCCAAATGTTAACAAATCGAGCAATTAGGGTCCAAGTTACTTGGACTCATCCTGAGCCACACAGCACTTTTACGCGCTTTCTACTAATAGCGCTCAAACCCCTGCGGACATTCGGCCAGATCCGTGGTTATTAGCGCAAAAATTAATGCGCCCAATCAGAGCCTCCGTTACAAACAGACCAAGGCCATTTCCCAAACCCTGCCTTTTGATCCATCTCTGGCTACAGCCTATTGCTAAACTGTATGAATGAAGCCTGAGACGAAGACGAAGCTGGGGTTCGAAAAACAGCCAAAGGCATGCGAACCAACGCGCATTTCTAATGGTCCATTCGCTTGGACATCTGAGGTGTTCTCAGAGATGTTCATCCTTGGAAAATTGTAGAAATTAACTTACAGAAAGTGAAATAAAGCCTTGCAATTATACATGTATATTATATAGAATAAGAAACATAAAAGACCGAAAAGCTACGTAAACGCCAATAAAATTAAATATAGTGGTAGAAATTGTCATTTTACCAGGGGTGGACGTTCATATCATGTATTGGCCAACTTGTTTAGTGATTGCTGCGAATGTCCGCAGGGTTTGATGGCGACAATTCAAGAGCCCGTTAAACTCTGCGTGGCTCAGGATGCTTGGACTAGACCCTGGCAAGTTTGGTGGTTGAGTTGAAAAATATTTTCAACCTTTCAATGTTTACATCCAACCTTTACAGTCAAGTAAACCTATGGTACTTTCTCAATTTTAGTTTTAATTTGCTTACTTGCAGGAGTTGCAGTAGATACAGCCTTACGAGCAGGGTGGACACCTCTAATGTATGCTGCTTTCCATGGACAAATTAAAGTCCTGGAATTTCTTTTAGAAAGAGGAGCCGATGTCAACTTTAACAAAGCATCATGTAAGCATTTAATGTTTGCTAATTTGTTAAAGGGATCGTACACGTTTGGTAATTGGAACCCATTGTTTGTTTCAATCCTATATAGTTATAGATATATACCATAAAACTAACCTGTAAAAATTTCATTTTAAAAGGTGTTAGCGATTTCGAGATATTGCCGAAAATCTGGAGCGGTTATGCCCACACAGGAAGAATAATCTGCATTGGAATACACAGTCTGAGAAACGTCACTGCAGTAACGCTTCTCAGATTCAATTTTTTGGGGGCTAAAAAGTGAATTTTTTTTCCATAACCGCAGTACTTCGAAGTGAAAAGTTTCAAAAAAATGCATTATACTATCCAAAGCTGCTGAACTGTTTTTATTGCCATTAAATTTTGGAGTAATTACCAAACGTATACGATCCCTTTAAATGTGAGGCGTTCTAGAAAAATGAGACAGAACTGAGCAAGAGGCTAAAATGTGGGTTTGCAGGTACCGGGTATTATAATAATAATTTGGGCAGTTCTTGTATAGCTCACAAATCTGCCAAGACTGGTTCTCAAGGCGCTCTCACATTGTTACCCCGGTCATTGGGCCCACGAAACGTCCAAATACCATCTCAGCTCCCTGGGGAGTATACAGCTCGATGCTGCCATTTTGGCGCAAAGCAGCTAAATCAGTGAGCCGAGGCGCGAGATTATTTTTAACAAAATTTGATCTGAGGCGGGTTCAGGCCGATGGTACCGGGAAGCACACCCACGCATTTCCGGCTTTGCTCGCTTCTGACAGACATTTCTGGACTTGCTTGTGATGTGTTTATGCGAATATGCGTAATTTGTTTGAGTCTGGGGAAAACTTTGCGTGTATACATGTACATGTACGTCCTCTGGCGCGAACTGGTTAAGGGAATAAAAATGTGCTTGGCTGTAGAAAAAAATGGCAAATTATTTGTTTCAATGTTTTTAGTTTATGAAATTAAACCAACAAAACTAAAATCTTAATTTAATTTTGTTTAATCACACAGATATGTACACTCCGCTAATTGCTGCTGCATCTAGTGTACAAGAGGAGCAATATGTTACGTCGTGTATAACCATCCTGCTTGAGAGAAATACTGATCCAAATGTACATGAAAAGTAAGGAATTATCAATTATCAATTAAACAAATTATATCTAATACTCGGCCAGCTTCTGAACTGAGCCTTAGGTTAATCAGTTCCTGAATTAGAACTGTTTAGTACACGTGTACAAATAAATAGTTGTTTTTTCTTTTTCAAGTTTAATGTAAGTTTGTCAGGGGGCTAAGAAAGAAAGTTGCCACTAAAAATCACGAATGATTTTGAACGTTGTGATTTATGGCCCACGGATTAGGACCATAATATAAAAATTATATGTAATCGTATGTTATTATTTATTTAAAAAAACTTGAAAAAACTTGAATAAATTACCCGAAGACCGGAAAATACACATTATTATACTTTTTGTTTTGTTATGCCCCAGAAGTCATATGACACCTCTGATGTTTGTATCAAAAAATGGGAACACAAGTGCTGTGCAGAAGTTACTTGAATATGGAGCTCAAACAGACAGACAAGATAACCGAGGATGGACGGTGAGATGCGTTGAATGTCTTTATTAGAATGGGGACGTATTTCCCTCGGCCTTTGGCCTCAGGAAATAGGTCCCCCTTTTGGTCACTCGCAGTCCTTTGGGGATATAGATTTGCTCTAGTGACCGAATTATGCTAGTCCATATGTGACCCGCTCTATCGTAATCAGGAATAAGTCGCTGGGGCCGTTTTACGCAATCGGTTGTTGAAGTGAACGCATGCGTGAAAATCGTGACCAAGTCATTTTTCTGAACATTGTATGTTTAGAAAGTGTAGTTATCACAGATTATTGTCATTAATGTCTTGTATGTAAAAACGATCAATAAAGATGAAAATGAAGAGGATTTGTGTGCGCTGTCCGTATGATCTTGGTCAATTTTGTTTATTTCAAAGCTGTTTTTCTCGGAATGTGGATTCGGCAAATAAATAAACACCTGTCATCTTCATCAGACCATAACTTGTTAACCTAAGAAGATACACACTTGTGATGGGTATCATTAGAAAGCTTATGAAATTCCCTTTCTCACCATGTGCATATCTCAAAAAGTCATTTCGAGACTTATTCCTGATTTTGTTGGAGCGGGTCACATATGTGTATAATATTTCAATATAAGTTTTTTTTTTCTTTGCTGTAGTGACCGAATTATGCTAGTCCATATGTGACCTGTTCCATCGAAACCCGGACAAAGTCGCACAATGTGTTTTGTCACAATTACTCCTGAAGTCATTTCAGGATGGATTTTACCATTTTGAGGTTTTAGGTTTTCCTAAGTCAGTCACTATTAATCTACAATCTCCTCAAATTTGAACAAAATCCGTCTACCAGAAGTGTTTTTTTGTCAATTTTGTAAAACATTTGTGTATAGAAATAATACGCTTTTCTGAACTTCAAAGCTGTTTATCTCATAATTAGGTTGTCGGGATTTTATCACTAAATCCAGACCCCAGGGAAGATAGGGTGGGGGTACCTATGTAAATGATACATCATTTTAAAGCTGAGAACCTAGAGAATTTGAAAAAAGCAAAATCAGAAAAACTAAAAAGTCGACTTTGTCCGGGTTTCGTTGGAACAGGTCACATATGTGTATGTTTATTTTTTCTTTGAAACATTAATTTGATCATACATGTATATGACTGTTTTCCAGGCCCTTTGTTATGCTGCCAATCAAGGATTCACCAGTATCGCTGAATGTCTTCTCAGTGCTAAAGCCAATATTCACATGAGGTGTTCTGAGGGAACAGCACGTGACATTGCCTACAATCAAGGTTATATCGAGGTAGGTTTGAAAGCTGAATCTGCATCTTGTCATGTTTAACCAGTTCGCGCAGGAGGACGTATACACACAAAGTTTTTCCCAGATGCAAAATGGATGACGCATAAACACGTCGCAAGTAGTACTAGTCGCAAGCAAGGCCGAAAATGTCTGTCAGCAGCGAGCAAGGCCGGAAATGTCTGTCAGCAGCAAGCAAGGTCGGAAATGCGTGGGTGTGCTTCCCGGTACAATCGGCTTGAACCTGCTTTGGATCAAGTTTCGTTAAAAATAATCCTGCGCCTCGGCTCGGAGATGTGAAAACAATCCCGGCGCGAACTGGTTAATAGTGCCATATTCCTACCAAAATTCTTTTTCAACAAAGTGTGAACAAATGTAAAAAACATTTCCCACATTATTGGGAAAACTGTTTTCACACTTTTTCACAGAATCTTCACACCTTTTCTCACGTGGGAAACCACGTGGGAAACCGATTTTCATATCTTTTCACACAGGTGGGAACAATTATTATTTTCGTACATTGCGGTATGGGGACAATCCATAGGGTTTGTGTGCTAAGGGAAATCTCTCTAAACTCAAACTGATCAGAACATTCTAAAATTGTCAACATCACCCTAATTTGTCGTCTTTTCCATTTTCTTTCATTATACCCTAACCCAATTCTACCTCTAAACCCCTTTACTGAAGACCCAATGCGCTACGGGGACTCGAAAATGTCCCCACTACTTGGTCTGGTTTTTTTAAAAAACAAAAGAACCTGTCGCCACAACTAGGTGGAGGCTAGAACATTTGTGTGCGAAATGGGAAATGTGAATGTGAATGGGAAATTAATTACTTTTCACAAAATTTCCCATTCGCAGTGTTAACTTTCAATTGCACTGTACCGTATATGTGACCTGCTCTCACAAAACCAGACATAAATGTGGTGTTTTTTTAAAGTGAGATATTGTTATTTCCATTTAGTACACATATTTAGCTTTCATTTGGTACCAAAACCACCTTTATACCATACATACTTCCAATTTTATGAGGATTATAAGACTGCGTGTACACGCGATTCTATGAAAATCAAAAAATGGAAATAACAATATCTCACTTTTCAACAAAAACACTTATGTCTGGTTTTGTGGGAGCAGGTCACATATATGCATGGAGGCATTGCTACCTTCCAGTAGGCAGTTTAGAACGCATACTTAATACCTAATCTTCTTCCTCTTATTACTTGTTTGTACAGTTCACAGAGCTAATAGATAAAACAGTCGGTGCATCATCTGGTGATAAAGATCTTGTGAAATATGATGTGGAAAGTCTTCAGTTTTCACAATCTTCCAGGTAAGGTTCACTAGATCATGAATGACTTGAATAATTTGCACTGGTAATACTGTGTAACATGGGACACCACCGCAACATCCGAGTTCATTCTGCTCTGGTTTGGAAAAGCAGTTTAATATATTGACTCCACAAGTTAATTTTATTAGAACAGTACTCAAACAAAACAAATATAATTATGAAGCTATGTATGTACATGCTAGCAAGTACTTCAGCAAGATGTAACAAAATATGAAATAGTGGGACATCATCTGTTACTTTATTATTATTATGTGTGGTGCTTATATAGCGCTTTATCACCAAAGTCTCAAAGTGCTTAACAATATTTCCCTGGTCATTGGGCCCATGAAACATTCCAAATACCATCTCAGCTCCCTGGGGAGTATACAGGTCAATGCTGCCATTTCGGTGCAAATCAGCTAAATCAACCACAATAACCATCTCTGCCCTCACAGGTACCCATTTACTCCTGGGTGGGGAGAAGCAATAAGTGACAAAGTGCCTTTCCCAAGGGCACACGAACCGTAGTCCCAGGCCGGACTCGTACCCACAACCTGTAGCTTTACCTACAGATTACAAATTAAATGCTCCAGACCACAAGGCCACGGCACTCCATATTTATATAAAAAAACATGGTACAAACTAAACAATTAACCCGTGGCACATGCCCGAGAGTTTACCTAAAAACTATGACCCGAAGGCCTACAACTCCAGTGCTATTGGCTTACAAATATAAAATATAAAAATAAATTTCTATTATGATAAAATACGATAAACATTGCATTACTATTAAAACGCTCCGAGTTTTGTCGCTGGCGAATAATGCACGATCCTGGTTGTAAGGCCTAAACTAATGCTGGATGTTTTTGCAGGATTGAGGTTACTTGGGTATTTATTTATCCAAATAAGGATTTTGGAGGATTAAGGTTTTTATTTACGTTGTACTCTCGCACTGCTCATGCTCTATGCACATTGTCCATTGAGCTTTAGTCAAGGTGTAAGTAACGCTCGGTTCAGACAGGCGTTTCACAGTCGCACCGAACCAAATGAGTGAATTGAGTCCGACGTCTGAAACGAATAAGGGCGACAAGGTGCGCCAGACGGCGAACGATCGACTGCTGGAGTTGTTAGAGCGACTCAGGAGCGACTTGATTTCAATTTGGTTCGGCGCAACTGTGAAACGCCTGTCTGAACCGAGCGTTATGCGTAAAGGATAGGAAACATTTGCATGTACCAAGGGTCATGTGTGCAGAGCCTGGTTCGAGTAATAGGGCACTTTTGCAGCTGTTTGTTCAATGTTCGGCTGCTATATAGCTCAACGGTAAACCCACGGCAGGATTTTGCAAAATTCCGGCAGTAAACAAAATATATATTGGAAGATTTTGCAGGATTCAGGTTACAGGTTACATGGAGTTTAACACTTTGGAATTGTATTTTTTTTGCAGGATTCAGGTTATGTGTAAGAAAAATGGGGTAGGGAGTTACTTTAATTTAAGGTTAACCTAGACAACTCGTTTATTTGCAATCATGCAGGGGTATTAAAACGCAACAGGAAAGCTCTTTACATGTGTCTTCAAACCAAATCATCGCTGCTTACGGAGAAGGATGTGATGACCTGGACCTGTTTCTCAGTGGGTTAGACCTTGGGCACCTCAGTCCTTATTTCCATAAGCAGGCAATCAAGTTCTCTGTCCTCCTTCAGATGTCGGAGGAAGACTTGGAAAAGGTAGTGTTGCCCTAGTTTTTATTCATGTTTTGAAGTGAGTTTATTGTTATCTATGTGATGTAGACTATAGCATTTTGACCTCCTGAAAAAGGGGGGGGGGTGGTACTGTACCAAATACAGTTAACCAGTTCGCGCCGGGATTATTTTAACATCACCGAGCCGACGCGCGGGATTAATTTTAACGAAACCCGATCTGAGGCGTGTTCAGGCCGATGGTATCGGAAAGCACACCCACGCATTTCTGGCCTTGCTCGCTGGTGACAGAAATTGTCGACCTTGCTCGTGGGTGTGTTTATGCGTCATCTGTTTTAAATCTGGGCAAAACTTAGCGTGTATATATACGTCATCTGGCGCGAACTGGTTAAAGTGGGGTGGCGGGGTGTGAGTTATTTTTTTAATGCTGAAGCGAGATTCTAAACATAAAACTGTTTAATGTACACTACGTTGACCGAGACGTATATTAATGAACCACCTTTGCTCCACCTCATTGTCCGCCGAAAATTTATATCGCACTGGCGGCCCACGTTTACTGGCTGAAAAAGGTCCTGGAAGTTTCGTGTTGTGTACATTTGATATGGAAAAATGACAATTGTTTTTCCGTAAAAACACTTTTATTCCACTACTTCCATACCGGTACTATTTCTTAAAAAAATATACATGTAGTTAAAAGACGTGTCAAAGATTACGAATACATGTATCAATAAATCTAAAAATCACCCATTACTCATCAGGGTTCTAGCTAGGACCTTTTTAGTGCCGGGTAAATTATCAGATTGCGAAGCGTTGCGAGCGCAGCAAGCGGAGCTCTCGCGCCTCACGGCCGGGGCTCCAGTTCATTTGTGCATGTTTCTGTGAAAGTCTAGCTAAATTAATAAAATAAATTACTACATGAACATGATTAACGTGACTTTGTATCTCCTCTCTTTCTTTTGTGCCCATAATTTGATTTAAAAAAAAAATAAAAAAAATTGCCGGGCGGCACAGCCAATTTGAACCCAAGTGCCGGGCGGGAATTTGCAGTGCCGGGCGGTACCGCCCGGCGCCGCCCACCGTGGCGAGAACCCTGTTACTCATTATTTTGCAGTTTTCTCCACTATGCCCTTTGCCTATCTTATTTGCCAGAACGCCTTGCATATGCTGTGTACAGTAAATTGGTTGTTCACCATTTAATGCTATTTGTTTGTCATTTGTTTGTATATTTGACCAATAGATAGGCGTAAACAAGTTTGGATGGCGTAATACGATAATAAATGCCGTACATGAAATCCACAAGAGAAAATGGGAACCAGGAAGTGTGCATGCATCTGGCAAAAGGATACTTGGGTATGTAATGCATGACATTCCTTAAACCTTGAGGTAAAAACAGAATTATTAAAATTGCAAATTTTTCTTTTTTTAATTTAGGCATTATGCTGTTTGAGTTTCAGGGTTTGCTGGTATAAAAAACTTACTATTTGACAAATAATAATAATAATAATGTTCGTGCTTATACAGGGTGAACCTAAAAAAACAAAACCCACCGGAAATCGGCCATAATCCCGAAAGTATATGTGACCTGTTCCAATGAAACCCGGACAAAGTCGACTTTTTAGTTTTTCAGATTTTGTTTTTTTCAAATTCTTTAGGTTCTCAGCTTTAAAATGATGTATCATTTACATATGTACTCCCACCCTATCTTCCCTGGGGTCTGGATTTAGTGATAAAACCCTGACAACCTAATCATGAGATAAACAGCTTTGAAGTTCAGAAAAGCGTATTATTTCTATACACAAATGTTTCACAAAATTGACAAAAAAACACACTTCTGGTAGACGGATTTTGTTCAAATTTGAGGAGATTGTAGATTAATAGTGAGTGACTTAGGAAAACCTAAAACCTCAAAATGGTAAAATCATCCCGAAATGACTTCAGGAGTACATTGTGACAAAACACATTGTGCGACTTTGTCCGGGTTTCGTTGGAACAGGTCACATATTTCATGGAAAAACTGAAGTCAATATCAGAAAGTAGGAGCTACAAGCTTTCTTCTGACACCTACATCGCAGGCCTACGGTCACTGGTAACTGAGTACCATTGTCTTGAAAACCATAGGCAGATTTCAGAAATGTCCAAATAGGTGTGCGTGTTGTTATCTTCGTGTAGGCAAATAAGGTCGCCTGGAAAAGAACAAGAACATAATTCCCTTTGTTATAACCTGTTTATTTGAAACAATAACAATGAAAACACTTATTTGGCTTTCATAAGCATCTTTCTCAGTCCTTAAAGGTAGTATACACCATTTGCAGATATCGAAAAAATTTACTACCGAATTATTAAGAAATATCTTACTTATTTAAAAGTAAATAATGATTGTAGGCATCCAGCAAAATAAGGGCCCTAGATATCCTGTAATTGTTCCAAAAAATTGAATTGTATAAACCAAAATTCATTCTCGCCGTCCGGCGAGCGCGAAAAAACAAAGATAACATAAGAATAACTGCTCGACTCCGGTGGAAAACAAACGCTGTTTTTCATGCTTTTCTCGACATCCATGAATGTAAAAATTCGGACAGGTCAGTTAAACGATATTTACTATAAAATACAACCCCCCAAATCCACCCATTCCTGATAATTCAACAAATTACCAATGGTGTATACTACTTTTAAGGTCCGATTCCTTCAACATGGCCGCCACCTCTCTCAACGCAAATTTCACATCGTCTTTGCATATCCTGCACTGCTCTCCTCACCATCCCCGGATCTTGTCGTAAAATGTCAACTTCTTGCTGAATCCTCTCCCGTAATTCCACAAGGTTCCGTGGGGGACTAGCGTAGACCTTATTCTTAAGGTATCCCCAAAGGAAAAAGTCACATGGAGTCTAGGATTAGGATTACATAATTCAATGTCGTTCATTGAACCTGGGCCACATAAAGACGCGGTTGGATGCACACCACTGACCACGAAGAGGGATGGTTCATTTCCATGTGGCTTACAAAATTATTGATTTGGACATTTCTGAAAACTGCCTATGGTTTTCAAGACAATGGTACTCAGTTACCAGTGACCGTAGGCCTGCGATGTAGGTGTCAGAAGAAAGCTTGTAGCTCCTACTTTCTGATATTGACTTCAGTTTTTCCATGAAATGTATACTTTCGGGATTATGGCCATTTTTGGAAAGTGGGTGTCGGCATACTGCCCTGCCGGACTCTGAGGGAAGTTGTGAAAGAGGAAGATAGGTCGTTGCCAACCCTGACCTTAGAACTTGTATAAGAGTGTAAAGCTTTGATGACATCCTAAGCATCATGTCCGGGATTCCCTTTGAGGAGAGGATATCCCATAGCTGGCTCTAGTCTACAGAGTCGAAGGCTGCCTTGATGTCCACGTAGGTGACTAAGAAAGGTTATTCTCATGGTGGAGTTCAGCAAGGATATGCAAAGCAAGAATTGAATCTGAAGTGGAAATTAGATACCACAGATTCAGGAGGTGGGCTGCTAGTGAGAAGTTCAGAGACTCGTTGAAGTGATCTTTCCAGTATTTTATCCACCAAGATGCAGGGAGAACCATCTGCCTTAGAGATAGGAGATGGAGCTGAATGCTTGCTACAACCGCTAAAGTGCCGACTGACTTGAAGGCTGGACGGAGGTTATTTTGTTTCAATCCGGCTTCAGCCTAAGAGACATTGGAGTCGTACCAAGCATTAACTCGGACCCAGCACAGTGCATCTGTGGTGCTGCTTGACCTTGCTGCACTCTGCACACAAGTCAATGTGACAAAGCTAGTATGCAATCTGATGCGTCTGGTAGGGTTTCTAGCCAAAATCCCCTGGAGGATTAGGGTTAAGGTCTTGCTTCGCTTTGGCCTTGTATATCCTGACCAGGCGGTGACTTTTAGCATGGTTTCAACTCGGAAGGGCAGCTTGTTTCTGCTTAATGATATCAATGGTGTTTTCAGTGAGCCAGGGACGACATTTAGAACGACAGGTACGGTAGGTATGGTAGGTAAATGTACAACAGCCTCAGCGGCACAGAGAACCGTATCACGAAAAGAGGCCAACGAGTCTTCGACAGAGTTATGCAGTTCGCCAAGAGCATCAAAACAGACTAGTTGGTGGCCACCGGGGGATCTGTTAGAAGAAGATGGTGGTCTGGGCGGCATTTCGGCAAAGTCTTCTTGTTGAAGGGGTTGATATGAACTTGTGCTACAAGTCGGTGGTCTGTGTTGGCAGGAGCTTCGTCCCCAGACAGGTAGGACTCCAGACAGCTTCAGTCGCTAACTAGTATATGGTCAAATTATTTAACTGTGCGGCTGTCATTCAATAGCCAGGTAAGTGTCATATTGTCTATCTAAGCAGAGACAATATTTGAGCTCAATGACCTGTTTATAGTCTACCGGGTACATGCCATGGGGCCGATTTCACGAAACTCGTCTTAACTTACGACTCATCTTAGGACTTAGGACGAGTCCTAAATCAAAGATCTTTCTTGGCTATGACGTGTCCTAAAATCGATTTCACTAAACCCATCTTATAAAAGACGCATCGCAACTACCAATTTGGTGGCTGTTTCATGTTTGTGTTTACCGCTAGAGGAAACAGTCGTTGAAAAGAAACACGCAAACCAACTTCCAGTGTGCGCGCGTGCGAGAACACGAACTTTTGCTAATCTGCGCAGTACAATCACGTACGGTAGTTATGCATGTTCTATATACGACGGAGTCGACTAGTTGGCGTATAAATAAATATTTTTTTAAACTAGACACACATAGCATAATATAAATCAAATCTGTTTCTTCTTCGAAACTCTAGGCCGACATTTGTCTTTAATGAGAAGATAATTAATGCAATGTTTTTTAGACAATATACAGATTGACGCACGTATTAATGAGATAAGACGACCCTCGGACCGATCCTAAGTTAAGAAGAGTTAAGCCGGGTTGCTATGGAAGTTAGGACGTGTTGAACGCGTCTAAACTTTGGTGAAATCGATCCTAGGACGAGTTGCTCTTCCTAAGACGCGCCTTAGCGTTCCGTGAAATTGGCCCATAGAAATGTATTATTCTGAAGAAAAAAACACTCTACAGTCCACAAACACTCCACTTTAAACAAAAACATTTTTTGTTTTTTTACTTCTTTTTCCTTTTTTTACAGCCATTCAGAATCCATAGCTCTGATTAAAAACATAACCAAGCATGTGGCATACATTGGAAGCAGCATTATGTATGTGGGTAATAACTGGAATGCCCATACCACGTTGTATGATGAAAAAGATGACCCAGTCAATCTACAGAGATTAATGACGGCAACAGACGAAGGACTCGATAGCACCATCAGGCTTTTTGAGGAACTTCGGAAACTCAAAGGCCAGCTCAACAAGGCAAGTAAAACCTTTAGCTGTTTTTAAATAATTGGGAGGATAAGAAAGTTGGTTGAATTTCCGGAATGCACGCACAATTTTTGTTGTTGATATTGATTTGATATTTTAGTCTCCTTTAAAGGTAGGATACACCATTTGCAGATATCAAAAATATTTACTACCGAATTATTAAGAAATATCCTACTCATCTGAAAGTATTATTGATTCTGGGCATCCAGCAAAATGATTGCGCTAGATATCCTGTAATTATTTTGTAAAATAGAATTTTATAATGACAAATTTGCGATCGCCAGTTGAAAAAAAACGCTGTTTTTCATGCTTTTCTCGGCATCCATGATTCTAAAACTTTGGACAGCTCAGTTAAACGATATTTACTATAAAATACAACCCCCCAAATCTACTCATTCATGATAATTCAAGCAATGACCAACGGTGTATCCTACCTTTTAACTCAACTCACGTGTACCTGTAAAGCCACTACATTTGCATTATTTAGCGAATAACAGTGCGAGGACCCGGTTATACTGCGTGATAATGACCGGGTTGGGGTATGACCGCTGGTAATGGACCTACCTGATTGTCCCCTAAACCAAGTTGTTCTCAAGGCGAACAACCTTGCAGTCTGACCTCAATCTCCTTGTGTAGGAAGACAAATGGCTGATGTCCTTCAATCATGACAAGTGTGAAGTGATATGTTTTAACAACAAATGCAAACATATCCTTGATGCCCAGTATTCCATCTAAAACCTAAAAAGCTTCCACCACTTACGGTGCAATGCTTGCACATTTTCCAACTCGAGGTGTGCATGCATGAGTTAGTCTTGCATACGCACTGTGGACCTCCGAACAATGTAGGTCCACACGATGCGGGAAGAGGTTACGGTTTGTGGACTTGCACACGTCCACAATCCGTTTTTCAGTTTCCGAAAAAGAGCGCTAGAGGAAAAACGGGTTAGGGTTATATATAGAAAAGATAGAAGGGACAGCTGAGAGGCCCATAATCCAAATTTGAGGGTAAATTTGTTTTGGGGAAGCGAGAAAAATGAGTATTTAGTCAAAGTTTGTTAACTACACGAAGACAAAGGAATGTCCACAGTACGTATATGTAAGGTAAAGCTCAGTGTGTGCTCTTGTATCGTATTACGATCGAGGGTCGAAACACCAAAGGGAACAAAGGATCCTCGATCGACGGTTTGATTGTCCGAATTCGTTCCTCGATCGTTGGGGCAAGCGCTAAGGTAATGGGGTTAGGGTATAACATAGGAATAAAGGAAAACACAATAGGGGATCCTCGATCGTTATGTGGTTCATGACTGCGTGTACATGTACATGTATACCTTGCAAAAAATTGCTATCAGCATTATTTTTCTCCTCAATCATTTGATACTGATGGCCCAAATTTTGGACCGAGGTTGATGGCCTACAGTGTACCGGTACATATGTGACCTGTTCCAACGAAACCCGGACAAAGTCGCACAATGTGTTTTATTACAATGTACTCGTGAAGTCATTTGTGGTTGATTTTAACATTTTGAGATTTGGGGTTTTCCTGAATCACAAACTATTAATCTACAATCTCCTTAAATTTGAACATAATCTGTTATTCGGAAGTGTTTTTATTTGTTATTTTGTGAAACAATTGTGAATAGAAACAATACGCTTTTATGAACTTCAAAGCTGTTTATCTCATTATTACCTCATTATTACATGTACTGTAGGTTGCCGGGGGTTTATCACTAAATCCTTTCCTCAGGGGGAATAGGGTGGAGGTATATGCAAATGATACATCAATTTAAAGCTGATAACCTAGAGAATTGGGAAAAAAGCAAAATCTAAAAAGCAAAAATTGTCAACTTTGTCCGGGTTTCGTTGGCGCAGGTCACATTATGACCCAACTCTTATTTGCCTAGAAACATTTTTAACAAAAATACCTTGATATAGTATACCAAACGAAGGAAAATCAAGTTTTAGCTTGATGCCTCCAAATGGTTTTGTTGTACAGCCCCACAAAGTGCGGGTGTCACAACTTTTTCTGCAGTTGTTGGTTTGGTAGAATTCTTTGTATTGATCAAAGTCCTATAAGTACCGAACTATAACTCTCACTTGATTGTAAATTGATGCGATGTCATGATGACGTCATCAAGTCTATGCGATGATTGTATGTAAAGACGATTATCCACAGTAACTTTCATGTACACATGTATCATAATTAAATCATATATAGTATGGGGTGATAATCGGGATGAAACCCACAATTTTGGTATATGATTACGTCCACTTAAGTGGTGATGCATTGGGTCATTTGGTATCTAGCAAAAAAAACACAGAAATATGTATTATACGTAGTAACGCACTAGATTATACAAAATCCGTATAATACAAAATCCGTATTACACGCTCAGTCGGTTTTAAAGTTCTGAATATAAATGACTTGTTCAGCCCTGTTCTTCCCAGTGAGGTGTAAGGCTGCCAGTTTGCGGTTATTAAATTAAATTGCGGTTTTGCAGTTACGGCTAACGATTAACCGTAACTAACATTTAAAAAATATATATATATAAAAAAATATATCCAATGAATTTGGCATCTATCACAATCCAAAGTGCTCGATACATCTCTGTAGAGCTATAATTATGAAATAAATTTAGGATACGAGTTAAAATAACTTTGGCATATTTATTTCTGGACAGACTGTTTCGTACCGTGTGGCACTCATCAGCAGAATGACATAGAATATCGTGTAGCATCTTCGTATACACATGGAATCAGGCTTGCGTTGCGCGCGTTATGTATCGAACCCTGATCGCGCTCCGCGTTTATACGTTATTGAACTTATTGCGCGCGTTACGTCACTGACCCTAGCACGCACCTGTCTCGGTGCCTACACTTAGAGACGATTTCCTCTTATTTAGTGTACCTAGGTTGGGCTTGCATATGATTATGTATTTTTCTGAGTAGTAGGGATAAGCCGTTTGAGAACCAATTTATAAAACTAGCTCAGTTTTATAAATCGTCACTTTTAAAACTGAGCTAGTTTTAGAAATCGTCACTTTTAAAACTGAGGTCACTTTTAAAAACTGAGGTCACTTTTAAAACTGAGCCACTTTTAAAAACTGAGGTCACTTTTTTTAAATCGCAGCTCAGTTTTATCTTCTCTCTCTTTTTTTTATGCTTAACATTCTAAAGGTGGCGCCGTCGCGCAAGGAGGAGGAGGTTGATCGAAATAATTTTTATTTATTGCGAAGCTGTAAGTTTTTTGATAAGACCTTTTTTTCTCACCTCATCTTTTATTTAATATGGTTTACTCTCAATAAAAATTAAAAAAAAAAAATATTATAATACTATATTATAAATCATGATGAAGAAACCAACACCAATAGGATATGGACGTTGGTCTAAATCAACCTTGCAGCAATATGTGGAGCGAAATAATATCACGATCTCAGGGAAGAGCATACGTCGGAACTATATCGACGCCATTAGAGTAGAGGAAAATAAATATAAAAACTTGCATCACAAGAAACTAGATGATCTCAAACAAATCGTAGACGACGAAGAGTTACAATTTATACCAACTGGCAAACTAGGTCGATTTTTACGAAAGGATTTAATTTTAGCGATTAAATCGTATAAAAACCCTGATAGTTTCAGAGAGGCAGATTTTCAAGTACATAGAGCTTTTAGTAACAGTTATAGAAACTGGGAGCTGACACCTAGGTTATTTAACAACGACGTAGAGCAATTCTTTAATACGCACGTAAAGCAGATTGAAAAAATTGTTACGTCGGAGCTGAGAGATCTATCGTCTGTAAAAGTTCAATTAGGATTTAAAGCGAAATATGATAAAACAAATCAAGATAGCTTAGTAGAAACCAGCGCTTTTACCTTTTTTGGTAAAAAACAAGTTGTTTTAAACGAGAGTCAGATAAAACAAACCGTAAAAGACCAAATCTTTACAATAAAAGAAAAACACGCCAAAAATACCACTCAAGGATCGGGTTGGAACCTCGTTGAAATACTCGCGTTTTATATCAACATCGATCGATATAACCCTATGGGTGGTAGTTCTTATATAAAATTACCGCAGTTTTTAGTAAACAAAAAGGCTTTTATTAACGTTAGAAACAAAGACAACGAATGTTTTCGGTGGTGTTTGAGAGCTGCTCTCGGCAAGTATACTGACAAAATAAAACAACGAGTAAAAGACAAACCCGATTTTAAAATCCACGAAGACAGGACGTCAATTTATGATAAAAACGATGGATTAAATTTTAAAGACGTAGACTTTCCCGTTAGAATCAATCAAATAGAAAAGATAGAGAGACAAAACAATCTGAGTATAAATGTGTTTGCGCACGAAGAAAAGTCTACAGAAGTACGGCCGTTATATTCATCTAAAAACGCCAACGACCCCACAACCATAAATCTGTTGTTGTTTTCCTCAGGCAAAACGAATCACTATTGTTGGATAAAACATATATCTAGAATATTTTTTAACCAAACGAAACACAAACATAAAACATACGTCTGTCTCAGATGTTTGGTGCACTACAACACACAAGACAAGTTGGACAGACATACGCAAGATTGCGAGGGAACAGATATGCCACCATCTGAGGTCGTCTTTCCAAAAGGTTTTAACGACGACCCTCCAGTATTAAAATTTAAAAATCAAAGGTTTGCGCAAGACGCACCTTTTGTCATTTACGCCGACTTTGAATCGGTATTAAAAAAATTAAAGCCTCAAGAGGCAAACACGCAGGAGACTCAAGTTCACAAAGCTTGCGGTTATTCGTTGATCGCTTTAAGGTGCGACGGTAAAGTTAAATTTAAAGAGACCTATAGAGGAACAGATGCCGTAACCAAGTTCCTAGACTCGACGTTATATTTAAGAGACAAAGTAAACGAAGTTTTTTCAAACCCCAAACCCATAGACTTTACCACAAGAGACAACATAGACCACCAAAACGCAGACACGTGTTGGATTTGTGATAAACAAATATACCCCAACTACTCTTCAAACTGTCAGTGCCCTATACCGAAAGAACCTCGCACTGGCGAAGAAAAAGAAGAATATTGTTACGTAAACAAAAAAGGATTTAAAGAGTCAAAGTGTATCGAGTGTAAAAAACGTATCAACAAATTTAGAAAGGCGAGAGATCACTGTCACATCACGGGTAAATATAGAGGAGCCGCGCACGCTTATTGCAATCTAAAACTGCAGGTGGTATCCCATAAAACCACGATACCCGTCATCTTTCACAATTTACAAAATTACGACGCGCATTTAATCATGCAAGGTTTGTCCAACATCAAAGAAGAAATCGATTTTATTCCTAGCAACTCGGAAAAATACATTTCGTTTTCGATCGGTCAACTGAGATTTATAGACTCGTTTAAATTTATGGCAGCGTCGTTGGATAGGCTAGCCAGCTCGTGTCCCAAAGAGGCGTTTACTCTACTCAGAGAACGATATAAAGATCAAAATCCTAAGAGTGTTGACCTGCTCTTACAAAAAGGTGTTTATCCGTACGAGTATATGGACTCATTTGATAAGTTTGAAGAGACGAGTTTACCAAGCATCGACAACTTTTATAGCAGCCTCAAAGACTCGAATATCTCACAAGAAGATTATTCTAAAGCTCAACAAGTGTGGAACGAATTTAACATCAAAAACTTGGGTGAATATCACGATTTATACGTGACCACCGACGTGTTACTTTTGGCAGGTGTGTTTGAAAATTTTAGAAAAATGTGTAAAAAGAACTATAAGTTAGATCCCGCTAACTATTACACCTCTCCTGGGTTGTCGTGGGACGCGTTATTAAAACACTCAGGAGTCGAGCTCGAGTTATTGACCGACGTCGACAAACATCTGTTTTTTGAAAAAGCAAAAAGAGGAGGACTCTCGAGCGTGGGTGGCGCTAGGCACTATAAAGCAAACAATAAATATCTACCCGATTACAATCCAGGCGATCCATCGACTTACATCATGTATCTTGACGCCAACAATTTATATGGTTGGGCCATGAGTCAGTATTTACCTTACGCCGATTTTAAATGGGTAAAACCCAAAAACTTTACGACAGAAAGCATTATGTCAATCTCAGAAACGTCCGACGTAGGGTGTCTGTTGGAGGTAGATTTAGATTATCCCAACGCTTTGCACGATTGGCACAATGATTTTCCGCTAGCCCCCGAAAATATCAAAGTACCCAAAGAGTGGTTATCCGAGTATCAACTAGGGTTAACCACAACCGGGTTAACCAATCTAAACGAATCTAAATTAATAGCCACTCTATACAACAGACGTAAATATGTCTTGCACTATAGATCGTTACAACAGTATCTAAATCTTGGTATGCAACTCAAAAAAGTACATCGCGTATTAAAATTTAAGCAAGCACCTTGGATGAAATCTTACATAGACAAAAACACTCGACTAAGAGCTAAAGCAACGTCTGACTTTGAAAAGGACTTTTTTAAGCTCATGAACAACAGCGTTTTTGGAAAGACGATGGAAAACGTGAGAAATAGAACGGACGCGTTTTTGCTCAGAGACGACCAAGTTTCTAAATATCAAGCGTTGGCGCGTAAACCGAGCTATAAGCACACGACGGTTTTTACCGATTGCAATCTATCGTTTATCGAAATGTATAAGACCAAGACGGTATTAAACAAACCTATTTATGCGGGGGTGAGTATTTTAGACCTATCAAAAACTCTCATGTACGACTTTTATTATAACCACCTCAAAGAGACCTATAGAGACAGAGTAGGGTTACTTTATACCGATACAGACAGTCTACTCTTGAGCGTTGAGACGGACGACGCTTACGAAGATATACAAAAAGACTCTAACTTGTACGACCTGTCAAACTACCCCACCGATCACCCCTTGTACGACTCTAAAAACAAAAAGGTCATCGGTAAATTTAAAGACGAGTTTGGTGGAAAACCAGTCAGCGAATGCGTTTGCTTAAGACCAAAGATGTATTCGATTTTAACCTCTGAATCGAACCTTAAAAAAGCC
This sequence comes from Crossaster papposus, assembly GCA_037893245.1. Lineage (NCBI taxonomy): Eukaryota > Metazoa > Echinodermata > Asteroidea > Velatida > Solasteridae > Crossaster > Crossaster papposus. The sequence continues at coordinate 318,416 of JBAIAA010000335.1, read as the reverse complement.
AAAGGGGTCACCAAAGCAGTCACCGACAAAAAATTAAGTCACGATCGTTATCTCGACTGTCTCAAAAGAAAAGAATCTCAGCTAGACACGATGACGTACATTAGATCAAAAAATCACATCTTGCACACCATAACTCAAAACAAACTGTCGTTGAGTCCGTTAGACACAAAGCGGTATATACCCCCGAACGGTTCTACTACTCTAGCTTTTGGTCACTATAAACTAGGAGGTAACTCGGTGTCCGGAGGCACAACCTGAAGCTCTTGACTAACGAAACTTCGATTGGGACCTTTTTTGAGATAATAAATAGTGGGCTGGTTGTCTACTTTGATCGCGCGGTCTAGACTAAACACCTCGAGACTCCAAATAGGGTCGGTCGCTCGTCTGCGCTCTCCCCCCTCTAACTCTCCGGGTGCGTAAAGATATCTAAAAATATCACCTTTTCTCACCAACTCTTTTTCTACCTCGTCTACGGAAGAACTGATTTGACGAACTTGCGTTTCTTGCATCGCTAGCTTAGGAGTTAGTGACTCATAATCTTCCGTCGTTATTAATCTGGTGGTTTCGTCGTTTAATGCCTTAATCACGTCGGGCAATCTTTTAACCCAGAGTCGCGATCTCTCCGTCGGATTAACGATTTCTTGGGCGTATTGATGACCAAACAATCTCTCTGCTAAAGTCTTGTTAAATCTTTCTACTATTGCCTGCGCTCTGTGGTTGCCTGGTTCTCCCACTTGTATCGCGACTTTTTTCTCTTTCAGTTGTTTTTTAAATTCACCTTGAAATTCTTTACCCGCGTCTACTTTTAACAGTTTAGGCCAAGTCAAAGGTGACCTCGCGTAAACTCGACTCAAAGCGTCTGCCACTTGGGTACTCGTCTTGTTGGTCAAAGGTTCGGCCTCTTTAAAACGCGTGGCTACGTCTACGACCGTCATAGCGTACTTGTATTCTCTTTTACCGACTTTATCATAAGGTAAAAACAACAAGTCTATCTGGTGCATTTCGTTTGGCACAGCCATGGACTTGTTCAAACTCGTAGGTCTGCTTATATACGTAGGAGGTGGTAAATAAATTTGCCACAACGCTTGTTTTCTTAACCAATTTCTAGCTTCTTCTTTGGACGCGCCCGTTTTTTTAGCTAATTTTATAACCGCGCCTTCACCCTTCCAATAACCGGCGGGGCTGTAATATACTTTTTTAAACTTTGTTTCCATTTAACTTAACTAAACAAACTTATAAACTAAAAAACCTACCAACGCAGTTCCTCCTAAAACAAACGCTAACTCGCCGGTCTTTTGATCTTCGCTCGGTGCGTAAAAATCAGCTAGAGTGGGCTCATGTCGCAGCCCCACAGGTATTTGTGCGTCTGAGCGAGTAACCGAGTTGTATTCTCTAAGAGCCTCGTCTATACTTTCAAAAGTTCTTTGAGCCTTAGCTTGTTTTTTGAGTCGATCGTTTAACCAATCGAGATACTTTACCCGCGCTCTTTCCCAATTGTTTTTTGCCGTTGCCAGTTTTTCTAAAGCTAAGTCGTGTCTCTTGCGCTCTTCGTCTTGTTTTTGTTGTTTTATACTCGAAAATAAAAAGTTTGATCCCGTGAAAGCTAAAGCGTTAACTATAGCGCCTCCGATCATCATAGCGATGCTAGCCATATTTTAAAATAAGTAATATAAAAAATACCTATAAAAAATGAACAACACGACCGTAGCAAATATATCGAGACTGAAAGAACAAGCTAAAAATTACTCTAGACTGATCGAAGAAGATAAAAATATATCGAGAATGAAAGAACAAGCTAAAAATTACTCTAGACTGATCGAAGAAGATAAAAATATATCGAGAATGGAAGAACAAGCACAAGAACAAGCTAACAAGCTAGACTTAGATTTTAAGAGTCTAGAGATAGTAGTTAACGCGGTCGGCCGCGGTTCTTTCATAGCTACTTTTCCAGATCTATTTAGCGACTATAAGTTACCCGTCGTTAAAACGGACGAGGTAATAAACAGATGGAAAACTGATCCGATGGCGTTTTATCAAAATCAACTTAATTTTGCCATTTGGTGTAGCACCACCGGAGCCGGTTTAGGGTGGGATCTACTTTTTTCGACAGATCCTCTGACGAGCGTTGTATACAGATTTCACGTTTATTTTACCGTTAGAAAAATATTAGAGTTTCTCAAATGTCCCACTCCGAACGATACTATATTTAATGCCGTAAACAACAACATAGATCGCGGGTCTTATATTGACGCGTGTAGATTTTATTCTACGGATCCTAAAAATACTTGGATACAGACGGTAGATCATTATTCTGGTGGATTGGGACAGGCTTATGCTTGGGGTAAACCTCTGGGGGATTACGATACCACTGACTTGGGTATTGGTTACGGTAAATATGCGGGGGGAACTAAAATGGGGTTTGGCCCCTCGGATCCTCCTGGAGGATCTGGACGTTACAGCTCTTTTACGGTTACTAATCTAACGCAAGACGACGCCGTTGGCTCGGCGTGGAAACGTTTTATAAGTCAAGAATCTCACTTTACCGACGTCGGAATAGGAAAAATAAACGAATCTATCAGGGCGTATGTTTACGCTCTGCTGGGGGCCCAGGCTCAAACAAAAACTAGTATTTTAACTCCGGGTACGGGGCTCGATGCCCAAACACAGTTTGTTAATATCGTAGAAGGTTTGATATCGTCTCCGACTGATCTAGAAGAATCTATAACCCAATTTCAAGATTCGCTGCAATACGCCAGGAGTTCGTTAAACTTTGTGTTGGCGAAAGGATTATATCTCGTGCCTTCGAACATGCAATTGAGGGTCGGAACCCACGAAGGATATAACAACAATATACAGATTGCGACCGCTGAGTTGGCGTTGGGATTAAACTCAAAGATAAACTCGAGCGTACCAACACCACTGCTAGACCCGCCAACGACCGCGCCCTTCCCTCCCTCACCCACACCAACGTTCAAAAGCCCGGCTCTGGTAACGACTCAAACAAACGCGGTCGTTGACCAACGACCACCACCACCAGCAACACCAGCGCCCGTGGTCGAGCCACCAACACCTGCTCCCTTCCCTATACCCACACCCGCGGTCGAGCCACAGCAGAGAGATCCTCATGAGTATGAAAAAACTTCGCTGATTGTCGGTACTTTAGCCATAGCGGGTATAGGATACCTGATTTTAGACTTGTGGTAAAAAAAAAAAGCCTTCTGAAACCAACAGAAGGCTTTTTTTTTTTCTCTTAGAGGCGCTTTTGTACATAAACAAAAATTAAAGTTCCGACTCCCACTATAAAGGCCCACACGTGTTCTCCCAACCATCCGGCGGTTTTACTCAATACGTTAAATATCCAACTCGCTATACCACCTAAAATTCCGGGCAAGGCGCCGAGCAGCTTAGAGCCTAGTTTAGCGAGCACGTTTGACAAGTGTTTTAGTTGCGACTGTATCCATTCTTTTACGTTAGCCGAGTGAGACGGTGGAGCGGGTGTGGGTGAGGGTGCTGGAGTAGGAAAGGGTGTGAGCGCTGGTGCACCGACAGACAAAACGCTCTTTACTATCAAACCAATAGCCAAACTAAACGCCGTTAAAATGCTCGTGATGGTCACACCTTGTTCTCTAAACAACGTTCTAATTTTTTCTCCCAAGGTCTCGTCGCTATGTAACATCCGCATAATCGTTTCTTTGATTCTACTAAACTGACTTCTGAGTTTTCTTTCGTTGGTAGACGCGGCTTCTAATCTAGCCGATCTTTCGATCTTTAAGTTTACTAATTTCTCTCTCATTTCTGCCGTGGAACCGTCGCTCACTGATTCGGCTAATGCTCCTTCGGTCTGAGCTATCTCATCGCCGAGTTCTCTGAGACGCGCTAAATTCAGTTCTAAGTTGCCTCTCATCGTTTGAAAAGTTTTGTTTAAACCTGCGATTTCTCTGATGGGTATGCCAGTTTCTTGTTTTTTTGTAAAACTGGTTTCTTGTTCTAAAGTTTCGAGAATTTCGCTTAAATCGTCGGCCGCTTTTGGAAAATCTTGCATCGGGATAGCCTCCGGTTCAATCTGCTGTAATTGTTGTTGTTCTTTACTAAGTGGATTTACTTTGACTTTAGGGTTATAGTCAACTAAGCCTAGCACGTTGCGAATAAAACCCAAGCCGTTTCTATTTTTCAAGGTATTTATCGTGTAATAATTTCTTTGTCCACCTTTTTTAAAAGATAGTTTAATTTTTCTTCCACCCGATCTAACACATAGGTCATTATCTTTATCCATAAAAAAATCAGGTAACATAGTAAATGCTGGTTTTAAACCCGTTTTTTTAAATATATCAACAAAAAAAGCGCTAACTTCAGCAGTTATTAGTTCTGTGCTGAGACCACCTATAGTTTTAGATCCCACCTCGACGCTTAGAGGTTGGTTGCCGAGTGAGTCATCTAGATTTTCTCTTAACGGATCCAATTCTTGATCGTTGTATTTTTCTTCTAACGGATCCTCTTCTTCTTCATAGTCTTCTTCCTCATAGTCGTCTATCGGTTCAAAATCTCCACCTTCAGCCATTTTATTATAAACAAATTAAAGTTTTTAAGTCGAATTTAATATATTTGGTGGGAGTATATTTTGCGATACCAGCCATGTTTTTACATACATCGATCCGCTTATCGTAGCCGTTAGCTTCGCTACATCTTCTACGCTCAACTTGTCGAGATCGGCCGGTTTGATCTTCAACAGTTTTTTACTAAACATGGTAAATCCTACGCTTAACATAGAGATGATAGCGGCGTGATAGAGATTGTTGACGATGCTATTAGTATCCATTTATATACGTCGCTTATTTTGTTTTTTATTTTTTTATTCCATTTCTACCCACGAAGGTGGTTGGGTTAGAGTCTTCTTTGGGCTCTTGGTCGTTGGCTGGGCTGGCTGTATTAGAGGTTGCGGTGGTGCTAAAGCAGGTGGTGAGACCCTCTGACTCCACATATAGAGTCCTCCTAAAACTACAACAACCACCAGCGACAACGATCCAACTGCCGCGTACGAAGAAGGAGGAGGAGTAGTAATAGTTTTTACGTCTATATTTTGCATCTTGGCAATTTGTTCTTTTCTCTTTTTGTTGTGTTCCGCTAATGCCTTGCCTTGTTTTACTCTATCAGGATTTTTAGTTTTAGTCGTCACCGTCTGTACCTTTGGGGCTTTTAGAGTCTCTGTCTGAAGAGGGCTCTCTAGTTGACTCATCTTTTATTATAGGTATAGAATTATTTTTGTTAATAACTAAATGTTTAGACGTTATCAAGACACCTACTAACGGCGACAACAACATTCCGTAGTTGTAATAAACTTCGCAGAGTAGGCTGGCTATCGAGCTAGATATAACTGGATCTTCTTCTAGATCTTTGGTGAGTGCGTCTTCCGAGTCTACTCGTAGACTGACACCTAGGGGTTTGATCATAGGTAGACTCGCGCCTAAAACTCTCGAATAAATCCCTAGCACGCAGTTACCCAAACTAGTAATCATTTCTTTACCCAGTCGAGCCTCGTAATGGTTGTACATTTTTTCTTGTTTGTTCGCGTCTAGGTTTTCTATGTCGACCTGGCTAAATTCTTTACCTAAATACTTTTTAGAATCACCGGCTGATACTACACCCAACAGTCTAGTTTTATGTTTTTCCGTTTCCGGCGCGCTAGAGTCTAAAGTAGACAGCTCCATTTTTATAAGACGGTATAATTTATTTTTTAAAGAAAAATATTCGTAAGATAAAATACACAAGGTCGACGCTATAATAAATTTGAGTAAAAGATCGATCACCACAAACATTTATTATAGCGAGATAAACTAGCTGCAACTAGCTGTTCAACAAAACACAACTAGCTGTTCAACAAAACACAACTAGCTATGCAAGTACTTAACAACTAGCTGTTTAACAAAACCCAACTAGCTGTTTAACAAAACCCAACAAAACACAACAGCTGTTCAACAAAACCTCAACAAAACACAACTAGCTATGCAAGTACTTATCAACTAGCTGTTCAACAAATCATCAACAAAAACTCAACAAAACACAACTAGCTGTTCAACAAAACTCAACTAGCTGTAACTAGCTACCCAAGTACCATTTAGCCGGAGGATCCGTATATAAAATCAATTTACTATAGGGAGTGTCTTTGAGATATTGTTTTATGTCTCGCCTTTTATTATCCGGCACCACATCATTTTCGTCGAGACAATTATCAAAACTTTTTTTGTCTTTGCAATAAAAAATAGCCACCCATTGAGTCTGTTCGCGATAATCTTTTAAAACGGTGTTATATTTTTGAGTCAATAACCAACAGCTGTGGTTATCGTGTCTACCGCTAAAGGCATATCTTCTTAAAAAATAATCACCGATATCCATCCCCGTTAACCCTAAATCTTTACATATACCGACCCCTAGCTCAGTGGATGAGTCCCCAAAAAACTTGTTGATTTCTCCCCAGTGTTGATAGCTTTTGAGGCCCGAACTATAGAGTTGATTAGGTTTTCCTTCTATCGTCACGCTAACTTTGTCTATCTTAGGGTTATAAAATAGTTCGGGGGTTTTCGTAGTCGCTTCTTTAAACAAAAACAGTATACCCTTGAGACTTTTAACCGCCACGTTTAAATTAAAGTTCCAAACGGTGCCTGATTTATCGATAGATCTTACTTCGTGTCTCTGAATCCTTTCGAACAAAAACTGCGTCTTGTCGAGACATTTTTGAGCTAAGATTTGAGCTAAATATTTGTTAGAAACGATCTCGTATTCAAGCGCTAAGTTAGAGATGCTATAACTCGCTGCGGAGTCGGTAGAATTTACGACTTTGGCGTAATCGTTAAAAGTAAGTTCGTAAGACAGTTGGTCGTTCAGAGCGGATGGATAAAACGGTTGATGGTCCGTGAGCATTTCAAAGTCTAGAGGAATACAAAATCTGTTTCCAAAGGCATCCGCTGTTGCTTTGTCTTTTCCAGAGTTGGAACCGGCAACCGCGTTACCGGTACCCACGCGTAGGCTCGATATGTTGGCAATCTCGTTTCCGGCATAGTGATCTACGGTACCTGTGGGTAACCAAAGATCTTTAAAAATGTTATAAACGTCGGCGTCGGTCAAGTTTACGATCTCCCGACCTCCGATACATATTCTTATTTGTTTTACGAGATTTCGTCCTAGATTTTTAAACAGACTTCGATCGGCATCGTCGTCCGAGGTTAGATCGATATTAAAAGCTAGTTTTGCCGAACCGGGGACTATCACGTCGTCGGAGCTCAACGACGGAAACTTGACTATTAATTTGTCGTTCGCGTCGATCGTGCTAGGATTGTGAGTTACGACGACAGTCTGACGGTTGCCTTTTATACCCCGAGGATTTTTAAGGCGTCTGTGTGGATTTAGTTTGTTTCCGTAAGTCGCGTTCATTTTTATAGTAACGTTTTATTATTTTATTTTTTATAAAATGCAGTCGCACACTTTTGTCATGACCAAAAAAGAGCAGACTTTTGAGCTACCTCAACCTATAGATAACCTCGAGGGCAACCGTCGCATTAAGTTAAGCAGTGTCATTTTAGACATAGGTTTTTATAATGTTGAAAAAGGAGAGCTGATACGATATACTATATCTTCTCGATCTAACTCCAAAAATATTGTAGCCTTAATCGAACCCGGTCGATGGAATCTTTATTCTTTCATAGATAGTTTTAAAAAAGATATTAAATCTGTGATCATCACTCCGATAAACGATAAACTATTTTATTTGTCTTTGGTGACCCCTGTTGATTTCGTGTTTCTAAGACTACAGGGTATTCTAACTCAACTTTTAGGTTTAACCAAGAATAATCTCGGAGGTGAAGATTTAACTAAAAATTATTTTGGAAAATTTAACCTAAATCTTTATAGCGCGGTCTTTTTACATTGCGAAGAACTGTCTACACATTCAAATTTTGTTAACGGAAAGCAAACCAATCTTTTGGAGGGTATACCTTTATCGGGCGATGCTGCTCGTTCAAACAATCCCCAAGATCCAATTTATATCAAATACGACAATTCTCCAAAAGAGTTAGTAACCGGTAAAATAAACAGTCTCACGTTTTCGTTAAAAAATGGTCTTGGTGAGGTGTTAGATAATAGAGGTAAAGATATAATTTTAAACGTAAAAATATTTTAGTTACTTTTGTAAAATGCAGTCTCATACGTTCGTTATGACAAATAATGAGCAAACCTTTAAACTATCGCGACCTATAGATAACGTTGGGGGCGACCGTCGCATGAAGTTAAACAACTTTGCGTTAGACGTGGGTTTTTATAACCTCGAAAAAAAGACGTCGATACATTGGGAGAGTTTTACGGGTGATATCAAAGACCTGACGCCTCTTCAAATTGTCGATCGTGAAAAAATTGATGTTTTTCCAGATAGGTTAAATCTTTATTCTTTCAAATATCGTTTAAAAGATTTTCACGATATATCTATAGAGTCCTTATCCGATGAACTGTTTTATATATCCATTCCCGACCAAAATCGCATAAAACTAACGAATAGTTTGTCTAAACTTTTAGGTTTACCCAAGGGTTGGCTCAATGGTGGTAATCATTACGGAACATTTAACCTAAATCTTCACAGCGCGGTCTTTTTACATTGTGAAGAACTGTCTACGCATTTAAATTTTGTTGACGGAAAACAAACTAACCTGTTAGAGAGTGTACCCATACACGGTGATGCCGCTCGTTCAAACAATCCCCAAGATCCAATTTATATCAAATATAACAAGTGTTCAAAAGAGTTAGTAGCTGGCAAAATAAACAGCCTCACGTTTTCGTTAAAAAACGGTCTTGGCGAGGTGTTAGATAATAGAGGTAAAGAGATAATTTTTAACGTAGAAATATTTTAGTTTTGTCTTAATAAAATGACGACTAATATTTACCCCGATCTAAAAATCGACGAAACGAGGGTGTTTCGATTGCAAAAGATCGAAGAAGTTCAAAAAGATATATTGACGCAACGAGAACAGCGAAGCGCGTTGTGTAAAAAATATGGTAAGTTAATTACAGCATTGTCTACTACGGAAACGCTAGCTGAGATGAGTGGTGTGGCTTGTGGGGGTTTGGGAATCGCGGCTATAAGCAGCATAATTGCGTCACCCGTTGGTATAGCGTTAGAGGTAGTAGCCATTAGTTTTGGTGGAGCCGCGCTCTTGCTAAAATATTTTAGCAAACGATTTAGATATAAAGTTAAAAAACACGACGAGATTAGAGTCTTGGCTGAGGCTAAACTCAACAGCGTAAGAGATCTTATTTCTCAAGCTATAGAGGACGGTGATATATCCCACGAAGAATACGCTTTGGTGTTAAAGGAATTGAGGCAATTTAACGATATGAAAGAGACCATTAGATCCAGCAGCAAGCTGTCAGAAAAGAAAGGTGAGAGTAATATGGAATCTGAGATTAAAAGACGCGTAGAAGAGTTGGTGTCTAAAGAAAAAAAAGGTCTTATCGAAAAACTTACAGCTTCGCAATAAATAAAAATTATTTCGGCCAACCTCCTCCTCCTTACGCGACGGCGCCACCTTTAGAATGTTAAGCATAAAAAAAAAGAGAGAGAAGATAAAACTGAGCTGCGATTTAAAAAAAGTGACCTCAGTTTTTAAAAGTGACGATTTCTAAAACTAGCTAGTTTTAAAAGTGACGATTTCTAAAACTAGCTCAGTTTTAAAAGTGACCTCAGTTTTTAAAAGTGACCTCAGTTTTAAAAGTGACGATTTCTAAAACTAGCTCAGTTTTAAAAGTGACGATTTATAAAACTGAGCTAGTTTTATAAATTGGTTCTCAAACGGCTTATCCCTACTACTTTCTGCTATACACAAGTTGCACCTTTTGTTTACATTAGAGTATGGTAGTGCTCTTTGGATAATGTCCCATTTGATTTCAAAGTTCTTTCCTTCGTCCTAAATTTTAACTCGTATCCTAAATTTATTTCATAATTATAAAAAAATATATATATAAAAAAAAATTAAAAAAAAAAATTAAAAAAATATTTAAAAAAAATAAAAAAATGCATGGGCCTGCATTGCATATCTAATTAGCGCTGCTTCATCAAGGAATTTAGTGTGTGCGCGTAGTACGTGTTGATAATCGCAGTTCTGCGACTGCTAATTGTCTGCATCAAATTGTATAGGCTGACTGGCTATATGTTAGATAAGCTATCAGAAATGTCCATACAAAATTTATTCAATTGTACTATTTGTAACCTGCTCCAACGAAACCCACGCAAAGTTGACAATTGGTGAGGTTTCTTTTATTTGAAAAAAAAAAAAAAAAAGAAAAAGTTAACCGAACAGGAAAAATGTAACCGTGTAACCGTTTGAGTGGTCGGTTAACCGTGTAACCGCTGCAGGCTTAGTGAGGGGTGATGGTTTTCTTATTAGAATTTGATTTTGGTTGAGTTTACAGTTGAAGTGTACATGTACGTATTGTTTCTTTCAGGCAACCAACTCGGAGACGATACTGCCTGCGGATTTGATCGTGGAATCAGAAGCTATGTCCAAGATTGGTAGGCGCCTAACTACCATTTTAGGAGTTGCCGTGCTGACTACGGGTTTATTTGTTTTGTTCAGGGTGAGAACTGGAATGTGAGGATCATACATTGCTGTATTAATTTATCTGTGAATGCTGCACAAAATCCGAGCCTTCTTTATACGAATTGCCTAAATTTAGAGATCTTGGATCTTTTGGACATAATAGGGTCATTCTGTGTCAATTCAACACGCTTTTGGACCCGACCCTCACAGATTGAAACGATAATTGATGTTATGATTGGCCGATATGAGAAACCCCCCAGAACTGATTTTGTAATTTGGCTAAAGTTGTTAGTTTTGAGATATGGGTCAGTGAACTTTGGACTAATTAGCATGACCTCCAAATAATTATACATGTCTGAAAGTATAGCACCTAGACGGCCATTTTGAAGCTCTTCGAATGTTCTTCATTTCATAAAATCAAATCAAAATTGTAGCGTGAAGCAAAATAACCGTAAAACTTTAAGTATAAAAAATATCAAAATTTGGGAAAATGTTGTGATGGGCGCTCTTAAACTTTGCAAGTTATGATTTTTGTCAGGAAAAAGCTTTGGTTACATATACGTATGCATAAGTATAGAAATGCACACTATATACTTTTAGAGATAGAAGTATTTAGAGTTTTGAGGTCATGCTAATAAGTCCAAAGTTTAGTGACCCGTATTTCCAAAACTAACAAGCCAAATTCTAAAAAAGTTCTGTGAGGTTCGGGTCCAAAAGCGGGCTGAATTGACACAGTATATATTTACTTATTTATTTTATGACATTTGGATAAAGCTCCTTTTCCATGACTTTGTTTTCTTTTGTATAGTTGCAAAAAAGGTGATTTTTATATTATTTTGTTTATATTAATTAAACATTTTTTTCTGAAAGGCCCTTAAAAGATCATAAAACTGACATCATAATCAAACTATAATACTAAAAAACAATACTATAAAAGGTGTGCAGAATAAAGCATGCGTAGCATAACATCCCAAATGTACATGTTTTTATTGTCCTTGAATCGATGAACAAGAGGTGTAATTGGTTAAAAATGTGTATGTTTATTGGCAGCGACTTGTGTAACGTGTATAATTTAGATTTCAATGTAAACTAAGAAATTGGCAAGGCGGGACTCGAACCTGCGACCTTCGAAATACCGGACCGGCGCACTACCAACTGAGCTATCTTGCCCTATGTTTGCGGTCTCGCAAATTGTCCGTATCTTTGTGAACTATCACTATTACGCACGTATCGAAGGAAACAGTTATAGCATACATTACAAGTTTGGAAGACAAACATTACTGTTTGTTTTGTCTGCCATTTAGTTTTTACGTTTCAAACGCCGTTCGTAATTATGTCAAAATGACAACAAGTCGCCAAAAAGAAGAGATTTCTTTGTCGATCTAAGGAAAAGATCAACATTTTGAGCGAGACAGCGCGAGCCTGAAGACAAATATCGACCATTGTTCGAATGCTTCGAGAGTATGTACCTTAACGTTAATGTTACATGGTCATAGTAAAAAAAACACACTTGGCTTTCTTAAATAATGTATCCTATGCCTCTTAATAGTATTAAATTAATACCGTTGTATTAATTATTACCCGTTTCATCAAATCTCAACGTTGGAGTTTGCATGTTTACATAACTGCATGTTATGTACATTTGTTATTGGCCATTGGTAATGTTCTGAAGCTTATAAATGTGACTGGCTCTACAAAAAGGTGTATTATGTCACAACAAAAATTGGGTTATATACATGGTTGAAACGCCCACAACATAAGCTTTCATTTGGTATATAATAGAGCTCTATAGCCACTCTCATTTTGGAGATATGACGTGTTTACATATCATGATTACTTGGAGTTCAAATTACAAAACTGAGAAAACAGGCTTTGAAATAGCCGGCTCTGTTGTAGTACAACAGAATGATGCACACAAAATTGTATTTTTTTTCCACTTTATTCATCAAAATCAACATTTCTTTGAATGAAACCTGTAACTGTAGGTATTGAAGATGTCATTCATGACAAAAAATGAAAATCACATTTTGATGAAATGTTTACCCGCTCAACTGTGAGCTGGCTATTACATGAAAGTGCACAGCGCGACTTAATAATACACCTTTTTGTATAGCCGGTCACAAATGTTCTAATGAAACTTGACAGAGACACAATACAAAAATACAAAATACATGTACCAAAGATGAGTGTGGTGCAATGAACTTGGGTTTAAGTCCAGTCTGTGTTGTGGTGTTTCAATCATTGCTTTTCTAACAAAGACTTTAAAGGTAGAATACACAATTTGCAAATATAAAAAAAAATTTACTACCGAATTATTAATAATTATCTTATTTGAAAGGAAATGATGATTGTAGGCATCCAGCAAAATGATGGCGATACCCTATAATTGTTTGGAAAAATTAAATTTTATAAAAAATAAGAACCACTGCTCACTGTTTTTCTTGCTTTTCTCAGCATCCATGATTATAAAACGTTGGACAAGTCAGTTATTAACAACATTTACTATAAAATAAAATCCACCCATTCAAGCAATCACCAATGGTGTATCCTACCTTTAAGTATTTGTTATGGTATATTTTTGTGCTCCATACATGTATTTTGCTAAAATATCAACATATTGAATAAAATCTGTATTTTGGGATAAGTATGTACTTTGAATTTTTAAAAAGCCCAAGTAAATGGCGAACCTAGTATTGTCGTTTAATCGTGCACTTTAATTCCATGCATACATCATGAGTAACGGGTGTAACTGGAGGCACTACAGCAAAACGAAATTTGTTGAAGATTTGTGTGAGGTGAAATTCCCATTTGTTACTATAATTGATTCTAAACTCAAAACAGACTAGGACCGCATAAGTGTGAATTGACAAGTGTGGTCGTGATGATGTAATCATAGGGCATGTTACTGTAACATTAAATGTGGATATTTCAATTAAGGTCCTGTATCTAGAAAACTGCAAGTCCGAGATTGGCTTCAAACTTGGCATGTGGGTTATAGTTATACAATACAGATAAAAGTTGACGTGACGCCATGATTAAATCATCATACGATTTATTCGTTTCAATTCGTTTGTCTTTAGATTGTGTTAAATTTGTTTTGAATGGTTTATAGTACAACGGTTCAATTTCTGAAGAAGAAAACAACATGAAAAAAAAAGGGCGGGAAAGATCTATGTTTACCCAATAGCTATTTTAGCCGAAACGGCCCTGGGCCTAGTAGGGAGGGCTCCTTCCTTGCGGTGGTCGTGGACACTTGATTGCGACCGCATTCAAAAAAAGCACATCTGGCTTTCCCACAGAGATATAGACTGCCAGATCCTGTGGTCAGCTGTGAAAACTTGCCTCTGTGTGGATAATTGCCTGGCCTGTAAAACTGTCTTTACCAAGTAAACAAAATTAATGTTTACAGCATGTTTAAACATGTTTATCATAATACTCGACAGCCATCGCACATTGATGTTTAGGAAATGGACACGTGCGGTAAGCTGATAATCACCAACAGCTCGTCCACATTGCAAACCCCACAAAAATCGAATGAACTTGGTCCCATGGCCAATTTGTCATGTCTTGGAAAATTAATTACTCATAATTCTGTCAAACATTATCAGATTTAGACAATTGATGTCTCATTTTAAAGTGGAAATTTATGGTGTGTCATTCAAACCATACCTATACATGTATTATCTATGTTTGCTACATATTCTAATACATATTCTTATACATTGTTTGCATTTTCTTGACACTGTATAGTCCAGGACAGATGGTAGATAAATTTGGGTAGGGTCACTGAGTCGCCTATTAGTCACCAATGTTTTGGCATGGTTGTACAGTACTATCTAAAAGATAGATCCTCTTATTTCATATACCTCTTTGGTGATAATTCTTGATTTAATGTGTCATGTTGTGCACTTTGGAATTGTTTTTCTTCTGATACACCCTGTATAAATTTTAATACATTATTTAAAAGATAACAGCTCACCTAGCAATAGTCCTAAAGAACATGCCTTCATTTATATAACGTGTTAATTAAAGGTAAGATATATCGAAAAATTGTACTACTGAATTATTAAGAAATATCTTACTTATTTGAAAGTAAATAATTATTGTAGGCATCCAGCAAAATGATTGCGCTAGAGATTGTACAATTTGTTCCGAAAAATTGAATTTCATATACAAAAAAAATCACAATAGCCGAAGGGCAATCGCGAAAAAACAACAATAACAACATAATAACGACTGCCCGACGCCGGTTAAAAACGAACGCTGTTTTTCTTGCTTTTCTCAGCATGATGATTGTAAAACTTTAAACAGGTCAGTTAAATGATACTATAAAATACAACCCCCCAAGTCCGCCCAATAATGATAATTCAAGCAATTACAAATGGTGTATCTTACTTAACATAAACAAAAACCCAGCTAATTATTCAACTGGTACAATACCACAAAAAAAACGTTTAAACGGTGAGAGATGCCCAGTTAAGCATTGGAGAGTGACCAACTTTCATGTTAAAAACATTATAAACACTAATATTGATCAAACAAATTTACCATATTATTTTTTCCCATTGTGGAACGATGCAATATATTTTAACCTAATCGCTACTTTCTGTATATTTATTAAAGATTTGATACCGTAAAATAGGGCAACTTTGGTCCTGACCACTACGTGCCAATAAATTTAATGGTTTTACTTTTTTAAATATATATTTTTTTAAATCAAACTTTTTGTTTTATATATTTTCTAAACCTCACTTTATACCAATCATCAATTTATTGCAATGAGTACATGAGTACAATGAGTCTAAAAACGTCTTTAATCAGTTGTGTCAATGGAGAAGAATTAAATTGTATATAATTTTCAAAAAGTTCCTGGTGTTGAGGAAAACAAAATCGATATTTTTGTCGACCTTATCAACACAAAAGGGTCATGTTGAGTCGATTCAACACGCTTTTGGACTATATTGAAATATGAGTGGAATAACAAATTAGGCAAGCTTGAAGCATACAATGAAGATATGGAATGTGCAAGCTAAAACACACACTTTTAAAGAGTTGGCTTAATCAATAAGCATGCATTATAAATAGCGCACACGTTGTAGAATTGCAAAATGCATGGCGGCCATGGTATTTGGTTTATTGTTGTACTGCTGTTACCATTGATCGACAAATCGGAATTGAGGATCAAAGTTCGCTTGAAGATAAAACAAAAACCTATACATTGGTACTTATCTTTCTGGTAAACCTATGCATATCCTTTCATCTATGTCCGCTTGCATTTTGGTTTGTGTCATATCTTCTGTTTATGTAAATAATCAAAGAGAAAGGTTCCAATGAAGAAGCTCTTCAAAGATACCTTGCAGAAAAAAAGTCCAAGCAACTGAAAAAAGCCTACTTGCTAACCATAATACTGTCACAAGATACATGTACAACCCCTTCTTTTATCTTCGTCTGTAAACTGGTGTACTGGTCTGTAATAAAAAGAAGTTTCTTCTCCAGACTTGCAAGATGTGAACATTCTTGAATGGCTGTTGGAAAATATCAATATTAAAATAATTATTACTAATTAGATGTACACTCTATAACCTGATGATACTGTTGGATAAAATTCAGTCTCAATTTAAAGCTAAATTGTCATTAGTAACTGGATTTTTGTTTGTAATTGCCAATTAGTTTACTCTTAGTAAACACAAACATCATGAACACTGACATACTATTCTTAGTTTACCAATTAAGAGCTCTTCAGCTTTTCATTTATATCTTTCTTGTATCAATGGCGTCACACATGAACGAGTACATTTGCCACAGCGCCCTCTTGCAAATAATCCCCCCCCCCCCTAAATAGTCAGAGCCCGCACCAATATCGTTCTCTGTTCTCTTATAGGGCGAGTCACTTGTAAATGAGGTGCCCATTGTGGGGAAAAGCAGGTGAGGTGGTCCAACAGGTAGATATGTCTCTCGTGGACAACCAATTAAACACTTTAATTTAGAGGGTGTCCACTTTATTCCAACATACATGTTGGGCCTTCAGATTGTCTTCAACAGGTCGTGCGTGATTCATTGATCACGTTTATGTGTCATATGAAAAAAGAGAATATGAGCTTTCCAATGATGTGCACATTGGAATTCGGCAGATACACAACCATTACTGTAATTGATACTACAAAGTACATGTACATCTCTATCAGTCATGGATACATGTGAATTTTAATTCGCCTTCGACAAAATTGGTAACATCACAGAGGTAATCAAATCTTCTCTTACCATTAATAAAATCTGTTTGGCATTGTCTCAGCGTTGAGGGAACCAAGATTCCAAACCATCTCAAAGGATTAACAGGTTGCTCTTCGTCATCTACAGGTATCAAATCTTCAATCGTTGAAGGGTCTTGGACATCTGTAGTAAAAACAAAATATATTTCATGATTGGTAGATGCTACCCTTCGATATAAACACGAAGAGGTATCGCAAACTAAACGCCTTTTACTACCTTACTACCGTAATCATACTTGAATGGGTTCATATTACACTGAGCTACACGAATAAAACTTGTGGGCTATACATTACTGTCATTGTTTCAATGTTGATTCTTATCCAAGAAAGACTAGGAACTACTGTAGGAAAACATTTCAGTCAACAATTTGTCAAAACACAGATAAACAGTGTGTACAAATACGTACGTAGGTGAAGGGGAATATTCTTTTACGCAATAATAATAGTATGTGTATTTGGCACTTTTGTGGAAAATGTACAGTAGATCTTACAAGTTTACAAACTGCAAATCTGATTTTCTCTGTCACATGGAAAATGTAGCTGTTATAGATTGACTATTTCTTACATCTAAAAATGCCAATGGCTTATATGCAAATAAAATCCCTTTGTGGTTAACCACAATATCTATGTTGTGAATAAGTGTAGATTTATAATCTACACATTTAACTTTTCGTTTTATACCTTTACATTCTCTAAATACTTTTTTTAATCATTTAAATTTGTTCACAATTATTTTAATTTGTTTTAGTCTGTTTAAATTCGTTTTACCCATTTGAATGTTTTTTATGGTAAAATACTATAGTTTCTGGTGTAATAATTTCTGAAAAACAAAATATAAAACTGCAAATACGAAAAAGCCCTATGTTCCTGTTCCTCGAACAGACATGGTTCTAGTTTTTCCCTTTTTTCCCCTTTTGTTTTTCTTGTTGGGACCCAAGTCCCATAGACTTTGTACACGGTCTTTTGAACACGCACTTTAACAGAAAACAAAGTTGTATAGGTAAAGACCCTATAGTGAACTTGTGTCTCGCAGACAGACATAATGATGATGTTATCATGAGCATGTGACGTCATCTTAAAGGCGTATATGTCAAGGCCTTTTATCTTCAGAACCAGTATCCAATTAGGTTCAAACTCGGTACGGTTTTGTTATATATGAAAAACAAGGTGACGTCGCGATCATACGATGTTACATGTATATGAGTTATTACCTTTTTAGATCTTTAAATCTTATAAATGGAACATGATTAATTTAAAATTCTTTTCCTAATGTTTGTTAGGTCACACGTATTTTGATAACAACGTGTCAAGTGTATGTGACATTATGGTGACGTCATCGTCTGATCGTCATGGTCTGATCGTCATGAAACTTGGTAGGGTGTTAGTTCCTGTCACTATTACACAACATCCAAAGTGACGCATTGGTGACGTCATCAGTTGATTTTTGTATAAATGTTTAACATTTTATTATACTAACAACATTTTACATTTTCACAATGACTCAAAACTTGGCTCAGATCAAGACCACACTGAAAGTATGTGAACTGATGACGTCATCACGAGGTTATGTGATGTCATAAACATTTAAATTCGTTTTATGCGTTCATTTCATTTTATTTCCTTTTAAATTATTTAGATGAGTTTTAATCGTTAAACTTATCAAAATCTATTATATTTGATTTAATCCGTATCAATTCTTATTAATCATTACAATTTATTTTAATCTGTTTTTAATTCGTTTTAAATTGTTTTATAGTAAAATAGTTTAATTTCTGAAAAACGAAAATTGAAAAACTGAAAAGCCTTATGTTCTGTTCCTCAAAAAAAGACAGTGACAGTTTATATTTATTTTTTGATTCATTGGGTATGAAAAAACACTTACCAGTACTCCCTGAACTGTCTAAGCTCTGTCTAGATTCTCCTTTGTGCAAACTTTCAGATGACCTGGCTTGTGTTACTTGTTCCACATGTTGATGTTCGAGCAGAAAACTGCAGAGCTTGCCATCTTGGCTTTCACTGAAATACAATGTACAGGTATATTTAAAAAAAGAGGAGATATAATTTAACCCTTCCTCTATGAGACTTCTTTATGTCAAGTCTGTGGTACATGCCAAATCTCTCTAGCTAGCTGCAGTGCCTTAACCAGTTCGCGCCAGATGACGTATATAACTGCAAAGTTTTCCCCAAATTCAAAACGGATGACACATACACACGCCAAGTTCAAGTTCGGAAATGTATGTCAGCAGCGAGCAAGGCCGGAAATGCTTTAGATCGAGTTTCGTTAAAAATAATCCCGCCCCTCGGCTCGGTGATATTAAAATAATCCCGGTGCGAACTGGTTAAACGATCATACATGATATGTACATGTACAGTGAATTGCACTTTTTTTAGTTGCTGAGTGGACATGTGGCTTTGCTTGTCAGTGTAATATACACAGTATACTCAGCATGACCTAGTTGACCTGCGGTTTTGTTTGGTATTTCTTGGAGTGTTTTTAATCCGTAAGTAAGGCCGTACTCGTGCTGAGGTTTATGACGGCCCCAGGGGAAATTTGAGTAGGAATTGGGTGTGATTTAACTAATCGTTCAGGTACATGAAAACTCTGACGTTGTACTTGTGGAGAGTTGCTGCACCCACGGTCTTTACGATTCTGGTAAGGACCTGTGGGTAGGTCGATAGGCCAAATGAGAGTGCTGTGAATTCGTACGTTACCCCTTTGTACTGGAAATGCAGGGACAGATAATGATATAGGTACAAAGTATATGAGAACATGCAGGTACGCATCCTTCAAATACAGTGATGTAGCCCACGACGGTATCATGATTGAGTTGAGAATTATTCGAAGTGAGACAAGTAGCGACCAGGACCTTCTAAAGGCCTGAGACGGCCATCCACGGGTCGTTCCTGCCATTGCTCGGGGTGACCCAGCTCCACCAGAGTTGATTGATGTGATTCGGTGTCAGTGTAAGTGCAGCACCAAGGCATGTGGATGCATGTTTTGTGCACGTCATACTGTAACTGCTCTGGAGAAGAGGGCTACTGCAATCGGTACACTAGGAAAAGAGATGCTCAGACTGGAGATGAGAGAGAGACCGAGAATGTTGAGAGAGAGGATTATGAGGATGGTGTAGACCATGAGGATGTTGAGGGCAGTCTTGAGATACATCCAGATAAATTACAGAATGCGGATATATTTATAGTATTTTCTTTATAAAAAATCAAGCACTGCAATCCTGGGCGGCTTTCTCTCAGCTGGTGGAGTCAATGTCATCCTGCCTTACGTCGCGTTTGCCGACATCTTTGAAGCGCATGTACGGTGTGGGCGATCAGATGGTCTGGAGCCAGCCAACAGCTCGCCGTACAGGATGGAACTGAGGAGTCGACTGGGGTCCATCCTGTGGACATAACTAAGCCATCTACAGTAAGGCGGCGCTGGCTCAACATGGCAAACATGGTGGAGTGGGCACTTTCCAGGATTTTGTTGGAAACCTTCTCCTGCCAAGTGATACGTCGTAGGCAGCGCATGGGGGTGGAAACTGTTTGTTATTTCCGGTGTAGGTGGTCCAGGCCTCATTGCAGTACAGCAGAGTGCTGACCTGGTAAACCTGGAGTTTTGTGCACACAGTTAGGTTCTTGTTAGACCACACTCGCTTTGCCAGCATGGCAATACCGGTGCTCATCAGTTATGCATCATTAAGTGACAGGTTGCTGTACACTGTTGATCTATAGGTATACGTCAATGTGCTCACACGGTCAAGAGTCTTGTTGTTGATAGAGATGAAGGGTGGGGTTTTGACTTCTTGGCTATGACCTTAGTCTTAATTCTTTATTCTGATGTGATGGCAAACTCCATGCAGGCATAAGAAAGCCTGTCCACCACGACATAATCGTCTGCAAATAACATTTCCCGCATATTATAGTCACTTTCGTTTTGGACCACAGGCAGGCAAGGTTGAAGAGTTTGTCATCTGCTCTAGTCTGTAGGTAGATGCATTCTTGAGATGAGCAAAATGCAAACGACAGCTTAAGCGAGAAGAAGATTCCAAAGAGGGTCGGTTGAAGAACACAGCCCTGCTTCACTCCACTGTGGATTGGTAAGGCCTCTTAACTTTATTCATCACAGCAGAGTCGTGCATGTTGTCGTGAAATTATGTCACGGTGTTGAAGAGTTTTGAAGAGCAACCAATCTTTGCAAGCAACTTGAAGAGGCAATCTTTGCTGAAAACAGCCTTTGTAAGGTCAACAAAGGCAAGCTACAAAATCAACAACCGTTGATTTTGCTGCCCTGAAAAACCTGCAATGTGACTCAAGATAAACACACTCTGCCGGGAACGGGAGTCTGGCAAGAGTAGAGCGTGCAAAGGCCTTTTAAAGTCACTGTGGTCACCCTTGTTCTTAGGAAACAGCTCCTTCGTTGCAGCAGAGGCAAAAGATGTCAACGAAGGGAAGGTTTTCAAAAATAAATAAAGTCAGATGTTATCCCTTGGATAGCTTTGCCAAGCTTCGCTTGCATAGATTCATTGTCTCCATCACAGGCAGGCATGCAATGATGACACTGTGTTTTCTGTGGCATATAGCTCTATAAAGTGCTCAGCCTTCCTTGCTGCGATCGGTAATGACATCGGACTAAGATTTGAGTGTTACCATTTTTTTGATAGAGAAACCTGTGGATTGTGGAAGCGGATAGTGCTTGGCCAAGGGAGGCGAGGAAAAGCAGGGCTGCGACAGTTGGATTTGTAAAGTGGCAGGCGTTAATACAGGGACGTGCCTTCTGTTTGTTGTGGTGGATGGCCTGTAGCTTGACCTTGCTAAGGATGAGGGAGTAGTTGGTGATGTGGACGCTGTTGAGTGCCTCTCGTCTCGTGATGATAATGTCGAGCTGGTGCCGGGGTTTAGATCTGGGGTGTCTCAGAAGACCCTAGATGCAGAGGCTTGGACTGGAAAAAGTGTTGGTAAAGCAGAGCTGGTGATAGCAGCAATTAAGTTCTAGCAGTCTCTGCCCATTTTTGTTCATGCTTCCCACACCAAAGTATCCAAGCCATCCTGGCCAGGATTCATGGTCGGCGCCAACCCATTATATACATGTAAGTGCCCTGGAAAGAACAAGTGCTTGCTCTTTAGGATAAGGCTGACGGCCATTTCAAGTGCCTCGTAGAACTTGTCATTTGACTCAGGTGGAGAGCAGAGTGTCGGGGCGTAGACGCTCAGCAGATTAGCTGGTCCGCTGCTGGTCCGCTGCTGGTGGATGTACGAATGGCAATGATGCGTTTGGAGACTCCAGTCGGTGGCTCACTCGTGGCAAGCAGGGTTTTCTCTTTTTCGAAGCCCATGACGAATTCTCGGGTCTCGTCTACACTCTTGCCAAGAAGATGTACACATGTAGCTTTTCTCATTCAGGGAACTACAGTGGGCGACCGGTGTATCTTGAAGAGCAGAAAATAGATTCTAGACAGTCCAAAACCCCTAAAGGATGTATTATACATGATTCTAGGCCAAGTGGTTCAAAAGTAAAATTTTCAAGTTGGCGCCCGGCAGCCATTTTTGATTTATGCAAATTACCAGAGTTGCCTAAACGTGCCATTTGGGCAGCCAAGTTGAAATTGTTCTAGGAACCCATGGGAGTTTCAATCGAAAAACAAAATTCATACGTTGGGTCATTGTGTGCACAGAAACGTCAACTTGACGCAGCATTCACGCAGCAAGTCACTAAGCAGTAAGCTCCGCCCGGCCAGTGCGCGCAACTACCGGTCACCTATACCCGTGGCTACAGTTCATTCATAACGTTGGAAATCATGTACATAAACGGGCAAGTCCTTGCACTTATGTTACACACACACAACATGATGAGTTAGTCTTGCATACGCACGACGCGGGAAAAGGTAACAGTTTGTGGACTTGCACACGTCCACAATCCGTTTTTCAGTTTCCGAAAAAGAGCGCTAGAGGAAAAACGGGTTAGGGTTATATATAGAAAAGATAGAAGGGACAGCTGAGAGGCCCATAATCCTAATTTGAGGGTAAATTTGTTTTGGGGAAGCGAGAAAAATGAGTATTTAGTCAAAGTTTGTTAACTACACGAATACAAAGGAATGTTCACAGTGCGTATGTAAGGTAAAGCTAGCTGAGTTAGTCTTGCATACGCACGATGCGGGAAAAGGCAACGGTTTGTGGACTTGGCCAGGTTCACAATCTGTTTTTCAGTCTCCGAAAAAGAACGCTAGAGGAAAAACGGGTTAGGGTTATATATAGAAAAGATAGGAGGAACAGCTGAGAGGCCCAAAATCAACATTTACGGTTAAATTTGTTTTGGGGAAGCGAGAAAAATAATTATTTAGTCAACGTTTTTTAACTACACGAAGACAAAGGAATTTCCACAGTCCGTATGTTAAACAAAGAAGAAGCAACTTGTGTTTGTAGAACGCATTTATAGTTGTCATCAAATGTTCATACAGGGTTTTAATTTGGGGCTACGATCTTGAATGTTTGCCTACATGCACTCCACATGCACTCAAGCGTTCGTAATCCGTAATCAGAGAACACTGTTCACGGGCCACTCGATAACAGTGTTCAAATACACCCAGGTTGTGCCTGATCATCCAACACATGTCAAATAAGTTTGTAAACTTGCAAAATTATAGAAATATATGGTACCTCAGCTGAATGTGTGCCTGTGCCCTCATTCGACTTTTATCAAACTGTAGTGCTCCCACTTGTCCTGTTCCCATTGAATACCGAGCCTTTGACAAGTTGTAATATCCCTGTTGGAAAAACCACAGTACCAGTACATGTAGTTAAAAAGATTTAAAAATATATAAGGGAATAAATGTGGGATTGAACACTATGTTTATAAGACCAGTGAGAGTTAGAGTCTTGTGGTCAAAGAGACCTTTTGTTGGAAAACCTCACTGTTTTGTTTTAATTGGCGCTTTTACACAAAATATTTTCAGCTTTTGGGGAGGAAGTTTTAACGTAAGCAACGGTTTGAACTAATGGACTTACCTTTTCAAGTGTAGTGTGCATTCGCTGTCTTGATTCATTAATCTTATCTAAAGTTTCAATGTAGTTGATAACTAAGCCATCTAACTCCTGACAAAACAGCGCCATTGCATTCTTCAATCCCAATGCATCAAAATCCTGAAATAAAATGGTCAAAGAAATTTACTTGAAGGAGAATTGATTTGTTTTTTAATATTTGTTTTTCCCTGTTCTTGTTTTTACCAAAAGTGAAAGAATTTGATAAACGAAGGTATCACTCTTCTGGTAAAATGGTTCTTATTTTTATCTATAACACATCCCTGTTCCTGCAATTAATAGAAAGCATTTTGCTCCTTCTTTATGGTAAAACATGATTAATGGCCATACAATGCAAATCTTTGTCAAAATAACAGTTAGTGTTAAAATTACCAAAAAGAAATTTGTCATGATGATATCACTGGGTGTCATGTGACGTCACGTTAAAGGTGTAATTTTCCCCTGTATGATTTGTACACGTTTTCTTCAACCAATACACCTCAGCACTTTTTGTAAATCTGATCGACTCTAGACTTGGCTCACACTTGAACCATCACACACAGATGAATGCCCATAATGGGCAATATGGGCAATGTGGGCAAACCGCCCACCTGGGCAATGTGGGCAAACCGCCCACATGGGCAATATGGGCAAACTGCCCATATGGGCAATATGGGCAAACATGGGCAATGTGGGCAAACTGCCCATAAGGCAATATGGGCAAGCTCCCATAAGGGCAATATGGGCAAGCTCCCCATATGGGCAATATGGGCAAACTGCCCATTTGGGCAATATGGGCAAACTGCCCATATGGGCAATATGGGCAAACTGCCCATATGGGCAAAATGGGCAAACTGCCCATATGGGCAATGTGGACAAGCTGCCCATATGAGCAATATGGGCAAACTGCCCATGGGCAATATGGGCCAGCTGGCCATATGGGCCAACTGCCCATGCATATGGGCAATATGGGCAAACTGCCCATATGGGCAATATGGGCAAGCTACCCATAGGCAATATCGGCAAGCTACCCATATGGGCAATATGGACAAACTGCCCATACGGGCAAAATGGGCCAGCTGCCTATATATGGGCATTATGTGCAAGCTGCCCATAAGTATACATGTAGGCAACTGATGATAGAGCTATGATTCAAATAATGTACCGTACTAGCTCTCTGTGAACCGGATGTACAGAAAACGAAGCAACTCAGTTCGATCAGGGACCTACGTAAAGTGCGCTTGCACACTTATCCTAATCGCAACATGCAAACTTGCAGCTTGTAGTCACATACTGCGCAAAACGTCATGAGCTACATGTAGCTTTACTACTCCTCTTGCGTCGATTATCTTTGACAAAGACTAGTGTGTAGCATGAATTTCATACTCTATAAAATACTGACTCATTGGTCGGTAGTATTGCGCAATAAGATGTTTCAAAGTAATACGCGCCATCTTGTTCACGGGGAAAATTTACACGTGTTGAGAGACCGCAGTTTTCGATCGACGATTCAAATTTTGGATTTTGTCTGTCGTTCTAACGACAGACAAAATCCAAAATTCGAAAAAGGAGTGAAATCGTCCCAATTATTGGGTCTAGTCATTTCCTCAATCTAATGTTCTGTCGAACTCGAAGTATCCCATCTACAAATTGTTCTCCTCGCCAATTTTCGCATGTGCTTTGTTTGCATTGCATGTTGATCCTAATTAGACCGAGTTACTACATAGCTAGCGCTGGACGATATCACGATAATATCGTCACGATACGATACTGAAGACGATATCGACAGTATCGACTTTGGTTTTAAAAATATCGAAATATCGTGACCCAGACGATATTCGCAAGATATAGTCGATATTTAACAAAATGTATTAAAACTGCTTGCAAACAAACAAAAAACTTCACTGAAATCAGAACTTAATATGTGCCGCAAAAGTTATTGTAACTTACGCCTTCCCCTGAACGTACCCTTTGTCAACAAACCCAATTGCAGCCGATGCGCCGCTCACTACTTCCTCAGTGACAAGATCGTTATCCAATCCTAAAGTCCAGTTAAAAAAATCTTCGTTGCTATTGGTGTTGACTTTCTTTTCTAGCTTTCAGCACAGACGTTCTCTCAACACAAAGGGCTACTCAAAGAATGTTGCCCTGGCCCCGCTTATCTCCAACAAAGATACATTGTATTTACTTACACTAACCCTTGCCTGGCAGATACAGAATGTATTTAAAAGGCTTTGGCTGGTGTATTCCTCGAATTTATTTATCTCTTGGCCCAACCGATGGTCATTAAATTGGGTGTGAGTACTTTAAAAAAAGTTTGCCTACTCATTTGCAAAATGTATTAAGATGTAAAAATAAAAAGGGGTTAAAAAACCCTGAACCTCTTTATTTACGAAACCCTTGTCGTAAAAAAAATATATTTCTAAGGTTAATTATGAAATTATCCTTGTTTTATAGAAAAAAAGAGAAAGGGTACTTAAAGACTTATTTGTCTGATTTCCCAAAACATTTCCAACCAATTTCAGGGGTAAATAATAATACGATTTATTCTTGGTTTTTTCGGTATCTAACAAAATCGACATACACCTGACCATTGAATTACGAGGCTAGCGAAATAAATTCCAGGTTTATATAATAATATTTATTTCTTGTTTTATTGTTTAAAAAAGAACAAAAAAGAAAACGGGACCTCAACACTTAATATTTTGAGCTCCTCAACATTTTTCCAACAGATTTAAATGGGAAATTTAATACGATTTATTTTCTATTTTTCTTGTATTTGACAAAAACGATCTATTTCGTGGCCCATAAATTACAAGGCTAGCTTTTAAAAACATTTACCAAACCTACACGAGCCAATAATAAATAAGCAAGAATAAAATCGAGGTGGTACAAAATCCCGATGGCGGACCCCAGGATAAACTGAGCCATGAATATTTGAAATACTTTAAATTAAGACCCAGAAATCAAGGCATGATTTTGAAACGGGTATTATTTGTTGTCCTGCATTGTCCCTTAAAATGCACGAGCTGAGGTTTTATCCCAGCAAATTACTCCCGGAAGCATGTACTTCAATCTTAAAGTGAATTTCTAAACGTCCTAATAAGAAGTGGTTATTCAAATTTAATAAATAATTTGCTGGGTGTTATTTAATAAACCATAATAGTTAATTTGTCCCTAAAAAGATGTGGAAATTGTAAGAGCTTGTTACATTTTTCAATTTATAAGTGGTTCTGTGGTGTAGTTTTACATAATATTTAATAAACACCTTTATAGTGCACGAGGAATAAAATAAAACCACGGGAGAATTATTCGGGAGTATTTTCCAAATATATTCCAAGTTGGAGCAAGCAACCCAGACAATGATTGACAGCTGACCTACAAAATGTATTACATGTACATTGTAGCAAGTAGACCAACATGTGGCCGACCATTACTTTGGAATTTCAATAGCTGGGAAAGTGGCCCATGTTGCTTTGAGTGCCGACAGTACCCGACCAGGCGGAATTCACAAAGTAAAAAAGGTATTACATTATTGTCAGATAAGCCTCCTACTGATCAGTCATGGACCAATAGGATTTGGCAGTTAGGTTTTGTTGAACCAGCGCCACAACCTTTCTTCCAAGGAGCGCCCAGTTCGTTGCCCTCTATGAAAATTGGCCAATCAGAATAATCTATCTTTGCGCAATAAAACCGCAAGTGCCCCCTCCGACTTGAACGGCGGCTGGATTTTAGTGGAAGACGACGAAGCATTTTCACCGTCGCGTCTATTTTCAGCAACAATTCTGTTTATATAGTTTTCTTTTATAGACGTTCAGGAATCGCCACGATTCACACATGTCGTGTGACCGCGTTTAATTAACAGCTCGTTTGAGTTATTTTAACCATTATAATAGGTTTATTTCAAATTTGAAAATTACGGCGATATATCGACATATCGGCGATATTTACCTGACGATATATCGCCAGTCAAAATTGACGATATCGTCCAGGCCTATACATAGCCTCATATTTGGACAGCATCTGGCGCTATAGACCCAATAATTGGGGCGTTTTCACTCCTTTTTTCAAATTTTGGATTTTGTCTGTCGTTCTAACTTCCAATTTCTAGTTCTATATGGCCCAAGCCGCCAAGGACTTCTCAACTCAGTCTAGTGCACACAAAGAACTAAATTGGGAACACAAAGGAAAGGTTGCCCAAAACAGGCCAAATACTTGACAAAATATCTTGGAAAGCGCATACTGGCTTCTATACATGTTAAAGATGAATTGTCTGGGCTTCAATGGTACTCACAGTTATTTGGGGTTGCAAATCCGAGCAATTTCGACCAGCTTTTCAAAACACTGTTTTCAAATGGTTTCGATCCAACTCGGACCCAAACCAACTCGGACCCAAGACAACTCGGACCCATGCCAACTCGGACCCACTACCAACTCGGACCCAAAACCAACTCGGACCCAAAACCAACTCGGACCCACTACCAACTCGGACCCACTACCAACTCGGACCCACTACCAACTCGGACCCACTACCAACTCGGACCCACTACCAACTCGGACCCACTACCAACTCGGACCCACTACCAACTCGGACCCACTACCAACTCGGACCCACTACCAACTCGGACCCACTACCAACTCGGACCCACTACCAACTCGGACCCACTACCAACTCGGACCCACTACCAACTCGGACCCACTACCAACTCGGACCCACTACCAACTCGGACCCACTACCAACTCGGACCCACTACCAACTCGGACCCACTACCAACTCGGACCCACTACCAACTCGGACCCACTACCAACTCGGACCCACTACCAACTCGGACCCACTACCAACTCGGACCCACTACCAACTCGGACCCACTACCAACTCGGACCCACTACCAACTCGGACCCACTACCAACTCGGACCCACTACCAACTCGGACCCACTACCAACTCGGACCCACTACCAACTCGGACCCACTACCAACTCGGACCCACTACCAACTCGGACCCACTACCAACTCGGACCCACTACCAACTCGGACCCACTACCAACTCGGACCCACTACCAACTCGGACCCACTACCAACTCGGACCCACTACCAACTCAGACCCACTACCAACTCGGATAATTGCATCGGTCACACCATTTTTTCTCTCAATATAACAACAATTTGGTGCTTGATAAACCAAACTTTATACATAATGGAAACAAAACTATAGCACGTATATTTTAATAGAAAAATAAAATCATAATTATGAACACTGAAATAAAAACACTTCACTTCTAATATTATCTAACAACATTTTCTCTTAAATTTATTAAATAGACAAATTAAAACTTATATTAAAACATGTATGTAAAAAACAAAAATTGTAAATAATTACGTAAACGTAATTAGCACCTACATAATAGAACAATTAGTAATTAATAACGTACTACACAAGCCAAAACTAGGGGGGCACCCCCCTTTTTTTTAAGGAGGATCACATCAAACGTGTCTGCAAAGCTACATATTTCCAAATCAGGAACATATTAATCAAATTCGTAAAGTTTTGGATGACGATACAGCAGCTACTTTAGTCCATGCTTTGGTAATATCGAGATTAGACAATGGAAATTCTCTATTATATGGTATAAATGAACAACGTGCTCAAAATGCTGCAGCACGCATGTTAACCCGCACTCGTAAATTTGATCATATTTCGCCAATTTTGAAACAACTACACTGGTTACCAATTCGTCAAAGAATTCAATTTAAGCTACTTTTGCTCACTTGGAAATCACTTAATGCTATGGCACCAGTGTATATTAATGAACTTCTTTCTCCATATATTCCAAAACGCACTTTGAGATCTGCTGACAAAATTCTTCTGACTGTCCTAGAACTGTTTCGTCGTATGGTGATCGTGGATTTTATGCAGCTGCTCCTAAGCTTTGGAATGCCTTGCCATTCGAACTTCGCAGTTGTAGTTCCATCAATGTTTTCAAAAAGTTGTTAAAAACTCATTTATTTGAAACTGCTTATAATATTTGATTGTTTTTGCAAAACATTTTATTGTGATTTATGTACTCATTTTGAGCTTTTACTTGATGTCTTTAATGTGATTTCTGGTATCGCATTGCTGACACATACCTTAATACATGTATGTTCGGCCATTTTTTTTCTCATTTTGGTCGGGCAGGAATCAGTTATTGCTGTTAAGTTGTTGTAACTGCTAATTCTGGTCTTCTCCTCTTTTTGCTTGTTTGCCATGTGCAGCTGGGCAGTGTGTGTTGGTACTGTGATATCCTCTTTGATCTTGTAGGGTCACATTATTGATCTTGAATTGCCTTTATGTTTTATTTATTGTTGCATTTTATTTTGGTTCATTATTTTTCCTTTGTCATGTTTGTGTTTTATGTTGCGCCTCGGAATAGGTTTTCTCTAGATAGATGGCGCATTATAAATGCTTTATATTATTATTATTTATTTATTATTGTTGGGTCCGAGTTGGTATTGGTTGGGTCCGAGTTAGTAGTGGGTCCGAGTTGGTTTGGGTCCGAGTTGACCTGACACCTTTCAAATGATGCCCAGGAGCTAGCACTAGCAGACTTTTATCGGTATTGTTGAGTACGAAAGGTGACACCTGAAATGAGTAGGACTATGTGTGCGAACCCCAAAATGTGGATTCTTAAGTTTGGCACTCTTGCACTGACCCCTGGTGGCACTCTCAAAATGACCCCCCTAATTTTTTGATCGGTATTGTGGCGTACGAGGACCAATTTTTTTTCATATGTACTTCAAGGGAGTCTTAATTATTTCAAAAAGCCAATTCTTAAGTTTTCAACTAATGTACTAAGCCACTTAAGAATGGCCTAATTAACGCTAATTAGCACTTTTATCGGTATTGTCACGTACGAGGACACATTTTGGCTCAAATGTACTCCAAGATATCCTGATTACGAATATCTAATTCTTAAGTTTCAACTCCATGTACTAATCCACTTAAGAATGGGTCAAAGATCGATCGTTTGGAATAATGTGACCCGCTCCATCGAAATAAGGAATAAGTCTCAAAAAAGTTATGGTCTGATGAAGATGACAGGTGTATATTTATTTGCCGAATCCACATTCCGAGAAAAACGGCTCTGAAATAAACAAAATTGACCAAAATCATACCGACAGCACAAACAAATACTTGGTCACGATTTTCACCCATGCATTCACTTCAACGGCCGATTGCGTAAAACGGCCTCAGCGACTTATTCCTGATTACGATGGAGCGGGTCACATATGCCATTTCTCCGGAACCACATGGGGTAGAGGATTGAAATAAGGTTTAATGTGAAGGTATAAACATTGTGGACAAGGACCAGTTGTTAAAGTAGTATTTTGTTGGTGTCTTCATGGCTTAAACATGCAATTAGGCCTAAAAGTGTACCCTTTTGACCCACCACGTGTTTATAATTGTATCGGTATGATCGAGTACGTCCACAAAACTTATGTCAACATGTTCATCTGGCAACCCAGAATACGAAAAGCTCGTTCTTAAGTGTCCATCTGATGCACAAATCCGCTTAAGAATGAAAAATCGGTCAACTCATGAAAGCATGTTTAAGCTATTATTGAGTTATTCCTCATGAAAAGGAGGCCTTCATCAAAAGTTTAATTTACCAAGAGCTTTTCGGAGTTTTCAGAATTGCTCGCATCCAATTATTAAGCTGGATAGTACAGTAACCATGTGTCTGTGTCTAGGACAATAAGACTATATATATGCCCTATTGTTCATTGTACCTTATAAAATAAGCACGAGCTCTCGTGACAGATGAGGGCACTTGACAGAAGATATTGATTGAAATAAACTTTAATTAAAAATCAAATCAAAATTACGTGTAACACTAAATATGTATTATAGTCATGTTCTCAGTTTGCGATTTGAATGGTTACAAATTATGGAATCATTCAATTCCCGGCTGGTGTATTCACACCTTGTTTCAAATTGAATCACTCAGCTGTTATTTAGTTCTCTTCGGAAAGTCCTTCCTCTTCATCAGATGGTGCGACCTCTTGCCTTTCCTCACTCCCGTCAGTCTTCATTTTATCTTCTTCTACCAGGGTTTGCGGTAGTTGATGTCCTTCAAGTTCAAACCAGATTGGAGTGTATATCCACACCCTGACCATCATGCTTATTGATGTTTTGCATAGCTAAGAGTAGAACATTTACAAAATCTTCTAAACTAGTACAAGCATCACAACAAATTAAAAGAGACGGAGAGATATTTCATTGTGGCGGTGTGCCAATAAAATGTAACTCGCAATTATACGGCCAGGCCTACTCACAATGAATATTTACATACCTTTACCGTAAACAATACGGAAACCTTTTACAGGTTATTTCCACACTTTTTTTGATAATCTTTTGCTTAATAAGCTGTGGTTGATGATGAATGTTGCTTACCAAGAATCAGTATTAACCTCCTCATCCTCTCCATGACGCTATGAACATTTTTGTAGAACAGAAACCTAACTGATCCCTTATCCAAGGGGAGACCCCCGAACTACATGTAGTTTCTAGATGCTCTATTTTCCAAAGACTGCAGCCAACCACGATTCTTCGTTCGCAGGGCAAATAGTCGGGTTCTGCCAATTCAGTATGATTTTTAAAACGCTAAGTTTCTGGATTATGAATCATGGTATACACAAAATTGTAGCGATTTATGATACAGGCTATTCCTTACTTTACTAAATCACATTAATCTTGTCCTTATATTGAAGTCATCTATACAAGTTGCTATAAATGCAACTTGAGTTTATTCATGTCCATGGTACCTTAGCTACCAGTAGATTTTGACATGGTCTGCCAGTTAAAATGCATATATATTTTTAAAAAATATTATAACTTACACCCGGGAACTTACATCCATAAAGCTAGGCGCTGCAGCTTTATTCATGGATAACATGTTTGGGAAATGTAAATCGCCCTGATTAAGATACATGTATAATAATAATAATATACATTAACTGCAATATTGCACCGTACTTCAAAGAAGTATTTGCATGTTTAGGCATGGGCTGGCTTGTTCGAGATGAATACGCAGATCATTATTGTATCATAGGTCAATATTTGCAATTTGTCACACTAAAGCAGATCCTTATAGTTCTTGTATTAACATAGATTCATTCTAATTCAAGTGCAGTGCATTGCAATATTGTAATTAATGTGTTTAGTATTGTGACAGTGCTACACGTAATTTTGATTTGATTTTTAAATATGGTTTATTTCAATCAATATATTCTGTCAAGTGCCCTCATCTGTCACGAGAGCTCGTGCTTATTTTATAAGGTACAATGAACAATAGGGCATATATATGGCCCGATTTCACAGAAGCGTTTGAAGGTTTACACGCGGATAACTTTATTAATCGCGCGTTTAGCATGCGTTTAATTTTAATCACCGTTTCACGAGGCGCAACTGTCCGTGTGCGTCTAAATATTTGAACCGCCTGCGGTCAAATAACAAAAGAACACTTAAACGCTCGTGAGGGTATGTTTAAGTCGCGAAAACTAGTACTATCACAGATTGATTTGCACATAAATGAGTGGGCGTGTTAGCAAGCAGTAGGCCTAGTATGGATGCTCTGGCTATACTTGAGTTCGCCCAGGAAGAGGCCGCTGAAGAAGGGTTCAATGCCGCTCCACAACCTCAGGTGAGAGTTTTTCAGGACAGATTAAATCCACTTCAGAGATTCGACGACCGGAACTTTGTAAAACGATACAGAATATCGAAGGAATCATTCCATTGGCTTCTTGACCTGATTAGGGATGATCTACTAAGTGCCACCAGAAGGAGTCATGCCCTGACTCCCCTCCAACAGCTGTCGATTGCTCTCAGATTTTATGCAAGGGCTTCGTTTCAAATGGACATTGGTGATATGTGTGGTGCGTCGACCTCCACCGTCTGCAGAGTGGTTGCTCGTGTCACGGCGGCAATTTGTGGAAAAAAACAGCATTTTATTCGTTTTCCAACCACACAGGAAAAGAGGAGAGAGATTATGGAGGGCTTTTATGAGATCATGCAGTTCCCCGGTGTGATCGGTGCGGTTGATGGTAGCCATATCGCAATTGTGAACCCTGGTGGTAGGTTTGCCGTACGATACATTAACAGAAAAGGATATTCTAGCTTGAACTGCCAATTAGTTTGTGATCACCGCCTTCTATTCACGAATGTCGTGTCTCGTTGGTATGGGTCTGCTCATGACTCGAGAATATTTGAGGAGAGTCAACTATTTCGTCGATTTAGAACGGGGGAATATCAAGGGATCTTACTTGGGGATGCAGCCTACACTTGTCGGCAGTTTATGCTCACGCCTGTACGTAACCCGAGAACACCTGCAAAGACTCGCTACAATGCTGCACAGAGGGCAACAAGAGGAGTGATAGAAAGAGCATTCGGCATCTGGAAAAGGCGGTTTCCATGCGTATCGAAGGGAATGCATCTGAGGTGTTCAGTAAGTACACTACCTTCATAGGCTACTGAAAATGATAATTGTATGCACTATTGAAATCGACAATTTATTACACGATGATTGACATGTACATTTGTACGATTATGATTCTTTATTTCAGTTGCAGCACAACATGGCCATAGTAGTTGCAACAGCATGCCTTCATAATTTGGCAAGACGAATGAACGACCCTCTCCCCCCGCCAGATGTTGATATTCCAGTACAGCCCGATGAAGACCCAGAACAAATGGTGAATAACGTTGAAGCAGACTTGCGAGGAAACTTATTCCGTCAGAGATTCATCACCCAACATTTCAACAGGCAAGATACCAAAATGGTCTCTAATTATACGCCCACGGAGGGTTCAGATGGAAAAACATATAAATACATCCAACGCCATATCTAACTTAGTTTGAATCAATAATTCCAGGACATTGGCCAGAAAATAATGTTGAATGTTTGTACCAGTACTACATTATTATCAAAAGTAGGATATGGCTGTATCTGTGTTTGCATCTGAACTATTCATACATCTGACATCTGTTACAGATCAATACGCATTCGCTTGAGTTGTTCTTTGTAAAATTCTGTTTTGGCTTCGTAGGCTTTCCTTTTACAAATCGCAGCTTCTTTCTGGAGCTGAATTAAACTCATTTTTGCCTCGTGCTCCTCTTTCAGATAAGACAGTGCCTCGGCAGTCTTCTGTAGCACTGGACCTGACGATGACGCCGACCTGCCTTCATCTTGTTGCCTGGTAGATTTAGAGCAAGACTGGCCTTTTCTGGGAAAGAAATGTATAAATCAAATAAATGAAATGAATGCATACATTAGTTGCTTGGTTCCATTTCTTATTGGGTGTCTACAAAACTAACACCTAAGACCTAACACCCAAAACTAAGACCCACAGAAAATGTCTGGCAGTTTCCATATTATATGATATGGGAACTGCCAGACAGTTTCTGTGGGTCTTACTTTTGTAGTGGGTGGGGTCTTAGTTTTGTAGTTAGGTCTTACTTTTGTAGACACCCGTTTCTTATTCACTTAATAGAGGGGTATTGCAAGGCCACGTTTGTCGTTTACATGTACGTTTACATTTTCTGAACATGCTACCGTGAGTGAGAACTGCATTTTTACTCTTCACCGATAATGAAAGCACAAATGAATGTATGGAATCACCACGAATGCCGAGGATGAAACTATTTTGGTGAAGGATGCGTGTGACGATAGCATCTTGCTCACGTCCACCGGACACACAAAGAAAGTTTGACTTACTGTAGCTCTCTGGACTTGGGTTGGCTATCCTTAAATTCTTCTAATGGCACATCTGCGACATGATGGTCCTGAAACATGTCAAACTCATCCGCATAAGTATCGCCGGCGTCCTGGTCATTGCCACTTGTGCTGAAACCGGAAATTGTTGTTGTATAACTTACAGAAAATAAACTGGGCAGCTTGTAATACCATAATGGATGTTCATTTTCAATTATCGGAACAATCTGTATTATTTTCTAATAAAAGGGCCCTTAAGGAAATGAAACAGTTAAATAAAAATTACCTTGGCTGCATCTTGTCAATTGCTGCAGTTTCAACGTCATCGTCAATTGCAGTAGGCCTATTTTGCGTCGTGGCGTCATCATCCACGTCATTGTGGACCTGTTCCAGGTCGGCTGAAATAATGGCCAATACAGCCATTATTTCCTCACCAAGGTCTTCAACTTCTGCCTGTCCCCCACCTGTCTTGTGTAGGTCCAGCTTTTTCTCTCTCGCCATCTTTTTCGCCTTCAATTTCATGCGTCTCCATAACTCACGTAATTCCTTAGCTGAAGATTTGGCCCGCTCTGGAAAATTGGCTACCATTATTTTGGCGATGTCCTCCCATGCTTTCTGTTTTTTTGTCAGTGCGAAAATATCACTCCTCTTGTCTTCTACGACCTTTTCGTGGATCTTCACGGCCTCAATGAGACCCATTCTTTGAAGCGAAGTGAAATTCTCCCCACGTTTTTTGGCCGACATGTCTGTGCGAAATGTGTGTCCACAACGCAACTACCCTTACAAACGGGGTTATTAACCGGTAACGACTATTGTAAATGCCCATTATGCAATGGCATGTTGTCCTAATTTGACCGCACCTGTTTAGTCTGAGGGATAAACGCAAGGTTATCCGCGTGCAGCTAAACGTGCGATGATCCCATCTCGTGAAATGGCGTTTAAACGTTCGTTTAGCTGTCCGCGTACAACGGCATTTTAACATGCGTTTAAAAATTAAACGCATGTTACTTATACGCACGCTAAAATGCTTCTGTGAAATCGGGCCTTTATTGTCCTAGACACAGACACATGGTTACTGTACTATCCAGCTTAATAATTGGATGCGAGCAATTCTTAAAATACACATGAAAACTCCGAAAAGCTCTTGGTAAATTAAACTTTTGATGAAGGCCTCCTTTTCATGAGGAATAACTCAATAATAGCTTAAACATGCTTTCATGAGTTGACCGATTTTTCATTCTTAAGCGGATTTGTGCATCAGATGGACACTTAAGAACGAGCTTTTCGTATTCTGGGTTGCCAGATGAACATGTTGACATAAGTTTTGTGGACGTACTCGATCATACCGATACAATTATAAACACGTGGTGGGTCAAAAGGGTACACTTTTAGGCCTAATTGCATGTTTAAGCTATGAAGACACCAACAAAATACTACTTTAACAACTGGTCCTTGTCCACAATGTTTATACCTTCACATTAAACCTTATTTCAATCCTCTACCCCATGTGGTTCCGGAGAAATGGCACGGTGACCCGCTCCATCGTAATCAGGAATAAGTCGCTGAGGCCGTTTTACGCAATCGGCCGTTGAAGTGAATGCATGGGTGAAAATCGTGACCAAGTATTTGTTTGTGCTGTCCGTATGATTTTGGTCAATTTTGTTTATTTCAGAGCCGTTTTTCTCGGAATGTGGATTCGGCAAATAAATATACACCTGTCATCTTCATCAGACCATAACTTTTTTACGATTTACATACTCTTAGCGATCGACGGAGCTCTCTATGTTTAAAATTTGCCAGGGAGCTTATAAATAACCAAACCTTGTCGCATATCATTCCACTTCCTAACATAAATCAGCGAGTCCTTCGCAAGACTAACTTGATACCACAACCGAAATGCAAAACCAAAAGATCTTTCAAGCCTATGTAAATTTGTACGCGCATGTACTTTTACATATTTTCACATAATCTTTCAAGATCTTTCAATATCTTTCAAGCAGTGGCAACACTGCTTACGATTCGGATAAAAAGTGAAATTAATTCTGCAAGCTTCCTCGAACGCTTTGATTTTGAAAAATGTTGTTTTAATTATCGTGTGCAACTGTAAACAATGTTTTTACCCCAAGCTACAAATAGTGCCTTCACCGATATCGGCGATTCATGGCGAGCGAGACCGCTTTATTGAACATCGTTTTACTCTTATAAGACGTGTAAAAAAGGTTTTTTTAAAGCACATTATTAATGCAGGTCGTACCATTACAAAAAAAAAGGAGTTCTTGTATACGATGGTGTTTAAATCCCTCAATTGTAATAGTTTTTATTCCTCAAGAATTAATGACAAATTTACCTGATGTAACCATGGTATCAGGAAGTACTACAAGCAAAGTAGACAATACTTTCATATAATGGTCTTTATTCAGATATTCAAACAAATGGTAAACACAATTTCTTGTATAAATAAACACTATGATACAATATACCACAATTTCACTAGTTTTTATAAGATTAGAGTTTTGTATACATTATGTTCAAGCTTGTGAAATTTACTTTAATTCAAAATAATAAGGTTTTATCGACTTTGTTACCATTTACGTTAATTTACAACGCTAGCCTTGATATCAGTCGTCCCTAGTTTCCTTTTCCGCTGGGTTCGATGGCCGTTTCAAATATCAGTGGGCACAAAAAGCGGCAAATCGTTACCTGGAAATGAAGAAATAACAAGTGCGTTATTAATTGCCATGCGAGGTGAACACGTTTAGGACAAGGCGAGAGATTTGAAGAAAAAAATGTCGTTCACAAGTGATGGCGAGAGACTAGAACACGGACTATAGACCATGTGTCCTTTGTTAAAAAAATATTCCGCCCTATAATAATTCAAACGTCCATGGCGGTAAGCACACGCATCGTGTTTTTCGTCTATGGAAATTACATATTAATTTGGTAGTGCATTGAAAGGGCGCATAATTTAGAGGCGATCGTGCGCGCATACCGCAGATGTATTTCAGTATGTTAACACATATTTCAGATATCAACACGCCGACTCTATCTTTTATAGCGGCTCCCTCTAAAACCGAAGGCGGCGCATCTTCTTTGCGCTAGTTCGGCCCAAGACAAGAAAAGAAAAAATAAGCGAAAGAAAAAAGTAAGTTTAAAAGGTAAAACAAGATGCAAAGTCATTTAAGACTGAAAACTTTCTGAAATGGTCCTAAAAAGCGGCTATAATTATAATAAGTACGCACATCAATGGTTTTATCAACGCCCCAAGCCTCCAATGTTGTCCTTTTCAGCGATTCTTAATTTGTTTACTGCCCCCTCATTAGTTGGGCACCGCCACTGTCCGAGACCACGTAAAGAATGGTCTTTGTACAAGTAAATAACAAATACAAAGCAGTACATGACAATGTTATGATAACTTCAATTTTGTGTTTATAACATTAGGCAGGGATAGGTCATTCTTACCATGTAGCTAATTACCACGAAGGTGCATGCTGTTGGTTGCAAATAGGGATCTCCCAGATCAGGACCTCGCAAATTTGCAACGTGGCTCCGTCTCTCGGAATTCTAAGTGCGACATTAGTTCCCGCAATAGGTGGGTCGCAAATGACGATGTTCATACCGCCGGGAATGTTGGCCGACTCTGCGGTAACAGGCGAGCCACAAAGTATGGGTCCGACTTTGTTTATTCCCCCAACAAGCACCACAGCTCCGGCCAAACGGTCATCTATAATGGAAATAAATTAAAGCTTTGTAGGAAATTGCACGCGTTTTGCTTTCATGACTGGGAATAGCAAATACCTAAATGCAAAGCCCATTTATCAAAAATTAATACATTCATCCGTAAAAACTGTAAATATTACTATATGACGGCAAATATGAACAGAATTCCTTGATGAATAGTTATGGTTAATAACAGGCTGTGCACCTTAATGTTCGACCAGGTTCAGCTAATTTGACAATTGAAAAACGCCCAAATTATAGAAACCAAAGTCTGAAATGAAGCAAGGAAAAACCCAAAAACAAAAACCCTAACAAACCAATTTCAGATAAAGCTTCAACTTACAGTCGCCATCCCGACGGTTGACAATGCCGACTTGCGCAATACAGTGAGATTCGCCAAGACGCATTTGCCACCATGGGTTATTCCCCGTTACTGGAACAAACGGTCGTAAGGTTATATACGCATTAATTAAGTGACAAAAATGACTTCAAACAATGTCACATTGTTCCTACATACTGAATAATTGTGAGGGGTTCTTTCAAAATGGGACGGAACTGGGCAGAGGTTGAAATAAGGGTTCTCGTGTATTAGAAAGCAGGATACAATTCTCCTTGCAATGCTGTTGGTTGCACTTCAATCGGACATTCCGTTAACAAGTTGAGGCTGTTTAAAGTTCAAAGTTTAAAG
This sequence comes from Crossaster papposus, assembly GCA_037893245.1. Taxonomy (NCBI): domain Eukaryota; kingdom Metazoa; phylum Echinodermata; class Asteroidea; order Velatida; family Solasteridae; genus Crossaster; species Crossaster papposus. The sequence goes on along the minus strand of JBAIAA010000335.1, from coordinate 278,405 downwards.
TTTAATGTATTAACATGTAAAATGTTGAGGAAAAAGGCCTTTGAAGTTTCGAGTTTTGTACACGATGGGAACAATTCCAATTGTTTTTCCATAAAAACACTTGTTTTCATAACTTTCATACTATTTCTTCACGAACTATAGTTAGTAGGCATACCGAAGATTACAAACTTCAATGAATCTGAAAATTAAAACAAAATCTTCCATTACTCATTATTTTGCAGTTTTCTGGACTATACCCTGTGCCCAGTTCCGTCTCATTTTGTCAGAACACCTCACAATTGTTTTAAACATTTCAAAGAAATAAGGCAGTTATTGGGCCATTCAATTTGTTAGTATTACCATGAAGCCTACGCGACTTCAAGTCGAGTCCGTTTCTTTTGTATATTCAGTGTGAAATAGATCCAATGCGCACTACATCAGTGTTGGACAGCGCAGTCTTTATGACGGCTGTGCCGGAAGACATTCGAGATTTAAAGAGGCAAGGTAAAGGGCTAAAAACAATAGCCACAAGTGGGCCTGGGTGGGATGGGAATCTAGGTCAATAGTGTAAAAGTCAAGGAAAACTTGACCAGCCCGACACTGCGAGTACCGATAAGGCACCGATTTACCCGTTTGGGCGCATGATCCTCCGTTGATCAGATCAGAGTTGAAATTGTCGTCTACTGCTTTTCCAGACACGTAAGCCATGCCGTTGATTTGCAGAGTGGAGCTCTGTTTTGTGTCGGGATTTCTCATTTTTACCAGTGTAAGAGTTGGGCCTGCAAGTAAAGTTAGTTCACGGTGATGTTACTTCAACCATTATTTCTCCATGCTTCAACTTATATTGAAATGGTACTTCTTCCTTTAATAAATGCATTGAATATATTACTTCCGTGTGAACACACTATCTAAAAACTGAACATGTTTTGAGGCAGTGCCCATTTCGACTATTCGATATTATTCTGGCATAGGCCTATTATAAGCGGGTTGTAATGCCTTCAGCTTATGTGCTACTTTTTTACATTTAAACTAACTGACTTCACGTAAAGAACTATTCACAATCGAGCACAAAAACCCGTCTTCGATGCGTGTACATGAAGCGCTACCCATTGCGCACGTGGTCCATACACATGTGTCTCAGTATAGTTTCACCAACATTGTTTTAACCATGCAACTATTAATAAAACTTTATTTAAAAAAGGGCACCATGCTATACTGAGATTCCTTTTACAGGAAGTTTGGAGTCATTAATATCTTTACCTAAAGTAAAGTTTTGAACATTAATTTGGTTTGTTAAAATCGTTACAGAAGGTACACTGCCCCGTTTAGTGCATACTCAGCCCACTTGCCTTGCTGGCCAGATGTACGCTTGACGTCATCGAAGCGCTTCGACTCTATAACAACAAAACATAATGGGTTTTAGAAGGCAACGGTGAATTCGTTAAAGTTGGTCATTTTAAAGTTGGATGGATACGTTACACTTTCCCATTTACCTTATTCACGAGAGAGCCATTTTGGTCGCGTTTCTTATTTTCTTATTTAAAAAACTGAACTGTTGAATGGGATGGTGCCAGACTAATTCTGCATTTAAGCCTCTGTTAACTAGTTTTAATGTGGCTTAAAACTTCCAGATATGTTTAATCACGAATTTTAACCTATTCATAAATTATTACGCATATTAATTTGTATTTAACTTGTGGTAATTTCTATCTGAAAGTTCCCAAACATTTAGATGTTACCTCACTTCTAATTCAACATGGCCGACTCGTGAATAAAACCCCTTGGACAAAATAAATAGGCAACGAATATTCGAAATTCTGCCCCTTAATCGGTCTTTTGCCCACATGGCATATCGCACCTTCCTCGGGTTCAGCCTCGTCCTCAAAGAGATGTCTTTCCAAGGCGCGCTGTAAAAGTTCCAAGTCGCGAGAAAGTTCCTCCTAAATAGAAAAACAAATGTGAAATGGAAATTATACTTTATAATATACGTTTCACATAATGCTTATCGATTAGCCTCCTTTACTGAAGACAGTACTTGAACAAAGAATCGACTCGAGTGGCATCCGAATCTACAATCTAGGATTATCTAGCTATAGCTGGCGCTCTATACTGAAACTAATCTCAAATACATCAAATAAACCACTTACTAAAAAGAATGTTTTTGAACGCTTTAACCAGTGCCGGCCCAACCATTTTGTTTATTGCTTACCTTCTTATCGGCTTCCTGTGGTAATGCAAAGACGGCATAAAACAGCGCCAGAGCAAGAAGCAAAAGACGAAACATTCTAGCTGTGGGTGGATGTACAACCAAGGAGTGGTCAGTTGGATCTGGTGGCCACGTGTGTGTCGATGGCTTGCGTTGATTGGAATGAAAGAATGGACTCAATGCCGGGGTATTTATATAAGGAATTGGGTTGCCCACTCGTTTGGAATAATGATATAGATGTTGACTGCTCTATCCAATCTAAAGGCGTGTACAATAATAAGGCACGCCCACCGGGGCCCCATCTAATCACCATCATCGTTGGTCAGATGTCGACCTATACCCAACACGATTTATGACAGAGACCCCCCCCCCCCCCCTTGCCACTATAGCCGCTCTACACACTCCAGACTATTGTTACCTAAATACGTCCACCTTGATATCTGAGAAGAATTCCCGAGATTCCAACAACACCTTTGGAGTTGGTCATTGTGTTGTTGGAATCTCTGGAATACTTTTCAGATATCAAGGCGGACGTGTTAGGTAACAATAGCAGAGCGTGTATATGGCATAGTGACTATATGGATAATAGGGAAGGGGGGGGGGGGGACTCTATTACAAATCGTGCTGGGTATAGGTCGACATCTGACCAACGATGATGGTGATTGGATGGGGTCCCGATGGGCGTGCCTTATTGTTTTACACGTGTTTTGATTGGATAGAGCAGGTCAACATATACCATTATTCCACACGAGTGGGCAACCCAATTCCTTATATAAATACCCCGGCATTGAGTCCATTCTTTCATTCCAATCAACGCTTGCCATCGACACACACGTGGCCACCAGACTCAACTGACCACTCCTTGGTTGTACATCCACCCACAGCTAGAATGTTTCGTCTTTTGCTTCTTGCTTTGGCGCTGTTTCATGCCGTCTTTGCATTACCACAGGAAGCCGATAAGAAGGTAAGCAATAAACAAAATGGTGGGGGCAGGCACTGGTAAAAGCTTTCCAAAACATCCTTTTTAGTATTTGATAAATTTCGAAGTTCATAAATCTAGGAAAATAAGTGGTTTATTCGATGTATTGGAGATTAGTTACAGTATAGAGCGCCAGCTATAGCTAGATAATCCAAGATTGTAGATTCGGATACCACTCGAGTCGATTTTTTTGTTCAAGTACTGTCCTCCGTAAAGGAGGCTAATCGATAAACATTATGAGAAACGTATATTATAATTATAAAGTATGATTTTCATTTCACATTTGTTTTTCTATTTAGGAGGAATTTTCTCGCGACTTGGAACTTTTACAGCGCGCCTTGGAAAGACATCTTTTTGAGGACGAGGCTGAACCCGAGGAAGGTACGATATGCCATGTGGACAAAAGATCGATTAACGGACAGGATTTCGAATATTCGTTGCCTATTTGTTTTGTCCAAGGGGTTTTATTCACGAGTCGGCCATATTGAATTGGAAGTGAGGTAACATCTAAATGTTGGGAACTTTCGAATAGAAATTACCAAAAGTTAATTACAAATTAATGTGTGATACGATGAATAGGTTAAAATTAGTGATTAAACATATCTGAAAGTTTTAAGCCACATTTGTACAGTTAACAGAGGTTTAAATGCAAAATTAGTCTGGCACCATCCCATTCAATAGTTCAATTTAAAAAACGCGACCAAAATGGCTCTCTCGTGAATAAGGTAAATGGGAAAGTGTAACGTATCCATTCAACTAAAACCCATTATGTTTTGTTGTTATAGAGTCGAAGCGCTTCGATGACGTCAAGCGTATATCTGGCCAGCAAGGCAAGTGGGCTGAGTATGCACTAAACGGGGCAGTGTACCTTCTGTAACGATTTTAACAAACTAAATTAATGTTCAAAATTTTACTTTAGGTAAAGATATTAATGACTCTAAACTTCCTGTAAAAGGAATCTCTCTATAGCACGGTGCCTTTTTTTTAAATAAAAGTGTTATCAATAGTTGCATGGTTAAAAACAATGTTGGTGAAACTACTGAGACACGTGTGTATGGACCACGTGCTCAATGGGTAGCGCTTCATGTACACACATCAAAGACGGATTTTGTTGTGCTCGATTGTGAATAGTTCTTTACTTGAAGTCAGTTAGTTCAAATGTAAAAAAGTAGCACATAAGCTCACCGCATTACAATCCGCTTATAATAGGCCTATGCAAGAATAATATCGAATAGTCAAAATGGACACTGCCTCGGAACATTTTCAGTTTTTAGATAGTATGTTCACACGGTAATATATTCAACAATGCATTTATTAAAGGACGAAGTACCGTTTTAATATAGGTTGAAGTAACATCACCGTGAACTAACTTTACTTGCAGGCCCAACTCTTACACTGGTAAAAATGAGAAATCCCGACACAAAACAGAGCTCCACTCTGCAAATCAAAGGCATGGCTTACGTGTCTGGAAAAGCAGTGGACAACAATTTCAACTCTGATCTGATCAACGGAGGATCATGCGCCCAAACAGGTAAATCGGTGCCTCATAGGTACTCGCAGTGTCGGGCTGGTCAAGTTTTCCTCGACTTTTACACTATTGTTGACCTAGGTTCCCATCCCACCCAGGCCCACTTGTGGCTATTGTTTTCAACCCTTTACCTTTCCTCTTTAAATCTCCAAAACTAAACAAACTCGAATAATATGTCTTCCGGCACAGCCGTCTTAAAGACTGTGCTGTCCAATTGAATGGCCCAATAACGGCCTTATTTGTTTTGAAATGTTTAAAACAATTGTGAGGTGTTCTGGCAAAATGTGACGGAACTGGGCACAGGGTATAGTTGAGAAAACTGCAAAATAATGAATAATGGGGGATTTTGTTTACATTTTCAGATTCATTAAAGTTTGTAATCTTTGGTATGCCTACTAACTATAGTTTGTGAAGAAATAGTATGAAAGTAATGAAAACGTGTTTTTATGGAAACAATTGGCATTTTCCCATATAGGCGAAACTTCAAAGGCCTTTTCCTCAACATTTTACTTGTTGATACATGTTTAGGCTGCGAACTGTAAACAGCCTAAACTTGTTAACGGAATGTCCGATTGAAGTGCAACCAACAGCATTGCAAGGAGAATTGTATCCTCCTTTCTAATACACGAGAACTCTTATTTCAACCTCGGCCCAGTTCCGTCTCATTTTGAAAGAACCCCTCGCAATTATTCAGTATGTAGGAACAATGTGACATTGTTTGAAGTCATTTTTGTCACTTCATTAATGCGTAACTTTACGCCTGCGTGTTTCATAAGTACTCTGGTAAAAAACCCATATTTTGTGTTAATCCCGTTTGTTCCAGAAACGGAGACTAACCCATGGTGGCAAATGCGTCTTGATGAGTCGCACTGTATCGCGCAAATCGGCATCGTCAACCGTCGGGATGGCGACTGTAAGTTGAAGCAGTTTATTTGAAATTGGTTTGTTAGGGTTTTTGTTTTGGGTTTTTTCCTCGCTTCATTTCAGACTTTGGTTTCTATAATTTTGTCGTTTTTCAATTGTCAAATTGGCTGAACCTGGTCAAACATTAAGGTACATAGCCTGTTATTAACCATAACTATTCATCAAGCATTTCTGTTCATATTTGCCGTCGCATATAGTAATATTTAAAGAATTTACGGATGAATGTATTAATTTTTGATAAATGGGCTTTGTAAAAAAGATTGGTCTCTGCATTTGGTATTGCCAGTCATGAAAGCAAAACACGTGCAATTTCCTACAAAGCTTTCATTTCCATTATAGATGACCGTTTGGCCGGAGCTGTGGTGCTTGTTGGAGGAATAAACAAAGGCAGACCCGTAGTTTGTGGCTCGCCTGTTACCACAGAGTCGGCCAACATTCCCGGCGGTATGAACATCGTCATTTGCGACCCACCTATTACGGGAAGTAATGTCGCCATTATAATTCCGAAACACGGAGCCACGTTGCAAATTTGCGAGGTCCTGATCTGGGAGATCCCTATTTGCAACCAACAGAATGCACCTTCGTGGTAATTAGTTACATGGTAAGAATGACCTATTATCCTTGCATAGACACTAAATCGAGGTATCGTGCTATTGTCATGTACTGCTTTTTATTTGTCATTTACTTGTACAAAGACCATTCTTTACTGGTCTCGGACAGGGGCGGTGCCCAACTAATTAGGGGGAAGGAAAACAATTAAGAATCTCGGAAAAGGACAACATTTGAGGTTTGGGGCGTTGATAAAAGCACTGATATGCGTACTTGGTATTATAGCCGTGTTTGAGGACTATTTCAAAACGTTTGTCTTAAAATATCATTTAATACAACACTTGAATGACTTTGCAACTTTCTTTACTTTTAACTTAGATTTTCTCCTTCGCTTATTTGTTTTCTTGTCTTTGTTTTAGAGTAAGCCGCCTATAAAAGATTATAGACGCAACGTGTTGACATCTGTAATTATGTTCTTACATACTGAAATACATCTGCGGTATGCGCACATTATGGTCTAAATTATGCGACCTATATGCAAACACGATGTGTGCGCATACCGCCGTGGGCGTTTGAATATAGGGCGGAATATATTTAAACAAAGAACACATGGCCTATAGTCTGTGTTCTAGTCTCTCGAAATCACTTCTTACGACATTGTTTTCAAATCTCTCGCTTTGAACTAAACGTGTTAACATCGCATGGCAATTAATAACGCACTTGTTATTTCTTCATTTCCAGGTACGATTTGCCGCTTTTTGTGCCCACGAATATTTGGAATGGCCATCGAACCCGGCAGAAAAAGAAACTTGGGACGACTTATATTATTATTTTGAATTAAAGTAAATTTCACAAGTTTGAACAATTATTGTATACAAAACTCTAATCTTATAAAAACTAGTAAAATTCTGGTTTATTGTATTATAGTGTTTATTTATAAAAGAAATTGTGTTTACCATTTGTTTGAATATCGGATTAAAGACCATTATATAAAAGTATTGTCTACTTTGCTTGTAGTACTTCCTCTTACCATGGTTACATCAGGTGAATTTGTCATTAATTCTTGAGGAATAAAACTATTACAATTGATGCATTTAAGCACCATCGCTTTTTTTGTTTATGGTAAGACCTGCATTAATAATGTGCATCCTTTTTTGTTTACACGTCTCCATTGGGAATTTCACGAATTAGATTTTTGGATTTTACTTAAATTACTCAAAAATTAGGATGTGGGTTAGGGTTAGGGTTTGGGTTAGGGTATAATATAGGGTATATTGGGTCGAAATTTCAACCCAGGAAAAAAATTATGGTTAAAATGGGAGCATTTTGAAAAACGTGCTCGACTTTCTAACCATTTTGTACACGAGAACAAAGCCATGTCTCCACAGTGATACAAAAATGCGAATACATGTTTTAATCACTCTGTTTAATAACGCTTGGAGTCTGGGTGCTAATAATTCCCAAAGCCGAAGGCGAGGGTAATTATCAACACCCAGACTCCAAGCGGTATTAAACAGAGTGATTAATACCGACCGAACACATTTTATTCCCATTCATAAATACCTTTTTTGTAAAATTCAGCCAAAAAAGCCCCGGGTAAATTGTCGCAAGTAAATTTCGGTGTTTCGCCATTCTGTGTGTGTCAAATGACATGTTTCCGCCTCTGTCGCTCGACAAAATACATGCAATAAAGCGTATTTACTATGAACCAGACTATTACTGCCATTGGCAACTTCGTTCCCAGGGTGTCGAGCTGTACGCGCCAAACACTAGCCGCTCTTACTATTGGAGATGAGGTATGGTTGAAAATAAAGTGAGCCCTGGGGACGGGTATAAAGCGACATCGCTTTGTTGCCAGCTGGTTTTAAACACTTCCAGCCATGTCTTTATCGTCCGTTTAATACCGGCCACGTTATGGACTCTCGACCAATAAGAATGCCTAAACCAGGTATTTATGAATAATAACTAAATGATAGACAATGCAGCCTGCCGCTGAACTTGGGTTAACTATTATTAGTGGCTGCAACGAAGAGCGCAACCTATTGTCTTATTGTCCTCTTTTTGTCAAATAGTGTATAGTTTGGTTAATTTAGGTCAAGACCAAGAACCAATTGCAATAGAAACCATTAAGCGCCAACAAACTTCAAATATTCAAAACGTGTGAAACAATTTTGTTTTCTATTGAGTGGAAGCATACTATTCGAACATGGCCTAATGCTGCGTTCCAATCGCGTCGTGTTTATCGTGTTAACGAGTTCACGAGTCGTATACTGACGTTCTAATCGCCTGGTAACTCGTGTTCACCAGTGGATAACTCGAGGTGGTATTGTTTTCTCCATGTTCACGACTTCATATCGAATGAAATACTCGCGCATGCGTGTTGGTTCACGTACGAGTTCTTGCGCGATAAAGAATGTCTGCACGACTAACTCGTACATGTCAATACCGCAAATGGAGGGCTTTTATGTAAGTACACACTCACATACTGAGGACACCTTGCAAACCGAGCGCGTCCTCGGTATGAAATATTGTGAAAAATGGCACTTTCGTGGCCGTTTTTGACTGTTGGTTAAATATCAAAGCGTTTAGGAGGAGTCCTCGGTTGACGCATAAGACCTGACGTGGGGCAGTATGCACATTTTTTACCCCGTCAAATAAAACGCAAACAGTATTACCCTGAATGGCATAGCGCCCTCCGTTGGTTTCCATAAGTGGCGCGTGTGACAACGACGTAAATACATACATGTACATTACATGTCTCTAACTAAACTAGTCTAGACATGTCTTAACTATTATAACGTTGTTTTGGCCTAAGTTTAGTGAGGCATATTGTAGTTTATGCGAAGACGTGGTCATTTGCAGCTAGCTAGGTGTACCATGGAGCTGGAATAAATTCGTGGATAGATGGTAAGTAGAGCAATTGTATTTGGAAGCTTGCATGTTACTCGCTATGACTATGAGTATGAATGTAGCTCACTCTATGACATATATGACATGCTAATTTACGTTGTAATGTAATTTGTATTCATGGCCTCTCTCACTCTAGTCTATAGGATGATGTGGGAAGTGAATATGCCTAATTTCAGAATAATATAGAAGTTATAACCAAATTTAACTGCTTTATTTTGCCAACGCAAGCATGAGTTGTTGAGCACCGTGCGAACAAGAAATAGTTAATTGTAGTTATTGTATAAATAATAAAACAAATAAGTAGCCACAATTATTAATATTTACTTGTATTATCAGTTTAATGGTATATTGTTGTTGTATTGTTGTCTTGTTACAGCTAGCTAGTCTAGGTGTGGCTGACAGAACTACCATAACAAACATGAAACGGAGTAGTCGTCTTGATGGAACCTTGACAAACAACCAGCATCATGAAGGGGAGAACGTAATCGCGCTGTGGCCTCCAGATTCATCATGGTATCCTGCCGTAATAATCTCCTTCACCAAAGGTAAGTGCGGAGCCTCTAAAAGGACATATGACGAAAACAAATGGAATGCCCTCGTAATTTGTGGGTTCACGTTAACCTTGCGTCAAGACCGTGCTGTAAAACATATTTACTTAACCGATTTCTAACAATTGCACAAAATGATTTCGAGCGCAGGAAATTATTTCAAGCGCACAAAAAATAAATTATTTCGAGCGCACAAATTATTTCGAGCTCATGAAATTATTTTTTTCGAGCGCACGGGAAATTATTTCGTGGGCACGAAATTATTTCGTGGGCAAGAAATACAAAACTAAATTTATTTTGTCACGGTGATTACTATTCGTCATATGTCCTATTAGGGGTTCCGTAGGTAAGAAATGTAATCCATAATGTAGAATCCCATTTGTCACACATAAATTAAGACAGCTGTATACCCTCTTACATCCCCCATGACATGTACCACATGTAAATAAACAATGCCATTTTTCCTAAACTTGCTTTCTCCCCCCCCCCCCCTTCAGAACCAAAAATATATATGATCTGTAAACAACAAATACTTTTCAACATTCCTCCCCCACTACTTCCAATTGCATGTAATCCCTTTAAAGTTTAATTAGTTGAATTTGTGGCTTTCTTATCAGGAAAGTACTGCGTCCGGTACACTGATGGTGTGACACGATGCCTATTTGAGCACCAGGTGAGAACATTACCATTCATATAATGAATGCACATGACACACATTCTTATTTGAATTACATATCTTTTTATGAAGAGGATAACTACCGGTATGTCGTCAGTTAAGTTGCACATCAAGGGCGAATGTGGTTGGGGTGGTTGCTTGTGATGGTGTTAAAATGGATAGTATATTTTAGAGATAACCCAAAGAAATTGTTATTTGTTTAAAATTAAATGTGATTTTGATTTGATTTCTATGCCAGGTGGCCCATCCGCTGTTCTCGAGTCCGCACTTAAATGGTTCAGACAGTCCACAAAGCAGTTCCAGTTGGGATGATGGCCCACAGGCTGAATCTGGTACAGGACCTGCCGTTTGTCCTCCTCCATATGAGGTAATTCACACACACTCAACTTGTTTTCTGAACCCTATCAAATATTCACTCTGGGTGCCCAGAAGCCAGAAACAAATTTGTAAATAAAGTGTTTTTTGCAAGCACCATCTCCCCCCTCCCACCCTCCCCATCCCTCTCCCCCTCCCCCCTTCCCCCTTCCCCCGTCCCTCTCCCTCTCCCCCTTCCCCCTTCCCCCGTCCCCCCTTCCCCCTTTCCCCCTTCCCCCTTCCCCCCTTACCATTATTATTATTATTAATATGAACAACGCCTGTATTGTACGCTGACTACAAGTATTTAATTAGTGAACTGCTCAGTCTTAGAAGTCATATAATGAATGCACATGACACACAATCTCATTTGAATTACATATCTTTTTATGAAGAGGATAACTACCGGTATGTCGTCAGTTAAGTTGCACATCAAGGGCGAATGTGGTTGGGGTGGTTGCTTGTGATGGTGTTAAAATGGCTAGTATATTTTAGAGATAACCCAAAGAAATAGTTATTTGTTTAAAATTAAATGTGATTTTGATTTGATTTCTATGCCAGGTGGCCCATCAGCTGTTCTCGAGTCCGCACTTAAATGGTTCAGACAGTCCACAAAGCAGTTCCAGTTGGGATGATGGCCCACAGGCTGAATCTGGTACAGGACCTGCCGTTTGTCCTCCTCCATATGAGGTAATTCACACACACTCAACTTGTTTTCTGAACCCTATCAAAAATTCACTCTGGGTGCCCAGAAGCCAGAAACAAATTTGTAAATAAAGTGTTTTTTGCAAGCACCATCTCCCCCCTCCCACCCTCCCCATCCCTCTCCCCCTCTCCCCTTCCCCCCTTCCCCCGTCCCTCTCCCCCTTCCCCCTTCCCCCGTCCCCCCTTCCCCCTTTCCCCCTTCCCCCTTCCCCCCTTACCATTATTATTATTATTAATATGAACAACGCCTGTATTGTACGCTGACTACAAGTATTTAATTAGTGAACTGCTCAGTCTTAGAAGTCATATAATGAATGCACATGACACACATTCTCATTTGAATTACATATCTTTTTATGAAGAGGATAACTACCGGTATGTCGTCAGTTAAGTTGCACATCAAGGGCGAATGTGGTTGGGGTGGTTGCTTGTGATGGTGTTAAAATGGCTAGTATATTTTAGAGATAACTCAAAGAAATAGTTATTTGTTTAAAATTAAATGTGATTTTGATTTGATTTCTATGCCAGGTGGCCCATCAGCTGTTCTCGAGTCCGCACTTAAATGGTTCAGACAGTCCACAAAGCAGTTCCAGTTGGGATGATGGCCCACAGACTGATTCTGGTACAGGACCTGCCGTTTGTTTTCCTCCATATGAAGCCTCAAGTGCCGAGTCACAGAGATCATCAACCGAGGCTACTGAGACCGGTCACATAACAGTCATGGAGACCAGCAATGAAAGTGGGCACAGGAAATGGGACAAAAATATTTCTGCTTTTACTGTGAAGTACCTCAATCTAAGTTGCCCCGTCATCTCCAGTCATGTCACAAAGAAGAGAGCGAAGTTGTAGAGATTGCGTCTGAGACCAACCCAAGTGCCCGTAAGATACTTCTGTGGAAAATCCGCAATGTTGGTAATCATAGGCACAATTGCCAAGTCCTTCGGGAAGGCCGGGGTGCACTTATTGTAGGATATAGGCCTAATCATAAGGTAGCTCCACATGCATACGGACCGTGCATATATTGTTATGGCTATTATGTGCGAAGGGATCTCTGGCGTCACCAGTGCCCACTGAAACCTGCACTCCCTGCACACTCGCATGGTAGCACTACCACAACTCCTCTGCGTAGACGTGTTGCTCACAAGAGTGATTTGTTAAAGCCTCCACCTGTCGGTGTGTCTTTCCAGTTGAACCAGGTTCTTATTCCGATGAAGAGAGATGAGGTGACTCTGCTGGCCAAGAATGACACTTTGATTGTGGAAGTAGCCAAGCGGGAATACGCGAAACTCGGGCACGATGTAGATCAACATGGCTACATCCGAAACAAGATACGGGAATTGGGTCGTCTTGTCATACAACTCCGCAAGAATACACACCAGCCAAATGCATCACTTGAATTATTTGTCCACCCCCACTACGTGAATGATATCATCAAGGCTGTTCACGGTATAGCTGGCTTTAATGAAGACAAGCAGTTGTATGATGTTCCGTCTCTAGCTTTAAAGATTGGACATTCCATCAAGAAGTGTGCACTCATACTTAAAGGAAATGCTCTAGAGTCTGGCCAAAAGCAAAAAGCGCAACACGCTGAAGAATTTCTGCAGTTGTGCGAACTGACCTGGCGAGACCGTGTATCCACCATGCACACAGAACACTGTACCAAGAAAAGCGCAACAAACCTAAAATTCTGCCGACAAATGCTGATGTTGTGAAAATGTCGGCGTTCCTCCATGAAGCTGGGAACAGGGAAGTGGAACTTGTCCAGGATGCTCGGGGCGAACAAATTGGACCATCTTGGAAGAGATTGAATGAAGTCGCACTGTGCCACCTTATTATGTTCAACCGCAGAAGGCAGGGGGAGGTATCAAAGATGAAACTAGAAGACTTTCAGAAGCACACAACAGCTAGTGTCAACGGGGAATGCCTGCTGACTGATCTTGAACGGCATCTGTGCAAGATGTTCAGAGTTGTCGAAATAGTTGGCAAGAGGGGTCGAACTGTTCCTGTGCTTCTCAGCAATGAGGTGGTGGCGTGGTTGAGTGCTCTGATTGCAAAGAGAAATGAAGCTGGAGTCGCCCACGACAACACCTAGGCCTACTTGTTTGCACGATGTTCTTATGGAGGTACAGGTCATATAAGAGGATGTGACTGTATAAGAGTGTACGCAGACATGGCGGGCCTTGACAATGCTGCCAGCATCCGGTCTACAAAACTTCGTAAGCACGTGGCAACCGCATCGCAAATTCTTGCCTCGAAGGAACATCAACTTGCAACACTTGCAAACTTCATGGGTCATGATTTGCGTGTCCATCGTGAATACTACCAGTTGCCAGATACTGTGCAGAGGGTCACCAAACTTTCTCGGCTTTTTCTCAGCTTGGAGAGGGGAAACTTGCCTTCCCAGCAGGGCAAATCCCTGGATGAACTGCATGTCACTGGTGGTAAGGACACAGTCGTTTTAAATTATTTACTCAAACAGCAAAAGAAAGACCTTAATGATTGCTTTTGTTGAAAAATACTTGATCAGTAATTACTATTCACTAATACATCTTCAACAGCGAAAGAAATGCAAGAAATAACATTTTGTTATCAGTTCACAATATATGATAACAAATGGTATACGTGTTTTTGTGCATTTCTTTTGCTATTGCTCCTGCATTACAGAACAAGAAAGAGAAATAAAGAAAAATAGAAAGAAAGAAACAGACCACAGAAAATTGACAAGAGTTGAGTCCACTTTTATGATTTTACATGCAGGACAACAAACCCGCTTGACTTTACCATTCTAGAAATGCATAATTAGCTAGTATTACTATTACCACCACCTTAGTTGTCTTCCCTCCCCCTCCCTCCTCCTCCCCCCTCCCCCTCCCCCTCTCCCCTCCTCCCCCCTCAACCCCCTCCCCCCATCTTTCCTTCCATCAGCTCCAGCAGAGATTGACCAACTGTCAGGTATGTGTGCATTAATCTAACAAAAACTGCTCTTTGTGACTCGCAAAAGGCTTCACTAGTGACGAGGACAGCGATGACAGCAGTGACAATTCCTGTGATGTGCCCAGTGAAAACAGTAAGTTTAGGCTTTTATGTGTCTGTATTTTAAGTCGGGCTGTCTTTAAAAAAAAATTGTCTGTCTGTCCATTTGTTTGTTCATCTGGCTATCGGGCTGTCTGAATTAAAAGTGCCTAAATATCTGTGTTTTATATCGACTTGTTTCCTATTTGACATTAGGTACTCGACAGGCTCCTATTAGTGTTCCATCTGGAAGTCTGGCATCTCTGAACAACTCGAGACGAGTGAAACGTCGTCCCTGGACTGCCGAGGAGAAGGGAGACGTTACGAAGGGTTTGCAGAAATTCTTTCTGCTGAAGAAGCTTCCTGGCAAACGAGACATCGAAACATCCTGTCCTGTGGCACTGCAGACACGAACCTGGAGGAACATCAAAGACTTTTGTCGGAACAAAATGAAGCTTCATCAAAGCTAAGCAGGGTGTTTCGTCAGTTCACATACATGTACGGATGCGTCAGAGTACTTGACTATTTAGAATTTGCAATCGCAATGATGACTTTAGAATGCACATCAATATGAAACCAATGGACAACCAGCATTTTAGTGTCGTGTCCTCACTTTGATAGGTGTAATTTACACACACTCAAGTGTCCTCCATTGGATAGAATGACAAGTATGCCCTCAGTGTGGTAGTGTCTACATGTATGCATGACTGTGCGCGTGCGTCTTATTTGGTAGCGTTTGGAATGCAACCCACTCGTGAACATGGATAAATTCACGGTGAACACGATAAACACGATAAACACGACGCGATTGGAGCGCAGCATAACATTCAGGACGTTTTGTCCTTTAACAATCTGCCTGGTGACTTGCTTCGATCAATATGCATGTGTAAGCTAATTTTAGGATTCAAGACCAAATGCAGCAGACGACATGGCGTCGGGAACTTTGGCCGTTTTTCTAACAGCGACTTCGGTCCGTCCGGCTCCATCCTCATTGCCATACTACACGAACAGAGCCGGGACGAAGTCGGAGTTTGGTAAACGGGCCTAAATAATTTAAAGTGAACACAAAAATTGTCAAAGCGGGACTTAAACCTGCAACCTCGAGAATACTGGACTGGCGCTCTATGAACTAACCTATCTTGCCCACTGACCTCAACACCTGGACGGATCATTGTCCATATTCTGCTGTGCTAACACTTGAAGTCGGCGCGAACTGGAAGTGCAACATGGCGTCACTGCTGTGAGCCAATGAAATGTCCAGTTGTAGAGGTCAGTGGATTTACCAACCAACTGAACTCTACACCTGGACATTTCATTGGCTCACAGAGTGACTTCGTGGGTCCGCCATGTTGCACTTCTCTGCATGCTGACTTCAAAATGAAACAATGGATGATCTGTCCATGTATAGAGGTCAGTGATCTTGCCCCTACGTTGGCGGTCTCCCAAATTGTCACTATTTTTATTTGGGGGCGCTATAGTCAGAAGTCATAAACACCAGAATCCCGTGTTTCCAGAGATCACGCCCAACTGTACAATACAACCTTGGAAGCGACATTGTTTGGATCACTCAATCAAATAAGACTTGTTATCTTATAATACACGAAACCCTTTGTGGTTTCATGTGTATGCTAAATAATAACAAACAGTTTGTTACGTTTGGAAACACTTCTCTTCTTCTTTGTTTAGTGTTTTCGTTTAATGTTTTTACATACAAGTGTACAGTATACGTTAAACGCGCTTTGAAAGAAACTGAGCCACCTAGCGACGCTCATGAGTATAGGGTGGCAATGTATTTTTCACTGGAAATTAAATAATAAGGCATCTAAAGTTTCTTTTCAATTTCGCTAGGGTTGACCTACTCAATTGATATATTCCCCTCCCATAAACACCCCTAAAATGGTCGTCAGTCTCTGGGCCCAGGCCTAAATGTATAGCTCAATCCCCCCTCCCCCTATGCCAAATAGACCCACACGTTGGACTTTGTGTGAATACAATTTCCCCAGTTTGATCTCCACAAACGTTTCTACAATCAGCCCCATTCACCACGGGAACCTCTTATTCAAAATAATATGAGGAATTACAAAATATTATTAATTAGCTCCGCGCACGAATATATTTTAGGAGTAAAACTTGTTCGCCACTATTGTTTACCTTACAATAAGAGCTGTATACACGGAGGGGGTCAGTTTTGTTTCTCTATTAACCGTCAGAAATCCGTTCACATCAAGCATGCGACTCCGCGAAACAAGACCTATCACATTAAGACGACCTTTCTATGTCTACCAATTAAGGTAATTAGGAATCCACTTTGCCAAACAATAATGTAGCCCGTGCGGTACGCTGAAGTGCGCCCTGAAGCGGTTATGAGACACGCGTGTATACCGTAACCATGGCAGGCGCCATATCTTGCTAAAAGTCAACTGTTAGGTTGAGATTGATTGAAAATCCTACAGCGTGTGGCTCTCAGATGTACCCTGATATTTTGGGGGATTAACTTGAACTGTATTGTACCAATTTCCGGGTTCACTCACCCTAATATTCGACCTGGTCGTCCTCCGAAGGGTCGTCAGAGGTTCTTGTGGGTCTCGGGGAATTCACTAACGGTTAATTCCAGCCCCCAAACTGGTCCCAAAAACAGCTGAGTTGTCGGTCAGTTTTCCGGTCTGGTAGGTTCTTCCATCAAGTTATAACCAGTGTTAAAAGCGCGCGAGTTGAGGGGTCAAAGGGCAAAAGAGGACTATAACGCGCTTGCTCTGAATGGGCCATACCAATTGTATATCAAATACCGTTCTGACTACACCCCCCCCCCCCCCCCCCGTTTTATGGAATAAGTCCCACCCAACAAGAAATGTTATCCGGTATGCTACCCAAAATTACTCCTCCTACTCCCGGTAGGAGGTGATAGTGATTGTACGGATGCGGAACGGTATGTGAACCCATTGAATTTACTGTCTAGTCTGGCACACTGGACAAGTATACTTGTCCATGGCCATACACGTTTGTTTATGAGACCACTCCCATCTTGTTATACCTCCGATAGGGGTATCTCCTAGAATATAGCCCTTTTCAGGTTCGGCCACTGAACTATTAACGTAAATTCACCAGACTATACGCTATTTGAAAAATAAATGACACATGGACAATAGGTGGCGCTCTTCGTTGCACGGATATAGTTAACCAAAGGTCAGCGGCAGGCTGTATTGTTTATTATTTAAATATTATATTGGGTACAAATTGTCCTTCATTAGCATATTAAGTTATGGCCGGTAAATGAGTTCTGACACAATAAGAGGGCGCCGTTTGTTTTGGGGATTTTTGCTCTAAAAAAAATTCGTTTTTATTATCGTGTGCAACCGTAAACAATGTTTTTACCCCCAACCTATAAATAGTGCCTTCACCCGATATCTGCGATGCATTGCGCGGAGTAAATATCTTACTAGAGCGAGACCGCTTCGTTGAACATCGTCTTACTCTTACAGACGGGTACAAAAAGAAGAAGAAGGATGCCCTTTATTAATGCAGGTCGTACCATAAGCGATGGTGTTTAAATCCCTCAATTGCAATAGTTTTATTCCTCAAGAATTAATGACAAATTCACTTGATGTAACCATGGTAACAGAAAGTACTAAAAGCGTTCATGTAATGGTCTTTAATCCGTTACATTCAAACAAATGGTAAACACATTTTCTTTTATAAATAAACACCATGATACAATAAACAAGATTTGTTAAAGTTTACGAGATTCGAGTTTTGTATACAATAATTGTTCAAACTTGTGAAAGTTACTTTAATTCAAAATAAGGTTTTAGCGACTTTGTTAACATTTACGTTAATGTACACAGTTAGCCTTGATATCAGTCGTCCCAAGTTTTTTCCCGCTGGGTTCGATGGCCATTCCAAATACCCGTGGGCACAAAAAGCGGCAAATCGTTACCTGGAAATGAAGAAATAACAAGTGCGTTATTAATTGCCATGCGATGTGAACACACACGTTTGGGTCAAGGCGAGAGATTTGAGAAAATGTCAGTTTGGCCCAAGACAAGAAAAAAAAATAAGCGAAAAAGATAATGTAAGTTAAAAGTTAAAGGAAGATGCCTTATCTTTAAAGAAAGAAAGTCATTCTAGTGTTGCATTAAATGCGATTTCAAACTGAAAACTTTCTGAATTGGTTATAATAATAAGTACACATAAATGGTTTTATCAACGCCCCAAGCCAAAGGTTATCCTTTTTTGTGATTCTAAAAAAAAAAAATTATGCCGATCATTAGTTGGGCATCGCCACTGTCCGAGACAAGTAAAGAATGATCTTTGTACAAGTAAAAGACAATAAAAAGCAGTACATGACAACGCCATGCATGATAACTTCGATTTTGTGTTTATAACATTAGGCAAGGATAGGTCATTCTTACCACGTAGCTAATTACCACGAAGGTGCATGCTGTTGGTTGCAAATAGGAATCTCCCAGATCAGGACCTCGCAAATTTGCAACGTGGCTCCGTCTTTCGGAATTATAATGACGACATTAGTTCCCGCAATAGGTGGGTCGCAAATGACGATGTTCATACCGCCGGGAATGTTGGCCGACTCTGCGGTAACAGGCGAGCCACAAGCTACGGGTCCGACTTCGTTTATTCCCCCAACAAGCACCACAGCTCCGGCCAAACGGTCATCTATAATGAAAATAAATGCTTTGTAGGAAATTGCACGTATTTTGCTTTCATGACTGGCAATACTAAATGCAGAGACCAATCTTTTTTACAAAGCCCATTTATCAAAAAGTAATACATTCATCCATAAATTCTTTAAATATTACTATATGCGACGGCAAATATGAACAGAAATCCTTGATGAATACTTATGGTTAATAACAGGCTATGTACCTTAATGTTCGACCAGGTTCAGCTAATTTGACAATTGAAAAACGCCCAGATTATAGAAACCAAAGTCTGAAATGAAGAGAGGAAAACCCAAAACAAACGAAACAAACAAAAACCCCAACAAACCAATTTTAAATAAAGCTTCAACTTACAGTCGCCATCCCGACGGTTGACAATACCGACTTGCGCAATACAGTGAGACTCACCAAGACGCATTTGCCACCATGGGTTCGTCTCCGTTACTGGAACAAACGGGATTAAAACAAATTGATTTTTTTTTTACCGGAGTACTTACGAAACAGGCAGGCGTAAAGTTACGCAATATAATGTAGTGACAAAAATGACTTGAAACAATGTCACATTGTTCCTACATACTGAATAATATTAAGGGTTCTTTCAAAATGAGATGTAACTGGGCAGAGGTTGAAATAAGGGTTCTCGTGTATTAGAAAAGAGGATAATTATTCTTGCAATGCTGTTGGTTGCACTTCAATTGGATATTCCGTTAACAAGTTAAGGCTGTTTAAAGTTCGCATTTATCAACATGTATCCACATGTAAAATGTTGAGAAAAAGGCCTTTGAAGTTGCAGGTTTTGTACATGTTATATGAACAAAATGCCAATTGTTTTTCCCATAAAAAATACTTGTTTTCACTACTGTCATACTATTTCTTCACAAACTATTGTTGTAATGCCCTGCTCGTTGGACTTCCAGCTACACAAATATCTCGTTTGCAACGTGTCATGAACACTGCAGCTCGGGTTGTTGTCCGATGTGGAAAATATGACCACATCTCACCGATTCTGAGAGAGCTACATTGGCTTCCGATATCTAAGAGGATCAGCTTCAAGATCTGCCTTCTTGTATTCAAGATCCTGCATGGTCGTGCTCCTCAGTATCTCTGTGAGCTCATCTCCCTCAAGCAGACAGGTCAGGTTCTGAGATCTTCAGGCTCATACTTGTTATCAGAACCGAGAGTTCGTACTGTCCGTTATGGTCAGCGTGCCTTTGCCAAAGCAGCACCTGCCATTTGGAATAAACTCCCTGCCCCACTTCGTCAAATAACATCCATGGTTATCTTCAAAAGAGAACTGAAGTCTCATTTATTTCATTAGTTTCCACTTAGCTTGGAGCAGAATTTATTTGTAGGCGCCTTGATCGGGTTACCGGATAAGTGCGCTATTTAAATCTATATTATTATTATTATTATTATTATTAGTAGGCATAGGCCTACCAAAGATTACAAACTTCAATAAATCTGAAAATTTGGAAAAAAAATCCTCTATTATTACGCATTTTTGTTGCAGTTTTCTCAAATATACCCTGTGCCCAGTTCCGTCTCATTTTGCCAGAACACCTCACAATTGTTAAAAAAAATTCAAAGAAAATAAGGCCGTTATTGGGAACCTAGGTCAATGGTGTAAAAGGCGAGGAAAACTTGACCAGCCCGACACTGCGAGTAGTGATAAGGCACCGATTTACCTGTTTGGGCGCATGATCCTCCGTTGATCAGATCAGAGTTGAAATTGTTGTCCACTGCTTTTCCAGACACGTAAGCCATGCCGTTGATTTGCAGAGTGGAGCTCTGTTTTGTGTCGGGATTTCTCATTTTTACCAGTGTAAGAGTTGGGCCTGCAAGTAAAGTTAGTTCACGGTGATGTTATACTTCAACCTATATTGAAACGGTACTTCTTCCTTTTATAAATGCATTCAATATATTATTTCCGTGTGAACACACTATCTAAAAACTAAAAATGTTTCAAGGCAGTGTCCATTTCGACTATTCGATATTATTCTGGCATAGGCGTATTATAAGCGGGTTGTAATGCCTTCAGCTTATGTGCTACTTTTTTACATTTTGAACTAACTGACTTCCAGTAAAGAACTATTCACAATCGAGCACAAAAACCCGTCTTCGGTGTGTGTACATGAAGCGCTATCCATTGCGCACGTGGTCCATACACAATGTGTCTCAGTAGTTTCACCAACATAGTTTTTAACCAAGCAACTATTAATGAAACTTTTATTTAAAAAAGGGCGCCATGCTATAGAGAGATTCCTTTTACAGGAAGTTTAGAGTCAATAATATCTTTACCTAAAGTAAAGTTTTGAACATTAATTTGGTTTGTTAAAATCGTTACAGAAGGTACACTGCCCCGTTTAGTGCATACTCGGCCCACTTGCCTTGCTGGCCAGATATACGCTTGACGTCATCGAAGCGCTTCGCAGGCTCTATAACAACAACACATAATGGGTTTTAGAAGGCAACGGCGAATTCGTTTAAGTTGGTCATTTTAAAGTTGGATAGAGACGTTACACTTTCCCATTTACCTTATTCACAAGAAAGCCATTTTGGTCGCGTTTCTTATTTTTTTTAACTGAACTATTGAATGGGATGGTGCCAGACTAATTTTGCATTCAAGCCTCTGTTAACTAGTTTTAATGCGGCTTAAAACTTTCAGATATGTTTAATCACGAATTGTAACCTATTCATCACATCACACATATTAATTTGTAATTAACTGTTGGTCATTTCTATCCGAAAGTTCCCAAACATTTAGATGTTACCTCACTTCCAATTCAACATGGCCGATTCGTGAATAAAACCCCTTGGACAAAACAAATAGGCAACGAATATTCGAAATTCTGCCCCTTAATCGGTCTTTTGCCCACATGACATATCGTACCTTCCTCGGGTTCAGCCTCGTCCTCAAAGAGATGTCTTTCCAAGGCGCGCTGTAAAAGTTCCAAGTCGCGAGAAAGTTCCTCCTAAATAGAAAAACAAATGTGAAATGGAAATTATACTTTATAATTATAATATACGTTTCGCGTAATGTTTATCTATAGCCTCCTTTACTTGGGACAGTACAAGTTGAACAAAAATCGACTCGAGTGGCATCCGAATCTACAATCTTGGATTATCTAGCTATATAGCTGGCGCTCTATACTGAAACTAATCTCGAATACATCGAATAAACCACTTATTTTCTTAGATTTATGGACGTCGAAATTTATCAAATACTAAAAAGGATGTTTTTGAACGCTTTTACCAGTGCCTGCCCCCACCATTTTGTTTATTGCTTACCTTCTTATCGGCTTCCTGTGGTAATGCAAATACGGCATAAAACAGCGCCAGAGCAAGAAGCAAAAGACGAAACATTCTAGCTGTGGGTGGATGTACAACCAAGGAGTGGTCAGTTGGGTCTGATGGCCACGTGTGTGTCGATGGCAAGCGTTGATTGGAATGGAAGAATGGACTCAATGCCGGGGTATTTATATAAGGAAATGAGTTGCCCACTCGTTTGGAATAATGATATAGATATAGACGTGCTCTATCCAATCAAAAAACGTGTACAGCAATAAGGCACGCCCACCGGGGCCCATCCAATCATCATCATCGTTGGTCAGATGTCGACCTATACCCAGCACGATTTATAATAGAGTCCCCCCTCCCCTATTGTCCATATAGTCACTATACCATATACACGCTCAACTATTGTTACCTAACACGTCCACCTTGATATCTGAAAAGAATTCCAGAGATTCCAACAACACAATGACCAACTCTAGAGGTGTTGTTGGAATCTCTTGAATTCTTCTCTGATATCGAGGTGGACGTGTTAGGTAACAATAGTCTGGAGTGTGTAGAGCGGCTATAGTGACAAGGGTGGGGGGGGGGGGGGGGGGGGGGGGGGGGGGGGGGGTGGGGGGGGGGGTTCTCTGCCATAAATCGTGCTGGGTATAGGTCGACATCTGACCAACGATGGTGATGATTGGATGGGGCCCAGGTGGGCGTGCCTTATTGTTTTACACGTTTTCTGATTTGATAGAGCAGGTCTATATCTATATCATTATTCCAAACGAGTGGGCAACCCAATTCCTTATATAAATACCCCGGCATTGAGTCCATTCTTTCATTCCAATCAACGCTTGCCATCGACACACACGTGGCCACCAGACCCAACCGACCACTCCTTGGTTGTCCATCCACCCACAGCTAGAATGTTTTGTCTTTTGCTTCTTGCTCTGGCGCTGTTTCATGCCGTCTTTGCATTACCACAGGAAGCCGATAAGAAGGTAAGCAATAAACAAAATGGTTGGGGCAGGCACTGGTAAAAGCGTTCCAAAACATCCTTTTTAGTATTTGATAAATTTCATAAATCTAGGAAAATAAGTGGTTTATTCGATGTATTGGAGATTAGTTACAGTATAGAGCGCCAGCTATAGCTAGATAATCAAGATTGTAGATTCGGATGCCACTCGAGTCGATTTTGTGTTCAAGTACTGTCCTCGGTAAAGGAGCTAATCGATAAACATTATGTGAAACGTATATTATAATTAAAAAGTATGATTTTCATTTCACATTTGTTTTTCTATTTAGGAGGAACTTTCTCGCGACTTGGAACTTTTACAGCGCGCCTTAGAAAGACATCTCTTTGAGGACGAGCTGAACCCGAGGAAGGTACGATATGTCATGTGGCAAAAGATCGATTAACGGACAGGATTTCAAATATTCGTTGCCTATTTGTTTTGTCCCAAGGGGTTTTATCCACGAGTCGGCCATATTGAATTGGAAGTGAGGTAACCTCTAAATGTTGGGAACTTTCGAATAGAAATTACCAACAGTTAATTACAAATTAATGTGTGATACGATGAATAGGTTAAAATTAGTGATTAAACATATCTGAAAGTTTTAAGCCACATTTGTACAGTTAACAGAGGCTTAAATGCAAATTTAGTCTGGCACCATCCCATTCAATAGTTCAATTTAAAAAACGCGACCAAAATGGCTCTCTCGTGAATAAGGTAAATGGGAAAGTGTAACGTATCCATCCAACTTTAAAATGACCAACTTTAACGAATTCACCGTTGCCTTCTAATTATGTTTTGTTGTTATAGAGTCGAAGCGCTTCGATGACGTCAAGCGTATATCTGGCCAGCAAGGCAAGTGGGCTGAGTATGCACTAAACGGGGCAGTGTACCTTCTGTAACGATTTTAACAAACTAAATTAATGTTCACAAAATTTTACTTTAGGTAAAGATATTAATGACTCTAAACTTCCTGTAAAAGGAATCTCTCTATAGCACGGTGCCCTCTTTTTTATAAATACAAGTGTTATCAATAGTTGCATGGTTAAAAACAATGTTGTTGAAACTACTGAGACACGTGTGTATGGACCACGTGCTCAATGGGTAGCGCTTCATGTACACACATCAAAGACGGATTTTGTTGTGCTCGATTGTGAATAGTTCTTTACGTGAAGTCAGTTAGTTCAAATGTAAAAAAGTAGCACATAAGCTCACCGCATTACAATCCGCTTATAATAGGCCTATGCAAGAATAATATCGAATAGTCAAAATGGACACTGCCTCGGAACATTTTCAGTTTTTAGATAGTATGTTCACACGGTAATATATTCAACAATGCATTTATTAACAGTTTATTAAGTACCGTTTCAATATAGGTTGAAGTAACATCACCGTGAACTAACTTTACTTGCAGGCCCAACTCTTACACTGGTAAAAATGAGAAATCCCGACACAAAACAGAGCTCCACTCTGCAAATCAAAGGCATGGCTTACGTGTCTGGAAAAGCAGTGGACAACAATTTCAACTCTGATCTGATCAACGGAGGATCATGCGCCCAAACAGGTAAATCGGTGCCTTGTCACTACTCGCAGTGTCGGGCTGGTCAAGTTTTCCTCGACTTTTACACTATTGTTGACCTAGGTTCCCATCCCACCCAGGCCCACTTGTGGCTATTGTTTTCAACCCTTTACCTTTCCTCTTTAAATCTCCAAAACTAAACAAACTCGAATAATATGTCTTCCGGCACAGCCGTCATAAAGACTGTGCTGTCCAATTGAATGGCCCAATAACGGCCTTATTTTTTTTGAAATGTTTAAAACAATTGTGAGGTGTTCTTGCAAAATGTGACGGAACTGGGCCCAGGGTATAGTTGAGAAAACTGCAAAATAATGAATAATGGGGGATTTTGTTTAAATTTTCAGATTCATTGAAGTTTGTAATTTTTGGTATGCCTACTAACTATAGTTTGTGAAGAAATAGTATGAAAGTAATGAGAACGTGTGTTTTTATGGAAACAATTGGCATTTTCCCATATAGGCGAAACTTCAAAGGCCTTTTCCTCAACATTTTACTTGTTGATACATGCTTAGGCTGCGAACTTTAAACAGCCAGCCCTAAACTTGTTAACGGAATGTCCGATTGAAGTGCAACCAACAGCATTGCAAGGAGAATTGTATCCTCCTTTCTAATACACGAGAACCCTTATTTCAACCTCGGCCCAGTTCCGTCTCATTTTGAAAGAACCCCTCACAATTATTCAGTATGTAGGAACAATGTGACATTGTTTAAAGTCATTTTTGTCACTTCATTAATGCGTAACTTTACGCCTGCGTGTTTCATAAGTACTCTGGTAAAAACCCATATTTTGTGTTAATCCCGTTTGTTCCAGAAACGGAGACTAACCCATGGTGGCAAATGCGTCTTGATGAGTCGCACTGTATCGCGCAAGTCGGCATCGTCAACCGTCGGGATGGCGACTGTAAGTTGAAGCTTTATTTGAAATTGGTTTGTTAGGGTTTTTGTTTTGGGTTTTTTCCTCGCTTCATTTCAGACTTTGGTTTCTATAATTTTGTCGTTTTTCAATTGTCAAATTGGCTGAACCTGGTCGAACATTAAGGTACATAGCCTGTTATTAACCATAACTATTCATCAAGCATTTCTGTTCATATTTGCCGTCGCATATAGTAATATTTAAAGAATTTACGGATGAATGTATTAATTTTTGATAAATGGGCTTTGTAAAAAAGATTGGTCTCTGCATTTGGTATTGCCAGTCATGAAAGCAAAACACGTGCAATTTCCTACAAAGCTTTCATTTCCATTATAGATGACCGTTTGGCCGGAGCTGTGGTGCTTGTTGGAGGAATAAACAAAGGCAGACCCGTAGTTTGTGGCTCGCCTGTTACCGCAGAGTCGGCCAACATTCCCGGCGGTATGAACATCGTCATTTGCGACCCACCTATTGCGGGAACTATTGTCGCCATTAGAATTCCGAAACACGGAGCCACGTTGCAAATTTGCGAGGTCCTGATCTGGGAGATCCCTATTTGCAACCAACAGCATGCACCTTCGTGGTAATTAGGTACATGGTAAGAATGACCTATTATCCTTGCATAGACACTAAATCGAGGTATCGTGCTATTGTCATGTACTGCTTTTTATTTGTCATTTACTTGTACAAAGACCATTCTTTACTGGTTTCGGACAGGGGCGGTGCCCAACTAATGAGGGGCAGGAAAACAATTAAGAATCTCAGAAAAGGACAACATTTGAGGCTTGGGGCGTTGATAAAAGCATTAATGTGCGTACTTAGTATTATAGTCGCGTTTGAGGACTATTTCAAAACGTTTGTCTTAAAATCTTATTTAATACAACACTTGAATGACTTTGCATCTTTCTTTACTTTTTACTTAGATTTTCTCCTTCGCTTATTTTTTTCTTGTCTTGGTTTTAGAGTAAGCCGCCTATAAAAGATTATAGACGCAACGTGTTGACATCTGTAATTATGTTCTTACATACTGAAATACATCTGCGGTATGCGCACATTATGGTCTAAATTATGCGACCTAAAAATTATGCAAACACGATGCGTGCGCATGCCGCCGTGGACGTTTAAATATAGGGCGGAATATATTTAAACAAAGAACACATGGTCTATAGTCTGTGTTCTAGTCTCTCGAAATCACTTCTAAACGACATTTTTTTCAAATCTCTCGCCTTGACCTAAACGTGTTCACATCACATGGCAATTAATAACGCACTTGTTTGTTTGTTCATTTCCAGGTACGATTTGCTGCTTTTTGTGCCCACGGGTATTTGGAATGGCCATCGAACCCAGCGGAAAAAGAAACTAGGGACGACTGATATCGAGGCTAACGGTGTACATTAACGTAAATGTTAACGAAGTCACTAGAACCTTATTATTTTGAATTAAAGTAACTTTCACAAGTTTGAACAATTATTGTATACAAAACTCTAATCTTATAAAAAAAAGTAAAATTCAGGTTTATTGTATCATAGTGTTTATTTATACAAGAAATTGTGTTTACCATTTGTTTGAATATCGGAATAAAGACCATTATATGAAACTATTGTCTACTTTGCTTGTAGTACTTTCTGTTACCATGGTTACATCGGGTGAATTTGTCATCAATTCTTGAGGAATAAAACTATTACAATTGATGCATTTAAACACCATCGCTTTTTTTTTATGGTAAGACCTGCATTAATAATGTGCATCCTTTTTTGTTTACACGTCTTATAAGAGTAAAACGATGTTCAATAAAGCGGTCTCGCTCTAGTAAGATATTTACTTCACGCCATGAATCGCAGATATCGTGTGAAGGCACTATGTATAGTTTGTGGTAAAAACAATGTTTACAGTTTCACCCTATAATAAAAACGGAATTCTGAAGAGCAAAAATCCCCAAAACAAAGGGCGCCCTCTTATTGTGTCAGAACTCATTTATCGGCCATAACTTAATATGCTAATGAAGGAAAATTTGTACCAAAAATAAGGGAATAAATGTGTGTTCGAGAGGTTTTAATCACTCTGTTTAATACCGCTTGGAGTCTGGGTGCTAATAATTACCAGAGCCGAAGGCGAGGGTAATTATCAGCACCCAGACTCCAAGCGATATTAAACAGAGTGATTAATACCGACCGAACACATTTTATTCCCATTCATAAATACCTTTTTTGTAAAATTCAGCCAAAAAAGCCTCGGGTAAATTGTCGCAAGTAAATTTCGGTGTTTCGCCATTCTGTGTGTGTCAAATGACATGTTTCCGCCTCGGTCGCTCCACAAAATACATGCAATAAAGCGTATTTACTATGAACCAGACTATTACTGCCATTGGCAACTTCGTTCCCAGGGTGTCGAGCTGTACGCGCCCAACACTAGCCGCTTATTATTGGAGACGAGGTATGGTTGAAAATAAAGTGAGCCCTGGGGACGGGTATAAAGCGACATCGCTTTGTTGCCAGCTGGTTTTAAACACTTCCAGCCATGTCTTTATCGTCCGTTTAATACCGGCCACGTTACGGGCTCTCGACCAATAAGAATGCTTAAACTGTTCCAGGTATTTATGAATAATAACTAAATGATAGACAATGCAGCCTGCCGCTGAACTTGGGTTAACTATTATTAGTGGCTGCAACGAAGAGCGCAACCTATTGTCTTATTGTCCTTTTTTTTGTCAAATAGTGTATAGTTTGGTTAATTTAGGTTAAGACCAAGAACCAATTGCAATAGAAACCATTAAGCGCCAACAAACTTCAAATATTCAAAACGTGTGAAACAATTTTGTTTTCTATTGAGTGGAAGCATAGAGAAAGGAGGTTGTTTTTCAAGCACTTTATGCGTGGAGACAAATGCCGCGTTCTAATCGCGTCGTGTTTATCGTGTTCACGTACGAGTTTACGAGTCACTCGAGGTGGATTTTTTTCTCCATGTTCACGACTTTATAAACGAATAAAATACTCGCGCATGCGTGCTGGTTCACGTACGAGTTCTTGCGCGATCTAGGGTGACGCGGGAGCGTCACACCCAACGGGTTCGCCCGGCTGGGAGTGGCAGCGCCGCGGCACCCTTACTTTGCCAGTGCACCGATTTTGCGTTAATTTTATTCTTCTTTCTTCTTCAGTCCGACTGGAATAACTCGCGATCACTCCATGGAATCGAAAAGAACCCAATAACGAAAATGATCAGGAGATCAAGGGCATGAGTTCTATTGGGACAGAATTTTGATTTTCGACTTCTCAGAGGGGGTTGTCATACGAATCTGACCATCTGACAATGACAACAATGTGAATGAATTTCCTCAGTTCGACGACAGAGGGGGTTGTCATACGAATCTGACCATCTGACATGTGAATGAATTTCCTCAGTTCGACGACAGAGGGGGTTGTCATACGAATCTGACCATCTGACGCGGGAGCGTCACACCCAACGGGTTCGCCCGGCTGGGAGTGGCAGCGCCGCGGCACCCTTACTTTGCCAGTGAACCGATTTTGCGTTAATTTTATTCTTCTTTCTTTCTTCTTCAGTCCGACTGGAATAACTCGCGATCGCTCCACGGAATCGAAAAGAACCCAATAACGAAAATGATCAGGAGATCAAGGGCATGAGTTCTATTGGGACAGAATTTTGATTTTCGACTTCTCAGAGGGGGTTGTCATACGAATCTGACCATCTGACATGTGAATTTCCTCAGTTCGACGAAAACGGCACTAAAAGCATCTGTGAATTAATGCATTCCTAAGTGAAACTCGGTGCAAGAATGTGTGATATTTCTTGCGTTTTTGTGAGTTTCGGGTGTTTTAGCATTTGCTAGTGTCAGTGCGCATGTACTGCGCAATTGTGCGGCGTTGTTTGCAAGTGTGCGCTGCGCAAATGCCGCCAAAACGCTTGCGCACACAACCACAAATTTCAGCTCTGGTAATAATTTTCGCTGTCTGAATCGCTTCAAATTATCGGCAATTTCGGTCAATTCTGTGTTTCTGTCTAACTTTCTTGCTTCTGCCGCAATTTTGTTTCATTTCCTGCTGAAAATTGTCAAACTATTTCGCTTTTTTGCATCAGTCACAGTGTGCCCTTTGTAGTGAAGCACAACGGCAACTTGACGCTGGACAATATCATCACAATCGCAGACGTTCGCCGATGACAACGACGACGCCGACTCACAGGAGGGGGGAGGGGGGGGGGGGGGGGGGGGGGAGGGAGGTTAACAAAAGTAACAAAACACCCGAAATAACGAAGCTAAAACGTATTTTGGCTTCAAAAGTGACCAATTTAGACAATTAAGACAGAAACAACGAAGTAGCAGCTGCTATTGACTAGTGCTATCTCCTCACAGGGTAGGAGCTAATGGGTATACGGAGAACAATGTAATGGTGTACAGTACTATATAGTATATACATACTAGTAGCCCGTAGGTCTGTGGCAAGACGCAACACCGTAGGTCTGACGGCAAAGTAGGCTGATTGGTTTATTTAGAGTCGGGTAGGTTAGTAGATGGGCTCGACTAACTGTAACGGGTGGTTCTGTTCTGTGTGGGAACAACGTGTACCGAGGTGTCAACTTGCATCTATACTCAACAACCGTTTGCTGTTTGTTCGCACATCGGCAAACTTACATTGTGTTTTTTG
The DNA here is from genome assembly GCA_037893245.1 of Crossaster papposus. Classification (NCBI taxonomy): domain Eukaryota; kingdom Metazoa; phylum Echinodermata; class Asteroidea; order Velatida; family Solasteridae; genus Crossaster; species Crossaster papposus. The sequence continues at coordinate 247,917 of JBAIAA010000335.1, read as the reverse complement.
CAGGTTTCCTTCGCTCGGAATCTACGCATCGATTTCGGGGGCACAACAAGCGATAGACGATTGCTTGTAAGAGGTAAGAAAAAAAAACGTAAACAAACCTTCAAAACAAAAACGAAACACAAAACTAAAAAAAAAAAATGGCGCGCAGTGCGGCCGACAAGCGACGGCCGCCGAAGGCGTCGCCGCGTCGCCGACTGCGTCGCAAACCCTACGGGGCCCGGGGGAGTGAGCTGCCACTCGTCGACAGCAGCCAGTCGCAGTACACTAGCGACGCGCACGAGATACAAGCGCACATGCTCAAGTCGCCCTGCGACGACAACACCGGGCCGCAGGCGGCGCATCGCGCGCGGGCGCACTCGTGCTCGCGCGATAGGGCGCATAAGATCAATCGGCGTCGGCGCAGTCACTCCGCGCAGCCACGCGACGACACGCGTCCGGCCCAGCACGTGCAGCTGCTCTACACGGAGTTCATGCACATATGGCTGGACGCGCGTCGCGACCGCATGGCGCGCATTCCGCGTCGAAAGCGACGCCCCAAGTTCCATGCGCCGGCGCCGCTCACCATCACCAAGCGAGAGAGTGAGCTGACACTCTGCAACAACAGCCCGCCGCAGTACAAGGGCACCTCACTGCCGCACAAACAGAAGTGTGCCGGCAAGTGCAGCCAGCTGCCCTCCGAGTAGACTTGATCCAAGTCGGGATTATGTGGTAACATTGCTCATGGTCATCCACACTGTGCGCCTCGCGTCACGTCCACGCTTATCAGTAGCGCGCCCTCATGCGCCACCCATGCTCATGTGTGGTTCAGAAATCCCGACTTGACGGATGTGCCACACGTTTGTACACAACCCAGGGGGGGGGGGGGGGGGGGGGGGGGGGGGGGGCCTTCGAGACTGTGATTGCGCAACGCTGACGTACCGTCCATTCTCAAAATAGGGGGGAACAATTTTCTCACGCGAAAAATAAAGAGTTTTTGGCATCCAATCTTAACATCTTGTCTTTTGTAGTTGTAAAAGGTTGTTATTTACCTTAATTGTTATCATCCAATGACAAAAATTGTATTGAAAATAAAAAAAAGCAGTCGAAAAAATTAAGCGTTGACGTACCGTTGATGCACGTAGAGATTGTGCACAAATACTAAAACGACGTTGACAAATACCTCCCCTAAAAAGGGCAATAATAATCGATAAATTGTGAAAAATCGTGCTTCGAACCCACTCACTTTTTTCCATGGATACGTTTAAAAAGGATGTAGCAGTGATATACTGAATTTTTTTAAAAATCTGCCTGTGAACCCCTTGCGTTTTATCGTGTTGTTTTCGAACGAAAATGGCAGAAAATGACATCGCCCCAAAACAAATTCGTGTAGATCGTGCCTGTGTACCTGGCTTTGCGGACGTTATATGAATCACTGAATTCGGAGAGCGAGCGCGGAGCAAATTTGTACGTGTTTCAACGGTGCGCTTCGCGGTAGCGATCTATACGTATTTACTGTGTGAGATGTGTGGCTCATGAGCGTGGAAGAACGAATGAGATACATTTCAACGTTGGTGGCGCACTTTGTTGGGCCCCCCCTCCGCCCCCCCCCCCCCCCCCCCCCCCCCCCCCCCCTGACACAACCTATGGGCTCATCTACCGAAAACGGTAGCGGCCAATCAAATTGCAGAATTGTATAAATTAGCATATATCTGTAATAATATGAACTTTGTGACGGACATACGTGGACATTGTGATGTACAATGTACATACACATGTGCATAGTGTACATTATGTGTAAATGTACAAACGGTTTAATAGTCTTGCTATCGTGTACATTGTCCGGCCGTTAAGTTTGCACTATACCATACTCTAACTAAATAAACGAAGTATGGACGCAGTTATTTAATTTGAAAAAGGCATCTAGTGACAGTACTGCCTACCATTCCTCCATAGTCCGTTAGCGGTCTAGCGAGTCCGTACCGATTGGCGGACTTATTTGGCATACATCGCGCATAACCATGTGATGCGTATGCAAATAATTTATGAATAACTACATATCACCGCGGGGGGGTTTGATTGGCCGATCCGTCAAGTCGGATTTACTGCACTGACATGATGACATCGCGTTGATGACGATAGCGGAACGACAACCAGATGACGGCGCCTTTTTTCTAAGGCCAACAAAGCACATTATCTATTCGGCCGGATTGACGAAAGCAAATTGGTAGTCTTAACTCCATGGTAAGTCCGACTTGGGTCAAGTCTACCCTCCGAGTACATTTGCGCGCGCCTCTACGCGGCATACGAGTAAATGCGCCGACTGCGCACGCACAAGCGGCGTATCGCCCGCCTCTTCAAAGAGGATGCGCAGTGGTGGGCGCACACGGGCGTCAAAGCGCTGCTGCCGCCGTCGCCGGCCACCATCATCGAGCTCCTCTTCAAAGAGGATGCGCAGTGGTGGGCGCAAACGGGCGCAAAAGCGCTGCTGGCGCCGCCCGTGACGGTCGAGCAGACGTCGCTCCCAACGCCTGCCATGCAAATCGTACAGTTGCCCGGCGCCGACATGACGATGCTCGGTCACGTCGCTGGCGCTCGTACGGCGAAAGCCAAAAAGAAGCGCGCGAGCGTTGCAGTGAAAAATCTGCCCAAGCGCGCTGCCACCAGCACATCCGCGCAGCCAAGCAGCGCAGCGCCGCCACCGCAAAAGCGGGCGCAACCGAAGCGCAAAGAGCAGCGCGAGCGTCTGCGGCAGTTGCAGTCGGCCGTTGTCGACGCCGAGTTTGCCGCTTACGACAGTCGCGCCGACAACCGTGACGCGCTCGAAGCGCGCTTGCGTGAGCTTGTTGCCATGGCGGCGGACGGTGACTGCATTCTGTCGGCGCGCGAAAAACTTCTTACTGTTCAAACACAAGCTACTAAATAAAAGGAAGTGGACAAGTCAAAGGTAAAATGCTCTGAGAGCATAATAAAAGGGCCAACGGGTTTCCAGTTAAAGTAAAATGCTGTGCGAGCATTCCAGCTAAAGTAAAATGCTGTCTCAGCACTGCACTCGCGTCAAAAAGGAAGTGGACAAGAGAATGCCAACGGGTTTTACCTCTTACCCCCCCAACAAGCGCAGACCGAGCGAAAGGTCAGCAGGTGTAGGCCACTAGTTCGGTGTGGGCGGGTCGAAACCGTTGCCCTCCCACCGAGCAGTAGATGTTAACTGGTTAGCACCGTACCGTAATCACTGCATTTGTTTGCATACACTAATGCTGGTGGGTCATCGTAAGATAGCCATTACGGCTTGGATGGAGTTCAATTTTGGTTTTGCGTTGCTATAAAGAGTACTATCACCAATGTTCGATATACGCTGCGCGCTCTCCTGCACTGACGACACTGTCTGAGAGGTCCTAGGTGCCGCTATGCACGCTCTTCTACTCTGGCGCATACTAGCTACGCCCATAATTCTAACCTACACCCTCCAGCTAGCCCAAGACACTTGACAGCCTTCGCTCCGCTTTGCATGCACATCTGCGCCGGCGTACTTTCAGCATATGTCAGCTACACCTAATGCATGAGCGCCTGTGCATGCATAGGGTTGCACTTCATACACTGCAACAGGTCATCACGTCAGTTGACAATGACAATTCTACTTAGCACCGCCTTCTTTCTCCGCCTTTAGACCACCGTACGTAGCTGTGCCTTGCGCGCATTTGTCTCACAAACGCTCGCAAATACACAGCGAACGCACGCTTTCTCTAATTCATCCGACACGTGTGCCGGATTCCAAAAAAAACGATGTCACCTTGCTTCAATACTCAACAACTTTTGCACGGAAACATGTGAGCGCCAATAGCAGCATACTTACTACTTGATACACAGCGCGCACAGAGCGGGTAAGAAGTGAACTTCACCGTGGGCCCACAGCGCGCGTCGAGATTATCCGTTAATAAGCCCATTATAAGTTTATTTATAAGCTCGTGCTCATCCGCCCTATCGCGCGAGCACGAGTTATTGTTTACGCGCCGCCCATTTCGTGCCAGTTATTCAGCTACGTGACCACCGACCGCGTTACATAGCCGGTGATCGCCTTCCCACTCTCTTGCGTTGCGGCCTTCTCTCTCGCAGAGAGTGCAGCGCTTTCCCCTCCAATGCGTGTGTCTCTCTCTCATTGGCTCATTGAGTCGGTGCTTTAGACTACCCGATTGTGAGTCCATGCTGCTATGGGAGGAGGGGGCGAGGTGGGAGGGCAACGGTTTCGACCCGCCCACACCGAACTAGTGGCCCACACCTGCTGACCTTTCGCTCGGTCTGCGCTTGTTGGGGGGGTAAGAGGTAAAACCCGTTGGCATTCTCTTGTCCACTTCCTTTTTGACGCGAGTGCAGTGCTGAGACAGCATTTTACTTTAGCTGGAATGCTCGCACAGCATTTTACTTTAACTGGAAACCCGTTGGCCCTTTTATTATGCTCTCAGAGCATTTTACCTTTGACTTGTAAAGAATATGTCCTTACCGCACGACTAACTCGACTGTGCACGTGCGTCTTGGTGAGTAGCGTTTGGAATGCAACCTACTCGTCGTGAACATGGAGAAATTCACGGTAAACACGATAAACACGACGCGATTGCACAGAGAATATGGCCGTGTCCGAATAATTGCTAGCTTTGGCTGTGACTTCGGCCGTTGCTACGCTGTTGCTATGGGCGGTCATTGTCCCTTAGCATAGCAACGGCCGAAGTCACAGCCAAGGCTAACCATTCGAACATGGCCTGATGCTGCGTCCCAATCGCGTCGTGTTTGTCGTGTTAACGAGTTCACGAGTCGTATAATGACGTTCTAATCGCCTGGTAACTCGTGTTCACCAGTGGATAACTCGAGGTGGTATTGTTTTCTCCATGTTCACGACTTCATATCGAATGAAATACTCGCGCATGCGTGTTGGTTCACGTACGAGTTCTTGCGCGATAAAGAATGTCTGCACGACTAACTCGACTGTGCGCGTGCGTCTTGGTGGGTAGCGTTTGGAATGCAACCCACTCGTGAACATGGATAAATTCACGGTGAACACGATAAACACGATAAACACGACGCGATTGGAACGCAGCATAACAATCTGCCTGGTGACTTGCTTCGATCGACCTAAGCATGTGTAAGCTAATTTTAGGATTCAAGACCAAATGCAGCTGACGACATGGCGTCGGGAACTTTGGCCGTTTTTCTAACAGCGACTTCGGTCCGTCCGGCTCCATCCTCATTGCCATACTACACGAACAGAGCCGGGACTAAGTCGGAGTTTGGTAAACGGGCCTAAATAATTTAAAGTGAACACAAAAATTTTCAAAGCGGGACTTAAACCTGCGACCTCGAGAATACTGGACTGGCGCTCTATGAACTAAACTATCTTGCCCCTACGTTGGCGGTCTCCCAAATTGTCACTATTTTTATTCGGGGGCGCTAGTCAGAAGTCATAAACACCAGAATCCCGTGTTGCCAGAGATCACGCCCAACTGTACCCATACAACCCTGGAAGCGACTTTGTTTGGATCACTCACTAAAATAAGACTTGTTATCTTATAATACACGAAACCCTTTGTGGTTTCATGTGTATGCTAAATAATAAAAAACAGTTTGTTACGTTTGGAAACACTTCTCTTCTTCTTTGTTTAGTGTTTTCGTTTAATGTTTTTACATACAAGTGTACAGTATACGTTAAACGCGCTTTGAAAGAAACTGAGCCACCTAGCGACGCTCATGAGTATAGGGTGGCAATGTATTTTTCACTGGAAATTAAATAATAAGGCATCTAGATTTTCTTTTCAATTTCGCTAGGGTTGACCTACTCAATTGATATATTCCCCTCCCATAAACACCCCTAAAATGGTCGTCAGTCTCTGGGCCCAGGTCTAAATGTATAGCTCCATCCCCCTCCCCCTGTGACAAATAGACCCACACGTTGGACTTTTTGTGAATACAATTTCCCCAGTTTGATCTCCACAAACGTTTCTACAATCAGCCCCATTCACCACGGGGACCTCTTATTCAAAATAATCTGAGGAATTACAAAATATTAATGAGCTCCGCGCACGAATATATTTTAGGAGTAAAAGTGATTTGTATTCACTTGTTCGCCACTATTGTTTACCTTACAATAAGAGCTGTATACACGGAGGGGGTCAGTTTTGTTTCTCTATTAACCGTCAGAAATCCGTTCACATCAAGCATGCGACTCCGCGAAACAAGACCTATCACATTCAGACGATCTTTCTATGTCTACCGATTAAGGTAATTAGGAATCCACTTTGCCAAACAATAATGTAGCCCGTGCGGTACGCTGAAGTGCGCCCTGAAGCGGTTATGAGACACGCGTGTATACCGTAACCATGGCAGGCGCCATATCTTGCTAAAAGTCAACTGTTAGGTTGAGATTGATTGAAAATCCTTCAGCGTGTGGCTCTCAGATGTACCCTGATATTTTGGGGGATTAACTTGAACTGTATTGTACTAATTCCCGGGTTCACTCACCCTAATCTTCGACCTGGTCGTCCTCCGAAGGGTCGTCAGAGGTTCTTGTGGGTCTCGGGGAATTCACTAACGGTTAATTCCAGCCCCAAAACTGGTCCGAAAACAGCTGAGTTGCCGGTCAGTTTTCCGGTCTGGTAGGTTCTTCCATCAAGTTATAACCAGTGTTAAAAGCGCGCGAGTTGAGGGGTCAAAGGGCAAAAGAGGACTATAACGCGCTTGCTCTGAATGGGCCATACCAATCGTATATCAAATACCGTTCCGACTACACCCCCCCCCCCCCCCTTTTATGGAATAAGTCCCACCCAACAAGAAATGTTACCCGGTATGCTACCCAAAATTACTCCTCCTACTCCCGGTAGCGATTTTTCTTTCCGTACCACTAACGCCTCAATTTGTCCGTTTCATTGGAATGGGGCGACTTGAATAGAGACTTTTATAACTTTTTCTATAAGACCCTATATCTGGATGAGATTATTAACCAATAATTTGGGTTAATAGAAAAAGGTATAAAAGTCGTGTATACGAATAACTAGGGACTGTATACAATTAACTAGGGACTGTATCCATTAATTTTGGTGAATAAATTATGGCTGTCAACGCCGTTGGTCTTCATACATTCCGCGCGTATCAAAATCGATTCGTAATGAAGCGCGCGCTTTGGTCTCCATTCAAGTCGCCCAATTCGAATGAAACGGGCAAATTGACGCGTTAGTGGTACGGGGAAAAAATCGCCTCCCGGTAGCGAAGAGGTGATAGTGATTGTACGGATGCGGAACGCGTTAACTGTATGTGAACCCATTGAATTTACTGTCTAGTTTTGCACACTGGACAAGTATACTTGTCCATGGCCATACACGTTTGTTTATGAGACCACTCCCAGTTTGTTATACCTCCGGTAGGGGTATCTCCTAGAATATACCCCTTTTCAGGTTCGGCCACTGAACTATTAACGTAAATTGACCAGACTATACGCTATTTGAAAAATAATGACAAATGGACAATAGGTGGCGCTCTTCGTTGCACGGATATAGTTAACCAAAGGTCAGCGGCAGGCTGTATTGTTTATTATTTAAATATTATATTGGATACAAATTGTCCTTCATTAGCATATTAAGTTATGGCCGATAAATGAGTTCTGGCACAATAACAGGGCGCCGTTTGTTTTGGGGATTTTTGCTCTTAAAAATTTCGTTTTTATTATAGTGTGCAACCGTAAACAATGTTTTTACCCCCAACCTATAAATAGTGGCTTCACCCGATATCTGCGATGCATTGCGCGGAGTAAATATCTTACTAGAGCGAGACCGCTTCGTTGAACATCGTCTTACTCTTACATACGGGTACAAACAAAGAAGAAGGATGCCCTTTATTAATGCAGGTCGTACCATAAGCGATGGTGTTTAAATCCCTCAATTGTAATAGTTTTATTCCTCAAGAATTAATGACAAATTCACTTGATGTAACCATGGTAACAGGAAGTACTAAAAGCGTTCATGTAATGGTCTTTAATCCGATATTCAAACAAATGGTAAACACATTTTCTTTTATAAATAAACACCACGATACAATAAACAAGATTTTTTAAAGTTTACGAGATTCGAGTTTTGTATACAATAATTGTTCAAACTTGTGAAAGTTACTTTAATTCAAAATAAGGTTTTAGCGACTTTGTTAACATTTACGTTAATGTACACCGTTAGCCTTGATATCAGTCGTCCCAAGTTTTTTCCCCGCTGGGTTCGATGGCCATTCCAAATACCCGTGGGCACAAAAAGCGGCAAATCGTTACCTGGAAATGAAGAAATAACAAGTGCGTTATTAATTGCCATGCGATGTGAACACACACGTTTGGGTCAAGGCGAGAGATTTGAGAAAATGTAAGTTTGGCCCAAGACAAGAAAAAAAAATAAGCGAAAAAGATAATGCAAGTTAAAAGTTAAAGGAAGATGCCTTATCTTTAAAGAAAGAAAGTCATTCTAGTGTTGCATTAAATGCGATTTCAAACTGAAAACTTTCTGAATTGGTTATAATAATAAGTACACATAAATGGTTTTATCAACGCCCCAAGCCAAAGGTTATCCTTTTTTGTGATTCTAAAAAAAAAAATTATGCCGATCATTAGTTGGGCATCGCCACTGTCCGAGACAAGTAAAGAATGATCTTTGTACAAGTAAAAGACAAATAAAAAGCAGTACATGACAATGCCATGCATGATAACTTCGATTTTGTGTTTATAACATTAGGCAAGGATAGGTCATTCTTACCACGTAGCTAATTACCACGAAGGTGCATGCTGTTGGTTGCAAATAGGGATCTCCCAGATCAGGACCTCGCAAATTTGCAACGTGGCTCCGTCTTTCGGAATTATAATGACGACATTAGTTCCCGCAATAGGTGGGTCGCAAATGACGATGTTCATACCGCCGGGAATGTTGGCCGACTCTGCGGTAACAGGCGAGCCACAAGCTACGGGTCCGACTTCGTTTATTCCCCCAACAAACACCACAGCTCCGGCCAAACGGTCATCTATAATGAAAATAAATGCTTTGTAGGAAATTGCACGTATTTTGCTTTCATGACTGGCAATACTAAATGCAGAGACAATCTTGTTTACAAAGCCCATTGATCAAAAAGTAATACATTCATCCATAAATTCTTTAAATATTACTATATGCGACGGCAAATATGAACAGAAATCCTTGATGAATAGGCCTACTTATGGTTAATAACAGGCTATGTACTTTAATGTTCGACCAGGTTCAGCTAATTTGACAATTGAAAAACGCCCAGATTATAGAAACCAAAGTCTGAAATGAAGCGAGGAAAACCCAAAACAAACAAAACAAACAAAAACCCCAACAAACCAATTTTAAATAAAGCTTCAACTTACAGTCGCCATCCCGACGGTTGACAATACCGACTTGCGCAATACAGTGAGACTCGCCAAGACGCATTTGCCACCATGGGTTAGTCTCCGTTACTGGAACAAACGGGATTAAAACAAATTGATTTTTTTTTTACCGGAGTACTTACGAAACAGGCAGGCGTAAAGTTACGCAATATAATGTAGTGACAAAAATGACTTGAAACAATGTCACATTGTTCCTACATACTGAATAATATTAAGGGTTCTTTCAAAATGAGATGTAACTGGGCAGAGGTTGAAATAAGGGTTCTCGTGTATTAGAAAAGAGGATAATTATTCTTGCAATGCTGTTGGTTGCACTTCAATTGGACATTCCGTTAACAAGTTAAGGCTGTTTAAAGTTCGCATTTATCAACATGTATCCACATGTAAAATGTTGAGAAAAAGGCCTTTGAAGTTGCAGGTTTTGTACATGTTATATGAACAAAATGCCAATTGTTTTTCCCATAAAAAATACTTGTTTTCACTACTGTCATACTATTTCTTCACAAACTATTGTTGTAATGCCCTGCTCGTTGGACTTCCAGCTACACAAATATCTCGTTTGCAACGTGTCATGAACACTGCAGCTCGGGTTGTTGTCCGATGTGGAAAATATGACCACATCTCACCGATTCTGAGAGAGCTACATTGGCTTCCGATATCTAAGAGGATCAGCTTCAAGATCTGCCTTCTTGTATTCAAGATCCTGCATGGTCGTGCTCCTCAGTATCTCTGTGAGCTCATCTCCCTCAAGCAGACAGGTCGGGTTCTGAGATCTTCAGGCTCATACTTGTTATCAGAACCGAGAGTTCGTACTGTCCGTTATGGTCAGCGTGCCTTTGCCAAAGCAGCACCTGCCATTTGGAATAAACTCCCTGCCCCACTTCGTCAAATAACATCCATGGTTATCTTCAAAAGAGAACTGAAGTCTCATTTATTTCATTAGTTTCCACTTAGCTTGGAGCAGAATTTATTTGTAGGCGCCTTGATCGGGTTACCGGATAAGTGCGCTATATAAATCTATATTATTATTATTATTAGTAGTAGTAGTAGGCATAGGCCTACCAAAGATTACAAACTTCAATAAATCTGAAAATTTGGGGAAAAAATCCTCTATTATTACGCATTTTTGTTGCAGTTTTCTCAAATATACCCTGTGCGGCCAGTTCCGTCTCATTTTGCCAGAACACCTCACAATTGTTTAAAAAATTTCAAAGAAAATAAGGCCGTTATTGGGAACCTAGGTCAATGGTGTAAAAGGCGAGGAAAACTTGACCAGCCCGACACTGCGAGTAGTGATAAGGCACCGATTTACCTGTTTGGGCGCATGATCCTCCGTTGATCAGATCAGAGTTGAAATTGTTGTCCACTGCTTTTCCAGACACGTAAGCCATGCCTTTGATTTGCAGAGTGGAGCTCTGTTTTGTGTCGGGATTTCTCATTTTTACCAGTGTAAGAGTTGGGCCTGCAAGTAAAGTTAGTTCACGGTGATGTTATACTTCAACCTATATTGAAACGGTACTTCTTCCTTTTATAAATGCATTGAATATATTACTTCCGTGTGAACACACTATCTAAAAACTGAAAATGTTTCAAGGCAGTGCCCATTTCGACTATTCGATATTATTCTGGCATAGGCGTATTATAAGCGGGTTGTAATGCCTTGAGCTTATGTGCTACTTTTTTACATTTGAACTAACTGACTTCACGTAAAGAACTATTCACAATCGAGCACAAAAACCCGTCTTCGATGTGTGTACATCAAGCGCTATCCATTGCGCACGTGGTCCATACACGTGTGTCTCAGTAGTTTCACCAACATTGTTTTTAACCAAGCAACTATTGATGAAACTTTTATTTAAAAAAGGGCGCCATGCTATAGAGAGATTCCTTTTACAGGGAGTTTACAGTCAATAATATCTTTACCTAAAGTAAAGTTTTGAACATTAATTTGGTTTGTTAAAATCGTTACAGAAGGTACACTGCCCCGTTTAGTGCATACTCGGCCCACTTGCCTTGCTGGCCAGATATACGCTTGACGTCATAGAAGCGCTTCGACTCTATAACAACAAAACATAATGGGTTTTATAAGGCAACGGCGAGTTCGTTTAAGTTGGTCATTTTAAAGTTGGATGGAGACGTTACACTTTTCCATTTACCTTATTTACGAGAAAGCCATTTTGGTCGCGTTTCTTATTTTTTAAAACTGAACTGTTGAATGGGATGGTGCCAGACTAATTCTGCATTTAAGCCTCTGTTAACTAGTTTTAATGTTGCTTAAAACTTCCAGATATGTTTAATCACGAATTTTAACCTATTCATCATATCACATATATTAATTTGTAATTAACTGTTTGTCATTTCTATCTAAAAGTTCACTTCCAATTCAATTGGACAAAACAAATAGGCAACGAATATTCGAAATTCTGCCCCTTAATCGGTCTTTTGCCCACATGGCATATCGTACCTTCCTCGGGTTCAGCCTCGTCCTCAAAGAGATGTCTTTCCAAGGCGCGCTGTAAAAGTTCCAAGTCGCGAGAAAATTCCTCCTAAATAGAAAAACAAATGTGAAACGGAAATTATCCTTTATAATTATAATATACGTTTCGCATAATGTTTATCGACTAGCCTCCTTTACCGAGGACAGTACTTGAGCAAAGAATCGACTCGAGTGGCATCCGAATCTACAATCTAGGATTATCTAGCTATAGCTGGCGCCCTATACTGAAACTAATCTCAAATACATCGAATAAACCACTTACTAAAAATAATGTTTTTGAACGCTTTTACCAGTGCCGCCCCCCACCATTTTGTTTATTGCTTACCTTCTTATCGGCTTCCTGTGGTAATGCAGAGACGGCATAAAACAGCGCCAGAGCAAGAAGCAAAAGACGAAACATTCTAGCTGTGGGTGGATGTACAACCAAGGAGTGGTCAGTTGAGTCTGGTGGCCACGTGTGTGTCGATGGAAAGCGTTGATTGGAATGAAAGAATGGACTCAATGCCGGGGTATTTATATAAGGAATTGGGTTGCCCACTCGTTTGGAATAATGGTATAGATATAGACGTGCTCTATCCAATCAAAAAACGTGTAAAACAATAAGGCACGCCCACCGGGGCCCCATCCAATCATCATCATCGTTGGTCAGATGTCGACCTATATCCGGAACGATTTATAATAGAGTCCCCCCCCCCCCTTCCCTATTGTCCATATAGTCCCTATACCCTATACACGCTGTACTATTGTTAGCTAACACGTCCGCCTTGATATCTGAAAAGAATTCCAGAGATTCCAACAACACAATGACCAACTCCAAAGGTGTTGTTGGAATCTCTGGAATTCTTCTCAGATATCGAGGTGGACGTGTTAGGTAACAATAGTCTGGAGTGTGTAGAGCGGCTACAGTGACAAGGGGTGGGGGGGGGGGGGGGGGGGGGGGGGTCTCTGCCATAAATCGTGCTGGGTATAGGTCGACATCTGACCAACGATGGTGATGATTGGATGGGCCCCTAGTCTTTGGGCAAGACGTTGCTTAATTCGCAGCCACGAGAGGGCGCTATCGCGACAAACCATCATCACTCGCCATCCTGTCCGTAACAACGTCTTTGGAATTACGTAAAATTTTTTACCGAAAACGGTAAAAAACTAGTGCGCATGCGCTATTTATGTATGTTAATGAAGGAAATCTTTTCTTCGCGCACGCGCACATACGACAGCTAGTGTAGAATAGGTCAGGTAGCATTACCGAGATACTCGCACGATCGAGTCGGCATCAGAAAGTCGCCGGCACGGTTTTCTCCGTGTGCACGGTGGGCTCCGAAATGGCAGAAGGAGCGGACAGGAAACCTAGGCGATGGTGTTTAATCTGCGTTTAATTTATGGACATCATGTTTATTTCTAGTGATTTGGATAAATTTAACCTTTATTATAAGTGCATTGAGGTAGGAATACATTCCTAATCTTACATGTACCTCAGGCTCAATTGCAAGTATTAAAGAATTAAATTTTGAAAATGATTCACATGTATTTCATTGAATTTCATTTGAGGCCAAAAATAATTAACAAACCACTCTAAATGTCGCTGTTTGCTGCTTTGTATTAATAACTGAAACTCAATTAGAATGACTAAATTGGCAACTGCAGTGTAACTGTAAAGATAAAATGTGTCTAATACTAATTATAGTTTTCCCCTCTGAAAAATAGGCCATGTCCGAATTCCTTGGCTGCAGCTTATAAATTGCATAAAAGTCTGTGGGAATATTTTACTAGTAGTAAGAATTAATTGATGATTACCCTGAAGCTTGCTTAGCCCAGTAATATACCCAGCACGATATGATGAGACCAAGGGACTACCCTTAGAGTATAATATGGTGGTATATGGTGGTCTAAGTTAGACCATGCATATACCACCATACATATATACACTCTTACCTAACGCTCCCCCCCCCCCCCCTATTCCCTAAAACCTACAAAGAATCATGAAAAAAACTGAATATTCCGCAAGCACAATGGCGACCACAAAGGAGGGGGTGGGGGGGGCAATTTTAAAATTATATGAAAAGGCACATAATTATATACGTAAACCAAATTGTTTCCTTTGAGACGTTGGGTTACTGATACTCCCTTCACATACACGGATTTTTCTTACGAGTCTTTACGGATCGCACAGATTCACAGATCCTTACGATTTGGCCAGTTTTACGACTGATTTAAGTGTTGTTACGAGTTATTACGGGCTATTTACGGTTTATTACGGATTATTACGAGTTATTGCCATGTATTTACGTCAAAATTCCACGATTTGTTACGAGTTGTCACGGATAACTACGAGCAACTTACGAGCATTTTACGACCTGTTTACGTGTTGTTACGAATAGTTACGACTTACGAGTTAGTTACAAGTATTTACGAGTCCTCAGGATTTGTTGTCAAAAAATATATAAATCCTGCAAATCTCAATGTACATGTACAATCATTCGTAAAGTATACGTATTTATTATTAAAGTACTCGTAACTACACGTAAAGTGCTTGTAATAACTTGTAACAATCCGTAAAGTCATCGTAACACGACCCGAATGAAATCGTTAACAACACGTAAGCACTCGTAATAATCCGTAAACAAATCGTAAACTAACCGTAACAAATTGTTAAAAAAATTGGTACGAGTCATTTACGGATTTTTGCGAGCAGTTTACGGATGGTTACGTGTTGTTGCGAGTGGTTTACGATACTTACGGATTGTTACAAGCTTTTTACGAGTTATTTACGGAAAACTCAAACCGTGGACAATCGTAAGATTTTTTTGTGTCTGCGAGTTGTTGCGAGTTGTGACGAATTATTTACGGATACCAGCGAGTTATTTACGGATGCTTGCGATTGACCACGAGTTTGAAAAATCCGTGTATGTGAAGGGTGTATAAAGATCCTAAAAAGAAATTTGAAAAATAAATTGCAAAGGTGAAATTCGTCCTGAATTTATGACCAAAGAAATTCATAAAAATAAATATATTTTAAGGGGAACGTTGTCATTTTCAAAATACCAAACGAATTCTGCCTTTAAAACTTGTTGGCAAGAGATGACCCTAATTAATATGTACCGAAAAGTCTTCCATTTTCACGAATAACGTTGAACACGTTTGATGATAAAATGTGTACAGTATGTACATGTACATTTGTGAACAATACATGTATATATGCATACACATACACATGTACATGTACATGTACATCCAGATGCAATGAGAAGTTGAGTCAGGGTGTTAGACCTATGCATATGTATGTTTATGCAAAGTACGTAATGTACGCTGCATTCATTAGGCTAAGCAGGTGCGTGCGCATATCTCTACCTCGACGTAATTCCAAAGACGTTGTTGCGGACAGGATGGCGAGTGTGATGATGGTTTATCGCGATAGCGCCCTCTCGTGGCTGCGAATTAAGCAACGTCTTGCCCAAAGACTAATGGGCCCCCGGTGGGCGTGCCTTATTGTTTTACACGTTTCTTGATTGGATAGAGCACGTCTATATCTATACCATTATTCCACACGAGTGGGCGTCCCAATTCCTTATATAAATACCCCGGCATTGAGTCCATTCTTCCATTCCAATCAACGCTTTCCATCGACACACACGTGGCCACCAGACTCAACTGACCACTCCTTGGTTGTACATCCACCCACAGCTAGAATGTTTCGTCTTTTGCTTCTTGCTCTGGCGCTGTTTCATGCCGTCTTTGCATTACCACAGGAAGCCGATAAGAAGGTAAGCAATAAACAAAATGGTGGGGGCAGGCACTGGTAAAAGCGTTCCAAAACCTCCTTTTTTAGTATTTGATAAATTTCGAAGTTCATAAATCTAGGAAAATAAGTGGTTTATTCGATGTATTGGAGATTAGTTAGGCCTACAGTATAGAGCGCCAGCTATAGCTAGATAATCCAAGATTGTAGATTCGGATGCCACTCGAGTCGATTTTTTGTTCAAGTACTGTCCTCGGTAAAGGAGGCTAGTCGATAAACATTATCCGAAACGTATATTATAATTATAAAATATACTTTCCATTTCACATTTGTTTTTCTATTTAGGAGGAATTTTCTCGCGACTTGGAACTTTTACAGCGCGCCTTGGAAAGACATCTTTTTGAGGACGAGGCTGAACCCGAGGAAGGTACGATATGTCATGTGGGCAAAAGATCGATTAACGGACAGGATTTCGAATATTCGTTGCCTATTTGTTTTGTCCAAGGGGGTTTATTCACGAGTCGGCCATGTTGAATTGGAAGTGAGGTAACATCTAAATGTTGGGAACTTTCGAATAGAAATTACCAAAAGTTAATTACAAATTAATGTGTTATACGATGAATAGGTTAAAATTAGTGATTAAACATATCTGAAAGTTTTAAGCCACATTTGTACAGTTAACAGAGGCTTAAATGCAAAATTAGTCTGGCACCATCCCATTAAATAGTTCAATTTAAAAAACGCGACCAAAATGGCTCTCTCGTGAATAAGGTAAATGGGAAAGTGTAACGTATCCATCCAACTTTAAAATGACCAACTTTAACGAATTCACCGTTGCCTTCTAAAACCCATTATGTTTTGTTGTTATAGAGTCGAAGCGCTTCGATGACGTCAAGCGTATATCTGGCCAGCAAGGCAAGTGGGCTGAGTATGCACTAAACGGGGCAGTGTACCTTCTGTAACGATTTTAACAAACAATTAATGTTCAAAATGTTACTTTAGGTAATGATATTAATGACTCTAAACTTCCTGTAAAAGGAATCTCTCTATAGCACGGTGCCGGTGCACGGTGTTATCAATAGTTGCATGGTTAAAAACAATGTTGGTGAAACTACTGAGACACGTGTGTATGGACCACGTGCTCATTGGGTAGCGCTTCATGTACACACATCAAAGACGGATTTTGTTGTGCTTGATTGTGAATAGTTCTTTACGTGAAGTCGGTTAGTTCAAATGTAAAAAAGTAGCACATAAGCTCACCGCATTACAATCCGCTTATAATAGGCCTATGCAAGAATAATTTCGAATAGTCAAAATGGACACTGCCTCGGAACATTTTCAGTTTTTAGATAGTATGTTCACACGGTAATATATTCAACAATGCATTTATTAAAGGACGAAGTACCGTTTTAATATAGGTTGAAGTAACATCACCGTGAACTAACTTTACTTGCAGGCCCAACTCTTACACTGGTAAAAATGAGAAATCCCGACACAAAACAGAGCTCCACTCTGCAAATCAAAGGCATGGCTTACGTGTCTGGAAAAGCAGTGGACAACAATTTCAACTCTAATCTGATCAACGGAGGATCATGCGCCCAAACAGGTAAATCGGTGCCTCATAGGTACTCGCAGTGTCGGGCTGGTCAAGTTTTCCTCGACTTTTACACTATTGTTGACCTAGGTTCCCATCCCACCCAGGCCCACTTGTGGCTATTGTTTTCAACCCTTTACCTTTCCTCTTTAAATCTCCAAAACTAAACAAACTCGAATAATATGTCTTCCGGCACAGCCGTCTTAAAGACTGTGCTGTCCAATTGAATGGCCCAATAACGGCCTTATTTGTTTAGAAATGTTTAAAACAATTGTGAGGTGTTCTGGCAAAATGTGACGGAACTGGGCACAGGGTATAGTTGAGAAAACTGCAAAATAATGAATAATGGGGGATTTTGTTTACATTTTCAGATTCATTGAAGTTTGTAATCTTTGGTATGCCTACTAACTATAGTTTGTGAAGAAATAGTATGAAAGTAATGAGAACGTGTGTTTTTATGGAAACAATTGGCATTTTCCCATATAGGCGAAACTTCAAAGGCCTTTTCCTCAACATTTTACTTGTTGATACATGCTTAGGCTGCGAACTGTAAACAGCCTAAACTTGTTAACGGAATGTCCGATTGAAGTGCAACCAACAGCATTGCAAGGAGAATTGTATCCTCCTTTCTAATACACGAGAACCCTTATTTCAACCTCGGCCCAGTTCCGTCTCATTTTGAAAGAACCCCTCACAATTATTCAGTATGTAGGAACAATGTGACATTGTTTAAAGTCATTTTTGTCACTTCATTAATGCGTAACTTTACGCCTGCGTGTTTCATAAGTACTCTGGTAAAAACCCATATTTTGTGTTAATCCCGTTTGTTCCAGAAACGGAGACTAACCCATGGTGGCAAATGCGTCTTGGTGAGTCTCACTGTATTGCGCAAGTCGGCATTGTCAACCGTCGGGATGGCGACTGTAAGTTGAAGCTTTATTTGAAATTGGTTTGTTAGGGTATTTGTTTTTGTTTTGGGTTTTTTCCTCGCTTCATTTCAGACTTTGGTTTCTATAATTTTGTCGTTTTTCAATTGTCAAATTGGCTGAACCTGGTCGAACATTAAGGTACATAGCCTGTTATTAACCATAACTATTCATCAAGCATTTCTGTTCATATTTGCCGTCGCATATAGTAATATTTAAAGAATTTACGGATGAATGTATTAATTTTTGATAAATGGGCTTTGTGAAAAAGATTGGTCTCTGCATTTGGTATTGCCAGTCATGAAAGCAAAACACGTGCAATTTCCTACAAAGTTTTTATTTCCATTATAGATGACCGTTTGGCCGGAGCTGTGGTGCTTGTTGGGGGAATAAACAAAGTTGGACCCGTAGTTTGTGGCTCGCCTGTTACCGCAGAGTCGGCCAACATTCCCGGCGGTATGAACATCGTCATTTGCGACCCACCTATTGCGGGAACTATTGTCGCCATTAGAATTCCGAAACACGGAGCCACGTTGCAAATTTGCGAGGTCCTGATCTGGGAGATCCCTATTTGCAACCAACAGAATGCACCTTCGTGGTAATTAGTTACATGGTAAGAATGACCTATTATCCTTGCATAGACACTAAATCGAGGTATCGTGCTATTGTCATGTACTGCTTTTTATTTGTCATTTACTTGTACAAAGACCATTCTTTACTGGTCTCGGACAGGGGCGGTGCCCAACTAATGAGGGGCAGGAAAACAATTAAGAATCTCAGAAAAGGACAACATTTGAGGCTTGGGGCGTTGATAAAAGCATTGATATGCGTACTTGGTATTATAGCCGTGTTTGAGGACTATTTCAAAACGTTTGTCTTAAAATATCATTTAATACAACACTTGAATGACTTTGCAACTTTCTTTACTTTTAACTTAGATTTTCTCCTTCGCTTATTTGTTTTCTTGTCTTTGTTTTAGAGTAAGCCGCCTATAAAAGATTATAGACGCAACGTGTTGACATCTGTAATTATGTTCTTACATACTGCAATACATCTGCGGTATGCGCACATTATGGTCTAAATTATGCGACCTATATTCAAACACGATGTGTGCGCATACCGCCGTGGGCGTTTGAATATAGGGCGGAATATATTTAAACAAAGAACACATGGCCTATAGTCTGTGTTCTAGTCTCTCGAAATCACTTCTTACGACATTGTTTTCAAATCTCTCGCTTTGAACTAAACGTGTTAACATCGCATGGCAATTAATAACGCACTTGTTATTTCTTCATTTCCAGGTACGATTTGCCGCTTTTTGTGCCCACGAATATTTGGAATGGCCATCGAACCCGGCAGAAAAAGAAACTTGGGACGACTTATATTATTATTTTGAATTAAAGTAAATTTCACAAGTTTGAACAATTATTGTATACAAAACTCTAATCTTATAAAAACTAGTAAAATTCTGGTTTATTGTATTATAGTGTTTATTTATAAAAGAAATTGTGTTTACCATTTGTTTGAATATCGGATTAAAGACCATTATATGAAAGTATTGTCTACTTTGCTTGTAGTACTTCCTGTTACCATGGTTACATCGGGTGAATTTGTCATTAATTCTTGAGGAATAAAACTATTACAATTGATGCATTTAAGCACCATCGCTTTTTTTGTTTATGGTAAGACCTGCATTAATAATGTGCATCCTTTTTTGTTTACACGTCTCCATTGGGAATTTCACGAATTAGATTTTTGGATTTTACTTAAATTACTCAAAAATTAGGATGTGGGTTAGGGTTAGTGTTTGGGTTAGGGTATAATATAGGGTATATTGGGTCGAAATTTCAACCCAGGAAAAAAATTATGGTTAAAATGGGAGCATTTTGAAAAACGTGCTCGACTTTCTAACCATTTTGTACACGAGAACAAAGCCATGTCTCCACAGTGATACAAAAATGCGAATACATGTTTTAATCACTCTGTTTAATACCGCTTGGAGTCTGGGTGCTAATTATTACCAGAGCCGAAGGCGAGGGTAATTATCAACACCCAGACTCCAAGCGGTATTAAACAGAGTGATTAATACCGACCGAACACATTTTATTCCCATTCATAAATACCTTTTTTGTAAAATTCAGCCAAAAAAGCCCCGGGTAAATTGTCGCAAGTAAATTTCGGTGTTTCGCCATTCTGTGTGTGTCAAATGACATGTTTCCGCCTCTGTCGCTCGACAAAATACATGCAATAAAGCGTATTTACTATGAACCAGACTATTACTGCCATTGGCAACTTCGTTCCCAGGGTGTCGAGCTGTACGCGCCAAACACTAGCCGCTCTTACTATTGGAGACGAGGTATGGTTGAAAATAAAGTGAGCCCTGGGGACGGGTATAAAGCGACATCGCTTTGTTGCCAGCTGGTTTTAAACACTTCCAGCCATGTCTTTATCGTCCGTTTAATACCGGCCACGTTATGGACTCTCGACCAATAAGAATGCCTAAACCAGGTATTTATGAATAATAACTAAATGATAGACAATGCAGCCTGCCGCTGAACTTGGGTTAACTATTATTAGTGGCTGCAACGAAGAGCGCAACCTATTGTCTTATTGTCCTCTTTTTGTCAAATAGTGTATAGTTTGGTTAATTTAGGTCAAGACCAAGAACCAATTGCAATAGAAACCATTAAGCGCCAACAAACTTCAAATATTCAAAACGTGTGAAACAATTTTGTTTTCTATTGAGTGGAAGCATACTATTCGAACATGGCCTAATGCTGCGTTCCAATCGCGTCGTGTTTATCGTGTTAACGAGTTCACGAGTCGTATAATGACGTTCTAATCGCCTGGTAACTCGTGTTCACCAGTGGATAACTCGAGGTGGTATTGTTTTCTCCATGTTCACGACTTCATATCGAATGAAATACTCGCGCATGCGTGTTGGTTCACGTACGAGTTCTTGCGCGATAAAGAATGTCTGCACGACTAACTCGTACATGTCAATACCGCAAATGGAGGGCTTTTATGTAAGTACACACTCACATACTGAGGACACCTTGCAAACCGAGCGCGTCCTCGGTATGACATATTGTGAAAAATGGCACTTTCGTGGCCGTTTTTGACTGTTGGTTAAATATCAAAGCGTTTAGGAGGAGTCCTCGGTTGACGCATAAGACCTGACGTGGGGCAGTATGCACATTTTTTACCCCGTCAAATAAAACGCAAACAGTATTACCCTGAATGGCATAGCGCCCTCCGTTGGTTTCCATAAGTGGCGCGTGTGACAACGACGTAAATACATACATGTACATTACATGTCTCTAACTAAACTAGTCTAGACATGTCTTAACTATTATAACGTTGTTTTGGCCTAAGTTTAGTGAGGCATATTGTAGTTTATGCGAAGACGTGGTCATTTGCAGCTAGCTAGGTGTACCATGGAGCTGGAATAAATTCGTGGATAGATGGTAAGTAGAGCAATTGTATTTGGAAGCTTGCATGTTACTCGCTATGACTATGAGTATGAATGTAGCTCACTCTATGACATATATGACATGCTAATTTACGTTGTAATGTAATTTGTATTCATGGCCTCTCTCACTCTAGTCTATAGGATGATGTGGGAAGTGAATATGCCTAATTTCAGAATAATATAGAAGTTATAACCAAATTTAACTGCTTTATTTTGCCAACGCAAGCATGAGTTGTTGAGCACCGTGCGAACAAGAAATAGTTAATTGTAGTTATTGTATAAATAATAAAACAAATAAGTAGCCACAATTATTAATATTTACTTGTATTATCAGTTTAATGGTATATTGTTGTTGTATTGTTGTCTTGTTACAGCTAGCTAGTCTAGGTGTGGCTGACAGAACTACCATAACAAACATGAAACGGAGTAGTCGTCTTGATGGAACCTTGACAAACAACCAGCATCATGAAGGGGAGAACGTAATCGCGCTGTGGCCTCCAGATTCATCATGGTATCCTGCCGTAATAATCTCCTTCACCAAAGGTAAGTGCGGAGCCTCTAAAAAGACATATGACGAAAACAAATGGAATGCCCTCGTAATTTGTGGGTTCACGTTAACCTTGCGTCAAGACCGTGCTGTAAAACATATTTACTTAACCGATTTCTAACAATTGCACAAAATGATTTCGAGCGCAGGAAATTATTTCAAGCGCACAAAAAATAAATTATTTCGAGCGCACAAATTATTTCGAGCTCATGAAATTATTTTTTTCGAGCGCACGGGAAATTATTTCGTGGGCACGAAATTATTTCGTGGGCAAGAAATACAAAACTAAATTTATTTTGTCACGGTGATTACTATTCGTCATATGTCCTATTAGGGGTTCCGTAGGTAAGAAATGTAATCCATAATGTAGAATCCCATTTGTCACACATAAATTAAGACAGCTGTATACCCTCTTACATCCCCCATGACATGTACCACATGTAAATAAACAATGCCATTTTTCCTAAACTTGCTTTCTCCCCCCCCCCTTCAGAACCAAAAATATATATGATCTGTAAACAACAAATACTTTTCAACATTCCTCCCCCACTACTTCCAATTGCATGTAATCCCTTTAAAGTTTAATTAGTTGAATTTGTGGCTTTCTTATCAGGAAAGTACTGCGTCCGGTACACTGATGGTGTGACACGCTGCCTATTTGAGCACCAGGTGAGAACATTACCATTCATATAATGAATGCACATGACACACATTCTTATTTGAATTACATATCTTTTTATGAAGAGGATAACTACCGGTATGTCGTCAGTTAAGTTGCACATCAAGGGCGAATGTGGTTGGGGTGGTTGCTTGTGATGGTGTTAAAATGGATAGTATATTTTAGAGATAACCCAAAGAAATTGTTATTTGTTTAAAATTAAATGTGATTTTGATTTGATTTCTATGCCAGGTGGCCCATCCGCTGTTCTCGAGTCCGCACTTAAATGGTTCAGACAGTCCACAAAGCAGTTCCAGTTGGGATGATGGCCCACAGGCTGAATCTGGTACAGGACCTGCCGTTTGTCCTCCTCCATATGAGGTAATTCACACACACTCAACTTGTTTTCTGAACCCTATCAAATATTCACTCTGGGTGCCCAGAAGCCAGAAACAAATTTGTAAATAAAGTGTTTTTTGCAAGCACCATCTCCCCCCTCCCACCCTCCCCATCCCTCTCCCCCTCCCCCCTTCCCCCTTCCCCCGTCCCTCTCCCTCTCCCCCTTCCCCCTTCCCCCGTCCCCCCTTCCCCCTTTCCCCCTTCCCCCTTCCCCCCTTACCATTATTATTATTATTAATATGAACAACGCCTGTATTGTACGCTGACTACAAGTATTTAATTAGTGAACTGCTCAGTCTTAGAAGTCATATAATGAATGCACATGACACACAATCTCATTTGAATTACATATCTTTTTATGAAGAGGATAACTACCGGTATGTCGTCAGTTAAGTTGCACATCAAGGGCGAATGTGGTTGGGGTGGTTGCTTGTGATGGTGTTAAAATGGCTAGTATATTTTAGAGATAACCCAAAGAAATAGTTATTTGTTTAAAATTAAATGTGATTTTGATTTGATTTCTATGCCAGGTGGCCCATCAGCTGTTCTCGAGTCCGCACTTAAATGGTTCAGACAGTCCACAAAGCAGTTCCAGTTGGGATGATGGCCCACAGGCTGAATCTGGTACAGGACCTGCCGTTTGTCCTCCTCCATATGAGGTAATTCACACACACTCAACTTGTTTTCTGAACCCTATCAAAAATTCACTCTGGGTGCCCAGAAGCCAGAAACAAATTTGTAAATAAAGTGTTTTTTGCAAGCACCATCTCCCCCCTCCCACCCTCCCCATCCCTCTCCCCCTCTCCCCTTCCCCCCTTCCCCCGTCCCTCTCCCCCTTCCCCCTTCCCCCGTCCCCCCTTCCCCCTTTCCCCCTTCCCCCTTCCCCCCTTACCATTATTATTATTATTAATATGAACAACGCCTGTATTGTACGCTGACTACAAGTATTTAATTAGTGAACTGCTCAGTCTTAGAAGTCATATAATGAATGCACATGACACACATTCTCATTTGAATTACATATCTTTTTATGAAGAGGATAACTACCGGTATGTCGTCAGTTAAGTTGCACATCAAGGGCGAATGTGGTTGGGGTGGTTGCTTGTGATGGTGTTAAAATGGCTAGTATATTTTAGAGATAACCCAAAGAAATAGTTATTTGTTTAAAATTAAATGTGATTTTGATTTGATTTCTATGCCAGGTGGCCCATCAGCTGTTCTCGAGTCCGCACTTAAATGGTTCAGACAGTCCACAAAGCAGTTCCAGTTGGGATGATGGCCCACAGACTGATTCTGGTACAGGACCTGCCGTTTGTTTTCCTCCATATGAAGCCTCAAGTGCCGAGTCACAGAGATCATCAACCGAGGCTACTGAGACCGGTCACATAACAGTCATGGAGACCAGCAATGAAAGTGGGCACAGGAAATGGGACAAAAATATTTCTGCTTTTACTGTGAAGTACCTCAATCTAAGTTGCCCCGTCATCTCCAGTCATGTCACAAAGAAGAGAGCGAAGTTGTAGAGATTGCGTCTGAGACCAACCCAAGTGCCCGTAAGATACTTCTGTGGAAAATCCGCAATGTTGGTAATCATAGGCACAATTGCCAAGTCCTTCGGGAAGGCCGGGGTGCACTTATTGTAGGATATAGGCCTAATCATAAGGTAGCTCCACATGCATACGGACCGTGCATATATTGTTATGGCTATTATGTGCGAAGGGATCTCTGGCGTCACCAGTGCCCACTGAAACCTGCACTCCCTGCACACTCGCATGGTAGCACTACCACAACTCCTCTGCGTAGACGTGTTGCTCACAAGAGTGATTTGTTAAAGCCTCCACCTGTCGGTGTGTCTTTCCAGTTGAACCAGGTTCTTATTCCGATGAAGAGAGATGAGGTGACTCTGCTGGCCAAGAATGACACTTTGATTGTGGAAGTAGCCAAGCGGGAATACGCGAAACTCGGGCACGATGTAGATCAACATGGCTACATCCGAAACAAGATACGGGAATTGGGTCGTCTTGTCATACAACTCCGCAAGAATACACACCAGCCAAATGCATCACTTGAATTATTTGTCCACCCCCACTACGTGAATGATATCATCAAGGCTGTTCACGGTATAGCTGGCTTTAATGAAGACAAGCAGTTGTATGATGTTCCGTCTCTAGCTTTAAAGATTGGACATTCCATCAAGAAGTGTGCACTCATACTTAAAGGAAATGCTCTAGAGTCTGGCCAAAAGCAAAAAGCGCAACACGCTGAAGAATTTCTGCAGTTGTGCGAACTGACCTGGCGAGACCGTGTATCCACCATGCACACAGAACACTGTACCAAGAAAAGCGCAACAAACCTAAAATTCTGCCGACAAATGCTGATGTTGTGAAAATGTCGGCGTTCCTCCATGAAGCTGGGAACAGGGAAGTGGAACTTGTCCAGGATGCTCGGGGCGAACAAATTGGACCATCTTGGAAGAGATTGAATGAAGTCGCACTGTGCCACCTTATTATTTTCAACCGCAGAAGGCAGGGGGAGGTATCAAAGATGAAACTAGAAGACTTTCAGAAGCACACAACAGCTAGTGTCACAATATATGATAACAAATGGTATACGTGTTTTTGTGCATTTCTTTTGCTATTGCTCCTGCATTACAGAACAAGAAAGAGAAATAAAGAAAAATAGAAAGAAAGAAACAGACCACAGAAAATTGACAAGAGTTGAGTCCACTTTTATGATTTTACATGCAGGACAACAAACCCGCTTGACTTTACCATTCTAGAAATGCATAATTAGCTAGTATTACTATTACCACCACCTTAGTTGTCTTCCCTCCCCCTCCCTCCTCCTCCCCCCTCCCCCTCCCCCTCTCCCCTCCTCCCCCCTCCACCCCCTCCCCCCATCTTTCCTTCCATCAGCTCCAGCAGAGATTGACCAACTGTCAGGTATGTGTGCATTAATCTAACAAAAACTGCTCTTTGTGACTTGCAAAAGGCTTCACTAGTGACGAGGACAGCGATGACAGCAGTGACAATTCCTGTGATGTGCCCAGTGAAAACAGTAAGTTTAGGCTTTTATGTGTCTGTATTTTAAGTCGGGCTGTCTTTAAAAAAAAATTGTCTGTCTGTCCATTTGTTTGTTCATCTGGCTATCGGGCTGTCTGAATTAAAAGTGCCTAAATATCTGTGTTTTATATCGACTTGTTTCCTATTTGACATTAGGTACTCGACAGGCTCCTATTAGTGTTCCATCTGGAAGTCTGGCATCTCTGAACAACTCGAGACGAGTGAAACGTCGTCCCTGGACTGCCGAGGAGAAGGGAGACGTTACGAAGGGTTTGCAGAAATTCTTTCTGCTGAAGAAGCTTCCTGGCAAACGAGACATCGAAACATCCTGTCCTGTGGCACTGCAGACACGAACCTGGAGGAACATCAAAGACTTTTGTCGGAACAAAATGAAGCTTCATCAAAGCTAAGCAGGGTGTTTCGTCAGTTCACATACATGTACGGATGCGTCAGAGTACTTGACTATTTAGAATTTGCAATCGCAATGATGACTTTAGAATGCACATCAATATGAAACCAATGGACAACCAGCATTTTAGTGTCGTGTCCTCACTTTGATAGGTGTAATTTACACACACTCAAGTGTCCTCCATTGGATAGAATGACAAGTATGCCCTCAGTGTGGTAGTGTCTACATGTATGCATGACTGTGCGCGTGCGTCTTATTTGGTAGCGTTTGGAATGCAACCCACTCGTGAACATGGATAAATTCACGGTGAACACGATAAACACGATAAACACGACGCGATTGGAGCGCAGCATAACATTCAGGACGTTTTGTCCTTTAACAATCTGCCTGGTGACTTGCTTCGATCAATATGCATGTGTAAGCTAATTTTAGGATTCAAGACCAAATGCAGCAGACGACATGGCGTCGGGAACTTTGGCCGTTTTTCTAACAGCGACTTCGGTCCGTCCGGCTCCATCCTCATTGCCATACTACACGAACAGAGCCGGGACGAAGTCGGAGTTTGGTAAACGGGCCTAAATAATTTAAAGTGAACACAAAAATTGTCAAAGCGGGACTTAAACCTGCAACCTCGAGAATACTGGACTGGCGCTCTATGAACTAACCTATCTTGCCCACTGACCTCAACACCTGGACGGATCATTGTCCATATTCTGCTGTGCTAACACTTGAAGTCGGCGCGAACTGGAAGTGCAACATGGCGTCACTGCTGTGAGCCAATGAAATGTCCAGTTGTAGAGGTCAGTGGATTTACCAACCAACTGAACTCTACACCTGGACATTTCATTGGCTCACAGAGTGACTTCGTGGGTCCGCCATGTTGCACTTCTCTGCATGCCGACTTCAAAATGAAACAATGGATGATCTGTCCATGTATAGAGGTCAGTGATATTGCCCCTACGTTGGCGGTCTCCCAAATTGTCACTATTTTTATTTGGGGGCGCTATAGTCAGAAGTCATAAACACCAGAATCCCGTGTTTCCAGAGATCACGCCCAACTGTACAATACAACCTTGGAAGCGACATTGTTTGGATCACTCAATCAAATAAGACTTGTTATCTTATAATACACGAAACCCTTTGTGGTTTCATGTGTATGCTAAATAATAACAAACAGTTTGTTACGTTTGGAAACACTTCTCTTCTTCTTTGTTTAGTGTTTTCGTTTAATGTTTTTACATACAAGTGTACAGTATACGTTAAACGCGCTTTGAAAGAAACTGAGCCACCTAGCGACGCTCATGAGTATAGGGTGGCAATGTATTTTTCACTGGAAATTAAATAATAAGGCATCTAAAGTTTCTTTTCAATTTCGCTAGGGTTGACCTACTCAATTGATATATTCCCCTCCCATAAACACCCCTAAAATGGTCGTCAGTCTCTGGGCCCAGGCCTAAATGTATAGCTCAATCCCCCCTCCCCCTATGCCAAATAGACCCACACGTTGGACTTTGTGTGAATACAATTTCCCCAGTTTGATCTCCACAAACGTTTCTACAATCAGCCCCATTCACCACGGGAACCTCTTATTCAAAATAATATGAGGAATTACAAAATATTATTAATTAGCTCCGCGCACGAATATATTTTAGGAGTAAAACTTGTTCGCCACTATTGTTTACCTTACAATAAGAGCTGTATACACGGAGGGGGTCAGTTTTGTTTCTCTATTAACCGTCAGAAATCCGTTCACATCAAGCATGCGACTCCGCGAAACAAGACCTATCACATTAAGACGACCTTTCTATGTCTACCAATTAAGGTAATTAGGAATTCACTTTGCCAAACAATAATGTAGCCCGTGCGGTACGCTGAAGTGCGCCCTGAAGCAGTTATGAGACACGCGTGTATACCGTAACCATGGCAGGCGCCATATCTTGCTAAAAGTCAACTGTTAGGTTGAGATTGATTGAAAATCCTACAGCGTGTGGCTCTCAGATGTACCCTGATATTTTGGGGGATTAACTTGAACTGTATTGTACCAATTTCCGGGTTCACTCACCCTAATATTCAACCTGGTCGTCCTCCGAAGGGTCGTCAGAGGTTCTTGTGGGTCTCGGGGAATTCACTAACGGTTAATTCCAGCCCCCAAACTGGTCCCAAAAACAGCTGAGTTGTCGGTCAGTTTTCCGGTCTGGTAGGTTCTTCCATCAAGTTATAACCAGTGTTAAAAGCGCGCGAGTTGAGGGGTCAAAGGGCAAAAGAGGACTATAACGCGCTTGCTCTGAATGGGCCATACCAATTGTATATCAAATACCGTTCTGACTACACCCCCCCCCCCCCCCGTTTTATGGAATAAGTCCCACCCAACAAGAAATGTTATCCGGTATGCTACCCAAAATTACTCCTCCTACTCCCGGTAGGAGGTGATAGTGATTGTACGGATGCGGAACGGTATGTGAACCCATTGAATTTACTGTCTAGTCTGGCACACTGGACAAGTATACTTGTCCATGGCCATACACGTTTGTTTATGTGACCACTCCCATCTTGTTATACCTCCGATAGGGGTATCTCCTAGAATATAGCCCTTTTCAGGTTCGGCCACTGAACTATTAACGTAAATTCACCAGACTATACGCTATTTGAAAAATAAATGACACATGGACAATAGGTGGCGCTCTTCGTTGCACGGATATAGTTAACCAAAGGTCAGCGGCAGGCTGTATTGTTTATTATTTAAATATTATATTGGGTACAAATTGTCCTTCATTAGCATATTAAGTTATGGCCGGTAAATGAGTTCTGACACAATAAGAGGGCGCCGTTTGTTTTGGGGATTTTTGCTCTAAAAAAAATTCGTTTTTATTATCGTGTGCAACCGTAAACAATGTTTTTACCCCCAACCTATAAATAGTGCCTTCACCCGATATCTGCGATGCATTGCGCGGAGTAAATATCTTACTAGAGCGAGACCGCTTCGTTGAACATCGTCTTACTCTTACAGACGGGTACAAAAAAAAGAAGAAGGATGCCCTTTATTAATGCAGGTCGTACCATAAGCGATGGTGTTTAAATCCCTCAATTGCAATAGTTTTATTCCTCAAGAATTAATGACAAATTCACTTGATGTAACCATGGTAACAGAAAGTACTAAAAGCGTTCATGTAATGGTCTTTAATCCGTTACATTCAAACAAATGGTAAACACATTTTCTTTTATAAATAAACACCATGATACAATAAACAAGATTTGTTAAAGTTTACGAGATTCGAGTTTTGTATACAATAATTGTTCAAACTTGTGAAAGTTACTTTAATTCAAAATAAGGTTTTAGCGACTTTGTTAACATTTACGTTAATGTACACCGTTAGCCTTGATATCAGTCGTCCCAAGTTTTTTCCCGCTGGGTTCGATGGCCACTCCAAATACCCGTGGGCACAAAAAGCGGCAAATCGTTACCTGGAAATGAAGAAATAACAAGTGCGTTATTAATTGCCATGCGATGTGAACACACACGTTTGGGTCAAGGCGAGAGATTTGAGAAAATGTCAGTTTGGCCCAAGACAAGAAAAAAAAATAAGCGAAAAAGATAATGTAAGTTAAAAGTTAAAGGAAGATGCCTTATCTTTAAAGAAAGAAAGTCATTCTAGTGTTGCATTAAATGCGATTTCAAACTGAAAACTTTCTGAATTGGTTATAATAATAAGTACACATAAATGGTTTTATCAACGCCCCAAGCCAAAGGTTATCCTTTTTTGTGATTCTAAAAAAAAAAAATTATGCCGATCATTAGTTGGGCATCGCCACTGTCCGAGACAAGTAAAGAATGATCTTTGTACAAGTAAAAGACAATAAAAAGCAGTACATGACAATGCCATGCATGATAACTTCGATTTTGTGTTTATAACATTAGGCAAGGATAGGTCATTCTTACCACGTAGCTAATTACCACGAAGGTGCATGCTGTTGGTTGCAAATAGGAATCTCCCAGATCAGGACCTCGCAAATTTGCAACGTGGCTCCGTCTTTCGGAATTATAATGACGACATTAGTTCCCGCAATAGGTGGGTCGCAAATGACGATGTTCATACCGCCGGGAATGTTGGCCGACTCTGCGGTAACAGGCGAGCCACAAGCTACGGGTCCGACTTCGTTTATTCCCCCAACAAGCACCACAGCTCCGGCCAAACGGTCATCTATAATGAAAATAAATGCTTTGTAGGAAATTGCACGTATTTTGCTTTCATGACTGGCAATACTAAATGCAGAGACCAATCTTTTTTACAAAGCCCATTTATCAAAAAGTAATACATTCATCCATAAATTCTTTAAATATTACTATATGCGACGGCAAATATGAACAGAAATCCTTGATGAATACTTATGGTTAATAACAGGCTATGTACCTTAATGTTCGACCAGGTTCAGCTAATTTGACAATTGAAAAACGCCCAGATTATAGAAACCAAAGTCTGAAATGAAGAGAGGAAAACCCAAAACAAACGAAACAAACAAAAACCCCAACAAACCAATTTTAAATAAAGCTTCAACTTACAGTCGCCATCCCGACGGTTGACAATACCGACTTGCGCAATACAGTGAGACTCGCCAAGACGCATTTGCCACCATGGGTTCGTCTCCGTTACTGGAACAAACGGGATTAAAACAAATTGATTTTTTCTTTACCGGAGTACTTACGAAACAGGCAGGCGTAAAGTTACGCAATATAATGTAGTGACAAAAATGACTTGAAACAATGTCACATTGTTCCTACATACTGAATAATATTAAGGGTTCTTTCAAAATGAGATGTAACTGGGCAGAGGTTGAAATAAGGGTTCTCGTGTATTAGAAAAGAGGATAATTATTCTTGCAATGCTGTTGGTTGCACTTCAATTGGACATTCCGTTAACAAGTTAAGGCTGTTTAAAGTTCGCATTTATCAACATGTATCCACATGTAAAATGTTGAGAAAAAGGCCTTTGAAGTTGCAGGTTTTGTACATGTTATATGAACAAAATGCCAATTGTTTTTCCCATAAAAAATACTTGTTTTCACTACTGTCATACTATTTCTTCACAAACTATTGTTGTAATGCCCTGCTCGTTGGACTTCCAGCTACACAAATATCTCGTTTGCAACGTGTCATGAACACTGCAGCTCGGGTTGTTGTCCGATGTGGAAAATATGACCACATCTCACCGATTCTGAGAGAGCTACATTGGCTTCCGATATCTAAGAGGATCAGCTTCAAGATCTGCCTTCTTGTATTCAAGATCCTGCATGGTCGTGCTCCTCAGTATCTCTGTGAGCTCATCTCCCTCAAGCAGACAGGTCGGGTTCCGAGATCTTCAGGCTCATACTTGTTATCAGAACCGAGAGTTCGTACTGTCCGTTATGGTCAGCGTGCCTTTGCCAAAGCAGCACCTGCCATTTGGAATAAACTCCCTGCCCCACTTCGTCAAATAACATCCATGGTTATCTTCAAAAGAGAACTGAAGTCTCATTTATTTCATTAGTTTCCACTTGGCTTGGAGCAGAATTTATTTGTAGGCGCCTTGATCGGGTTACCGGATAAGTGCGCTATTTAAATCTATATTATTATTATTATTATTATTATTAGTAGGCATAGGCCTACCAAAGATTACAAACTTCAATAAATCTGAAAATTTGGAAAAAAAATTCTCTATTATTACGCATTTTTGTTGCAGTTTTCTCAAATATACCCTGTGCCCAGTTCCGTCTCATTTTGCCAGAACACCTCACAATTGTTAAAAAAAATTCAAAGAAAATAAGGCCGTTATTGGGAACCTAGGTCAATGGTGTAAAAGGCGAGGAAAACTTGACCAGCCCGACACTGCGAGTAGTGATAAGGCACCGATTTACCTGTTTGGGCGCATGATCCTCCGTTGATCAGATCAGAGTTGAAATTGTTGTCCACTGCTTTTCCAGACACGTAAGCCATGCCGTTGATTTGCAGAGTGGAGCTCTGTTTTGTGTCGGGATTTCTCATTTTTACCAGTGTAAGAGTTGGGCCTGCAAGTAAAGTTAGTTCACGGTGATGTTATACTTCAACCTATATTGAAACGGTACTTCTTCCTTTTATAAATGCATTGAATATATTATTTCCGTGTGAACACACTATCTAAAAACTAAAAATGTTTCAAGGCAGTGTCCATTTCGACTATTCGATATTATTCTGGCATAGGCGTATTATAAGCGGGTTGTAATGCCTTCAGCTTATGTGCTACTTTTTTACATTTTGAACTAACTGACTTCCAGTAAAGAACTATTCACAATCGAGCACAAAAACCCGTCTTCGGTGTGTGTACATGAAGCGCTATCCATTGCGCACGTGGTCCATACACAATGTGTCTCAGTAGTTTCACCAACATTGTTTTTAACCAAGCAACTATTAATGAAACTTTTATTTAAAAAAGGGCGCCATGCTATAGAGAGATTCCTTTTACAGGGAGTTTCGAGTCAATAATATCTTTACCTAAAGTAAAGTTTTGAACATTAATTTGGTTTGTTAAAATCGTTACAGAAGGTACACTGCCCCGTTTAGTGCATACTCGGCCCACTTGCCTTGCTGGCCAGATATACGCTAGACGTCATCGAAGCGCTTCGCGGGCTCTATAACAACAACACACAATGGGTTTTAGAAGGCAACGGCGAATTCGTTTAAGTTGGTCATTTTAAAGTTGGATAGAGACGTTACACTTTCCCATTTACCTTATTCACAAGAAAGCCATTTTGGTCGCGTTTCTTATTTTTTTAAACTGAACTATTGAATGGGATGGTGCCAGACTAATTTTGCATTCAAGCCTCTGTTAACTAGTTTTAATGCGGCTTAAAACTTTCAGATATGTTTAATCACGAATTGTAACCTATTCATCATATCACACATATTAATTTGTAATTAACTGTTGGTCATTTCTATCCGAAAGTTCCCAAACATTTAGATGTTACCTCACTTCCAATTCAACATGGCCGATTCGTGAATAAAACCCCTTGGACAAAACAAATAGGCAACGAATATTCGAAATTCTGCCCCTTAATCGGTCTTTTGCCCACATGACATATCGTACCTTCCTCGGGTTCAGCCTCGTCCTCAAAGAGATGTCTTTCCAAGGCGCGCTGTAAAAGTTCCAAGTCGCGAGAAAGTTCCTCCTAAATAGAAAAACAAATGTGAAATGGAAATTATACTTTATAATTATAATATACGTTTCGCGTAATGTTTATCTATAGCCTCCTTTACTTGGGACAGTACAAGTTGAACAAAAATCGACTCGAGTGGCATCCGAATCTACAATCTTGGATTATCTAGCTATATAGCTGGCGCTCTATACTGAAACTAATCTCGAATACATCGAATAAACCACTTATTTTCTTAGATTTATGGACGTCGAAATTTATCAAATACTAAAAAGGATGTTTTTGAACGCTTTTACCAGTGCCTGCCCCCACCATTTTGTTTATTGCTTACCTTCTTATCGGCTTCCTGTGGTAATGCAAATACGGCATAAAACAGCGCCAGAGCAAGAAGCAAAAGACGAAACATTCTAGCTGTGGGTGGATGTACAACCAAGAAGTGGTCAGTTGGGTCTGATGGCCACGTGTGTGTCGATGGAAAGCGTTGATTGGAATGGAAGAATGGACTCAATGCCGGGGTATTTATATAAGGAAATGAGTTGCCCACTCGTTTGGAATAATGATATAGATATAGACGTGCTCTATCCAATCAAAAAACGTGTACAGCAATAAGGCACGCCCACCGGGGCCCATCCAATCATCATCATCGTTGGTCAGATGTCGACCTATACCCAGCACGATTTATAATAGAGTCCCCCCTCCCCTATTGTCCATATAGTCACTATACCATATACACGCTCAACTATTGTTACCTAACACGTCCACCTTGATATCTGAAAAGAATTCCAGAGATTCCAACAACACAATGACCAACTCTAGAGGTGTTGTTGGAATCTCTTGAATTCTTCTCTGATATCGAGGTGGACGTGTTAGGTAACAATAGTCTGGAGTGTGTAGAGCGGCTATAGTGACAAGGGTGGGGGGGGGGGGGGGGGGGGGGGGGGGGGGGTCTCTGCCATAAATCGTGCTGGGTATAGGTCGACATCTGACCAACGATGGTGATGATTGGATGGGGCCCAGGTGGGCGTGCCTTATTGTTTTACACGTTTTCTGATTTGATAGAGCAGGTCTATATCTATATCATTATTCCAAACGAGTGGGCAACCCAATTCCTTATATAAATACCCCGGCATTGAGTCCATTCTTTCATTCCAATCAACGCTTGCCATCGACACACACGTGGCCACCAGACCCAACCGACCACTCCTTGGTTGTCCATCCACCCACAGCTAGAATGTTTCGTCTTTTGCTTCTTGCTCTGGCGCTGTTTCATGCCGTCTTTGCATTACCACAGGAAGCCGATAAGAAGGTAAGCAATAAACAAAATGGTTGGGGCAGGCACTGGTAAAAGCGTTCCAAAACATCCTTTTTAGTATTTGATAAATTTCATAAATCTAGGAAAATAAGTGGTTTATTCGATGTATTGGAGATTAGTTACAGTATAGAGCGCCAGCTATAGCTAGATAATCCAAGATTGTAGATTCGGATGCCACTCGAGTCGATTTTGTGTTCAAGTACTGTCCTCGGTAAAGGAGGCTAATCGATAAACATTATGTGAAACGTATATTATAATTAAAAAGTATGATTTTCATTTCACATTTGTTTTTCTATTTAGGAGGAACTTTCTCGCGACTTGGAACTTTTACAGCGCGCCTTAGAAAGACATCTCTTTGAGGACGAGGCTGAACCCGAGGAAGGTACGATATGTCATGTGGGCAAAAGATCGATTAACGGACAGGATTTCAAATATTCGTTGCCTATTTGTTTTGTCCAAGGGGTTTTATCCACGAGTCGGCCATATTGAATTGGAAGTGAGGTAACCTCTAAATGTTGGGAACTTTCGAATAGAAATTACCAACAGTTAATTACAAATTAATGTGTGATACGATGAATAGGTTAAAATTAGTGATTAAACATATCTGAAAGTTTTAAGCCACATTTGTACAGTTAACAGAGGCTTAAATGCAAATTTAGTCTGGCACCATCCCATTCAATAGTTCAATTTAAAAAACGCGACCAAAATGGCTCTCTCGTGAATAAGGTAAATGGGAAAGTGTAACGTATCCATCCAACTTTAAAATGACCAACTTTAACGAATTCACCGTTGCCTTCTAATTATGTTTTGTTGTTATAGAGTCGAAGCGCTTCGATGACGTCAAGCGTATATCTGGCCAGCAAGGCAAGTGGGCTGAGTATGCACTAAACGGGGCAGTGTACCTTCTGTAACGATTTTAACAAACTAAATTAATGTTCACAAAATTTTACTTTAGGTAAAGATATTAATGACTCTAAACTTCCTGTAAAAGGAATCTCTCTATAGCACGGTGCCCTCTTTTTTATAAATACAAGTGTTATCAATAGTTGCATGGTTAAAAACAATGTTGTTGAAACTACTGAGACACGTGTGTATGGACCACGTGCTCAATGGGTAGCGCTTCATGTACACACATCAAAGACGGATTTTGTTGTGCTCGATTGTGAATAGTTCTTTACGTGAAGTCAGTTAGTTCAAATGTAAAAAAGTAGCACATAAGCTCACCGCATTACAATCCGCTTATAATAGGCCTATGCAAGAATAATATCGAATAGTCAAAATGGACACTGCCTCGGAACATTTTCAGTTTTTAGATAGTATGTTCACACGGTAATATATTCAACAATGCATTTATTAACAGTTTATTAAGTACCGTTTCAATATAGGTTGAAGTAACATCACCGTGAACTAACTTTACTTGCAGGCCCAACTCTTACACTGGTAAAAATGAGAAATCCCGACACAAAACAGAGCTCCACTCTGCAAATCAAAGGCATGGCTTACGTGTCTGGAAAAGCAGTGGACAACAATTTCAACTCTGATCTGATCAACGGAGGATCATGCGCCCAAACAGGTAAATCGGTGCCTTGTCACTACTCGCAGTGTCGGGCTGGTCAAGTTTTCCTCGACTTTTACACTATTGTTGACCTAGGTTCCCATCCCACCCAGGCCCACTTGTGGCTATTGTTTTCAACCCTTTACCTTTCCTCTTTAAATCTCCAAAACTAAACAAACTCGAATAATATGTCTTCCGGCACAGCCGTCATAAAGACTGTGCTGTCCAATTGAATGGCCCAATAACGGCCTTATTTTTTTTGAAATGTTTAAAACAATTGTGAGGTGTTCTTGCAAAATGTGACGGAACTGGGCCCAGGGTATAGTTG
Source organism: Crossaster papposus (assembly GCA_037893245.1). Taxonomy (NCBI): domain Eukaryota; kingdom Metazoa; phylum Echinodermata; class Asteroidea; order Velatida; family Solasteridae; genus Crossaster; species Crossaster papposus. The sequence continues at coordinate 210,867 of JBAIAA010000335.1, read as the reverse complement.
AGAAAACTGCAAAATAATGAATAATGGGGGATTTTGTTTAAATTTTCAGATTCATTGAAGTTTGTAATTTTTGGTATGCCTACTAACTATAGTTTGTGAAGAAATAGTATGAAAGTAATGAGAACGTGTGTTTTTATGGAAACAATTGGCATTTTCCCATATAGGCGAAACTTCAAAGGCCTTTTCCTCAACATTTTACTTGTTGATACATGCTTAGGCTGCGAACTTTAAACAGCCAGCCCTAAACTTGTTAACGGAATGTCCGATTGAAGTGCAACCAACAGCATTGCAAGGAGAATTGTATCCTTCTTTCTAATACACGAGAACCCTTATTTCAACCTCGGCCCAGTTCCGTCTCATTTTGAAAGAACCCCTCACAATTATTCAGTATGTAGGAACAATGTGACATTGTTTAAAGTCATTTTTGTCACTTCATTAATGCGTAACTTTACGCCTGCGTGTTTCATAAGTACTCTGGTAAAAACCCATATTTTGTGTTAATCCCGTTTGTTCCAGAAACGGAGACTAACCCATGGTGGCAAATGCGTCTTGATGAGTCGCACTGTATCGCGCAAGTCGGCATCATCAACCGTCGGGATGGCGACTGTAAGTTGAAGCAGTTTATTTGAAATTGGTTTGTTAGGGTTTTTGTTTTGGGTTTTTTCCTCGCTTCATTTCAGACTTTGGTTTCTATAATTTTGTCGTTTTTCAATTGTCAAATTGGCTGAACCTGGTCGAACATTAAGGTACATAGCCTGTTATTAACCATAACTATTCATCAAGCATTTCTGTTCATATTTGCCGTCGCATATAGTAATATTTAAAGAATTTACGGATGAATGTATTAATTTTTGATAAATGGGCTTTGTAAAAAAGATTGGTCTCTGCATTTGGTATTGCCAGTCATGAAAGCAAAACACGTGCAATTTCCTACAAAGCTTTCATTTCCATTATAGATGACCGTTTGGCCGGAGCTGTGGTGCTTGTTGGAGGAATAAACAAAGGCAGACCCGTAGTTTGTGGCTCGCCTGTTACCGCAGAGTCGGCCAACATTCCCGGCGGTATGAACATCGTCATTTGCGACCCACCTATTGCGGGAACTATTGTCGCCATTAGAATTCCGAAACACGGAGCCACGTTGCAAATTTGCGAGGTCCTGATCTGGGAGATCCCTATTTGCAACCAACAGCATGCACCTTCGTGGTAATTAGGTACATGGTAAGAATGACCTATTATCCTTGCATAGACACTAAATCGAGGTATCGTGCTATTGTCATGTACTGCTTTTTATTTGTCATTTACTTGTACAAAGACCATTCTTTACTGGTTTCGGACAGTGGTGGTGCCCAACTAATGAGGGGCAGGAAAACAATTAAGAATCTCAGAAAAGGACAACATTTGAGGCTTGGGGCGTTGATAAAAGCATTGATGTGCGTACTTAGTATTATAGTCGCGTTTGAGGACTATTTCAAAACGTTTGTCTTAAAATCTTATTTAATACAACACTTGAATGACTTTGCATCTTTCTTTACTTTTTACTTAGATTTTCTCCTTCGCTTATTTTTTTCTTGTCTTGGTTTTAGAGTAAGCCGCCTATAAAAGATTATAGACGCAACGTGTTGACATCTGTAATTATGTTCTTACATACTGAAATACATCTGCGGTATGCGCACATTATGGTCTAAATTATGCGACCTAAAAATTATGCAAACACGATGCGTGCGCATGCCGCCGTGGACGTTTAAATATAGGGCGGAATATATTTAAACAAAGAACACATGGTCTATAGTCTGTGTTCTAGTCTCTCGAAATCACTTCTAAACGACATTTTTTTTCAAATCTCTCGCCTTGACCTAAACGTGTTCACATCACATGGCAATTAATAACACACTTGTTTGTTTTTTCTTCATTTCCAGGTACGATTTGCTGCTTTTTGTGCCCACGGGTATTTGGAATGGCCATCGAACCCAGCGGAAAAAGAAACTAGGGACGACTGATATCGAGGCTAACGGTGTACATTAACGTAAATGTTAACGAAGTCACTAGAACCTTATTATTTTGAATTAAAGTAACTTTCACAAGTTTGAACAATTATTGTATACAAAACTCTAATCTTATAAAAACAAGTAAAATTCAGGTTTATTGTATCATAGTGTTTATTTATACAAGAAATTGTGTTTACCATTTGTTTGAATATCGGAATAAAGACCATTATATGAAACTATTGTCTACTTTGCTTGTAGTACTTTCTGTTACCATGGTTACATCGGGTGAATTTGTCATCAATTCTTGAGGAATAAAACTATTACAAATGAGGGATTTAAACACCGTCGCTTATGGTATACAAGAACTTTTATTATGGTACAACCTGCATTAATAATGTGTATCTTTTTATTTGACACGTTTTTAAAAATTGCCTTATTGAACACGTATTTATAAGAGTACAACGATGTTCAACAAAGCGGTCTCGCTCTAGTAAGATATTTACTCCACGCCATGAATCGCAGATATCGTGTGAAGGCGCTATTTATAGATTCGGGTAAAAACATTGTTTACAGTTGCACACTATAATAAAAACGAAATTCTCAACAGCAAAAATTCCCTAAACAAACGGCGTCCTCTTATTGTGTCAGAACTCATTTATCGGCCATAACTTAATATGCTAATGAAGGAAAATTTGTACCAAAAATAAGGGAATAAATGTGTGTTCGAGAGGTTTTAATCACTCTGTTTAATACCGCTTGGAGTCTGGGTGCTAATAATTATCAGCACCCAGACTCCAAGCGGTATTACACAGAGTGATTAATACCGACCGAACACATTTTATTCCCATTCATAAATACCTTTTTTGTAAAATTCAGCCAAAAAAGCCCCGGAAAATTGTCGAAAGTAAATGTCGGTGTTTCGCCATTCTGTGTGTGTCAAATGACATGTTTCCGCCTCTGTCGCTCGACAAAATACATGCAATAAAGCGTATTTACTATAAACCAGACTATTACTGCCATTGGCAACTTCGTTCCCAGGGTGTCGAGCTGTACGCGCCCAACACTAGCCGCTCTTACTATTGGAGACGAGGTATGGTTGAAAATAAAGTGAGCCCTGGGGACGGGTATAATGCGATGTTGCCAGGTGGTTTTAAACACTTCCAGCCATGTCTTTATCGTCCGTTTAATACCGGCCACGTTACGGGCTCTCGACCAATAAGAATGTCTAAACTGTTCCAGGTATTTATGAATAATAACTAAATGATAGACAATGCAGCCTGCCGCTAAACTTGGGTTAACTATTATCAGTGGCTGCAACGAAGAGCGCAACCTATTGTCTTATTGTCCTTTTTTGTCAAATAGTGTATAGTTTGGTTAATTTAGGTTAAGACCAAGAACTAATTGCAATAGAAACCATTAAGCGCCAAAAAACTTCAAATATTCAAAACGTGTGAAACCATTTTGTTTTCTATTGAGTGGAAGCACAGAGAAAGGAGGTTGTTTTTCAAGCACTTTATGCGTGGAGACAAATGCCGCGTTCCAATCGCGTCGTGTTTATCGTGTTCACGCACGAGTTTACGAGTCACTCGAGGTGGATTTTTTTCTCCATGTTCACGACTTTATAAACGAATAAAATACTCGCGCATGCGTGTTGGTTTACCGCGTACGAGTTCTTGCGCGATAAAGAATATGTCCTTACCGCACGACTAACTCGACTGTGCGCGTGCGTCTTGGTGAGTAGCGTTTGAAATGCAACCTACTCGTCGTGAACATGGATAAATTCACGGTAAACACGATAAACACGACGCGATCGCAACGCAGCACGTGTCCGAATAATTGCTAGCTTTGGCTGTGACCTCGGCCGTTGCTACGCTGTTGCTATGGGCGGTCATTGTCCCTTAGCATAGCAACGGCCGAAGTCACAGCCAAGGCTAACTATTCGAACATGGCCTAATGCTGCGTTCCAATCGCGTCGTGTTTATCGTGTTAACGAGTTCACGAGTCGTATAATGGCGTTCTAATCGCCTGGTAACTCGTGTTCACCAGTGGATAACTTGAGGTGGTATTGTTTTCTCCATGTTCACGACTTCATATCGAATAAAATACTCGCGCATGCGTGTTGGTGGTTCACGTACGAGTTCTTGCGCGATAAAGAATGTCTGCACGACTAACTCGACTGTGCTCGTGCGTCTTGGTGAGTAGCGTTTGGAATGCAACCTACTCGTGAACATGGATAAAATCACGGTGAACACGATAAACACGATAAACACGACGCGATTGGAGCGCAGCATAACATTCAGGACGTTTTGTCCTTTAACAATCTGCCTGGTGACTTGCTTCGATCGACATGCATGTGTAAGCTAATTTTAGGATTCAAGACCAAATGCAGCAGACGACATGGCGTCGGGAACTTTGGCCGTTTTTCTAACAGCGACTTCGGTCCGTCCGGCTCCATCCTCATTGCCATACTACACGAACAGAGCCGGGACGAAGTCGGAGTTTGGTAAACGGGCCTAAATAATTTAAAGTGAACACAAAAATTGTCAAAGCGGGACTTAAACCTGCGACCTCGAGAATACTGGACTGGCGCTCTATGAACTAACATATCTTGCCCCTACGTTGGCGGTCTCCCAAATTGTCACTATTTTTATTCGGGGGCGCTAGTCAGAAGTCATAAACACCAGAATCCCGTGTTGCCAGAGATCACGCCCAACTGTACAATACAACCTTGGAAGCGACATTGTTTGGATCACTCACTAAAATAAGACTTGTTATCTTATAATACACGAAACCCTTTGTGGTTTCATGTGTATGCTAAATAATAAAAAACAGTTTGTTACGTTTGGAAACACTTCTCTTCTTCTTTGTTTAGTGTTTTCGTTTAATGTTTTTACATACAAGTGACCAGTATACGTTAAACGCGCTTTGAAAGAAACTGAGCCACCTAGCGACGCTCATGAGTATAGGGTGGCAATTTATTTTTCACTGGAAATTAAATAATAAGGCATCTAAAGTTTCTTTTCAATTTCGCTAGGGTTGACCTACTCAATTGATATATTCCCCTCCCATAAACACCCCTAAAATGGTCGTCAGTCTCTGGGCCCAGGCCTAAATGTATAGCTCAATCCCCCCTCCCCCTATGCCAAATAGACCCACACGTTGGACTTTTTGTGAATACAATTTCCCCAGTTTGATCTCCACAAACGTTTCTACAATCAGCCCCATTCACCACGGGAACCTCTTATTCAAAATAATATGAGGAATTACAAAATATTATTAATTAGCTCCGCGCACGAATATATTTTAGGAGTAAAACTTGTTCGCCACTATTGTTTACCTTACAATAAGAGCTGTATACACGGAGGGGGTCAGTTTTGTTTCTCCATTAACCGTCAGAAATCCGTTCACATCAAGCATGCGACTCTGCGAAACAAGACCTATCACATTAAGACGACCTTTCTATGTCTACCAATTAAGGTAATTAGGAATCCACTTTGCCAAACAATAATGTAGCCCGTGCGGTACGCTGAAGTGCGCCCTGAAGCGGTTATGAGACACGCGTGTATACCGTAACCATGGCAGGCGCCATATCTTGCTAAAAGTCAACTGTTAGGTTGAGATTGATTGAAAATCCTACAGCGTGTGGCTCTCAGATGTACCCTGATATTTTGGGGGATTAACTTGAACTGTATTGTACCAATTTCCGGGTTCACTCACCCTAATATTCGACCTGGTCGTCCTCCGAAGGGTCGTCAGAGGTTCTTGTGGGTCTCGGGGAATTCACTAACGGTTAATTCCAGCCCCCAAACTGGTCCCAAAAACAGCTGAGTTGTCGGTCAGTTTTCCGGTCTGGTAGGTTCTTCCATCAAGTTATAACCAGTGTTAAAAGCGCGCGAGTTGAGGGGTCAAAGGGCAAAAGAGGACTATAACGCGCTTGCTCTGAATGGGCCATACCAATTGTATATCAAATACCGTTCTGACTACACCCCCCCCCCCCCCCCCCCGTTTTATGGAATAAGTCCCACCCAACAAGAAATGTTATCCGGTATGCTACCCAAAATTACTCCTCCTACTCCCGGTAGGAGGTGATAGTGATTGTACGGATGCGGAACGGTATGTGAACCCATTGAATTTACTGTCTAGTCTGGCACACTGGACAAGTATACTTGTCCATGGCCATACACGTTTGTTTATGAGACCACTCCCATCTTGTTATACCTCCGATAGGGGTATCTCCTAGAATATAGCCCTTTTCAGGTTCGGCCACTGAACTATTAACGTAAATTCACCAGACTATACGCTATTTGAAAAATAATGACACATGGACAATAGGTGGCGCTCTTCGTTGCACGGATATAGTTAACCAAAGGTCAGCGGCAGGCTGTATTGTTTATTATTTAAATATTATATTGGGTACAAATTGTCCTTCATTAGCATATTAAGTTATGGCCGGTAAGTGAGTTCTGACACAATAAGAGGGCGCCGTTTGTTTTGGGGATTTTTGCTCTAAAAAAAATTCGTTTTTATTATCGTGTGCAACCGTAAACAATGTTTTTACCCCCAACCTATAAATAGTGCCTTCACCCGATATCTGCGATGCATTGCGCGGAGTAAATATCTTACTAGAGCGAGACCGCTTCGTTGAACATCGTCTTACTCTTACAGACGGGTACAAAAAAAAGAAGAAGGATGCCCTTTATTAATGCAGGTCGTACCATAAGCGATGGTGTTTAAATCCCTCAATTGCAATAGTTTTTTTCCTCAAGAATTAATGACAAATTCACTTGATGTAACCATGGTAACTGAAAGTACTAAAAGCGTTCATATAATGGTCTTTAATCCGTTACATTCAAACAAATGGTAAACACATTTTCTTTTATAAATAAACACCACGATACAATAAACAAGATTTGTTAAAGTTTACGAGATTCGAGTTTTGTATACAATAATTGTTCAAACTTGTGAAAGTTACTTTAATTCAAAATAAGGTTTTAGCGACTTTGTTAACATTTACGTTAATGTACACCGTTAGCCTTGATATCAGTCGTCCCAAGTTTTTTCCCGCTGGGTTCGATGGCCATTCCAAATACCCGTGGGCACAAAAAGCGGCAAATCGTTACCTGGAAATGAAGAAATAACAAGTGCGTTATTAATTGCCATGCGATGTGAACACACACGTTTGGGTCAAGGCGAGAGATTTGAGAAAATGTCAGTTTGGCCCAAGACAAGAAAAAAAAATAAGCGAAAAAGATAATGTAAGTTAAAAGTTAAAGGAAGATGCCTTATCTTTAAAGAAAGAAAGTCATTCTAGTGTTGCATTAAATGCGATTTCAAACTGAAAACTTTCTGAATTGGTTATAATAATAAGTACACATAAATGGTTTTATCAACGCCCCAAGCCAAAGGTTATCCTTTTTTGTGATTCTAAAAAAAAAATTTTATGCCGATCATTAGTTGGGCATCGCCACTGTCCGAGACAAGTAAAGAATGATCTTTGTACAAGTAAAAGACAATAAAAAGCAGTACATGACAATGCCATGCATGATAACTTCGATTTTGTGTTTATAACATTAGGCAAGGATAGGTCATTCTTACCACGTAGCTAATTACCACGAAGGTGCATGCTGTTGGTTGCAAATAGGAATCTCCCAGATCAGGACCTCGCAAATTTGCAACGTGGCTCCGTCTTTCGGAATTATAATGACGACATTAGTTCCCGCAATAGGTGGGTCGCAAATGACGATGTTCATACCGCCGGGAATGTTGGCCGACTCTGCGGTAACAGGCGAGCCACAAGCTACGGGTCCGACTTCGTTTATTCCCCCAACAAGCACCACAGCTCCGGCCAAACGGTCATCTATAATGAAAATAAATGCTTTGTAGGAAATTGCACGTATTTTGCTTTCATGACTGGCAATACTAAATGCAGAGACCAATCTTTTTTACAAAGCCCATTTATCAAAAAGTAATACATTCATCCATAAATTCTTTAAATATTACTATATGCGACGGCAAATATGAACAGAAATCCTTGATGAATACTTATGGTTAATAACAGGCTATGTACCTTAATGTTCGACCAGGTTCAGCTAATTTGACAATTGAAAAACGCCCAGAATATAGAAACCAAAGTCTGAAATGAAGAGAGGAAAACCCAAAACAAACAAAACAAACAAAAACCCCAACAAACCAATTTTAAATAAAGCTTCAACTTACAGTCGCCATCCCGACGGTTGACAATACCGACTTGCGCAATACAGTGAGACTCACCAAGACGCATTTGCCACCATGGGTTCGTCTCCGTTACTGGAACAAACGGGATTAAAACAAATTGATTTTTTTTTACCGGAGTACTTACGAAACAGGCAGGCGTAAAGTTACGCAATATAATGTAGTGACAAAAATGACTTGAAACAATGTCACATTGTTCCTTCATACTGAATAATATTAAGGGTTCTTTCAAAATGAGATGTAACTGGGCAGAGGTTGAAATAAGGGTTCTCGTGTATTAGAAAAGAGGATAATTATTCTTGCAATGCTGTTGGTTGCACTTCAATTGGACATTCCGTTAACAAGTTAAGGCTGTTTAAAGTTCGCATTTATCAACATGTATCCACATGTAAAATGTTGAGAAAAAGGCCTTTGAAGTTGCAGGTTTTGTACATGTTATATGAACAAAATGCCAATTGTTTTTCCCATAAAAAATACTTGTTTTCACTACTGTCATACTATTTCTTCACAAACTATTGTTGTAATGCCCTGCTCGTTGGCCTTCCAGCTACACAAATATCTCGTTTGCAACGTGTCATGAACACTGCAGCTCGGGTTGTTGTCCGATGTGGAAAATATGACCACATCTCACCGATTCTGAGAGAGCTACATTGGCTTCCGATATCTAAGAGGATCAGCTTCAAGATCTGCCTTCTTGTATTCAAGATCCTGCATGGTCGTGCTCCTCAGTATCTCTGTGAGCTCATCTCCCTCAAGCAGACAGGTCGGGTTCCGAGATCTTCAGGCTCATACTTGTTATCAGAACCGAGAGTTCGTACTGTCCGTTATGGTCAGCGTGCCTTTGCCAAAGCAGCACCTGCCATTTGGAATAAACTCCCTGCCCCACTTCGTCAAATAACATCCATGGTCATCTTCAAAAGAGAACTGAAGTCTCATTTATTTCATTAGTTTCCACTTGGCTTGGAGCAGAATTTATTTGTAGGCGCCTTGATCGGGTTACCGGATAAGTGCGCTATTTAAATCTATATTATTATTATTATTATTATTATTAGTAGGCATAGGCCTACCAAAGATTACAAACTTCAATAAATCTGAAAATTTGGAAAAAAAATCCTCTATTATTACGCATTTTTGTTGCAGTTTTCTCAAATATACCCTGTGCGGCCAGTTCCGTCTCATTTTGCCAGAACACCTCACAATTGTTTAAAAAATTTCAAAGAAAATAAGGCCGTTATTGGGAACCTAGGTCAATGGTGTAAAAGGCGAGGAAAACTTGACTAGCCCGACACTGCGAGTAGTGATAAGGCACCGATTTACCTGTTTGGGCGCATGATCCTCCGTTGATCAGATCAGAGTTGAAATTGTTGTCCACTGCTTTTCCAGACACGTAAGCCATGCCGTTGATTTGCAGAGTGGAGCTCTGTTTTGTGTCGGGATTTCTCATTTTTACCAGTGTAAGAGTTGGGCCTGCAAGTAAAGTTAGTTCACGCATAGAGAAAGGAACATGGTTCACGGTGATGTTATACTTCAACCTATATTGAAACGGTACTTCTTCCTTTTATAAATGCATTCAATATATTATTTCCGTGTGAACACACTATCTAAAAACTAAAAATGTTTCAAGGCAGTGTCCATTTCGACTATTCGATATTATTCTGGCATAGGCGTATTATAAGCGGGTTGTAATGCCTTCAGCTTATGTGCTACTTTTTTACATTTTGAACTAACTGACTTCCAGTAAAGAACTATTCACAATCGAGCACAAAAACCCGTCTTCGGTGTGTGTACATGAAGCGCTATCCATTGCGCACGTGGTCCATACACAATGTGTCTCAGTAGTTTCACCAACATTGTTTTTAACAAAGCAACTATTAATGAAACTTTTATTTAAAAAAGGGCGCCATGCTATAGAGAGATTCCTTTTACAGGGAGTTTCGAGTCAATAATATCTTTACCTAAAGTAAAGTTTTGAACATTAATTTGGTTTGTTAAAATCGTTACAGAAGGTACACTGCCCCGTTTAGTGCATACTCGGCCCACTTGCCTTGCTGGCCAGATATACGCTTGACGTCATCGAAGCGCTTCGCAGGCTCTATAACAACAACACATAATGGGTTTTAGAAGGCAACGGCGAATTCGTTTAAGTTGGTCATTTTAAAGTTGGATAGAGACGTTACACTTTCCCATTTACCTTATTCACAAGAAAGCCATTTTGGTCGCGTTTCTTATTTTTTTAAACTGAACTATTGAATGGGATGGTGCCAGACTAATTTTGCATTCAAGCCTCTGTTAACTAGTTTTAATGCGGCTTAAAACTTTCAGATATGTTTAATCACGAATTGTAACCTATTCATCATATCACACATATTAATTTGTAATTAACTGTTGGTCATTTCTATCCGAAAGTTCCCAAACATTTAGATGTTACCTCACTTCCAATTCAACATGGCCGATTCGTGAATAAAACCCCTTGGACAAAACAAATAGGCAACGAATATTCGAAATTCTGCCCCTTAATCGGTCTTTTGCCCACATGACATATCGTACCTTCCTCGGGTTCAGCCTCGTCCTCAAAGAGATGTCTTTCCAAGGCGCGCTGTACAAGTTCCAAGTCGCGAGAAAGTTCCTCCTAAATAGAAAAACAAATGTGAAATGGAAATTATACTTTATAATTATAATATACGTTTCGCGTAATGTTTATCTATAGCCTCCTTTAATTGGGACAGTACAAGTTGAACAAAAATCGACTCGAGTGGCATCCGAATCTACAATCTTGGATTATCTAGCTATATAGCTGGCGCTCTATACTGAAACTAATCTCGAATACATCGAATAAACCACTTATTTTCTTAGATTTATGGACGTCGAAATTTATCAAATACTAAAAAGGATGTTTTTGAACGCTTTTACCAGTGCCTGCCCCCACCATTTTGTTTATTGCTTACCTTCTTATCGGCTTCCTGTGGTAATGCAAATACGGCATAAAACAGCGCCAGAGCAAGAAGCAAAAGACGAAACATTCTAGCTGTGGGTGGATGTACAACCAAGGAGTGGTCAGTTGGGTCTGATGTCCACGTGTGTGTCGATGGAAAGCGTTGATTGGAATGGAAGAATAGACTCAATGCCGGGGTATTTATATAAGGAATTGAGTTGCCCACTCGTTTGGAATAATGATATAGATATAGACGTGCTCTATCCAATCAAAAAACGTGTACAGCAATAAGGCACGCCCACCGGGGCCCATCCAATCATCATCATCGTTGGTCAGATGTCGACCTATACCCAGCACGATTTATAATAGAGTCCCCCCTCCCCTATTGTCCATATAGTCACTATACCACATACACGCTCAACTATTGTTACCTAACACGTCCACCTTGATATCTGAAAAGAATTCCAGAGATTCCAACAACACAATGACCAACTCTAGAGGTGTTGTTGGAATCTCTTGAATTCTTCTCTGATATCGAGGTGGACGTGTTAGGTAACAATAGTCTGGAGTGTGTAGAGCGGCTATAGTGACAAGGGTGGGGGGGGGGGGGGGGGGGGGGTCTCTGCCATAAATCGTGCTGGGTATAGGTCGACATCTGACCAACGATGGTGATGATTGGATGGGGCCCAGGTGGGCGTGCCTTATTGTTTTACACGTTTTCTGATTTGATAGAGCAGGTCTATATCTATATCATTATTCCAAACGAGTGGGCAACCCAATTCCTTATATAAATACCCCGGCATTGAGTCCATTCTTTCATTCCAATTAACGCTTGCCATCGACACACACGTGGCCACCAGACCCAACCGACCACTCCTTGGTTGTCCATCCACCCACAGCTAGAATGTTTCGTCTTTTGCTTCTTGCTCTGGCGCTGTTTCATGCCGTCTTTGCATTACCACAGGAAGCCGATAAGAAGGTAAGCAATAAACAAAATGGTTGGGGCAGGCACTGGTAAAAGCGTTCCAAAACATCCTTTTTAGTATTTGATAAATTTCATAAATCTAGGAAAATAAGTGGTTTATTCGATGTATTGGAGATTAGTTACAGTATAGAGCGCCAGCTATAGCTAGATAATCCAAGATTGTAGATTCGGATGCCACTCGAGTCGATTTTGTGTTCAAGTACTGTCCTCGGTAAAGGAGGCTAATCGATAAACATTATGTGAAACGTATATTATAATTAAAAAGTATGATTTTCATTTCACATTTGTTTTTCTATTTAGGAGGAACTTTCTCGCGACTTGGAACTTTTACAGCGCGCTTAGAAAGACATCTCTTTGAGGACGAGGCTGAACCCGAGGAAGGTACGATATGTCATGTGGGCAAAAGATCGATTAACGGACAGGATTTCGAATATTCGTTGCCTATTTGTTTTGTCCAAGGGGGTTTATTCACGAGTCGGCCATGTTGAATTGGAAGTGAGGTAACATCTAAATGTTTGGGAACTTTCAGATAGAAATTACCACAAGTTAAATACAAATTAATATGTGTAATATGATGAATAGGTTAAAATTCGTGATTAAACATATCTGGAAGTTTTAAGCCACATTAAAACTAGTTAACGGAGGCTTAAATGCAAAATTAGTCTGGCACCATTCTATTCAATAGTTCAGTTTTGTTTTAAATAAAAAAACGCGACCAAAATGGCTTTCTCGTGAATAAGGTAAATGGGAAAGTGTAATGTCTCCATCCAACTTTAAAATGACCAACTTTAACGAATTCACCGTTGCCTTCTAAAACCCATTATGTTTTGTTGTTATAGAGTCGAAGCGCTTCGATGACGTCAAGCGTATATCTGGCCAGCAAGGCAAGTGGGCAGTGTACCTTCTGTAACGATTTTAACAAACTAAATTAATGTTCAAAATTTTACTTTAGGTAAAAATATTAATGACTCTAAACTTCCTGTAAAAGGAATCTCTCTATAGCACGGTGCCCTTTTTTTTTAATACAAGTGTTATCAATAGTTGAATGGTTAAAAACAATGTTGGTGAAACTACTGAGACACGTGTGTATGGACCACGTGCTTAATGGGTAGCGCTTCATGTACACACATCAAAGACGGATTTTGTTGTGCTCGATTGTGAATAGTTCTTTACGTGAAGTCGGTTAGTTCAAATGTAAAAAAGTAGCACATAAGCTCACCGCATTACAATCTGCTTATAATAGGCCTATGCAAGAATAATTTCGAATAGTCAAAATGGACACTGCCTCGGAACATTTTCAGTTTTTAGATAGTATGTTCACACGGTAATATATTCAACAATGCATTTATTAAAGGACGAAGTACCGTTTCAATATAGGTTGAAGTAACATCACCGTGAACTAACTTTACTTGCAGGCCCAACTCTTACACTGGTAAAAATGAGAAATCCCGACACAAAACAGAGCTCCACTCTGCAAATCAACGGCATGGCTTACGTGTCTGGAAAAGCAGTGGACAACAATTTCAACTCTGATCTGATCAACGGAGGATCATGCGCCCAAACAGGTACTCGCAGTGTCGGGCTGGTCAAGTTTTCCTCGACTTTTACACTATTGTTGACCTAGGTTCCCATCCCACCCAGGCCCACTTGTGGCTATTGTTTTCAACCCTTTACCTTTCCTCTTTAAATCTCCAAAACTAAACAAACTCGAATAATATGTCTTCCGGCACAGCCGTCATAAAGACTGTGCTGTCCAATTGAATGGCCCAATAACGGCCTTATTTTTTTTGAAATGTTTAAAACAATTGTGAGGTGTTCTTGCAAAATGTGACGGAACTGGGCCCAGGGTATAGTTGAGAAAACTGCAAAATAATGAATAATGGGGGATTTTGTTTAAATTTTCAGATTCATTGAAGTTTGTAATTTTTGGTATGCCTACTAACTATAGTTTGTGAAGAAATAGTATGAAAGTAATGAGAACGTGTGTTTTTATGGAAACAATTGGCATTTTCCCATATAGGCGAAACTTCAAAGGCCTTTTCCTCAACATTTTACTTGTTGGTACATGCTTAGGCTGCGAACTTTAAACAGCCAGCCCTAAACTTGTTAACGGAATGTCCGATTGAAGTGCAACCAACAGCATTGCAAGGAGAATTGTATCCTCCTTTCTAATACACGAGAACCCTTATTTCAACCTCGGCCCAGTTCCGTCTCATTTTGAAAGAACCCCTCACAATTATTCAGTATGTAGGAACAATGTGACATTGTTTAAAGTCATTTTTGTCACTTCATTAATGCGTAACTTTACGCCTGCGTGTTTCATAAGTACTCTGGTAAAAACCCATATTTTGTGTTAATCCCGTTTGTTCCAGAAACGGAGACTAACCCATGGTGGCAAATGCGTCTTGGTGAGTCTCACTGTATTGCGCAAGTCGGCATTGTCAACCGTCGGGATGGCGACTGTAAGTTGAAGCTTTATTTGAAATTGGTTTGTTAGGGTATTTGTTTTTGTTTTGGGTTTTTTCCTCGCTTCATTTCAGACTTTGGTTTCTATAATTTTGTCGTTTTTCAATTGTCAAATTGGCTGAACCTGGTCGAACATTAAGGTACATAGCCTGTTATTAACCATAACTATTCATCAAGCATTTCTGTTCATATTTGCCGTCGCATATAGTAATATTTAAAGAATTTACGGATGAATGTATTAATTTTTGATAAATGGGCTTTGTGAAAAAGATTGGTCTCTGCATTTGGTATTGCCAGTCATGAAAGCAAAACACGTGCAATTTCCTACAAAGCTTTCATTTCCATTATAGATGACCGTTTGGCCGGAGCTGTGGTGCTTGTTGGGGGAATAAACAAAGTTGGACCCGTAGTTTGTGGCTCGCCTGTTACCGCAGAGTCGGCCAACATTCCCGGCGGTATGAACATCGTCATTTGCGACCCACCTATTGCGGGAACTAATGTCGCCATTAGAATTCCGGAACACGGAGCCACGTTGCAAATTTGCGAGGTCCTGATCTGGGAGATCCCTATTTGCAACCAACAGCATGCACCTTCGTGGTAATTAGCTACATGGTAAGAATGACCTATATATCCCTGCATAATGTTATAAACCACTAAATCGAGGTATCGTGCTATTGTCATGTACTGCTTTTTATTTGTCATTTACTTGTACAAAGACCATTCTTTACTGGTTTCGGACAGGGGCGGTGCCCAAATAATGAGGGGCATGAAAAAAATTAAGAATCTCAGAAAAGGAAAACATTTGAGGCTTGGGGCGTTGATAAAAACACTGATAGGCCTATGCGTACTTATTATTATAGCCGCGTTTTAGGACCATTTCAAAACGTTTGTCTTAAAATCTCATTTAATACAACACTTGAATGACTTTGCATCTTTCTTTACCTTTTAACTTACATTTTCTCCTTTGCTTATTTTTTTTCTTGTCTTGGTTTTAGAGTAAGCCGCCTATAAAAGATTATAGACGCAACGTTTTGACATCTGTAATGATGTTCTTACATACTGAAATACATCTGCGGTATGCGCACATTATGGTCTAATTTATGCGACCTATATGCAAACACGATGCGTGCGCATACCGCCGTGAACGTTTGAATATAGGGCGGAATATATTTAAACAAAGAACACTTCAAATCTCTCGCTTTGACCTAAACGTGTTCACATCACATGGCAATTAATAACGCACTTGGTTTTTTTTTCTTCATTTCCAGGTACGATTTTCTGCTTTTTGTGCCCACGGGTATTTGGAATGGCCATCGAACCCAGCGGAAAAAGAAACTAAGGACGACTGATGTCGAGGCTAACGGTGTACATTAACGTAAATGTTAACGAAGTCACTAGAACCTTATTATTTTGAATTAAAGTAACTTTCACAAGTTTGAACAATTATTGTATACAAAACTCTAATCTTATAAAAACTAGTAAAATTCTGGTTTATTGTATCATAGTGTTTATTTATAAAAAGAAAATGTGTTTAGCACTTGTTTGAATATCGGATTAAAGACCATTATAAGAAATAATTGTCTACTTTGTTTTTAGTACTTCCTGTTACAAGAACTTTTCTTTTTATGGTACGACCTGCATTAATTATGTGCAACTTTTTTTTTGTACACGTCTTATAAGAGTAAAACGATGTTCAATAAGGCGGTCTCGCACACTATAATCAAAACGGAATTCTAAAGAGCAAAAATCTCAAACAAACGGCGCCCTCTTATTGTGCCAGAACTCATTTATCGGCCATAACTTAATATGCTAATGAAGGACAATTTGTACCAATATAATAAATAAATGATAGACAATGCAGCCTGCCGCGGACCTTGGTTTAACTATTTTCAGTGGCTGCAACGAAGAGCGCTACCTATTGTCTTATTGTCCATTTTTGTTTCAAACAGTGTATAGTTTGGTCAATTTAGGTTAATACCAAGAACTAATTGCAATAGAAACATTCAAGCGCCAAAGAACTTCAAAATAAACAAACGTGTGAAACCTTTGTTTTCTTCTATTGAGTGGAAGGTTGTTTTTCAAGAACTTTATGCATCGAGACTAAGGCCGTGTCCGAATTGCTAGCTTTAGCTGTGACTTCGGCCGTTGCTATGCTGTTGCTATGGGCGGTCATTGTCCGACCTTAGCAACAGCACAGCAACGGCCGAAGTCCCAGCCAAGGCCAACTATTCGAACATGGCCTAACATTCAGGGGCCAATTTCACGGAGCTGCTAAGCACAAAAATTTGCCTAGCATGAAAATGTGTCCTTGGCAAAAACAAGGTTACAGACCAAATTTTCACGTGATCTTTACTGTTTTTGATTGATAATCAACTGGTTTTTGCTTAGCATAAAAAACACGTAGAATTTTGGCTGGTAACCTGTTTTTATTGAGAAAGATTTTGTTGTGCTAAGCAAATTTTTCTGCTTAGCAGCTCCGTGAAATTGGCCCCAGGACGTTTTGTCCTCTAACAATCTGCCTGGTGACTTGCTTCGATCGCCATGCCTGTGTAAGCTTATGTTTAGGATTCAAGACCAAATCAGCAGACGACATGGCGTCGGAAACTTGGGCCGTTTTTTAAACACCGACTTCGGTCCGATCCGGCTCCATCCTTCATCCATCCTCCATATGTGGAACACCCCCCCCCCCCTCCTCTAAGAATTAACATCAGCGTTAAGTGTTAAGAGTTCAATAAAGACACTTGATTTAGTAATTGGTGACATTAATATTGCGTAAGTGTTATTCAAACTTCAAAAAGATCTAAAAGACTTGCTTGGATATTAACAAAGTACAGAAAACAATGCTTGTACAATATATACTACACTTAGTACTGTCACCTGATGGGTTGTGTTTCATAAAACATCATGATTTTGTATTAATGCAACATTCTTGGCAGTATACCACCAGTTCTGATCAGTGTAATTAAACAAACATTGAAACCTCACACCATAAACCATAAAAGACAATTGATTTTATCTAGAAGCAGATATGATTTTAACATTCATGTTGCCAAGACACATTAGTACCTAATATTTATTTGTGAAATTTAAATCTAATAAAATCTTTGCAGTCTTAAAGGGATCGTATACGTTTGGTAATTGGAACCCACTGTTTGTTTTAATTCTATATAGTTATAGATAATAATAATAATAATAATAATAATAATTATGTAACTTATATAGCGCCAAATCCACTCTGTGGAGTGCTCAAGGCGCAATTACATCTTTTTAAGAGAAGACCATGGTAGCGGCAGCCTAACGGCGCACAGCATACAGAGATGGGCAGTTAGAGAGAAGTTTTTTAATGAGGGAAACCCATCCAGCAGGAGCTGATCATTTGGGGCCCTCAGTAGAGAGAAGACAATGAGAAGAAGGTACAGTTTTAGAGGTGGGAGGAAAACCCCAGAAGAATATCCTGGGGAAAACCCACGGAGTCAGGCAGGGACTGAAAACCCAATCCACATATTGGCCCAGACGGGGTTCGAACCCCGGGTCATAGTGGTGGAAGGCGAGGAAAGAACCGCTACGCCAACCTGATATCGCCTAGATATAGGCCTATATACCATGAAACTAACCTGTAAAAATTCATTTAAAAAGGTAGTAGCGATTTTGGGATATTGCCGAAAATCTGGAGCGGTTATGTCCACGCAGTAAGAATAATCTGCATTTGAAAAAAATCTGAGAAACGTCACTGCAGTACGGTAACGCTTCTCAGATTCAAATTTTTGGGGATAAAAAGTGATATCTTTTTTTATAACCGCAGTACTTCAAAGTGAAAAGTTTCTAAAAATGCTTTATACTATCCAAAGCTGCTGTGCTTCTTACCAAGTAAGTTTTTATTGCCATTAATTTTTGGAGTAATTACCAAATGTATAAGATCCCTTTAACGTGTATACGGTGTGCTGAAAATAAATTCATTATGAACTTTATTTTAGTGTAAACAGGGCAAGTCAGAAGAATTGTGTTTTTTTAAATACAATGTTGGCAAATTATGCACATAGGTTAGGAAATAATAAATGGAATGATCGTGATATTTGAATTCCTGAATTGACTCTTTGGTTCCAAAATTAAATGCTTTTGAGTAATCTTTTCTGCAGCTGCCCACAGTGCACCATGCATTATAACACTGCTGTTTCTTCTGCGAGAGGGTGCGATGGTACAGTATATATGCGTGGTACCGGTACCGGTACATGCAGACAGCCGTGGACAGTTGCGTTTTGGTGGTATTGCGTTCAATCGCAAGTAATTTTAAATTTGGATTTCCAAATTGTGTAGACCCACAATTATGATGCACTTTTATGTTATTTAACTGTTTTACCAAAATAGTTTTAGAATTTATTTTTATAAATGTGTTAAGTTGAGGGAACTTAAAAATTGAAAATTTAAAATCGAAAATTTAAATTTTGAAAAATTGAAAACTGAAATTTGAATATATTGAAAATTTGAAATTTAAAATTTAAAATGCTCGGCTTCCGCTCGTGTCCGATTTCAACCCATTGCAAAACTAATTAACATGGTCTATAGGAAGATGGCCGCGCAGTTTGAATACTCGCGTGTGTGATTGGCAAACATAACAAATTGCGGCTGACACGTGATGGTGATGAATGGACCAAAGAATGGCCCTCAATCATGAATGTGTATGAGGTATATACTGGACTAATCGAGTTGTAAAGTGTTGCTCGGTAAAATCAGACGTTGGTGGTTTGCCGGCCGTTACCAATTTCATTAGCATGTCTACTTCACCCGGAGCCTTCCTTTTTGGTTGCGGTTGGTGAAGTTGTTGTTGCGGCTGCACATGTAGAAGTACTCGCCCCGTGCAAACTTGATCAGGGCGCCCCCATAGGACGCTGGGGCGTTGTTCAACTGGTCGTTCAACTTACTCTTGGTTTCGACCGACTGGCCCTGGCACGTGGCGGCTTGCACGCACCTGTGGATATAAAGGACATTGGGCAGTCATGAATTGTCAGCCGTACTAAATGTATTTAGTTCGCCAAAGCTGAACAATAATGTGCATGAACAGAAGATGGGAATTGCATAACCAGGCTCGGTTGGCTAGTTCGAATCGGATATGGGTCATTCCATGAATTTGGGACACAAAATGTGACAATTAATTTGCTACATTTCTAGCTACATGCCATCTGTCGAATTTCATTATCTGAATAATTAATTGTTCAATTAAGTTAAGGGCCTAGTAATATTTTGATCTGTGCACATGAAACAAACATATACATGTAAAGGGAGACATATGATGCACAACATGGTTGGGAGAAAGAGACACAAAAGAGGGACATGTGGAAGAACCAACAAAAGGAGGATTAGGCCAAGGAATAAAAGAGATCAGAGTGAGTAGGATCAATGACAGACCAAGGAGGTTAAGGTTGCAAACCTGGGCTTGGAACAAACAATTAGAAAGAGGTGAAACCACAGGAAAGGGCTTAGGTTGAAGATGAAAGTGAAGAACTAACAAAAAAGTGTGACAGGGGGGGGGGGGGGGGTGTAAGGAAAAGGAGGGGGAAACAGTATTACAAGATGGCTGTGTACAAGGAAATTGGACGTGAGAAACCTGAAAATTTGTGAAAAACAATAACAACAACAAATAATGGCAAGGGATTAATCTAAAACAGATGACAATGGGGGAAAGAGAAATTAAGTTAATATATTCCTAGTTGGATGTTGAGCCCATGTTGTCGAATAGTCCGGGCTAAGGCGACTGAGTTATTAATTCCCTTTCATTTTCAACCTTGGAACAGCCGTAAGAACGCCGTGCTATATGCTCTATTTTTTTGGTAAATTAGCCGGCATTTAAAATGTTCTAGCTACAACCCTGATTCAAACTGAGATTTTTGGTGCCGGTCGGAAAGGTGTTATGCTAGGAGTCCACCGGGCCAGCGCCAGTTGGTGCCAGTTCGCGCCAAAAATTATGTGATTGGCGCGTAGTGGCTCGCTGTGGCGCCGAATTAATGTCCGCTCGGCATGTGTCGCCAAGTGGAATAAACTGGGTGCCATATGGCGTGCGCCAAATGCCACCCGGCTTGCTCCAAAATGTTGCGCCAGTTTGCGCCAGTTCGCGCCATTACACGGCCATTTGATAACAAAATTCACCCTGTTGGCGCCATTCGCGCCAATAGACGGCTACTTTGCGCCACTTGGTGATTAGTTTGTGCCAAAGGTCGCCAAATTGGTTTGAACTTGCCGCCGCTTGGCGCTACTTGCCGACTATATAAATACCGGCCATCGGCTACCTGGTTCAGACCCTCCTCAGCTGCTGTATGAACAGGCGGCAAGTGGCGCCGAATGGCGGGCAACCAGGTGGCATTTGGCGCGAAGTAGTCACCAATCGGGTGCCGTTTGGCTCGCGCCACTGCACATTTGGCGCGCTTTGGCGGGCTATCCGCCTCTGTTGGAATTATTTGGCGCGTAGTGGCGCAAACAAGGTGCCAAATGTGGCGCGAAATCTCATTGGCGCAACTTGGCGCGCGCCATTACATTCCAGTGGATTCCAATAGGCGGATTGTTTGCGCCAAAGGGCGATATGTTCGCGCCATTTGGTGCCACTTGGCGGACACTTGGCGCTGATTGCTCGATGCAAGTGGCGCGACGAAAATTTCAAACATTTAAAATTTCTTGCCGCCACATTCAAATTTGGTGCCGTTACGGGCCACCACGAGCCAGTTGGGAGGCAGTTTGAGCCACTACACGCCACTAGGCACCTTATTGGCGACACTAGGCGCCACAGCAAATTGCATTGGCGCAAACTGGCACCAACTGGCGCTGGCCCAGTGGACTCCTAGCATTAGTTTACCTTTCGTCCCGGCCTCCCGGCCTCCCGGCGCCGACCGGCGCCGACCGGCGCCGACCGGCGCCGACCGGCGCCGATCGGCGCCGACCGGCGCCGACCGGCGTGGCGACATCCCTGAATACAATGTATTCATAACATGAATTGACTTACTGATAGTAACCGGAGCTGGCAAGGCTGACAGCCAGGTCAATGGGCTGTATGTTGGTGTTGCCTGTTGAGATCCATTTGACCTCAGCTCCAGTCCACATGTTGGACTGATCCAGGTGCAGAGGGAGGTTCTTCAGTAGGTCCTCTATCTGCACAATGTTGGACCGGTCTGTGCCTACAAGGCAACGGTGAGGAGACATACGTACAATATTCATTAGACGACGTAGTTAGTAGTAATGTCTCCTATCACTGATGCACGTATAATAATAATAAATAACATTCAAGCGCTGTTTCTAAGCGCTTAGATTTCCCCGGTCATTGGGCCCATGAAACATTCCAAATACCATCTCAGTTCCCTGGGGAGTATACAGCTCGATGCTGCCATTTCGGCGCAAAGCAGTTAAATCAACCACAATAACCATCTCTGCCCTCACAGGTACCCATTTACTCCTGGGTGGAGAGAAGCAATGAGTGACAAAGTGCCTTGCCCAAGGGCAGACGAACCGTAGTCCCAGGCCGGACTCAAACCCACAACCTGCAGCTCTTCCTACAGATTACAGATTCAATGCTCCAGACCACGAGGCCACGGCACTCCAAATACACGTATCCCTATTGGTACTGAAGGTGCTACATCATTACCCTGTTCAATTTGACCAGTGAAACATTCCAAATACCGTCTCAGCTCCCTGGGGTGTATACACATTTCTTAATATTTATGTCGACGTCATACTATTAACGCCAAAGCGGGGCTATATAGACGGTACATTTCAAGATGGCGGTTAACTTAATTAGGATCTAGGTGTAATTCCCAACATAACAATTGGTTTACTAAAAGAGAACTAACGTTAATTTGTGCAAGGTTAATTTGTGTGTGTGTGTAACTGTCAGGGGCCAATTTGTTAAAACATGTAAGCACAACAATTTGCTTAGTACAAACAAATCTTGCTCAGATTTTTATGCTAAGCAAATAACAGTTGCACGAATACCATTCACAAACGATAAACATCAACAGAAAATTTGGTTTGTAACCCTGATTTTGTCAAGGAAGAATTGTCATGCTCAGCAAATTGTTTTTGCTTACATGTTTTATTAAATTGGCCCCGATCACAGATGGAAACTATACAGTCAAGTACTGCCTTACTAATAATAGTTGGTCAGTCAAATAGTAGTCGCAGGTTTAATAATAATATGACAAGGGAGCCATGACTCATGATCTCTAACGGTAGTCTGAGATTGTTTTAATTAAAAAAAAAAGTGATTTTGTTTTACTCAGGACTTTAATGGGGCTATGGTGCGTGTGCCCTTGGGCAGGGCACTTTGTCACTTTTTCTCCACCCAGGAGTAAATGGGTACATGTGAGGGCTGAGATGGTTAAGATTAGCTGCTGTTTTGCGCAGAAATGGCAGCGCAGCATCTAGCTGTATAATCCCCATGGAGCTGTGATGGAGTGGAGTGTTTCGTGGGCCAAATGAGCAGGGGTAATAATGATATAGTGCCTTGAGTGCCAGTCTTGGTAAATACATGCACTTTATAAGTACAGTATACGGTACAGTATAAGTAAAGACATTGGTGTACTTAAAATAATAATAATTGGGGAGGCTAATAATCATCCTTACTCGCAGCTGGTGTGCTGAATTGAGAAGGACGCGGCTACAACGTAGTCGAGCCGCTGGCACATAAAGGCGCCTATGGCAGCCGGCCACTTCGACTCATATATGACTACGGAGCACAGCCTGAGATCGAAAGTGTTTGGTATTTCCAGAGGGATGAAAACCGGAGGACCCGGAGAAAAACCCTTGTGACACAGAAGAGAACCAACGCACAACTTTACGCACATATGGTCCGGGCCGGGAATTGAACCCGGGCCACATTGGTGAGAGGCAAGCGCATTACACACAAGCCACCCTTGCCACTCTATAGCATGGACAAGTCAAACAGTTCTGAATCCTCCAATTTTGCACAAACCCTTGCGAGTATAGGGTTAATCACAATGCGATTCATCAACCCGACATGGGGCGGAGCTTCATGGATCGGCCTACGGGTGCGGGGCTAGGGGCAAGGGGCCAGAGGCGGGACCAACTTACCTTCTGTGCCTTCACCCGCGTCCCCAGCCGCTCCGTTGTTGTGGGTATTGGAACCTGTGTGTAAAGCCAACAGAAATAACATTTGGATAAAGCAATGAGCAGACTTTTAGGCAGACCCAGATAAAGGGATGGCAGCGATTGCTTTTTTTTCTTTCAATTCCATAATACCCACCCTCCAAAAAGTTGCTTGTTCGGACTCTATAGGTTTCTTCTTTCTACGCTCAAATCTTGCTCATGTCTAAAGTAGATCCTTGAGCCCCCCAAAAAGCAGTGGTGCAAATAGGCTACTATTTCTCAAGGTGTATGTTAATTGAAAGGTAGAATACACCCTTGGTAATGCTTTAGTCTTGGTTGCAAGACTTCTTAATCACGGCATGTTGCACGCGTTGTTTGCTAATGCGGGCGCCCTCTAACGTACACTGTAGACCACGCTATGACCTTCGAATAGGACGTCTTGGCTAACTCACATAATCGCTCAGAAAATTTCGAGCAGAATTGTGTTTCATTTACATGGACGTGTGACGTTGCGTGAATACAGTCATGTATAGACCGGCAATCGTGGACGGGGCATTGTCCGACCGTCTTCCCTCTTTTGTTTGTACTCAAACATTTTCGGATGATCGCCATAGGATTTGTACACGAGTTGAGATCGTGGACATTGTGTCAATCGTGGACCCATTGTTTGCCTCCGAATTCTTTTGTCCGACGACCATGATTGCCGGTCAATACAAACGCATAAATACATGACGTAACAGAAATTTAACCAATGAGTCAGCGATTATGCATGTTGAGTCACTTTCGAATAAGTAAGATATTAATAATTCGGTAGTAAACATTTTCGATATCTGCAAGTGGTATATCTTACATTTTCCCCTTCCCCTTTTCACCCACCTGTCCACTGGATATGTACAAGATCCCCCGAATTGATCTCCAAGTTATTAGGGATGAAGTCGTACTCCACAGCCGGGTACACCTGCACTATGTTGCCTCGCTTCCCTCGCACGTTCAGATTGTAGATCGTGGCGGATGCCAGGTCTGTATGGGTAGAATGGACAAGACAAAAGTTAGGAGGTTGGGGCACAAGTTACGAGCCATAGAGCTATCAAATAAATTGTTTGACTATATTTATTCCTAATATTTGTTTCGGATGCTGGACAGAATTGGGCAAGTTTTGCACCATTTGAACCTTAGTTTCCTGAGAAATTTGACATTTTATGAACAATTCAGGACTCTAGTGTGTCTCTTTTGCACTGTTTTGTCGTGTTGTAAGATTTAATGTACACCTTCGCATACTAAACTGATCACAAAATGGAACCCCAAAATATAGTTATTGTAGATAAGTTACAAGGAGTATGGAAAATAATATGTACTTTTTATAAATTTATTCATGAAGTTGAAACTCTTACTCTTAATTAGCTGCATATTATAGGAAAGTTGAATTTATTTCATTACTGTTGAATAATTAATATGCAAAAACGAAAATACAATCGTGAGATGGTGAGCTTTGCAAAACGTGTGCAGCATACATTCGGCAAGGTTTTTATTAATTCTAATGTTTGACCCAAGATGCTGCGCATGCTCACAACACGACCTACACATAATTATGAGACCTGCTCTGTGAAAATGAGTCAGATATCAAAAATTTGACAAACAGAGTTATGTACATGTATACCATTAGACAGAGTGCGCTGTCCTCTTTAATTTGATATACTATGTTGGAGGTCTGTAGCATGTTGCGTTCTTGTGATATGCCGATTTTAATTTTGACGATTTTGCGAAATCTAAAAACCCCATTCATGAGAAATCATGCATTAAAACAATTATTTTCCTTTAGGAGATGTATGCAATAGAATACAAAACAGGTTTTTCTCACTAAATCTGATTTAATTCAGCATGTTTTAATGTAGAAATTGAAAATATAGATCTTAACCAAGGTGAAAATCATGAAATAGGGATATCAAACCCCCCTCTCCGCGTTCAACCACCCAAATCTCGTAAGGGCACTGTGTGACATCTGACTCATTTTCACAGAGCGGGTCACATATTTAATTATTGATACACTGTTAGTGCATAGGCGATGTTTGGAATCCCCAGGGAGGGGGGAGGGGAGGGGAGGGGATTAAACTATATACTGACCTGACGGGCGTGGCATGATAAGGAAAGCATGGGAACGGTCTTGGAAGGTGCGGCCATACTGGGCCGTGTTGATAGCCAAGCGTAGAGCCACTCCACCACCTCCAATGTCAACGGAAGGATTCCCCTGTATCGGCGACACCACCCCAGTATTGCTATCAAGAAATTACATTTTGTTTTCTTTAAAATTACATTTATAAATACCTTGGACACTTTAACCGTTCATATTGGTCGACTGCCCGACATGTGGGATGTTTAACCAGTTCGCGCCGGATGACGTATATAAACGCAAAGTTTATCCCAAATTCAAAACGGATGACACATAAACATGCCAAGTTCAAGTTCGGAAATGTCTGTCTGCAGCGAGCAAGGTCGGAAATGCGTGGGTGTGCCTCCCAGGACACTATCGGCCTTAACCCCGCTTCGGAGCGAGTTTCATTAAAAATAATCCCGCCCTAATTGGCTCGATGATGTTAAATTAAACCATTGCTATGACGTCACGCTATTGTTAAAAGTGTGGATTCGTATCTAAGAATCAACGCTTTGGACAATAACAGTGGATTCGTATCTACGAATCTTTAGTAAAGTGTGGATTCTGAAGGGTTTTTATCTTGCCTACATTTGTAACAATTACGAATCCACGGTTATTCAATTCCTCAACCCTAATCTAACCCTGATTACGTAAGAGCCTCGAGAACCTCCCTTTAGGCCAAATAATAAAAACAACATGTTTGTCTTTTTTTTAGAAGAAAGGAGGAGGCCTTTTTTTCTTTTCTTTTTAATAGCCGCTCGACACATTTTAATATGGGTCATGTAGTGAACCTGTCACCCCCTATCTTTCTATTTGAAATTAAAACATGTCTTACCCACGAATAAAAATCATGTGGGTCGATCATGTATGCACCATAAACATGTCACACCCTAGCATTCCCATTAGAAACAAATGTATTTTCACAGCATGTACACAGTGATGCATGTCCAAATTACGATCTTAAAATTGTATTATCTTTTTTAATTGGCTTTTTCACAATTTTGCGAAAAAGCCTTTGTTTTTGTTCTCATTTTTGTTTTACTTCTTTTTTCTTTTTCTTGTTGGGACCAAAATGCAATAGACTTTGTACACGTTCTTTCGTACAAGCACTTTTCATAACAAGTCGTATCCAAACAAAACTTTACCCAAGTGAAGAATCTATAGTGAGCTCGTGTCTAGCAGACAGACATCATGGTGACGTCATCAGGGGGTAACGTGACGTCATATTAAATTTATTTAATCTTTGAAAATCAATAACAAATCGCGCGCAAAAGACCGGGACTTTAGGTTTGTGGCAATTGATAGGATAATCCAGGATCTTCATTTTATCTCGTGTGTGAGAAATCACGTGACCCTTCCTTTCGGTCCAAACCGAAAGTGCCTTATAATTTGAAAGTGAAAAATGATATAAACTTACTTTAAACGATGTTAGTGTTTGGCTAGATGTACTTTTCAAAAGAATTACCGGCGACGTCATAACATGTTATAGCACCCTCTGGCGGCAGGTTCAAAATTAATATTCAGTTGATGTGTGTGGCGAAGTTTGCTGAAATCACTTTATAATTGATGTATATAATAGCTTCATGTTAGAAACAATTTGACCGGGAGAAAAAAAATATGACGTCACCAGACCGGAAGTTAGAATGAAAAGACTTGAAGCCGCCATTTAATTGTATGCGATTTATTACGTTTTAAGACCTTGAAGCCATATATCAGCAACGGATCATGCTAAAATAAAAATAATTGTGTACTGGGTTGGTTAGGTAGTTCACCAAAAGTTTACAAATGTGTGACGTTATCGTTTTAATCACTTTAAATTACCTTTAATCTGTTTAAATAACCTAAATTCGTTTTGATTACTTTTAATGTGTTTAACATTCCTTTTGAATGTTTTTTACGGGGGGGAAATGCGAAAAGGCCCTATATGTTCTGTTCCTCGAACAGACGTAGTTCTAGTTATTATTATTATTATTATTTTTTAAGATAATACAATTTATTATTTTGGTGAAGAAAAAAAAGGAGGCGGCCTCTAAAAAAAGAAGCGGGCGGTGACGCTAAACATATTTTTTTTGTTATTTGGCCTTATGTAAATTACGTCTATGACCACGATACATGCATGCCTTTTCATCTCCACTCAACTGGGTAGTTAATGACAATACTTCTTTTGACGCAATGGTTTAAGTCGGAGAATACACTCGCAAGTGTGGATTCGTATTTAAGAATCCACTCGGCGCTTCGCGCCTCGTGAATTCGTAATTACGAATCCACACTTTCTCGTGTATTCTCCTATACATAATCCCGGCGCGAACTGGTTAAACAACCGATTTTAATTTGGTCCTGTTTTTAGCGCTTTACCGGTGTCACAATAAATTTGGACTCCTATCAAGTCTGGTCTAGACCCTTTTTTTTGAAACCTCACACTGCATGCAGAACACCAGTTCGTATATATTAATATTCCTAAATCACTGCAACACACATCACGCTATCGCGCCAATCTATAAGGGCACGCGAATGAGGCACATACTGTTAAAATAGCTACACTGTGCCAAATTGGACCCAAAAAGCATCCAAATCTGCACAAGCCTTTTCCGGGTTGAAAATGACAATTTTGGCGGTAAACAAAAGCACTTTTCCGTGTAAAATTGATTTGTTTATATTTATTTTTGACTCTAAAAAGTTTCATATTTGATCCAGAGAAGAGTTGTTGTAAAGATATGTTTTGGGGTCCATTCTGACCAAGTAGTTGTTAGAGTGTAAAAAGGGTTTCCCTCAAAATAGTAGGTAAAATGGTAGAACAAAATAGTTGGAACATTGTACATTTTTAAAACTAATTGTTTTGACCCATTGTATTCTTGAATGAGAATAAAACATGTATGTGGTTGGCCGGTATTAAACAAGTATGTTTAAAACTGGCTCATGTGCCTGAACATTGTTAATGGCCTCGCCTTCGGCTGGGGCTGGGGCATTATCGGGTCCAAGCCCATTGGCCGGTTTTAAACAAAACCGGCCAACCACAACTTGCATTTTCACGTGACCAGTCACTCTCCTAATTATCATGATCTCCACCTAATTAAGCATATGTGACCTGGCACCACAAAATAACAAAACTGACATTATTACATTTCTAGAAAGAAGAAGTCCTTAGCTTCCAAATGATGTATTGTGTGTTGCTGTAGCTCATTCCTAGCCGCCGCTATACTTCTTTGAAATTGCTAAAGTCATGCTCCCTTGTTTTGAGAAAACACACTTTAGAGTTTTAATTGAGCTATACAATTTTGGGATATAATAAAGAAGGGTTGTTTGTATGTGAAAACATTAACAACTCTAAACAGACTTCCCACTCGAAAAATGGACGTTTCGGCCAATAACTCGTTTCGGGCAATAACTCGTTTTGGCCAATAACTCGTTTTGGCAATGTGCGACTTTCCGCTCATTTCGTGGTGCCAGGTCACATATTTCATGTTAAATAAAAGTGCCATTGCATAGTCACATGATCGGTGGCTCTGACTAATCAGATAAGAATAAATTATTCAGGTGTTGTATACAACAAACAACGGGATGTGTTGGATGAGCTTCCCCGTTTATACCCGGGATATTAGTGAGCTAATACATATACTTACTCGTTTTGGTTGCTAGTTGAATCAGTATTAAACGGATCATAGTCATCAGTGGAGATATTGTATCTGCAAAATACAAAAATGCATCGTAATTTGTGCATACAAAAAACCCAGTTATACTGGATAATATTATACTTATGACGATTTTTAAGACAACTCTAGAAAAAATATATATATACTGAACCAATTGATTAAAAATTACCCGAATGAGTTGATCCCTGTACATTTTCCGCCTCACAGACCTCCTCTACATAAATTATCATAAATTATTAGAGTAAAAAAGTCTACTGGGCTACAAAACGCATTTTGAACGTAATGATGTTAATCTGAAAGAGCATTAAAAAGTAGAATATAAACATCCACACAACCATCCATTAAAACTTGGCGTTTTTGTGTTATTCTTGTGTAGAACGAGTTTCGGGGTCCACGTTTGTGACCCCCGCCCAAAACTCGAGCTGTACATAATTCCAGCTAGCCTTGTGCTAGGCGTTTGCCGTTATCCGTCAAAAATCCAATACATCCAAAAATCCAAAAAAATACAAATATATGTCAAAGAGACACAGTGTCCCCTGTTACATCGGAGTGCTCAATTTGTCATGGAAGGTCTAATTATTGTTTATAAGCCATTGTTTAAAACCATCCACCTCCAACCAAAGTGGTAATGACTCGAGTCAATAAGTCCGATGCTATAGTCACAATTTCAGCAACTTGACTCGAGTCCCGACGGATGACTCGACTCGAGTCCCGACGGATGACTCGACTCGAGTCCCTGCATCCGAAGACTCGAGTGAAGGCTAATAACACTAAAAAATAAAAGCAACACTTTCCAGAAAATATATTCGCTTTGATTTACGTGCAAAATTTTGCGAATAACAAAACCAGCGGCTTAGTTATACATACATGTACATACGTATACATATATAGGCCTACATCACTGACCTCTACACCTGGACGGACCATTGTCCATATTCTGCTGTGCTAACACTTGAAGTCGGCGCGAACTGGAAGTGCAACATGGCGGACCCGAGACGTCACTGCTGTGAGCCAATGAAATGTCCAGGTGTGGAGGTCAGCGGATTTATTCTGTACATTTTGTATTTATAAACATTACGTAATACGTATCGTACCAACACCTGGACATTTCATTGGCTCACAGAGTCACGTCGTGGGTCCGCCATGTTGCACTTCTCCGCATGCCGACTTCAAAATAAAACAATGATGATCTGTCCATAGAGGTCAGTGGCCTACATACACCTTGCCACGGACTCCCACTATGTGGTTTGGTAGCGCACAAAATACTTCTCCGGAACGGGATCGGAAATGCATTTTCCAAGTTGTGGTTTCATAATCAACAAACGCCTTTCTTTCTAGTGCTGCTATGTTTGGGACTCGAATTGACTCGAGCTAAATATTTGACTCAACTCTATTTCCTAAGTGAATGACTCAGCTCGACTTCTTGAGTGAATGACTCGACTCGACTCGACTCATAAACAAATTCACTACAGTGACTCTTACGACTGCCTCCAACCCCACAATGTTGTACCTCGTACGTAGCACGCATCGCTGCGTGCTGTCGGACGGGAAATATGGAATGGTCCACTGGTAGCGGCTGGGCTTCCCGTCTTTGGTGTTCCCATGGTGATTGACGCGCGTCCAGGGTGCTGGCTTGCAGTCTGGGGGGTCTAGCGCCACCAGGCACTGTTCGGTTGTCTCGCCCTCGGGCCGGCCCCAGACGTACCGCACCGCGCCCGAACTTGATTCACAGCCTGCCTGGCTGGTATGCTCTGCAAGAAAATAGAGTTTATTTATCTGCGTGACCAGGTTGCTGCTCTAAACCTTCCTGGTTTGAACGCTCTTTTCTTTGGGGGCAAATCACGAGCAAATCACGACCCAGGATGTTCGCAAGAAATTTCAAACTTTTTTTAAATTCCCGCCGAACTAAAAACGACTTTCGCGAACAATTGACGACTCTTCCGAACCCCCGCGCATGTTTGGCGAACGCTTGGAACCTAAAACACGAATGTTAGACTTTCTCATTTTTTCAGCATTTGCATCCTTTGCGAATCGTTCGCATGCCCCGTGAAAACCAACCCTATTACAAGACTTTGTCACGTTGTGATCACATCACCGAAATATTTGTATAAACACCGTATCACATACTTATAGTATTGTTCCTAGAGATTATTAAAAAATTGAGATGGTTCACAAATAACGCAGTTTGCCTGCCTTCGCGGTTACTCCCAGAAGAGTGTGGGGACATTAATGATATCACCATCATATCCAAATGTCAAACTGTCAAAGTGTACAGTTTTGATCTTTATATTTATGAACATAACGATGCCATATAATTTTTGCTCAAAATGCTTTTTATTGCACAAAATAAACTGTAAAATATTTAAAATATGTGCAGTAGACATTTTCATTCAAAAGATGTATCAAATAACTCTGAAAATCGAAAAATTATTACCCAGATTTGGGTTTTTACAATTTTCACCACTACGTACGGCCTGTGCCCAGTTCCGTCTCACTTTGCTAGAACACCTCATAAAATTAAGCAAATGTGACGGGATCTGCGAAAATGAGTGACATAGGGGTAAAACCTTGATCAGGGTTTTATACATGGCTGGAAAGAGCATGCAACAAGCTTTAATTTGATAGATTTTAGAAACCTGTGCGATGGTTGCTTCAAAAGTTATTTTAAAATACAATTACATGTAAAATGTAGTCTATATCAACTTTTAACAACCCTGTATGTGGACATATGCTGTGCGACAAGTGACTCATTTTCGCAGAGCCCGTCACAAATTTGGGCGTACATGTAGGTATTTGGTGAAGATAAATGGGAATACATACGAGGGGCTTTTTCCAGGTAGTTTGTGAACGCCAGCCACTGGCCTCCATTCTCAGTGCAATCTGCTTCGTTGTTCCACCGAGACCAATGCTTGACGTTGCCATCGCCGTAGGTCTCCACACATTGAAACTTCTTTTTGACGTTGAAGCTTTCCGACTGATAGAACCTATTGGGATTACAATTATTATTAAAGTGAACAAAGAAAACTGACAGGAGCGGGATTTGAACCTGCGACCTCCGAAATACCGTACCGGTGCTCAACTAAGCTATATTGCTCTATGTTGAGGGTCTCCTTAGAAATCTCGAAATACCTAGCGTTACGACTGCGGGGTACTTCCATTTCTAAAGACAGGATTGTGGGGTACCTTATTAGTCCCTTTGTTGCCCTTTTGTTCCCGGTACCCGGTAAGTGCCAATCTGTTAATGCACACAATGTTAATGCCTACAAGTCATTACGGAGCTTGTGTGGTAACCACTCACCTGCACAGACATATGGATCATTGACGAGGATGGCCAGGTCTTTCCAGGGGGAGGGGTGCCAGTAAGGGTAATAGTCCCTCTCCTCGGGGCACTCGTAGCCTCTCCGGGCACCGTTGGGGTTCTGGCGGGTGTAGATAGCCGAACTGTAGCCGTTGCCGTTGTTAGCTTTCAATTTCTGGTCAGCTGTGAACAGCCCTGTTAATTGAGAACAGAATATTTCAGTTATAATACAGTACAGTGCCTACTACTACAATTAAGACAAATATGACCCGCTCTATCGTAATCAGTCGCTAAGGCCGTTTTACGCAATCGGCCGTTGAATTAAACGCACGGGTGAAAATCGTGACCAAGTCGATTTTCTGAACATTGTATTTTTAGGAAGTGCAGTTATCACAGATTATCGTCATTAATGTCTTGTATGTAAAAACAATCAATAAAGATGAAAATAAAGAGGATTTTGGTGCGCTGTCCGTATGATTTTGGTCAATTTTGTTTATTTCAAAACTGTTTTTCTCGAAATGTGGATTCGGCAATATACACCTGTCATCTTTATCAGACCATAACTCGTTAACCTAAACACACTTGTGATGGGTATCATTATAGAAAGCTTATGAAATTTCCTTTCTCACCATGTGCATATCTCAAAAAGTCATTTTGAGACTTATTCCTGATTTTGATGGAGCGGGTTACAAATGGAGACACACTGTATTGCAGTGAGTTTATTGCTCGGCTAGTTTTAAAATGCATTGGAACATGGCGGACATATGTCCCGATGAATACGATAATACGACTCCTTCGTTCTTTCAATAACCAGCGGGTAAACAGCACAACCTTGAACGGGCCGAGAAATGTCTTTTGTTTAATTCAGGAATTTAGAGATTGTCTCTTCTTTTTTTCTCCCAGTGTGGGCGACCTTAAACAAGATCGACCTATCTCTACTTCTACGTTAACGTTAACTAAACGTTAACTAAAGTTCATGCAGTTCGCGCCGGATGACGTATATAAACGCAAAGTTTTCCCCAAATTCAAAACGGATGACGCATAAACACGCCAAGTTCAAGTTCGGAAATGTCTGTCAGCAGCGATCAATGCCGGAAATGCGTGGGTGTGCTTCCCGGCACTATCGGCCTAAACCTGCTTCGGATCGAGTTTCGTTAAAAATAATCCGCCCCTCGGCTCGGTTAAGGTGATTGTTCACCCATCTCTTACAATTCCTGAGAATTTATTTTTATCTAGAGTTAATAAGTATGGTGTATATTTATAATTCTGAAAAGAAATGACAGGTCTACTAGCTTAATTCGATCTCAAGATAAGACCCATTAATAATGGCAAGTACACCACTGGCTTATTCACGGGAGCTTCATTGTAAATAAGCATGATTATTAAAGTCTGGGGTGTTGCAATTTTCTATTTTTAACAAATTTAATTCAAACTGTTTGTAGTTACCACTTTATTAATCCAATTTATATAAATTTCTTTCAATATAATTTTGTAATCAATTTGCCAATTGAAGGATTTTATTTTAATATACATTATTCTTTCATGAAACACGTCTGCTAATCTTAACATACTAAAATGATGTATCTTTAACAAAATAGTCCTGAGATTTGTGAAATGTGAAATCAAGCCAGAATTTACAAATAGAACATGCTTATTGTATTACGTATGTCTTAAAAACCAATAAAAAGACGAATTATTTAGTAAAAGAAATAGTGATGCATCTCACAGATATGGCAGATTAGGTTCTGTGGGGATACAGCATTTTACTTCACTATAGAGAGGTTGGCGCATGTATGGTGGCCCTAAAGGGACAAGCATATCGTGAATATTGACGTCAATATTTGCAACAAATTTCACGACTTTCCCCAAAAGTTGCGAATATTGCACACATCAGAATCTTTTCAGATAATCTGAATAGAGTATTGTTAACACTTCCAACGCGTGCTCACATGACCGACAACCAAAACCTAGCTTGCTGAAGAAAAAAAATTCGCGTCAACATTTATGACCGGTCGTAAAATTTGACGTCAAAATTTACGACTTTAAGGGCAAGTCGTGAAATTTTCAAGAAAAGTCGTAAAAATTTACGCAAATTTCGACGTCAATATTCACGATCTGCGTAGTCCCTCCAGGGCCACTGTACGCACACCTTTGTAACACTGTGTGTATGAGACATACATTATTCTTAAAGTGGACATTCTTTTTTTTGAATGGGCGAGAAAGTTCCTTTCGCCAAAAAAGAATGCTACGCCACAAGTTTCGCTGTGAGTGGTGCAAATATTTGGAATAATCTGCCCGAAAAATTGCGAACATTGGACTCATTAAGCACATTTAAATCGGAGCTCCGACATGTCATCTGTTAGATATTATGCCAATTGCGCTGATCTACGGAGTTAGAACTTGGTTGCCACTATAATGTGGAGCCGAATAGGAATTTCCCCTTCTTATTTTTCCCCCAAAAGGGTTTTATTTTGGCGGGTTTTCGCCTATCTCGTTAATCAGAATTAGTATTAATGTTTTGAATTCCTGTAATATCCTTGTATTTATAATATGCACTGTTATTTTATTTGATGATGTATGCAGGGCCCCAATTAAAACCAGTTTTAAACTGTTTGGGCACACCCTGGGTAAAGAAATGGAATAAATAAATTGAAAGTATAGCAACATTCTACACTCACGGCTGATTTTGACCTCTTATCAGGAAATAATGGGAAATGAGCAAGAAACTATTATTTTTATTTATTATTTTAAGTTTTTTAAAGTTGATTAAAGTTTTGCATCGTCAAGTACTTGTTAAGACTTTCGAACGTATAACCTAACTATATGGCCTATCTCTGTCAAAGATTATCCTCATTTACATAAAATCCATTCTTATTAAATTTACATATTTTAAATCGAAAACCATCGTTTAAACCTTGCTTAAACAACCCCCCCCCCCCTTTTCCCCCTCATTGTAATAGGTTATTGGGCCATTTTCATTTTCGAAAGTTTTAGACGTATAACACCTAATTCAATTTGTTGCAGGGTTGGCGCTTCCACTAGATTTGTGTAATTGCTGATATCCCAGGTTGTGGCAAATCTGTGCAACAAGGCTGGGTCTCAAGGCTTTTGGACGAAACCACTCTACGAGCGTCTGCAGCATCTCGTCACGACATCAAGGGCTTCAGTGATAAGCTGGGATTCAACTCACGGGAGGTCGCTGTTCGTGATTCCAACATGTACATGGAGAGTGCCAGCGCTTATCGCTTAGCTGCTGTTTAGTACTAGCTGCTTACCATCGATCGTAGGACGATCGTACGAGCACCTCTACCAAGACTATATGTGAGCCGCTCTATAGAAATCAGGAATAAGTCTCAAAAAGACTTTTTGAGATATGCACATGGTCAGAAAGGGAATTTCGTAAGCTTTCTAATGATACCCATCACAAGTGTGGTTATCTTCTTAGGTTAGCGAGTTATGAATATGACAGGTGTATATTTATTTGCCGAATCCACATTCCGAGAAAAACGGCTTTGAAATAAACAAAATTGACCAAAATCATACGGACAGCGCACACAAATCCTCTTCATTTTAATATTTATTGATCATTTTAAATACAAGACATCAATGGCAATAATCTGTGATAACTACACTTCCTAAAAATACAATGTTCAGATAAACGACTTGGTCACGATTTTCACACATGCGTTCACTTCAACAACCGATTGCGTAAAACGGCCCCAGCGACT
The DNA here is from genome assembly GCA_037893245.1 of Crossaster papposus. NCBI lineage: Eukaryota > Metazoa > Echinodermata > Asteroidea > Velatida > Solasteridae > Crossaster > Crossaster papposus. The sequence goes on along the minus strand of JBAIAA010000335.1, from coordinate 174,359 downwards.
TATTCCTGATTACGATGGAGCTGGTCACATATACTCTGGCCCTGACTTACCCGCATTACGCTCCCTGCTGTAGCACTTGTCGTACCAGTCCCACTTCTCATGCAGACCGCGATTTGCCTTCACCCCTCTGGACCTGCGAGAGTTGGCAATGCGCTCCTTTTCGTTGAGGTTTCTGATGCGTGAGTGGTCCTGTCTGTTGGTCACCTGCCCGTTGCGAATTTTGCTAAGGTCGCCTAAAGAGATTGGCAATAAAACATCAAAGCATATATAGCAACAATCAATCCTAACTATACACTGAAAAAGTGCATGTGTTTTTGCATTCAAAGGGGACACGGTCCTTAATAGGATGTGATTTCAACAAAAGATTTCCAAAATCACATCGTAATGCTTCAAATTGACACCTTCGATCCAAATTCTCGTACTGGATCAATTGGATGTGAATCAGGTGGGTGTGAATTTGCATTCAAACGACTTAACCCAGGATGTGAAATTTGACCGAGGATGTGTATTTGGAGCATATAAGGATGTTTTTTTGGATGTTTTTTAGGGGGAGGGGGGTACGTTGGGTAACAATAGTCCAGACAGTGTAGTCGAGCTATACCTTACGACCAGTAATTTCCACTAGTTCCCCTCAAACCATGCTGTATGTTTATTTATTTTAAACTTGAGGTGCTGTTTTGGTGAACGTCCTCGAGAATCCAATTTTGTTTGTCCAACTAATTGAATCATTTACGTTAACAAGTTTCTGTCAATAATATGAGAGCTATTTGCCATCAACATGTCTAATTATTGACAGCAAACGACGTGCCACTTTATAATTGCATTCCGCTCGATTAAATTATTGCGATCGGGAAACACTGAAAATTATTATTGGTTAATTAGCAAATGCCAATTAAAATAATTAGTAGCTACCAGCAGGGAACTGCATCGTTTAGTAAGCGGTGGGCGCGTACTCTTTGTGAACAGAATATGCTACGTGCCAAATAGCAAAGACTTGCGCAAAGACTAAAGCCGTGTTCGCAATGGAATTTTTGGGGAGGTTTGACTGAGACGATGGTAAAATAAAAAATGGTCAAATGTTACCACTGTTTGCACTTGGACTTTCGACACGAGAAAATGTTACCGAGACCACGGGAGAAGTAGCCGAGCTGTCATTATAATGACTCATGAGGGCGCTTTGCGTGACCTTTCTGCATTTACCCCGGTGTACCCAATTCGCGCGCGCACGCTTTTTGTCTGATCAATTATTGATGCCATCGTCAGTAGTACAACTACTCCACGCTCTTTTCTGTTCTTGTTCTTTTTGCATAACCACCATGGATGTGATCATGATGCGATGTAGTCTAGCCCTAGACCCTTGTGTTATTTCGGCGCCCACCACGCGCGCAGATTCGTTAACGCTGTCTCTTTTTCAAATCCCGGCTTCGTGTGCGTTCTGGTCTCACGCATGCGTAGTTTACAAAATGCGGCTGGATCCATGTTCGCACTGGAGCCGACGTTTGACAAACGTACATGATTTTGGATTCCCCTAAGGGTCTAGCACTAGTTGGCAATCAATTGTTAACTTTAACCTTTCTCCCTCGCTTTTCCGAGGGATCCAATCAGCGACCGAGTTTGAGCCTCATCATGAATTATTCATTATACACAAATACAGGATATGACTGGGTATGTGTACACAAGACAGTGTACATGTAATGTACATCGTACATGTACAGTGTATGTGATGGCGACTGTATATGCACGTATAGTATGCATTGCGCGAAATGTGCAGACTTAATAGCATTGTGTGGCCGATCATCTGGGGCAGTGCTACTAGTGCAAGCTAGCTGCAGCCGCCAACCGGCGCGGCCTGGCCGCATTGTACCCGTACCGATCTTGTCGAGTCCCGCTGCAGCATCGCTTCAGGAGTTAGTAATGTGGTGCCGCGGAGAAGGGACGTTTTTTTTTATTCCAGTGTATGGAACCATAGAGAAAGGAACAGATCGAACGTACGTCATTTTGGCTACGTTTCCCTGAAATCAAAGGAATTAAACATTATCATTTCGTGGTTTTACTCATCACAAATTTAAACACCAAAGACAAATACTTCTGCACCCGCAGTCACAAATAAACGCCGGGGCAGCCATAATTTGCTGTGTCGATGTATAATGTACATTGTACATGTACATGTACATGTGTACACAGCCAGGTCAATCGCGGCGAGTCTGGACATGTTTTGCGCGACACATTAGGGACTTTTCGATTTGCACGTTTACTAGTAGACTGCGACGTATGCGGTCATTTGTGAAGCAGTGCGCATGCGCATCGACGAACTCGTCGTTCGTAGCAGAATTCTCGAACGCGTTCAACCTTGTTTTGCCGTCGTTGGAAAACTGTGACGACGTAGTGTGCATAGCGCGCGCCAAACATAAGGCATGACGTCACTGAGTGAGCGTAGTCGTAGTCGTAGAAATCGAAAAGGTAAGGTACAACATTTAGCGTGCCGCATACGTCGCAGTCTACTTGTGACCGCATACGTCGCAGTCTACTAGTAAACGTGCAAATCGAAAAGTCCCTAATAACCCTCAGGTCTGCACGTATTTGCTTAACTGTCCATCATTATCACGTGATATGAATACTGCATATATTACAATAGTCTGACCACGCCCACAATGTGCCAACTTGTCCAAGACCTTCAACAGGGTCCAGTTCACGGGTGGCGGTTCGTCGTGAAATAGCGCCCTCTATAACATCGGTGGTTTGTGTCAGTGATCGCGAAATAAACAACACGAAGGTCTTGGAACCAAGACTAGATGCGATGATGCATCAGCGTACGCGCAAGTAAACAATGCAAAGAGCGCATGCGCGGTGTCTTGTGTAGCATGAAATCGCTCTAGGGGGCCGGATGTACGTTTTCCTAAGCCGCTTGTACCAACTTGCACTGTTCGCACTGGACTTAGCGTCTAGGGAAAAGTTACCTGGGAAGTTTTCCTGGGCAGCAGTTGGCCAGTAAAAGTAACCACTGGACTCGGGAAAAGTAACTGAGAGGAAAACGTCCTAGGCTGTCCGCACTGGACTTAAAATGGGAAAAGTACCCATCGTCTCGGTACGTTTTATCAAAAAAAGTCCAGTGCGAACAGGGCTTTTGTATGAACCGGCCCTTAGGGTAGGGCCTACAAGTGATTATAACAATACCTGGGGGTGTGGCAGCATCGTCTTGGCACATGTACTGCAGGACAACGTTGCAGTTGACCCTGTGTGGGTGGTCTGCGTCTGCTTCACCTCCACAGCCGTGCTGATTGGTCCATTCAATGGTCAGCAGGCTCTGGCCCTGGCCTTTCGGACCGCTTTCAAAGTATTTCTGGGGAGGTCAGGGTTTGGTGTACATGTTAGTAAGACAGTTACCGTGGTAACATTACTGGTTGGTGCACTTGGGATCAATTTGCTTAGCACACCCAGGTGAAAATTCCAGTTGAAACCAGTTAAACTTTCAACTGGTTTCAACTGTTTTGAACTGGAATTAACTGGTATCCAACTGGTACGTGATGGAATCAACTGGCATCAACTGGTAGTTCAATCAGATTCAACAAAAACCAGTTGAAACCAGTTGTAAGCAGTTAAAGAACCAGTTACCAACTGGTAATTTGTGTGGCGACAATAGGAACCAGTTGAAACCAGTTGAATGAACCAGTTACCAACTGGTCATTCTTGTGGTGAAAATAGGAAACAGTACAAACCAGTTGAAGGAACCAGTTACCAACTGGTCATTCTTGTGCCGACAACAGGAAACAGTTCAAACCAGTTGAAGGAACCAGTTACGTACCCTGAACTGGTCTTTTTTATTAACAATAACCAGTTGAAACCAATTGTTGAAACCATTTACATGTACCAACTGGTCAAGTGAACAGGAACCAAATAAAACATTCTTTAAAAGTCTAATTACATCCCCAACAAAATCAACAGACAGCACATTTTCTCCAACTTTATTTATTAAAAATACCTATTGCCAAGAACCAACACCCCCCTCGACTTCCGCAATACCAGTTGCAAAAATCAGTGGCAAGATTCGAACCAGTGGCAAGATTCGAACCAGTTGCAAGATTCGAACCAGTTGCAAAATAAGTTGCAAAAAACAAGTTGCAAAAAACAAGTTGCAAAAAACAAGTTGCAAAAAACAAGTTGCAAAAAACAAGTTGCCCCAAAACCAGTTGCGCCAAAACCAGTTGCGCCAAAACCAGTTGCGCCAAAACCAGTTGCGCCAAAACATGCAGTTGCGCCAAAACATGCAGTTGCGCCAAAACATGCAGTTGCGCCAAAACATGCAGTTGCGCCAAAACATGCAGTTGCGCCAAAACATGCAGTTGCGCCAAAACATGCAGTTGCGCCAAAACATGCAGTTGCGCCAAAACATGCAGTTGCGCCAAAACATGCAGTTGCGCCAAAACATGCAGTTGCGCCAAAACATGCAGTTGCGCCAAAACATGCAGTTGCGCCAAAACATGCAGTTGCGCCAAAACATGCAGTTGCGCCAAAACATGCAGTTGCGCCAAAACATGCAGTTGCGCCAAAACATGCAGTTGCGCCAAAACATGCAGTTGCGCCAAAACATGCAGTTGCGCCAAAACATGCAGTTGCGCCAAAACATGCAGTTGCAAAAGCCAGTTGCAAAAGCCAGTTGCAAAAACCAGTTGCAAAAACCAGTTGCAAAAACCAGTTGCAAAAACCAGTTGCAAAAACCAGTTGCAAAAACCAGTTGCAAAAACCAGTTGCAAAAACCAGTTGCAAAAACCAGTTGCAAAAACCAGTTGCAAAAACCAGTTGCAAAAACCAGTTGCAAAACCAGTTGCAATAGTCGATGTTAAATTGTGGTATTTTGTCCAAAAATGCACTTTTGTGACATTATATGTAATTATTCAAACGATTCCATGATTGAATTTATATTTGTGTGCAAACATAGTTAAAAATTCCCATTACATTCCATTCGTATTCAAATTTTGACATTATTCATAAAAACTAGCTGTGACTATGTCGTGGACAAAAAAGTGTAGTATAAAACTAACTAACGGCGATGGCTAAGTGTGTAGTATGTATTTATATTTACATGTAGTAGGTAATATATAGGAGTAGGTTATTATTGTATGTATACCTACTTCCCCTATAGTAATGTTTAATAAGTAAATTCCATTGGTATTATTTCATTACGGAATTCCACGCAGTTATATATCAGAACGTTCATTGAAGTTTTTTGGTTTCAAAACCAGTTAAGCCAGTTAAACCAGTTCAATACCAGTTAAACCAGTTCAATACCAGTTAAACCAGTTCAATACCAGTTAAACCAGTTCAATACCAGTTAAACCAGTTCAATACCAGTCACCAATTCCCAGTTGAACTGGACCAGTTGAGACCAGTTCGACTGGTTTTAACTGGTCCCAACTGGTCCAGTTCAACTGGTTTCAACTGGAATTTTCACCTGGGCAACAAAGTCTTGCTCAATAAAAACAAGTTATCAGCCAACATTTTACGTGTTTTTCATGCTAAGCAAAAAAACCAGCTGATTATCAATCAAAAACAATAAAGATCACGTGAAATTTTGGTCTGTAACCTTGTTTTGACCACTTAGGACAAATTTTCATGCTAAGCAAACTTTTGTGCTTATCAGCTCCGTGAAATTGGCCCCAGGTCTATGTACTATGCTTGCTTACCATTTTATACTGCTGGTCCTCATTGTTAGAAGCTACGTTGGTTGAATCACCAAAATTGTAACCACCTCTGTTGTTATTCTAACAAATAAACATAGAAAAACAATTCAATTTGTGAATTTTCCCCTAAACGTGCTCATATTTCATACATTGGTGTGCATCTTCAATTATTTAATTGCTTTATTAATAATCCTAACTTGGTCTTGATCGAATATTCAAAATTACATGCGCCGGCGTTATAAGGCTACCGATGCGACGACAGTCGTAGCAGGTTTAATCGGGGTAAATCAGAGGAAAAGTGTTCCGATTGCATATTTCTACGAATACTCAAGGTACGGGGACACTATAAATATCAACGACCTCTGCAACGGTATATTACGGTACTACGGTTCTAGGACGAAAGCGTCAAGACTATAGTCTGGACTACTCTACTATACAGCCGATACGATTGCGCTAAGATTAACGACGATTTATGACGATGGACCTACGACATACCGAGATTTGTCACGCTTCACAACGATTTTCTGATATTATATAAAGCCTAGGTCATATTGTTACAATTCCCGAACATGACTCGTAGCGACATCTTGGTGAATCTTTACAAACCTTGATCAGTTTTGAACTGTTCAAAAACTGTCGTGGCGGTGCTACGATTTTTTTGCCGTAGCACATAGGGGCATGCAGTCGCACAGTTGCGAATTGCGTTGCGAATTGCGTTGCGAATTGCGTTGCGAATTGCGTTGCGAATTGCGTTGCGAATTGCGTTGCGAATTGCGTTGCGAATTGCGTTGCGAATTGCGTTGCGAATTGCGTTGCGAATTGCGTTGCGAATTGCGTTGCGAATTGCGTTGCGAATTGCGTTGCGAATTGCGTGGCGAATTGCGTGGCGAATTGAGTGGCGAATTGCGTGGCGAATTGCGTGGCGAATTGCGTGGCGAATTGCGTGGCGAATTGCGGTTTGCGGTGCGGTTTGCGTTGCGGTTTGCGTTGCGGTTTGCGTTGCGGTTGGAAACTAGGCTTAATATACCGCACCTGGTCGTGATGAATTGGCTTCAAAATCGTAAAAACGTTGTTGATATTCGTAGTGTCACCGTATTGGACCGTGAGTATTTGTAGGAGGGTGCAATCGTAATGCTATGTACACATGCACATTCCCGATTTGTAAGCCAAATCGCTGCGAATAGCAATTCTTGGGTAAATCGGAGAATGGATATTATAGCTGCCTCGGGATGATTCTGTTAGTTCGTTGAAAGATCGTTAAAGATCGGGAAGCGCCCCGACAATTTTTGGAACCAATTCGGAAACCAATTTCAATTCTTGGTTTATTCTTGTTGTATTCTTGATATTCTTACATCATTCTTATAATAGACTTCGTCGACTGATTCTTGGTGTTAACAGTCCAAAATCAAGCCGAATCATTATGAATGTATCAAGAAATGAATGAATATAGAATGAATATTCTAAGAATAATTTACGAATACACTAAGATTTTGTTGAGAGTAAATAAGAATGATCTCAGCAACTTTGCAAGAATGAATTACGAATAATACTGAATTATAGATCTCCTAAGAATCTATTAAGAATATAACCAAGAATCAAGCCGAATTTAATACGAATTGATCCAGACTGAATTGTCCCCAACGAATCAAGAATATCCCCGAATACACGCCGAGGTCTTGTCGAGATCTACGCTGCTCGCTAAAATAAAATTGACTGGCGATTAGCGCTTGTCTGGATCAGTATTACCAGGATCACATGAAGTCAGCCTCGTTCTGGATAATTCTGGCTGGTTCTAACTGAAATTGGCTTATTTCGGGGTTATTCGGGAATGTTTAGATTACATTTGGCTTTGGCCCCATTCGGTCTTTGTTCTTATTGAATTTGTAATATTATTCTTGACAAAATCGCTGAAATTCGTTTTTATTCTGCAATAAATCGCAATAATTCGGTCGGATTCGACTTAGTTCTTGATTGTTCTGATTTCCTTCTTAAGTTATTATTACAACAGCGAATCGGGCCTAATTTCTACAGATGTCATCGGTATTCGTGCCAATAATTCGGGAATCTATGACCTAGGCATAACACTTTGTCTCCCCATTTACCACGATAAAAAACTGCTAGGACTAATCGGGGGATGTGGTCGCATACATTGTGTCAGTGTGATGTAGGCTTGATTTGTGATCCAAAAATTAATTTAAGATTGGCCACGAAAGGCCCCGAATGCATACAAGACGGCGCTACGACTGTGCGCGATTGCGATGATTGCACTGCGACTGCCCTACGGTTTGAATGGTAGCACCGCCACGACTGTTTTTAACAGTTCCGCCGGACCAGCTAAGATCCATAACGACTCATCAAGGTTCGTCAGGATTCATCAAGATGCCGCTATTATGCCCACGAACCACCCGGAGTTTGTGAATCGTGGGCTATATAGCCGTTACATCCGTGACAGTGTGACCGAGGCTTTAAGACGCATCTTCATTTTGTGAAACCGGTCGCTAGTGATACCGGTAGTGTGACATAATTAATATGTACGAGTTCTCCTGTATAGATGTCATGTTTCTCACTCACCTGGGAGTCAAACAGTCTGTTGCCGTTCTTGCGATTGGCCGTAGCCTCGTTCAGTCTGTTGTTGGAGCCCCTGGGGTTTTGCATGTAGATGTCTGCGTGAACGGCGACACACGCTGCCAGCAGGAGCACTGCTACACAGTACATGACGGCTGCAGTTTAATCTGTATCTCAGTTTGTGTAAATCTGCGCTGCAGTGTCTTTCCCTTGTTAATTGTTGGTACTGCTACGGAAGAAAGTAATAAAACAACCATCTTAAAATACCGGTACAATTAATGAATTACATACAAGAATGTTTTGCATATGTTGGGCGCTATCGGTGGATCTGCACTATCACTCCATCGCGCCGAAATACACTTGCGCGATTTGGCAAACTGGTAGGAAATCTCTGATTTTACTTCCCGTGGATGAGTGTTTACTAAAAGGGAAGTAATATAAAGTCAGAGATTTCCTATGGGATCGACCGCTTGCGCAAGTGCATATCTGCGCAATCGACTGATACACATGTGCGGAGGGCAATCAAACAACTTGCTAAACTTAATTGTAACACCCCCCTTCCCCCCCCCCCCCCCCCCCCCCAATCTTACTATTATTTACTTTCAAATGAGTAAGATATTTCTTACTAATTCGGTCAAAAATATTTTTGATATCTGCAAATGGTGTATCCTACCTTTAAGCGACCTGTGCGGATATGTTTTACTGTGTATGTGTTACGTCCAGATCAAATAAAATGCATAATTCATGATAGTCTAAAAGCTAGCTCCATAAGATTTCACCCCATTTCACCCAGAAGGTTTGACCCCTTTACTTAGGTTGTCAAAGTCATTCACAAAAAGTTGCTCAGCCTCCCCCCAGAGGTTGGGTCTGAACCCCAGACCCCCTTGAAATGCGCCCCAGACGGTTGCTTTCACCCCATCTAATTCATGGACCACACTTTGTCAAAAGTAAGTAGTAGTACATTACAAAAACAAAAAAATTGACAACATTTTCAATTGGGAAGGCGTGGTCAGACCCCCACAAAGTATCCGTGTGGGTTTATTTACCCCATCTATAATACATGGAGAAAACATGGTTTAAATGATTAGTATTATGGCCATTATGTTACCAAAAAAAACTGACAACATTTAAGTTGGGAAGGTGGGCCACGTGGGTTTCATTTAATACTGCAACAACTAAATGATTGGTTGTATGACAGAAAAAAAGAGACAAGATGCATGCAGACATCTTGTAAAACACCACCCAGTTTACGGAAAGCATTAAATCTAGAAAAGGTGCAGGTAATATCAACCTGTTCATGTGTTACATTATGAAACCCTCATTTCAAGTGGTGCACATACCGGTACACTGCATAACAATTACATGCTACATAGTGACCGGCCAGCGCCAACAAATCTGACTTTTTTTGATCGAATCATATGTTTCCAAAGTAAACAGAATCATATATCCAGGTAGGAGGGATGATTCCTGCATCTTTCCTGTGCAGTGACTAATAGGCAAGAACCCTTACTACAATATACGTTCATTATTAGACCCAGTAAGTGACACTGCCGCAAAACAGGGGGTTCACAATACATAGGTATTGCGCATCAATATGCATTAAAGAGCTAAAAGTGTCAGGTACATGTAGTTTTATTTACATTGCACTCTGATGAGGACCCCAACTTCAACGTATATCAACATTATTACATATACCTCGTTTTTTCTGCTGTCCAGCCATTATTTGTGCCCTGGAACCTTTTGTAATTGAAATAGAAAAACAAAGGTAGTCTACAAGCAGAATGATGCAAAAGCTTGCTGAAATTGTTCAATTTCTTTTTGCGAAAACAACTTAGCAAAAATCGTAATCTTTGTCTTTTTTCTTTCATCTTTTAAAATTATTACTTCAGTAAGCTTACTTCACACTTATTGTATTTTAACATATTTGGCGTATTGTAGTAGAGTAAATATGCACATAATAGGTGTTTTGCTGGAGTTACACTGAGGCCTATAATAAGTTTTACCTTCTGGTGTTTTGAAGCTCAAATTCAATGTAAGGTCTACAAAATGTAACAACCACAACACGAAGGCTGGTAAACAAACAGCTGCCAACAGGTCTAAGCAAAGAGATTATAGTAACGACCTGCAAGTAATAAATATGCCAATCTACCTACTAATTGCAATACATTACTGCCAGGTTATTTATTAAGATAAAAACATTACATATAATTTAAGAGGATAACAACATTTCAAAAAGTACAGGTTTATTATTCCAACAGGCAAGGGTAGGATAGACTGGTAAAAATCGATAAACTTCATGCTGCATAGTATCTCAGCCCTATAGGCTAAATCATTGAGGCCATGTGCTCTGAGGTGACCTGGTCTTTATCATTTTTTAGCAACTTTGTTGTGTGTGGGGTCACACAGTTTATTATTTACCTACTATATAGTATACCGATCAGTGTGTACCATCAGGATATTTTAAACGACCTAAAAAAGAGCACCTTTGTGTTTCACTTTCCTGCAACGTTCATCCAATCCAATGTAAGGTCTACAGCTATGCACAGGTTGTCACCCAAAACAGCATGATTGCAAATTGGTATGGTAGTCGGTCCACAAATAACTTAATCCTACAAGTACAAGGCTTATGTACACACCGTTACATGGTGAATACGATCATACATCGATCCTCTCTTTATTATACCATCAATCTATATTTTTGACAATGTGGCTTATATGTTAAATGAACCCAACTCGGGGTGGGATTTGTAGGGTAATTGGGGGTTTTTTTTCGTGGTTTTTTTTGGGTGTCTTATTTGTAATGTAATCCCATGCTACTTTGTTTTGACATAGATTGGTCCAAGAGTTAGATGAGGGCACTTTGTGGAGGTCTGGCACTCTGGCAACACCTTCCCAATTAAATAAAGGTGGTTTTTTTGTGTGTGTTTTTTTTTTTTTTTGGGGGGGGTGTGGTTTTTAATTTTTTTTGGGGGGTAATGTACTATTATACTACTTTCTTTTGACAAAGTTTGGTCCATAAATTAGATTGGGTGAAATCAACCGGCTGTGAGGGCGCTATTGGAGGAAGGGGGGGGGGGAGGGGGAAATTTTGTGGGGGTCTAACCACACCTTCCCAACCCGCAGATATTTTTTCGGGTTTTCTTTTTTTGTAATGTATTAAAACAATCATACTACTTTCTTTTGACAAAGTTTGGTCCAAAAATTAGATTGGGTGAAATCAACCGTCTGTGTGGGCGCTGTTAGGGGGGGGGGGGGGGGGGGGCTTTGTGGGGGTCTGACCACACCTTTCCAACCAAATATTTTTTCAGTTTTCCTTTTTTTGTAATGTACTATCATACTACTTATACTTCCGACAAAGTTTGGTCCATGAATTAGATGGGGGTGAAATCAACCGGCTGTTGGGGCGCTGTTGTGGGGGGGGGGGGGGGGACTTTATGGGGGTCTGACCACACCTTCCCTACCAGATATTTTGTCAGTATTTACTACATGTATCATACTATTACTACTTTCTTTTGACAAAGTTTGGTCCATGGATGAGATGGGGTGAAAGCAACCGTCTGGGGGCGCTTTTCAAGGGGGTGGTCCAGACCCAACCTCTAGGGGGAGGCTGACCAACTTTTGGTGAATGACTTGGACAACCTAAGTAACTTTAAAGGGTCTAACCTTAATCCTATAAGAACTCCACAATCCATAGTCTATCGGCGACTTACAAGTTCCAACGGTCAGTTCTGCACAAGACCGTCCTTGGAACAATACTTATTTACATCAAACCTACATGCACAACCAAATCAATAACACTTGCCGTTCTTTCTCATTAGCCCTCCACAAAATTGGCCAAATTCGTAAATACCTCATCCAGGATACCACTGAAAGACTGGTTTGTGCATTCGTCTCATGTCGTCTCGATTCTTGCAACAGCTTGTTTCTCATTCTCCCCAATCACAGATCGCAAAACTCCGAGTCCAACGAATTCAGAACTCTGCAAGACTCGTCACACGCTCTCATACCACAGCACTGGTTACCTGTTTTCAAACGCATTCAGTTCAAGGTTCTCCTTCTCTCACATACAAATAGTCCGGGGAAAATAAGCTTTGACCTCACACAAATTGCAAGAGAATATTTTTTACCACAGTGCACTTCTATGAGGTCCCTAGAATGACATACTAAAATCTCAAAAAATCCAAGTGGTGGAAATATGACTAATTTGCATAAATCGTTCATCCCTGCCGCGTAATATATTTATTCCTATATTTGGGTAGATTATTATTATTTATTTTTTTGAAAAGTTTATTTTGGTGATTCTACTTACATATCCTTACTTCAATAACATTTTCTAAAGCATATAAGTGACTGAATAATTATGTGAACATAGTAATTATTCAAAATCACAACTTCGTGAACCCATAAATGTGCGCACATTACACTGTCTCCAGATATCATCAAGTAGTCAGCAGGGGCGGATCCAGACTGCCATTTGCCGGGGGGGCTGGAATTATTTTTATGAACTTGTGTCCAGGACATGCGAGCGCGGAGCGCGAAGCCCTTACGGCGTGGGGTCCGGGGCCCGCTTAAGGGCCCCTGAAAAATTTGGACTTTAGATTCTCGGTGGTGCAATCTGAGGCGATTCCTGGCTACTTTCCACCGTTTAGAAAACGTTTTAAACATCGAAAATTCCATTTCATTGTGTTATTATTTTGTTCTTATAAAGTTTGTTATGTACTCTTTCTGGCAAGCTATCATTTTGAAGTCATCAACGAAGAAATACTTTATTTGTTGATGTTTCATTTCAAAAATTGATGTTTTTCGTGGACTTGGTACTGCAATCAGCTCGCAAAAATGAATCAGATCATACATCCCTCTGAAAATTCCGGTATATTATCTTTTCAATGTATAAAACATTCAGGCCTAATATCACCAACACATATACATACACATCGTCACATGCTGTCAAACACATTATTTTCGTGGCATTATATTTTCGGGAGTGGGGAAAACTCACATTTGCGTGGCATTACATTTCTGCGAATTAATCTATTTTCTTTGAATGCCTGGTTTTGGCCGTATCATATCCGAGAAAAACATTGCATGCGGGATCAGAACAGCCAATCACAGTGTGTGCGTTAAAGAAAGAGAAATATTTTGGTCAGAGAACCAGACTACTTAAACTCGGCTATATAGCTGCCTGTCATGCACTGTCTTCTACTTCGTTTGACAAATTAATTTATAATAAGAGACGAACTTCACCAGAAGGAGGCACGGGGAAATCCTAATTTAGGGGGGAATATTGAGAGGTAAGTGATCCCGCCTTGCGAGTAAGATTGAATGATTGCAATAAAATGTGTGTTTGTTAAATATATTTTCAAGTCCTCAACCTTGCGAAGCCTCATGGCCCAGCATGCAGAGTCTACTTCAGTGCGTGGGTAAATTTGTGTTCTTTCATATGGAGCATAGTTATTATTACCAGGCTTGAGTGGAGGCTAGTATTATTTAATTTGGTACGAATTTCGAACTTTATTTTCCTTTCAAAAAAATCCCCCAGATCCTCGAATCAGAAAAGAAAAAGAAAAATCGCTGCTATACAATTAGTATCCAACTGGAAAATGATATTCATAAAATAAAACTTTAAAAGGTTTGAGAAAAAAAAATGAGTGATAGATAGGCTAGGGAAGGAATCGAACCTGAGACTTTCTGACCATGAGCCAGCTTGCCTAACCACTGGGCAACGACGGTCATCTACAAATGTCTGCAATTCATAAGTTATATACATGTACATACACACGTGTAGAGTGAGTACACGCGCAGCTGTGCAAAAGTACTAAAATGTTACATGATTGTATTCAAGTCGCCTGAAAAAAGGGGTGCTTAATATTATACTGTAAATAATATTCATTCACAGATTAGGGCTAAGCACAGGATAGCCACACAAGGCACACGATATACATACACAAAATGTACGGATATTAGGCTGGCTCAAGCCTACCATTTGACCATGCTGTACCCGCGAGTCACCATTGACGAGCGTAATGCTTGCAACGCGCTCGCGTTGTCCAACGCAAATTGAATGCGAGTGCGTCAAAACGATTCGAAATATAGACACTAGGCCTTCGCCGTTTATAGGCCTTTATAATCGTACGTAACATAACGTCTGTAATTAAAAACTATAAATAGTCCTATTGATGGAAATAAAACACCTTACCTTGTACTGTTTACAATGTGTGTCGGCCCACAGCTTGGAAAATATTCATCAGTTCATGGAGGATGAGTTTATGCATGTACACTGAACTAACTGCGCACATGGCATATGCACAAACCTTCGCTGGTCCCATACTCGAAATTTCGCGCAGGACGTACTCTGGTGCATGGTAAAAAGCAGGGGACAGCGAAGAACAAACCATAACGTAATGTCGGCATAGCATTTCAACGTAACCACGGCCACGTACACCCCTACGTGCCGTACGTGTTTCACTTGGACTACGCAATAGAATGGCCGGCGGATAGCTAGGCGCGAGGCAGGCCGCGCTTAAGTTACGTACATGCTATGATTAAAATGTATAAGCGCGCGAACAATTTTAGCCTTCGGTACGTGTGCACGTACGTGTCACGGGCACACTCGTGTAGTTTCGTGGTTTTTTTTATTTTACCTTGGTTTTCGTATCCTGCGGCCATCATAACCCGCGCATAAAAAATATTTGCCGGGGGGGCGTGCGCCCCCTGCGCCCCCCGCTGGATCCGCCACTGGTCAGTATTGACGTGCTTCAAATTCATCAAGTTGCTTACTGCCACAGTTATCCTATTAAAACCTTATGGAAAATCATATAAACAATGATAACATTGTGATATTATCACAATATCATCACATATCATCACCACATATCTCCACATATCTCCACATATCATCAAGTAGTCAGTATTGGTGAGCTTCAAATTCACCAAGTTGCTTACTGGCACAGTTATCATATGGAAAAGCATATGAACAATGATACCATTGTGATATTTAGCCCAGCAAACAAAAACTGGGAAAAAAATGGTGTGTCCATAAATTGGGCTAAAAGATAGGTGAAGGGTTTCCTAAGGTGAGAGACTTGAACAAGTTCAAGGAAACCCCCCAAATTAAAGGATTTTGTTGCTTACAATAACCATATCTACGTTAAAATGTATTTTGGGGATTTTCTTGAACTTGTTCAAGTCTCCCATGTTAGGCAACCCTTTAACTACCTTTTCGCCCAATAAAGACACACCATTTTCCCCAGTTTTTGTTTGCTGGTCTAAATATCACAATGTTATCATTGTTCATATGATTTTCCATAAGGTTTTAATATGATAACTGTGCCAGTAAGCAACTTGGTGAATTTGAAGCTCACCAATACTGACTACTTGATGATATCTGGAGACAGTGCGCACATTAATGGGTTCACGAAGTTGTCATTTTGGATAATTACATGTTCACATAATTATTCAGTCACTTATAAGCTTTAGAAAATGTTATTGAAGTAAGGATATGTAAGTAGAATCACCAGAATAAACTTTTCAAAAAAATAAAATAAAATAATATACCCAAATATAGAAATAAATATATTACGCGGCAGGGATTAACGATTTATGCAAATTAGTCATATTTCCACCACTTGGATTTTTTGATATTTTTAGTATGTCATTCTAGGGACCTTATAGAAGTGCACTGTGGTGAAAAATATTCTATTGCAATTTGTGTTAGGTCAACAAAACAAAATCAAGTATTTTCCCTGGACTAAAATGCCTCAAAGGGTTAGCTAGCGCCCCTATACCTCCAGGAACTTATCATGTATCAACCATTGATCTCCATAATGGAGATCAATGGCATCAACCCTGTCACACCCTCCGCTCAAGCTCCTTTAAATTATCTCAACTCACACTACCAGTCACATACACCCTAGGCATGCACCAAGTCCTACGGCCATCGGTCCTTATTCAAATCGACTGGAATGGGAGACCACGCGCGCGAGTCGAGTGGCGCGCGTGGTCTCCCGTTCCAGTCGCTTGGGATCGCGGCCCTACGAAGCTGTCCAAGCCATGAAGGCCTTGACAAAAGGCTACATCATATCTGGACCGCATCCACTGAACAGAACTTTAAATTTATGTTGAAGACTTTCTTATTTTAAATCATTTTTTTGTTACTTCAATCGTTTTGATAATTGTGTTAATCTGTGTAAAGCGCTTCGGGACGTCAGTGTGATATTATTCTTATATTATGATAAGTTTAAAATTAAAACTCAAACACAGTCAAAGCAAGTGTCTAAACATAGGTACAATGAATCTAATACAAAATTATACAGAGAGTTCAAAACTCATAAGTATCCAAAACCAAGATGACGTCCAATATGTGTATTTTAATTTGCAACCAGACAAGTAAAGTTAGAAATACATATCAAGTGTCCAAGTTAGTGTTTTACAATTGTTTTTATCAGTTGTTAAGCAATTGTTTTACCAACATATGCTAAGAATCGCGATTTGTATAAGTGTTTTCTGTGCCAAACGTTATGTACGGGTAAGAGTTAATAACAAAAGTTGGGTAACTGCGTTTCATTTATACACAAATGTTGATCAAAATGTGAACGGCGGGAAAACGTAATTTACAACAGTTGAGAAAATGCGCACGATGCACACGAGGTTCAAATTAGCCAACGTTGCGCAACATCACGGACATCCCGATCGCGCGGATGAGTATGCGCGTTTTACACCATCCATTCCATCGATCATGGCGGCGAGCCGGCGACACTGACAGAGCTGCTGACAGATAGCAGTGATAGGGGTCGAAATAAGCTTCAACTGACATGATTTGCTTTGATTTGATGGTGACTTTAGTTAAGAATACGATCGTACTACTGCATGTACATGTACAGTGTGGCCATGTATAGGTGGGATTACAATCATATTGGTCGCTGGATTGTACGTTCAATTCAGCATATGCACAAGTTGCGGTCATGAAAATAAGTTAGTTACTCAGACAGAAGTTCATGCATGCGGCGTACATGTTAAAAGTATTAAGAGATAGTGATAAATAAACATCTATGAGTATACACTGTGGTTGTTTCAGGTACCCAAGACTACCCAACTATAATGACATGAAATTTATTATAGTTTCCCAAGCCTTTCAAATTAAAATCAACAGTGTATGTATAGAAATGCTTAACACGTAAACAATTTCTCAACAGTAAAAATGTTTTACAGTAATTGTTCAATCAAAATGCTCAACAGATGTTCTATACAAAATAATGCTCAACAATTATTGTTCGATACAAAATATTCAACAATTGTTTTATATTAATGCTCAACAGTTGTTCGATATAAATGATTTCTGGTTTATTATACAAACACTGTCGCAGCCAAAAGCTAAATTACAATGATTTTAACAAAACATAAGACAATACAAAAATAGTTTACAGGAAAAACTATTAATTAGGATTATAATATAAATATGGTGAGGTCGGGGAAAAGGAGGGGAGGGGAGGGAGACTGGGGGTAGGGTTGGGAGAAAACGGGGGGGGAGAAGGAAGGGAGGAGTTAGGAGAGGCGGAAGGGGATGGTAGAAGGTAAAAACTAAGAAGACTAAAATAACACGTAGACAAAAAAAAACACTTAAAGGTAGTATACACCATTGGTAATTGCTTGAATTATCATGATTTTGTAGATTTGGGGGGTTGTATTTCATAGTAAATATCGTTTAACTGACTTTTCCGAAGTTTTACAATAATGGATGCCGAGAAAAGCACGAAAACAGCGTTTGTTTTCAACCGGGGTCGAGCCGTCATTAAAAGCAGTCATTAATACGTGTACGGGTTTACACATGTACAGGATTTTTTTCTTCATATGAACAAGTGTTTTCACCTCCTCTTTGTTTCCAATGTATGAAAACAAATTGCTGGTACAACTTGACCTTAGTATTTAATTTATTGCAAATAGTAGACTGTAAGTGTACGTCGGTGGGCGCCGTATGAGGTATACTTCAGTATTCTCAATGCCGATCACCGCCAGGTATGGAAACGAATAATGGACCGATCCGGCCTGTCAATCACTACGCGCGCATTGACCAATAAGATTACTAGTTTTGTTCAGGTAACTTAGCAACGGTTGCTACAGGCGTGGTCCGCCATTAGCTCGGTCAAACTATCACATGTGGTTACAAACGTGTACACAAACAAATGGCTTCGGTACGAAAAAGCACCGTATTTGTCAATCAAAATACGGCTGTATGGAGTTAAAAAAATTGTCAAAAATATGCATGAAATGGTCACGAAATATGTAAATGACACGCTGGTACTCGGATTACGACATCATTTTTGTCCGTTAAATACCAAAACAAATCTCGAAAATGAGAATTACCGTTGAACTCGTGCGGCGTGAACGGCGGGAATGTCAAGAAGATAAACAAGGTTTAAGGACAGTGCAGTCTAAGGTAGGAGGGGCCTATGTAGAGTTATATAGTAATACTCTACATCATGTATAGCAGTCTATTAATTAGGCTATGGTTTAATCCTGTTGTGACAAAATACGCGATTCATTCCAGTACCGGTAGTGACTTACCAAGCAACACTTGCATGTACACCGTCCATATAAATAATTGACATACATGCATGCTTCATTTCCCCCAACTGCAACTTAACCATCCTCCCTGTACTGTTCATACCGTTCCTTAAAATAATGGTCATCCTTTTAGTTTGCCCGCTAGCTTACTGATAGTGTTGTCCCCGCCTAAAGTTTAAATCAACACTTTCGTTGTACGTGTTCTACGCCTAGCCTACACGTACATGATGTACGTGTGTGTGCAACTTGACCGAGGTAATGGCGTCGCCATGCCGTTGCTAAGGTGGGCGGGGCTTATGGTCAAATCCGGATCGGTCCATTACTATAGGACAATAGACTGTAAGTGTACGTCATCAGCAGCCGCCGTATGAGGTATACTTTACGCGTGGTCCAGATTCTGGACCACGCGTAAAGTATACCTCACTCCAGAAGCGATCGATAATCCCCGAAAGTGTCTATAATCCATCAAACAAGGGGTTGTAAGTAACTGGCGGAGCTCAGACTGATTAACAGAAACTATTTGTAGAGATATTGTCACGGTATATTTTAAGAACGAGAGATGCAGCACGTACTTGTAACACCAAGCCAGCCATATTATCTATAGAAATTGATATTTATAGAGAAAACAAAAATCATTGCCAAACTTACGAAAAACTCGGTATCATCTTGGATAACATTGAACTCAGCGATGATCAAACGGCATATGCTCTAAATAGGGTGTACGGGATAACAATACAGAGCAGCCAAGAAGAAGACGTACCGTACCGGCCAACACCGGGCACGGTCACGATTCCGATGATGATTTGTGGGCAGAATTCAAGGAAGATTTTCAAGAGGGTCTGGTGGGGGATGATGAACTATTGGACGAGGAGGATGATGAAAATCAGCCGCAGATCGAGGAAGATGGTTCGAATGGGGAGACCACAATATTATTACGAGATTGTATAGAAGTCCATGAGAAATTTGTAAAGAAATATCAAGCCACGGTGTATGATTAGAGAGTTCAGTTCAGGGACTTGGAAGACTTATTATCATTACGGGAGTTTTTACTACGCCATGGGTTATATTTTTGAGAGCATTTTAGAAGGGTTAACTATGGTGGCCCTGGAGGGACACGCAGGTCGTGAATATTGACGTCAATGTTCGCGACCGCTTTGGGGGCAAGTTGTGATTTTTGTCGCGAATATTGACGGCAATATTCGCGACTTTTGGGAAAAGTCGTGAAATTTGACGCGAATATCGACGTCAATATTCGCAATTTTTTGGGAAAGTCGTGAAATTTACCGTCAAAATTGACGTCAATATTCGCGACTTTGAGGAAAGTCGTGAAATTTGACGTCAATATTGACGTAAATATTTGTGACTTTGAGGAAAGTCGTGAAATTTGTCGCGAATATTGACGTCAAAGGTTGGTGTTTCAATCCAGTTATTTGAATTATCCAATGAACAGTAGAGAGATTTCTGAGGTTCAAAAATATATCGTGACAACATCTCTAAAAATATATCGTGACAACATCCCTAAAAATATATCGTGACAACATCTCTAAAAATAGATTAAGGACTGATTAAAGACTGATTAAAAATAAACTATCAACGCTCCGCCAGTTACAACCCCTTGTTCGATGGATTATAGACACTGCCTGGGCTTATCGATCGCTTCTGGGCCTATACCCAGCACGATATGTGGCAGAGGGGTACCCCCCTCTTATCCCATACTTTATACGCACTCAACACTATTGTAACCTAACCCACCCCCCCTTGAAACCTAAAAGGAATTCCCGAGATTCCGGGAACACAATGGTCAACACAAAAGAGGGGGGGGGGGGGGTTTCTCTGCCACATATCGTGCTTCATATGTCTGGGCCACACGTAATTTATACCCCATACGGCGGCCGCCGACGTATACCCACAGTCTATTTTCTGAGTAATTATCGCGGTGACCATTAATACTACCCCCCCCCCTGAGCCACATACAGTCTATTGTCCGAGTAATTATGGCGGTGACCATTAATACTACAACCCCCCCCCCCCCCCCTGCCCCACATACAGTCTATTGTCTATTGTCCGAGTAATTATCGCGGTGACCATTAATACTACCCCCCCCCCCTGCGCCACATACAGTCTATTGTCCGAGTAATTATGGCGGTGACCATTAATACTACAACCCCCCCCCCCCCCCTGCCCCACATACAGTCTATTGTCTATTGTCCGAGTAATTATCGCGGTGACCATTAATACTACACCCCCCCGTCCCATACAGTCTATTGTCCGAATAATTATCGCGGTGACCATTAATACTACACCCCCACCCCCCCTGCGCCACATACAGTCTATTGTCCGAGTAATTATCACTTCATTACCCATCGCTTGCCTCTGGCCCTCACGGGAGTCATTCGCACTCAATCTATTGTCGAAGGATTTCGCAAGGTCTACCTTTAATTGAAATCTATTGGTAACTTTTTTTTTTAATTGAGCTCGGCAATGCTCAGGGACGAAATTAAAGTCTTGTTGTACTTGCAGGGAACACCCAGTACCAAGACACACACTATTGCACCATCACTCGCAATACATTTATAACTAAGGTCCAACTGTACAAGCCATTTTATATTTGTTTTTATACATTATGCAATCTTTCCCATACAGCGGGTCAACATATTTTGCCCTGTAGCCCCATCCTATGTTCATTTCCATACAAACAAGGTTAAAGTGTGCTCGATTTTGTTAAACCCTGTACCCTACTTCATATTCATATCATAATTTACTCTATTAAATCATAATTATACTCTCCATATTAACATGACCTTTATCATAATTCTACGCCAAAGGTCAAACTGTACCAGAGAGACAACCTACACTACTGTTACGTCACACAAATTCCCTATTATTTCGTCGCCGAATATCGCTAAGCTTAATTCTCATTTGAATTTCCAAAATCAACTAGATTTCATTTAAGGTTCAGTATAAATCAATTTTGTATCATACTGATTCGTCCTAAATTTGTGAAATTCGTCTCGTGTAGCAATCCCCGTTCAATTGAAAAACCAAATTCGTTTTCTAACATTCAACATAAAAATGCCGTTGTCGTTTAATTTCGTTCCGTTTATTCTGAAACGTTACGGTTAGAAAATGAATTTAAAATGACCAAAGTGTTAAAACGGATGACAAGAAACGAATTTGCTTTTATTTAACGCCGCTCGTCTGATGAGACGAATTTCACGAATTTAGCACAAATCGGAATACTACAAATTTGAATTATATTGCACCTTAAAGGGATCGTATACGTTTGGTAATTACTCCAAAAATTAATGGCAATAAAAAACTTAATTGGTAAGAAGTACAGCAGCTTTGGGTAGTATCATGCATTTTTTAAAACTTTTCACTTCGAAGTAATGCGGTTATGAAAAAAGATATCACTTTTTATCCCAAAAAATTTGAATCTGAGAAGCGTTACCGCAGTGACGCAAAAACACAAGAACAACAAAGGAACCACTGCCCAACGCCGGTACAAAACAAATGCCGTTTTTCTTGATTTTCTCGGCATCCATGATGATCATAAAACCTCGGACAGGTCAGTTAAACGATATCTACTTTAAAATACAACCTCCCAAATCTAACCATCCCTGACAATTCAAACAATTACTAATGGTGTATCCCACCTTTAACAGCTTTTCCCCAAAAAGGACAACGCCTACATTGGCTTTAAATAGTAATATTATTAATTTTTTGCCAATGCAATTTTCGATTTTATGCAAACCAAAAAAAGAAATACTTGGACATCGCGAACGTTAACGATTATATCCGACTGTCAATAAAACGTATTCGGAAAAACTTCTGACATTTTTGGGGAAAAAAGCAACATTCCTTCTTTTTTCGTAACGTGCAGTGAAGGCTATACCAGAACTATAATAATTCATCAGAAATAGACTATAATGAGACGAAACGTGTTGATATGCTTATCCACAGCAACGTAAGTAATAAAGGAATTAATTATCGTCTAGACAATAACCTTTACGGTGGTAACTTATCCACAGCCACGTGACTTAAGTTACATATATCTTTTTGACATCTAGTCGTTATAGTAAAGTAATTACAAATAGTCGTCTGTTTAAAGACAATCAACTTTACGTCGGTAAACTTATCCACACACTTTTATTATAAATATATATTTTTGGAATTTGGTTGCCTTAAAGACAGCAATAATTAATGAACGTCAATTTATAACACTATCTTTACTTTCCATAGCTACTCAAGTAACATCTTTGTGGCATCTGGTTGTCATAATTTAAAGCAATAACTAATAATCTTATTCAAAGACAATAAACCTTATAGTTATACGTCGGTAAACTTATCCCCAATAAGTAATACATATATTTTCGGCATTTAGTTGCCTTTATAAAGACAGCAATAATTAACGATCGTCAATTTAGACAATAACCTTTACGGCGGTAACTTATCCACTGCCACTCAAGTATTGGTTGTCATATAAAGCAATAAATAATAATCGTATATTCAGAGACAATAAACCGGCCTATACGTACGTCGATAAACTTATCCCCACACTTTTCAGTAATAAATATCTTCTCGGCGTTTTTGTTGCCTTAACTGACGAAGCACAAGTGGTACGCTTTTAGTTGCAGATTTTATTGTTTATAAAATATTGTGAAAATGTGGCTTTATGGCTGGAGTTTAGCAGGGCGTGGAGGTAGTGTGAGGTGATTATAAACAAAGGAATCCAGCCACAACACTGTGAAAGACATTGATGGGTCACGGTCAAAAGTTAGTGCGAAACAAAATTCATTATTTAGGCCATAAGTATAAACAACCAGGTCAAAGTTGACACCTGGACCTGATCCAGAATATCCGTGTAAAGGCTTATCTGGCTGAACAGGGTCAACAAACTTTTTTTAATAGGGCTATAGACAAGAAAATGTGTTTTCCCTGCAACTAGAACTTGGAAGCGTATACCACGCACTAAAGCAATAATTAATGGTCGTCTATTCAGACGATAACAGCTACTTATTAAAACCATAGAAAGTCCTGCCAATGCGAACAAGCAAATGTATTCGTTTTATATTCTTTTCAAATTTCTTTGGGAAAAGAAAATCGAAGTATTTAAAAAAGCTAGTCAATATAACCATTTCAATCCCACGCGTGCCACCTAAGCTCAATGAAGCATCCACTTTTCCGCCTAGAGAACTGAAATGTAAAGAGCGCCCTCAATGTTGGGTATACCGAAGAAAAAAACCACACTCGTCGTGCGAGCCTTCACAAATTCTTGACGAAATATTGGCGGATAGCGATTCCAAAATATCCGATGACTGTTATATCGGTCGATCGGTCGATAGTCCAGGAGTATTTTGTAAAAGAAAGTAAAGTATTTATAGTATATTTCTTCATACATCAACTCTGTATTCTCTGATCCAAATTCAGCTTGATTTATTATTAAACACTTATTTGAATTGAAGTACATGTAATACTATTGAATACCAACATTCCAAAGAAAGTTTCTTCAATAAAGTTCAACTTACTGTCGTGACCCTTACCTGAAGAACGCGAGCCTGTTTAACTTTCCGATGAACGTGAATGCAGTTCCAAGGGCCCCACGTATACGTGGAAGAGGATGAAAATGGTAATCATACTTTTGATATTGTTGCATGTATGGTCTGTTTTAATCACGTTAAAGGAATTTTTTTGAGAATTTAGCTGCTTATGGATTAATTAAACGGTCAATTTTGTCAAAGTGCATTGACTCTGTGAACGTATTTAAAATGACTCTGCAGGCGTATGCATACCAACATTTGGATTGTTGCAAACTAAACATTTCCCTAAACATTAATGTTATCATCATATTCCAGAAGGTTGATATTAAAATCTCCAGAGATAATACATTTTTTATTTTCAGATGATAACGAAGACGTAATATCCTCGAACTGGGACATGAAATCATTGTGCGAAATTCGTGGTGGTTTATAGATTACTCCAATAATCATTTTCTTACATGATGCATTTCCTATTTCAATGAATAACGATTCAAGAGAATCGTTAGAATAGTTGAGATCATGTCGGATATTATATTGAATGTCAGTACTAACATAGAAAGCAACACCACCGCCCTGTCTATTGGTTCTATTATTTGTAATTAATTGATACCCGGCTAAAGAAAAAAGAGGGGGACTATCATCATTAAGCCAGGTTTCGGATAAGGCAATAACTGAAAATTCACCTAGAGACCTGAGTAACAAACTTAACTTCTCGAAGTTTTTCGAGAGGCTTCGTATGTTAAAATGAATAAATTTAAGGCTATGATTTGAAACAGGATCTGTTCTTATGTTGTTAAAACTTTCTTCAGTTGAATAGTTACATTTATTCGTAGTTGACTCTGTATTTTCAGGAACCGAGATGTTTATATTGTTAAACTCGGGTAAATCGGAGAATATAGGGTTTGAGGTTGTGCTATTAAATGGAGGGTCATAAAGGCTAGAAATATTAGTGTCATCTTGAATTAAGCCCTGTAATTCATCATGGCCTAAAGAATTGAAGGGTAATATATTGGCCAAACATAGATGACAACACCATGGCTGGTTTGATACATTTGCACGAATGAGTTGCGTACATTTCAAATGAACCCAATTGTTACAGATATCACAACATAATTTAAGTTGGTTCACCTAACAGGACGGTTACAAGATACACACAGAAACCTGACAGGCATAACAAAGACTACACTACACTAATAAGTAGATAAATAAACAGAGACAAGGACAATAGGTAGTAAAGTTACAAATTAAGTTACTGTGAGTCCACGTGAATCGACACCACCAGAAAAAAACCAAAAAACAAAAACCTTGGCCTTTGTATGAATGTAGTTACTTGTTACGTCGTTGCAACTTGTTCATGACGGAGAGATGTATTTCACTCCATTGATGTACAGGCTGCCTCGACGAAAGACGGCATGTTTACCTTCTTCATGGGCCTTCTTCATTATGTCACGGAGAAATCTTTTTGTTTTGACGTCTTCAGCTGGGAGATCTCGCATGGTGAAGATTCCTGTGTTCACTATAGCGCTGTCTTGGCGCGGGTCAGGACAGATTGCAGCTCCGGACGATAAATGAACTTGGCAAGAATGTGCCTCGGCTTGTCAGTGGGGGACTGGGGCGCACGTCCGATTCTGTGGGCATTTTCGACCTCGGCCTCTGGCATTTGAAATTTCTCGGTAAGAATCTTTTTTACCTCATTGTAGGGAACTGAAATGCAGCATTCTCCGACCGGGATTCTGGAATTCCACCGAAGCGCAGATTGTAGCTGCGAGAATGCCGTTCCAGTTTCAGGGTAGCTTCGTGGAGATTACTTATTTTCATTTTCGCCGTCTGCATTTCAATGGTTAACCGGGAGATCCTTTCTGTCATGGATTCCTGCTTCGACTGCATTTCCTCAATCGATTTGGAAGAAAAGCCCAGCGATTCTTCAAACTCCTGCTGTTTGTTCTCAACACCTGTTATTCTATTCAGGAGTTTCTCTTGGTTGAGGATTGCTTTGTCCATTTTGGAATTCAAATCGGCTGCCAGCCCTTTGATTTCCAGCCGTAGTGCTGCGATGGCATTGGTGTAATCGGCCGCTGGGTCTGATGGTTTGACGACCGGGTCACATGACTTAGCTGGCGCGAAGCCTGTATCGTCCGATATATATTTTTTGTTCAATGGCACAAAAGCCCAAACATGACAAACTTGCGGTTTGCTGGAGTTTTTCTCTTTTTCTCATGCATAAAACTCACTTAGAACTGATATTTGAATTGGCACGGAACAGTGGGAATGCCTTGCCGTGCTATAGTGTCAGACCAAGCACTTCCCGTTTGTGAAAGGCCCGGCAGTTGCAACATGGGGTACTGACGTCTTAAAGGACAGGTCAGTAGACGGTAAAGGTCTGTCCGCGTTTCAAAAACCAGCCAAACAGGCAAGGGCCCATCACTTTACAGTGCCGTGGCTTCGTGGTCTGTTGCATTGAATTCGCCGTCTTTGGGTAAAGCTGCATGTTGTGGGTTCGAGTCTGGTCTAGGACTATGGTGCGTGTGCCCTTGGGCAAGGAACTTTGTCACTCATTGCTTCTCCCCCACCCAGGAGTAAATGGGTACCTGTGAGATGGGTACCTGTGATATTATTTGCAGCTTTGCACCGAAATGGCAGCATCGAGCTGTATATACTCCCTAGGAAGTTGAGATGGCATTTAGAATGTTTCGTGGGCGCAGTAAGCAGAGGTAATAATTGTAGCACCGCGAGTGCCAGTATTGGTGGATATGTACGTGCGCTTTATTATTATCAATTATTGTTATTATTATTATTATTATTACTCCTAAAAAGGTCAACGCAATGTGTGTGTGTGTAGTGTGGTGGAACCGGCATTCGGGGAAGAAAAAACCTTGATGATGTCTGGTCTTATTAGTCCCAGGACTAATATATTATCCTAATTTTTGGATTAGTCTCGCACAAGAATGAGCGACTATCCAGAGACAAATGGGGACAAATAACGAACGGCGGACTTAGTTCGTTTGGTGGAAATATACCACCGTTTTATTATTGAGTGATTAACTTGATGTATTACATCAAGTTAATCACCCAATAATGTTATTACAGTAATAACATAGCACTAATTGATTCTAATAAACAATGCGAATATACCTCCCAGTGGCAAGTATTTCCAAAGACTATATGAATAATTTTTTATTTCTCTTTTAATGATTCGATGAGCTATACACAATAAATAGCTCTCTCTTAAATATAAAAGTGCGAAGATCCCATCCGTCTTCTCTGCACTGCTACACCCCGCGCAGAATCTTATTCTAAGCAAATTGTGGTTCAAACTTGGTTGGTTTTATTCTTTTGTGAAACAATGGATTGAAGAATGGTGGAGCAGTCAGTAGCTTAAAACAGAATATTTCCTCGGTCTCTGCAAGATATTTCACCCTGGCTCCGTAACTCTTCCGCCAAATATCCCTCTTTTTACAAATATTCATAAGTATTATTTGGAATGAACAGAATACTTATTTATTTTTAGGCAATCATTTCTTTGGCCTATCCAATAATTGTTTCCTATGTATCCATTTTTTGGTAAAACTATATCAAATCATGTAATCAGGCACATATCGTGGAAGGCTGCGTGGTCAGGCGCGGTTCTAGAGCCAATATTTTAGGGGGGGGGGGGGAGGGGGGGCTAGACCCTTCGCACGTGGCGTCAACTTCTAACTTTTGCAGATCCAGTATACATATTTTTCAGAATGTACTTTTTATTGCATTTTTACTACCCATTTGAACATGTATATGAATATATATTTGCATATATCCCTGGCATGCGTAGAATATTGGATTAGGTGTGATAAACGTACGCATGATCATACTGCTGCTTGTTTATGTATTTGTATGACTACATGTTGAAATGCTTGCGCTGCATATAATTATTAATGATTCACACATACCTGTGAGTTTTAACTCAAGTGTTCTGTCACTGACATGCAATTTGTCAGAATTGCAGTTGAAGTAATTAACATGTCTAAAAAAACCAATGCCCCTCTCATGAACATGATTGATATAATTCGGGGCACTAGGGATTGTAAATTGCATATCGAATGTTTTGAAAATGAATAAACTTGTTGCCTATTCTAAACACAAAATCTGACAATGCAAATACTCTTTATTGACATGCTTGATACGTGTATCAAATTTGATTGCTTTTTAAGAAAAATAAAACATATTCGATTGAAAACATGCTGTGCACAGTTGATATATCTAATTTCAGGATTGTGACCCGCGTCGGTCCCAATACAGTTATAATTATAGTACGTGTCATACGGCGTGT
Organism: Crossaster papposus; assembly: GCA_037893245.1. NCBI lineage: Eukaryota > Metazoa > Echinodermata > Asteroidea > Velatida > Solasteridae > Crossaster > Crossaster papposus. The sequence continues at coordinate 145,710 of JBAIAA010000335.1, read as the reverse complement.
GGTAAGATATGCATTTTAGTACAAGCCTAAAAGCTTTTGGTGCAACCGCAGTTACGACATGTCTTAGGGTTGTTCTAAATGTCTTATCTTACGACAAGCATGTAGGACATGTTTGGTGCAACCGGGCCGGGCTGTATACTCGGCCATCGCCACGACACCAGGCACGAAACAATGGCGTACAATCTCTCCAATCGATCGCGACTTCGCTAAAATCCCCGCCCAAATGGTTTATCTCTCACACTAGTCCCGAGCCCGGTTGCACCAAGGGTCGTAAGGGCTGTACTAAAGTTACGAACGAAAATGGGTTGCAACATCGATGTCTTATACGACATGTACTAACTTCCTTGCCGTACGCATTCTGACTTACGTGTGGTGTAAGACAACTTTCGTGCAACCGAAAGAAATTACGACACAACTTACGCAATAGTAGGACATGGATTTACGACATGAAATTACGTCTAGTGGGGAGGTGACTTAAAAGGTCAGGGTAGCCATTCGCGGCAATATGTTCGGGTTGAAGTACAGTGTCAAGTATAATTTGTTAATGAAAATATTGAAAACAATACTTTTTCATGTTTTAACACCATTTGGTTGTGAACAAATTAATGTTTATGAAAAAAAATGCATAATTATTTTATTCAAAACTAATCATTTGCGAAGAACCATGAAATATCTAGCATCACAATAGACGAGTTTTCGTACTTCGAAAACACGAACTTCGTTTTAAAAACGATTAGCCAATAATTATCAAAAAATTATTTTGAAAATATACACTAGTCCATGTCCTACGGCGTGTTGTAAGATTGTAAGGGTGGGTTTTCACGGGGCACGCAAACGATTCGCGAAGGATGCAAATGCCGAAATAATGGTCTTAATGCACCAATGGTCTTAAGTGCTGTACTAAAGTTACGAACGAAAATGGGTTGCACCATCGATGTCTTATACGACATGTACTAACTTCCTTGCCGTACGCATTCTGACTTACGTGTGGTGTAAGACAACTTTCGTGCAACCGAAAGAAATTACGACACAACTTACGTAATAGTAGGACATGGATTTACGACATGAAATTACGTCTAGTGGGGAGGTGACTTAAATAGTTAGGGTAGCCATTCGCGGCAATATGTTCGGGTTTAAGTACAGTGTCAATTATAATTTGTTAATGAAAATATTGAAAACAATACTTCTGCATGTTTTAACACCAATCGGTTGTAAAAAAAATTCAAAAGAAAATTGAATTTTGTATTCAAAACTAAACATTTGCGAAGGACCAAAAAGCATCACATTTAATAGACGAGTTTTCGATTAGGCAATAACTTATCAAAAAATCTTTCCGAAAATCAGTAGCTGAGGGAAAAGAACAACCAGACAGCGATTTTAAAAGACGTTTGGAGACTGCACGTGGGATTCGCTATTTAGATTTTGTTCAAATGCTCCAATTTTTTTCTACCAAAGAATACAACAATTTATTATAGCAGGGTCAAAAGTAGGGTCGAACAAAGTGAAATTGTTCAATATACAATTCGGAATTGTTTTAATCGACACGGAACACGCACTAGACGAGTCCCCCCAAAAGTGACCGAATTTGAGGGGAAAACATGAAAAATATTTGGCTCACTACAATATATACATGTATATTCTTATTTACGGGGATATAAGGTACATTTTATTGACATTAATATTTTTGGGGAAAAGTGTTCACTTGTTTCCAATTCTAAATACAAAATCTGACAATGCAAATAAGGTTTTTAGTCTTAATTAATTAATTCTATTATTAAAATCTTATTTGTATTTGAATTTAACAGCTTCCAATAGTATTCCATGCACATGCATAACTAATAGCATGGATCAATTTCGGTAATTTTTTTCTTCGAAATGAGTGAGAGAACATGCTCTTTATTGACATGCTTAAATGGTGTATCAAATTTGATTGCTTTTTAAGAAAACTACAACATATTTGATTGAAAACATGCTGTATATAGAGTGGCTATATCTAATTTCGGGATTGTGACCCGCGTCGGTCCCAATACAGTTATAATTATACACTAGGACATGTCCTACGGCGTGTCGTAAGATATGCATTTTAGGACAGGTCTAGTAATAGCTTCTTGGTGCAACCGCAGTTACGACATGTCTTAGGGTTGTCCTAAATTTGCTTATGTTACGACAAGCATGTAGGACATGTTTGGTGCAACCGGCCCCAGGTCCCCAGTAATCTAACCACAAAAACACAACTCACCGGAAACACCTGGTCACAAGACTTCCTCACCCAACCGCGATAGACTCGACTGTCCGGGACTCGCTCGGAATTCTGACTGCACAAGAAATCTTCTTTTTATAGAACAATAACGTTAGATTTTACTGCACAGTGCAGTCTTTCAGACTAACTGGAACCGACGCGGGAGGCCCTAGAAGTAGCAAAAATGCGCTACGGCGATTGGTCATCGCGCGGTGATGATTATTCGTGTATCTGCAGCATGCACATTGATAATTGGTTGCGAAAACTTGACCATGCGGCCGCGAATCGATAATTGGCCGTGGCGCCATGCACCACGCACTATGCGCGTGATCCTACATGAACAATATATTTTTTTAGATTACCTAGACTCGAACCACAATTTCAGCGTATTTTCCCCCTTTCCCTTATTTTACAAGTTGACTTCCAATTAACGTTGATCTTGCTGCATGCATTATTCAAACGCCGGGCGCGCATGTATTATAACCATATGCTTCCTTTATTGTACTTTTAAATATTTGTCATGCTCTGTTAATTCTGTTGCCCACTCATCCCCCCCCCCCCCACCCCCTTTCCCCTCACAATCACCCCCATTCACACTTCTTTGTTAGTTATCTTCTTTGATCTTTACACTTAGTCTAAGAGCTAGCTCCATAAGATTTCACCCCATTTCACCCAGAAGGTTTGTACCCTTAAAGTTACTTAGGTTGTCCAAGTCATTTACAAAAAGTGGGTCAGCCTCCCCCCCTAGAGATTGGGTCTGGACCTCCTTGAAAAGCGCCCCCAGACGGTTGATTTCACCCCATCTCATTCATGGACCAAACTTTGTCAAAACAAAGTAGCATGATGGTATATTACAAACAAAGAAAAACTGACCCTAATTGGGAAAGTGTGGTCAGCCCCCTCACAAAGTGCACCCAACAGCGCCCCCACAGCCGGTTGATTTCACCCCATCTAATTCATGGACCAAACTTTGTCAAAAAAAAAGTTTTATGATAGTTGCACTAGTCCGTGTGAACAACGATATTCTTTCAGCCATGGACAATGGAAACCTTACAGCACTAGTCCTATTAGACTTGAGTGCCGCTTTTGACACTGTTGACCACAACATCCTCCTCTCCCGGCTTCAGAATTACCTCGGCATACAGGACACAGCCCTAGCATGGTGCAATTCTTATCTCTCCAATCGAACTCAGCACGTGTGTATCGGCACTGCAATATCAGACCCGGTTGTCTTGAACTACTCTGTGCCACAGGGGTCAGTACTGGGCCCACAGTGGTTTACGCTGTACACTTTGCCAATTCGTGACATCATTTTAAAATTTAACCTGAATTACCATGTCTATGCGGACGACACTCAGCTATACATCACGTTTAAATCTTCTCGAGAACATGCCAATGCCTCCATTGAAAGACTTGAGAAATGTATCCAAGAGATTCGCCACTGGACGCAACAGAACTTCCTGAAGTTAAATGACGACAAGACAGAGTTCCTTTTATTTGGATCACGTCAACAATTATCAAAAGTTTCAGTGCCATACATTTCCATCGGTGATGCTCAGATAGCTCCCTCGTTGCAGGCTCGGAACTTGGGTGTTATTTTTGATTCGTCAATGACACTTCAACCACACATCAACAACGTCATTCGTCTCTCAACATTTCACATCAGGAACATCGGTAAAATACGCAAGTTTTTGGACAAGAGCGCTACAGAAAAAGTAATTCATGCATTTGTCACTTCTCGCCTTGACAACGGCAATGCCCTTTTCTATGGTCTTCCGCATAACCAGATTGCTCGTCTCCAACGCCTCCAAAACACCGCAGCCCGCATGGTTACACTCTCTAAAAAATCCTGTTCCATCACCCCCATCCTGGAACAACTTCATTGGCTCCCTGTCTCTCAACGAATAATCTTCAAGCTTATGCTAATTGTCCACAAAGCACTCAATGGCAAGGCTCCCCATTACATCTCAGAACTTCTTCAAGTTTACACTCCATCAAGGAACCTACGATCCAGCAACATGCTTCTCCTCAAGGAATCCAAGTCACGACACTCGTGGGGCGACAGACGTTTTTCTGCAGCTGCACCACACATCTGGAACTCTTTACCGCTTAATCTTAGATCTTGTCTGTGTACAACAAAATTCAAATCACTTCTCAAAACTTATCTCATGTCTCAGGTTTTCAAGAACTAATTTATTTGTTCCTCTCATTTGTTATTGTTTCTTTCAAGTTAAATATTACTTTGTTTGTTTTTTAGGGTCTCTGCGCCTTGAACACCCAGCAGGGTGGATATGTGCGCATTACAAATCTTATTATTATTATTATTATTTACATTACCCAAAAAACAATGACAAACTTTATTCAATTGGGAAGGCGTGGCCAGACCTTCACAAAGTGCCACCTAGCCGGTTGCAATTACCCTCATCTAACTCAGGGACCAATCGGTGTCAAAACAAAGTAGCATGGGATTTCATTACCCTAAAAATTCCACCTCGTGTTGGGTTCATTTATAAGCCACATTGTCAAAAATAAAGAATGATTTTATAATAAAAGTAACACAATTTCAGAGATGATCGTATTCACCATGTAACAGTGTGTACATAATTCTGTGCGATTTAAATAGTAGGAAGTCCTTTGTGGACTACCATACCAATGTGCAATCATGCTGTTTTGGGTGACAAGTGCATAGCTGTAGACCTTACTTTTTGGATTGGATGAACGTTGCAGGGAAGTGAAACACAAAAGTGCTCCTTTGTAGGTAGTTTAAAAAATCTTGATTGGTAGTCATTATACTTTATAGTAGGTAAATAATAAACTGTGTGACCACACACACAACAAAGTTGCTAAAAAATGATAAAGACCAGGTCACCTCAGAGCACATGGCCTCATGGTTTAGCCTATACTGAGGGCTGGAATACTATGCAGCATGAAGTTTATCGATTGTTTACAGTCTATCCTACCCTTGCCTGTTGGGATAAGAAACCTTTACTCTTTGAAATGTCAGTATCCTCTTAAATTATATGCAATGTTTTTATCTTAATTGATATAACCCGACAGTAATTTATTGCAATTGGTATGTAGATTGGCATATCTATGTTACTAATCTTCCTGCTTAAACCTGTTGGCAGCTGTTTGTTTACAAGCCTTCGTGTTGTGGTTGTTAAATTTTGTAGAGTGTACATTGAATTAAAGCTATAAAACACCAGCAAAAGGTAAAACATAATAATTAGGCCTAAGTGTAACTTCAGAATAACACTATTATTATGTGCATATTTGCTCTACTACAATACGCCAAATATGTTAAAATACAATAAGTATTACTTACTCTAGTAATAATTTTAAAAGATGAGAGAAAAAAATGGGTCAGCCTCCCCCCCTAGAGATTGGGTCTGGACCTCCTTGAAAAGCGCCCCCAGACGGTTGATTTCACCCCATCTCATTCATGGACCAAACTTTGTCAAAACAAAGTAGCATGATGGTATATTACAAACAAAGAAAAACTGACCCTGGTTGGGAAAGTGTGGTCAGCCCCCTCACAAAGTGCACCCAACAGCGCCCCCACAGCCGGTTGATTTCACCCCATCTAATTCATGGACCAAACTTTGTCCAAAAAAAAGTTTTATGATAGTACATTACCCAAAAAACAATGACAAACTTTATTCAATTGGGAAGGCGTGGCCAGACCTTCACAAAGTGCCACCTAGCCGGTTGCAATTACCCTCATCTAACTCAGGGACCAATCGGTGTCAAAACAAAGTAGCATGGGATTTCATTACAAATAAGATACCCAAAAAAAAAAAAATTACCCTAAAAATCCCACCCCGTGTTGGGTTCATTTATAAGCCACATTGTCAAAAATAAAGAATGATTTTATAATAAAAGTAACACAATTTCAGAGATGATCGTATTCACCATGTAACAGTGTGTACATAATTCTGTGCGATTTAAATAGTAGGAAGTCCTTTGTGGACTACCATACCAATGTGCAATCATGCTGTTTTGGGTGACAAGTGCATAGCTGTAGACCTTACTTTTTGGATTGGATGAACGTTGCAGGGAAGTGAAACACAAAAGTGCTCCTTTGTAGGTAGTTTAAAAAATCTTGATTGGTAGTCATTATACTTTATAGTAGGTAAATAATAAACTGTGTAACCACACACACAACAAAGTTGCTAACAAATGATAAAGACCAGGTCACCTCAGAGCACATGGCCTCATGGTTTAGCCTATACTGAGGGCTGAGATACTATGCAGCATGAAGTTTATCGATTGTTTACAGTCTATCCTACCCTTGCCTGTTGGGATAAGAAACCTTTACTCTTTGAAATGTCAGTTTCCTCTTAAATTATATGCAATGTTTTTATCTTAATTGATATAACCCGACAGTAATTTATTGCAATTGGTATGTAGATTGGCATATCTATGTTACTAATCTTCCTGCTTAAACCTGTTGGCAGCTGTTTGTTTACAAGCCTTCGTGTTGTGGTTGTTAAATTTTGTAGAGTGTACATTGAATTAAAGCTATAAAACACCAGCAAAAGGTAAAACATAATAATTAGGCCTAAGTGTAACTTCAGAATAACACTATTATTATGTGCATATTTGCTCTACTACAATACGCCAAATATGTTAAAATACAATAAGTATTACTTACTCTAGTAATAATTTTAAAAGATGAGAGAAAAAACATAAAGATTACCATTTTTGCTAAGTTGTTTTTGCCCCCCAAAAATGAGCAAATTTCAGCAAGCTTTCGCACCATTCTGCTTGTTGTGTGTGACTACCTTTGTATTCCTATTTTAGATACAAAAGGTTCCAGGGCACAAATAATGGCTGGGACAGCAGAAAATACTTACCGGGTCTAATAATGAACGTATATTATAGTAAGGGTTCTTGCCTATTAGTCACTGCACAGGAAAGATGCAGGAATCATCCCTCCTTCCTGGATATATGAATTTGGCGCTGGTCATGTAGCACGTAATTGTTATGCAGTGTATGTGCACCACTTGAAATGAGGGTTTCATAATGTAACCCATGAACAGGTTGATATTATCCACCTTTTGTAGAGTTATTGCTTTCCGTAAACTGGGTGGTGTTTTACAAGATTTCTGCATCTTGTTTCTTTTTTCTGTCATGATACAACCAATCAAAAATTAGTTGTTGCAGTAAATGAAACCCACGTGGCCCACCGTACCAACTTGTAATGTTGTCAGTTGTTCTTTTTGTAACATAATGGCCATAATACTTCATTTGAACCATGTTTTCTCCATGAAATATAGATGGGGTAAATAAACCCCACGCGGATGCTTTGTGGGGGCTGACCACGCCTTCCCAATTAAATATTTTGTATTTTATATTTTTGTGTGTGTAATGTACTATTATACTACCTTCTTTTGACAAAAATTGGTCTATGAATTAGATGGGGTGAAATCAACCGACTGTAGGGGCGCTGTTGGGAGCACTTTGTGGGGGTCTGACCACACCTTCCCAACCAGACATTTGGTCGGTTATGGTGTTTTTTGTAATGTAACATCATACTCATTTTTGGACAAAGTTTGGTCCATGAATGAGATGGGGCGAAAAAACCGTCTGGGGTCGCTTTTCAAAGGGGTCATAATTATGCTGCGTTCTAATCGCGTCGTGTCTATCGTGTTCACGAGTTCACGAGTCGTATAATGGCGTTCTAATCGCCTGGTAACTCGTGTTCACCAGTGGTGAACTCGAGGTGGATTTATTTTCTCCATGTTCACGACTTCATAACGAATGAAATACTCGCGCATGCGTGTTGGTTCACGTACGAGTTCTCACACGAGAATATCCTTACCGCACAACTAAACTCGACTGTGCGCGTGCGTCTTGGCGAGTAGCGTAAATCGTCGTGTGCCAAGGAAAAGGACGTTACAGCCTAGGCACGAAACAAATCACTTTTTGAGATAATCGAGTTTAAAGGTTTTGTGCTGCCATTTCTAAATTAAACCCTACATCAGGCTGAAATTTTGACTTGTAAATCTTGTGAATAGTTCGAATAGAACCGTGTATTTTTTATATAAAACTGGTACTTAATTTTATTTCAAAATATCACTTAATTATGAGGTTATTTACATATTTATGCTAACGACCTTATACCGGGAACTATTATCGCTACAAGTGTGTTACTTCAAGTGTAGCAAGTTTTGTTCCATTGGTATTACACGCTAACGTCCTTATGCCGGGTAACAATCCTTACGACCTTTTACCGGGAACAAACCTTGCTGCAAGCGTGTTAACGTCCACTGATATGTGGAGAGGTGAACGCACTTGTAGCAAGTTTTGTTCCATTGATATTATACGCTAACGTCCTTATGCCGGGTACACAAAATTGCAAAACGCCTTCCGTCCTTTTTATTTAATTAATTACGTCATAATGACGTAATCCCTGGAGACGAAATGTATTCCAAATGAAAGATGTTTTGATTCTCTATCGGTTACCCGAAAAATACGAATTTGACCTTTTGACCCATTTATAGCCCTAACGACCTTTTTCCGGGCACACGACGCGTTTGGAATGCAACCTACTCGTGAAAATGGAGAAATTCACGTTGAACACGATAAATACGACGCGATTGGAACGCAGCATGAGGTTCAGACTCAACTTCTGGGGGTAGGTTACTGACCTATACACATGGACAGATCTACACATGGCCAAGGCGTGTTCGTCGTTATCCGTCTGTCGTTATCCGTCCATAAATACACGCCACGCGTGCCCCGCATTATGCTGCTAGCTCGCGCTTCCCTCGCAAAGATACAGCCCGAACAGCGAACTCATACATACGGCCACTATTTATGCAAATCAACTAAAGCTACTTTTTCGCCTTGGATCAACGGTTTTTGAAATCTTATGTTTTTCCTATATTTTGCGCCACATTTCTAGCGCATGACCTCGTATGCGAATACAGATAAGTATATTCAATTCAATTCAATTCAATTCAATTCAATTCAATTTATTTATTCGTCATGCTAGCATGAAATTTTCCTTCTCGCTTTGCACATAAAAATTCAAATACCTACAATACAGAAAATTAATATATAAACATACAGTATATACGTTAAAACATTAATGAAAACTATAATATGTGTACATGTTCATGTTGAAAACACATTATCTGCTAAAATCGTTATTGAAGCGGGAAACTGCACTTGGTACAAAGGACAGGCAATGACGGTTTGTCTTGGATTTGAGTTGTCGTAATCTGCCGGACTTGTTAAAAACTAACAAAGTATGAAGCGGATGGGTATTGTCAAGCAGTATTGCTTTTAGTTTTACCGGCACAGCTGACTCGTAGATAGATCTCACGTCTCGGACAGTATTACCAATGATTTTGCTGGCTGATTTGGTGATCCTATTAAGCTTATTCAAATTATCTACTGTCAGACCGTTTATCAATGCAATACAACAAAACATGATCACAGACTGGATGACACTTTGATAAAACATAGTGATTATCTCCCGGTCGATATTGAATAACCTCAATTTCCTCAGAAAATAAATTCGCTGATTAGCCTTAGAACATAATTTTTGAGTGTTGACATTCCAATTCAAGTGATCATCAATATACGTTCCCAGATACTTATGCTCGGTGACAATTTCAATATCAACACCATTTATGTTGACTGGGACAAACTTCTTCTCTATACCCAGTCTCATTTACACGAATCCGGATAATGACGTATCATCAGCGTACTTAACCCTAGAACACATATCATTGCTACATCTCAAATCACTTGTATAAATTGTGAAAAGAACTGGGGATAGAACACAGCCCTGTGCGGCCCCGGTATTGGTATAGACAGTGTCAGACTCAGACTGCACCAGTCTTACTCTCTGTGGCCTATTTGTCAAGAATTCGTTAATCCATAAGATCAAGTATGGGTTTACATTCATTCCCCTCAGCTTGCCTAACAGAACATGGGGCTGGAGCAAGTTAAATGCCGAAGAGGGTCCTAACATATGCCTTGGGCCGATCGAGGTGGCTGTAAATGCCATGCAACAATGTTAAGATGGCATCTTCGACGCTATGTCCCGTTCTGTAGGCAAACTGCAGGGGATCGTTAAAAGGTTTTGTTTGATTTACAATCAAATCTTTCACAATTCGTTCAAAACACTTCATGACAATGGCAGTTAGAGCCACAGGCCTATAATCATTAAACACGGTGGGTTTGGATTTTTTGCAACAGGAATGACAACAGCAGTTTTCCATAACTAAGGAATTGTAAAAGTGTCTAGAGACCACTGAAAAAGGTCCTTGAAGACTGGAGCAAGTTCTTTAAAACAAGATTTCAAGACCTTGTCACTGAGTCTGTCCGGGCCTACAGACTTGCCAGTCTTCAATCTCTTCAGTGTTCTTTCAACAACGTTAATATCAATATTTATTTTCTCATCAGTATAGTAACATCTTTTTCAACAGTTTCCCTTAGGTCGTGCTGAAGACTAGTAAAGTCATTAGTGTCAAATCTTGCATAAAAGGTATTCAGATCATTCAGGAATGTTGCAGTGTCTCCACAAGGAACCACTAGGTTGTTTCGCTTCCCACATCCCGTGATTGTTTTCAGTCCCTGCCATGCACTTTTAGGATCACCCTGACGAAATTTCTCCTCCACCTTTTTGCCGTATTCCTTCTTCCCCTGTCGAATATGACGAGAAAGCTCCTTCTGGATTGTTTTTTTTTCCACAAAGTCTCCGGTCTTGAAAGCACGTTGTTTCATTTCTAGGAGTTTAAGGATATCCCTATTTACCCATGGTTTACTGTTGGGGAAAATTTTGATTTCCTTTTGCGGTATGATCATATCTACGCAAAACTTGATGTAGTCAGTGACGACCTCCGTAGCCATGCCAATCGTGGACGATTCGGTTAGGATGTTCCAGTCAGTACATTCGAAGCATGCACGTAGAGTCTCTGCACCATCATTCGACCACTCTCTAACCTGCATATCTTGTGGTTTCTCCTGCTTCAGTTTCTGCTTGTAGGCTGGAACTAAATGAACCATATCATGGCCGGGCTAAGATGTGGAGTGTCCAATCACAACGCGGTTGAATCCCGACGTCATCAAATTTGACGCAGTTACTTATTTGCAGCATGACTTTAAGACAAAATGGCGGATATTCAGCCTCGTCTGTCGTCCGAAGATCTATCGCTGCAGCGAAAATATTATCCCTCGAAGATTTTAGACCCGAGCAGCGAAAGGCCTTAGAATCCTTTCTTCGTGGTCACGATGCTTTTGTGAATTTGCCGACAGGTTATGGGAAATCCGTCATTTTTTAGGCAGCCCCATTTTGCTCGGAGCTTGCACGTACGGCCAGGTGCTCAGCGTTTTTCAGCGTTTTTGGTCAGTTTCTTATCGCCGCATAATCGGCATTATACCCAGGCATGCTGGTCTGTGCGTTATCGCCACATTGTATGGTCCAAGCATAGTCTAACGCTGTGGGGGGGGGGGGGGGGGGGGGGAGCATGTTTACGGCTGCAGAACCCTAATGACTCCTCTAATTATTTTCAAAGCAAAATTCAGCCGGCAAGGCATTTAATTATCAGAGTTCTGCGTTTTGCCGAGGCAATTTGTTTAGCTGGATTAAATGCGTGCAACATGATGTAGGGCCAAGTTCGACACGTTTCAATAGAGTCGCGGCCTTCTGCAGTCGCCGCGGTTGAAAACTCAAAACTAAGCAGCTAAACACAACTAGTTTTGACCATAACATTGTCAACATTCAAGCAAATACCCAGCAAAACGAGCGAAAATAACTGCGACCCCCACCAATCAAGCAAAACAGTTCAAATCTTCATGTGTAATTTCTACAAGCCTTTGTAAAAATCACTCAACTTTCTCCAATAAAACATTATGTCAACGATAGCGGTGTCTGTAAACACTTGCGAGCTAGCTATGACCTTTCATCACCGCTAGCTCAAAGTATGCAGTTTGTACGCAACGATCGACCAATAAGAAAACGACTATAAAGGTCAGCTTAATCTATTAGCATAATGAGCACCGCCCCAAAAACCTCAACTTAATGATTGATCCAAGGCGTTGACAGTTTGAGGCAAAAATGAAAATTGAGATTTTGATTTCATCATTTAAAGCTTGTTAAAAATCCGTGGTACCAGTTTGGGAACAAAACAAAAACTGATTCTACTCAGTTTGATGTCCTGAATCCGAAAATCAATGTTGGCAAATGCAGGGAATGGAACATAACCTACTTTTTTGTGTCCAAAATCAGAATTTTGGGCGCAGTCTCTAAATCTGCGCTATCAAAAATGCATGTGCACAAGTACCGTCAGCCTATTTCTCAGTTTTTACTTCTCTTTTGCAGAACAACCCCCGAATTACTCGTGCATTGGAACTAATGGAATAGCTAAATAGAAGGCAATCGACTGGTGGTGGCACGATCGGCCATGATTATTGAGGCACGATCAACTGACAGCGAATGCAGCGCGGTCCAATTCGGGCCTTCCTGTACCTCAGTCCCCGTGATCACAGCAGCGCACGATGGACGGTTTGCGCAGATTAACAGTTCGCGCAGAGTAGCAGTTCGTGCAGATTAGCAGTTCGTGCAGATTAGCAGTTCGCGCCGCGCAGAAAGACTGAATTGCACCCAACACGAGTTCTAAATGAATGTAATCTGTCCTAAATGTAAAAATGACAGTTGGCTTTTCCAAAAATCTTCATGTAACTTATTTTTGCATTCAATATAGTCCGGTGTAATGGACACTTCTTTGAACCCTATAGTTGGTCATGATCTTCATATGAAGCCTGTAAAAGAGGCTATAGGTTATTTCAGTTTACCAAAAATCAATCACTTTTTTTGTCGGTAGATATTTATGCTGTACATGGGATACTTTATTGGCAATTGTACTTCTGACAGGTGGTCGGTAGTAGCAATAATATACAGCATGCCAAAGCAATTCATACATAAATCGGAGTCTTGCATGTTATTCTTCCTTTTTTCTTCCTATAGCCCGAGAGCGGAGAGCCAAATATCTTTCTTTACACTCTGAATGTGTGCCAAAATTAATGCTTTTATCCTCAAGTGAACAATTCTATCATAATGTTGCGTATCAGTTGGAGTAAACTGACCAGTACTATACAGCTTATACAAAACATCACATGAATTACCCGCACATACCAACATTCAGTTTATTTACAGCTACATATATTATTGTTCAAATAGGGTCGATTCCTGTGTCATCTGGTAAATGAAATTGGTGCTGTCAGTTGAGTCAAGTACTGCACTGAAGAGCTACTCCAATTCCAGATTGAAATGTCCATCTGATGATCCAGAAGATATGCTGTAATAAATACATTTAAAAAAACTGTTTGTCCATTTAATCAGAAGATAATTTCCGAATGTAATTTACTTTGCCTGTAAAACGCTGTGTCTATCGTTTCGGTATATAGTTGACGAGCTGATTCCCAAACATACCTAGGCCGACACATTGACAATAATATTTGGACGTCGTTTTTGGAACCAGACTGGTTGATACTAGCCAGGTTCCAAGAGTGAAAGGTCCATAGTCTTGTCATTGTCAGGGAATCAGATCGTCAACTGCCGTAACGATAGCCACTACGTTGCTGCCTAAAAATATCAATAAAAATTACCAATGGCAAAAAATATTACGAGATATAGTGCTACTACTATAACATAGGGCACCCTAGTAGACTAGGAGTAACACCCCTGCCTAGCGGCCTTCCCCCATACTTTGAAATAAAATGGCATTTCCATCTTTAGTGGTTGACAGTTTTGGGTGGATTCTTCTGTGGTTTTATGGGAAGTATTACTAATAACTGTGCTGATACATTTGTGTTGTTGATGATGCCGTGTGTTCCCTGGCGTCTTGCAAAATCGGGAACCGATTTCAAAATCAAAGAAAAACAAAACTAAATACGACAAATCTGGATTTGTTAATATAATACTATAGGCCTACCTCTATTCCTTGTTTCCTCACTTTCCAAATAAGTCCTTTTCATTGCAGACCATGTAAACTCCCGTGTGGAAAAAAATCGACACACCGACACAACTTCGACTATTACGTATTCGCATTCGCATTCGCCGCGCTGGTCGCGTCGTGGCATTGATTTCCATACACCAATTTCATGTTATTTCCACCTTGTCATTCTTGTTTCTTAAGTTACTTCTTTACACACACAAATGCAGGGTTTCTGAAGCTGCGCTATCGGCAAAAGCTTGTGAATGGGATTGATGCTCTGACCGCCATTTGTTTACATATAGTGCGCCACCTATCGACACACTTTTGTATGGAAAGCCGCATCTTTTATAAATCGATCGTAAATAATGGGATGGGGGACATACTTTTTTATAGTTTAAATTTCTTTCTAAGATGTACCCTTTTCACCAAATTGATTTCGAAATGTATATCAGTTTGTGAAATGTAAGTGGGGGTGGGGGCTACTATTATTAGCCTAAATGAATTCATTGTCACTTTTCTATTCTTTTTTTGTCGAAATGGCTGTCCATACTGTGACCGTTGCGACGTCATCGATTTAAGGACCAAAACGGGTCTTTAGAGGCCTAATTTCACCCCTTTGTTCCATTCCCTTGCTCCGACAAGGTGGATTTTTGAATTCGCAGTGGTTTAATTTATATGTAAGGGAATTTTCATTCTGTTCCCCGTCAGGTACCAACCACCAGGCAACACGAACAACGGGGACGTAACACGGCCTACCCACGTAAAAATTAAAATTAATCGGAAAAATTGTAGAAATTTACGTACAGAACGTGAAATAAAGCCTTGCTATTATATATTACACAGAATAAGAAACATAAAAGACTGACAAGTTACGTAAACGCCAATTTTTTTTAATATAGTGGTAGAAATTGTCATTTTACCAGGGTCGGACGTTCATATCACGTATTGGCCAACCTGTTTAATGATTGCCACGAATGTCCGCAGGGTTTGAGGGCGACAAATCAAGAGCCCGTACCCTGCGTGGCTCAGGATGGGAGAATGTGATGGCTGTCGTTAGTGATTTTGCAAAGGGAAGGGAGACTGGGGTAAAAGGAAGTCACCAGGGGGATCTTGGGTTTGGCATCAAAATTGAGATTTTGATTTCATCATTTAAAGCTAAACAAGCTTTAAATGATGAAATCAAAATCTCAATTTTTATTTTTGCCTCAAAGTGTCTCATTTACTCGTGCTGGGTCACAAATATCACCTCAAATGAAAGTTGACATCTTAAAATGATTGTTATTGTGTTCAACTGCTAAATCGGACCAATGTTGTAGGTTTTGTTTAAATAGCGGATCTTGCGTATGAGATAGATGCAGTGGTATGACGTTGTGAATTTTTATAATTGGTTTGTAAAGGTTGGAGTCTTGAAGAAGTTATTTTTTTTAATTTTCATGTGATTAAAGTGTATATTGATTTCGAGCCTCATCAGTCGGCAACTTGACCACAAAAACTCAGTCGACAAAATGGGCCACCAAATTAATAATTTTGGTGGCCTATTTGCCGACCGAGCTTCCAAATGCCGACTGAGGGAAATAACACAGAAAGCCCTCTCGGTTACTCTCCCAGCATACTTTATTCATCATCTATCGTCAGGTGTACATTGACTCCCATTTGACCCTAAGTTATTGCGAGACTTGAGACTAAGTGACTATTATTAGGCAGGCCACTGAGAGTTCGAAGTTACCACAGAACAGTAAATCTTAAGGTCCTCACCTCGGTTCAAGTTTCCATAATCTTAACCCTGAGTGGTGAAATAGGCCTACACAATGTGTACACCACAGGGAATTAATAAAAGGAGGCGGTTTTGCAGTGAAATGTTTAATAACCATGGAAGCCCGTTAGGGCCAGGTACTTATTTCTCTTTCACAGAGGTGCGTTTCTCCTTCGCGGTGGTGCGTTTCCTTTTTTATAGTAGCTCATCTCTCTTTCAGAACGTGTGTCTCTCTCTTTCAAGGGGGAGTCTATTTTTCACAGGGGTGTATTTCTCATTTTTTGCGATTAGGGGGGGGGGGGGGGAGGGGGGGGGGAGGGGGGCCTTCGAGGCTGTGATTGCGAAACGCTGTGGTACCGTCCATTCTCAAAATAGGGGGACAATTTTTCTCACGCGAAAAATTAAGAGTTTTGGGCATCTAATCTTAACATCTTGTCTTTTGCAGTTGTAAAACGTTGTTATTTACCTTAATTTTTATCATCCAGTGACAACAATTGTATTAAAAATGAAAAAAGCAGTCGAAAAATGTTTACGTTGACGTACCGTTGATGCACGTAGAGATTGTGTACAAATACTCAAACGACGTTGACAAATACCTCCCCTAAAAAGGGCAATAATAATCGATAAATTGTGAAAAATCGTGCTTCGAACCCACAATTTTTTTTCCATGGATACGTTAAAAAATGATGTGGCAGTGATATACTGAATTTTAAAATAAATCTGCCTGTTACCCCCTTGCGTTTTATCGTGTTGTTTTCGAACGAAAATGGCAGAAAATGAAATCTCCCCAAAAAATTGCGTGTAGATCGTGCCTGTTTACATGGCTTTGCGGACGTTGTATGAATCACTGAATTCGGGGAGCGATGCACGGAGCAAATTAAATGTGTACGTGTTTCAATGGTCCGCTTCGAGGTAGCGATCTATACGTATTTACTGTGTGAGATGTGCGACTCATGAGCGTGGAAGAATGAATGAGATACATTTCAACGTTGGCGGCGCACTTTGTTGGGCCCCCCCTACGCCCCCCCCCCCCCCCCCCCTGCACCAAACCAAGATATTAACAGCAATGGTTGCCTACCAGCCTGTTATACACACGTTGACTTTTCGTAAACGACTTATTAATGCTAACTTTCCACTGCACAAACTGAGATTGCCAACTCTTTTCTCACTTCTTCTTTAACTTATTTAGGAAAAACCATCGCCCTACAATGCTACTTTTGTAACGGCCTAGATCAAGACTGACGAGATCCGTTCAATACGACAAACGCAGTCACTGTGACGTGTTTGCCATCCTTCGGCGCATGTGGGGTAAATAGACCTGATGCATTGCGGCCATCTTATTATTTTGTAAAAATAATGCACATCTGGTTCAATGGCATGCAAAGGAATTGCCCTCTAAGATGGCCTCTACGCATGGTCTATACCAAGTTCTGTGCCATTCTGCCAGCGAAGCTTATAAGTAAATAATAATCGTTTGCGAGAACTGCCACCAATTACTCCTTTCGTGATCACAGTTCAGATACTTATATGGTCTTGCAATGTGTACCCTACTCAACCGCCGAACATGCACAATGTCCAACATGCACAATGTTCAACATGCACAATGTCCAACATGCACAATGTCCAACATGCACATAACCCAACATGCACATTGCCCAACATGCACATTGCCCAACATAATGCACATTGCCCAACATGATGCACATTGCCCAACTTAATGCACATTGCCCAACATAATGCACATTGCCTAACATAATGCACAATGTCCAACATGCACAATGTCCAACATGCACATAACCCAACATGCACATTGCCCAACATGCACATTGCCCAACATAATGCACATTGCCCAACATGATGCACATTGCCCAACTTAATGCACATTGCCCAACATAATGCACATTGCCTAACATAATGCACAATGTCCAACATGCACAATGTCCAACATGCACATAACCCAACATGCACAATGTCCAACATGCACAATGTCCAACATGCACAATGTCCAACATGCACAATGTCCAACATGCACAATGTCCAATATGCATATTGCTGAACTTTCGGAAAGAATTCCACACATGACCATCACTTGACACCCTGTGAACCCCCTAGTGTCCCTCTTGCTTTTGTACGTTTTTATATTATTAAGCGAGACAGAAGGCGCCATCACACGCGGGTGCACCCTAGCTACTAACTGCCAACCTCTTGACGATTGCTTCAATAATATTTGCGGGTGGTGCTGCTCCAGCAATCTCTGCAATGGCGGACCTGCGCCCACCGTGACACCCCAACCCCAACCTACCAGGTGTCCTGTATTGGAACATGCGTGGTAAGTGTACGCGTGTTCTTCGTGCGCAAAGAAGACAGTGACAGCTTGAACATTTTGGCTGAATTGTTCTTCATTTTATTTGCTCTTATAGGTTGGGAATCGCAGCGACAATGGAGTGACGCACGTATTTCGCACGTGCACACCGGCAGATGGCGACTTGCAGTGCGTTCCGGGCTGTGACCCGCCCCCCTTCGATGGCTGTGCCACATGCTGCAGCGAGGACCTGTGCAACAGTGGTCCCGTACCATCTCCCGACCAGCAGCCGCCGCCAATTCATGGTCAGGCGGCCACTTTGGCACCCAAGCTGAAATCAGCCGTGGTGCTGATGGCGATCCTCGCCATGTTGGCAATGTAAAATAAATCCATTGATGACCCAGCCATATGCTGTAAGACACTTTGGGGGCCCTCAGTAATGGCGGATGTTTGATTGCTCAATGACGGTTAATCCGAGTATTGTACTGCATTTTGCTCCATTGATGACGATTCAAATGACGATATACCCTGAATAATAACTTGCATTATGTTTCAGCCATTACTGGAGGCCTCTGTGAGTGAACAGTTATTATAACCAGGGGTAGAGGGGAGGGATTCCCTCTGTCGTATCTTGCTTGATATTTTGTCAAGAGAACAATACAATGCTAAATAGAAGGTGAACAACACAGAATAGCTATAAATTGTGCATGTTTGGTCATTTTTAGCAGGTAACTTTCGGTAGATAATTTGGTAAACTTTGTGCTTGGTAATAATTTGGTAACTTAGCTTGTGGTAGGTAATGATTAGGTATATGTAATAATGATGTTGGATAACTTTGTGTAGGTTATAATTCTGCAGGCAACCTTTGATAGGTAATCATTTTGGTAAAGTGTAAACAACAATATTTTTTGGGGAAAATACCTGGAAGCAATGGGTGTCGACGAATTCCCGTAAAATTTACGGTTACCGTAAATTGGCGGTAATGAAAATGTCCAAGGCCGCCAATTTACAGTGACCGTGAATTCTACGGGAATTCTACGGAAATTCGTGAATTCGAGGGATGGAACAGAAATGCACGGTCATGACGTAGGCCGCGGCAATGGGTTTGACTAATGAATGCCGCGGGACCTTCAATCCTCCAAGCAGATGACAATGATTTACTTGGGTGTTATATAATTATTGGCTTATATTTAAACCCTCGGTGAATCTTTAGTATACGAAAGATACACCGAGGGTTAAAATATAAGCCAACATGAGCTGCTGAGAGGTAAGCTAAAATTTAAAAGGTTTGGTTACCTTTTCTTGCTTATTTTCAACTATTTCCTGCAAGAGGTCTAAATCAGCCACGATTGAAAACCAATTCTTTAACCCTGAATCTGCCGCTCGCGCTTTAGTTTAAAACCTCATTGGATATATCACAAATTTGTGAAAAAAATTATTCATCTTTAAATAATACTGGCATTAACTGGATCTTTCATAAAATATGCCAAGAAATAATGTTACCAAAACAATAGCTTATTTCTAAAACCTCTTTTAATCCATGGACATCATGTTTATTTCTAGTGATTTGGATAAATGTAACCTTTATTGTAAGTGCATGGAGGTAGGAATAAATTTTTATTCCTACATGTACTTGTGTTATCAAAGAATTTAAGTTGAAAAATGATTCACATGTATTTGGGACTTGATTGAGGATATATTTACAAACAGCACTTCGAATTTTGCCGTCAGTTGCTGTGTCACAAATAACTGAAGCTCAATTAGAAAGACTAAATTAGCAACAGTGTAAAGATAAAATGTGTCTAATACTAATTGTAGTTTCCCCCTCTGAAAAATAAGGCCATGTCCGAATTCCTTGGCCGCAGCTTAAAATTGCGTAAGTCTGTGGGAATACTTTAGTAGGAATTGATGATCACCCTGAAGCTTTGTTTAGCTATATACCCAGCACGATATGATCGAGACCAAGGGACCCCTTAGACCACCATACCTATACACTCTCTAGACTATTGTACTTACCTACCCCCCCCCCCCCCCCCCCCCCCTTCCCCCCACTAAAACACCTACAAAGAATTCCTGACTCCTGAGAAAACAGAATATTCAGCAAGCACAATGGGGACCACATAGGAGGGGGGCAGTTTCCCTACGTCTTGCTTCAAGTATAAAGCCTTGTTCGCACTGGATAAGCATTTTGGGTAACTTTACCGTGACGCCGGGTAACATCCTGATGGGTTAATCTTCCCGCCGTCCGCACTTGGATTCAATTGACGCGGGTAGAATTGCCAAGACCATGGGAAAACTAACCGTGAAAGGCCACTGGCTGATGTGAACTGTGGTCATTTGACCGGGTGATGTAAGATTTAACCGAGACGTCGCGTCCGCACTGGATTTTCTGGCTCGTTTAAGCCCTGTTTGCACTGGACTTAATTTGGGCAAACTAACCGAGCCAATGGGTAACTTACCCATTTCAAGTCCAGTGCGAACAACCTGGGTAACTTTCCTCACAGGTAACTTACCCACGCCGCATGGGTAGTTTAATCGAGCCAAAGGTTCCCAGGAAGATTGACCAGGTCAGTTTAACCGAGCCAGAAAATCCAGTGCGGACGCGACGTTTTGGTTAAATCTTCCAGCACCCATTGTGTAAGAAAATAATGTTGAGAGCTAGCGTCGGGAACAGACGATCCGGTCGTCAAGTCGCGGTCATAGGTCACGTAGGGCGCCCTCTTTATTGTTTTGGAGCCAGCTCGGTTAGTTTACCCATGGTCTCGGCAATTCTACCCGCGTCAATTAAATACAAGTGCGGACGTACGGTGGGAAGATTAACCCATCGGAATGTTACCCGGCGTCATGGTAAAGTTACCCAAAATATTTATCCAGTGCGAACACGGCTTTAGTTTGCCCAAATTAAGTCCAGTGCGAACAGGGCTTTAGTTTCAGCTAACACTGCAGCACTTTACCGCAACGGAACAGAACAGACGGCCACTCAAGTAACATCTTTTGGGCATCTGGTTGTCATATAGCAATAACCAATAATCGTCTATTCATAGGATTTATTATCCTATACATCGGTAAACCTTATCCACACACTTGTAATTTTCGGCATTATTTTGCTTGCCTTTATAAAGACAGCAATAATTACTGATCGTCATTTCAGACATTTTAGACTAATAATCTTTTTGGCGACTGGTTGTCATATAAAGCAATAACTAATAATCGTCTATTCAGAAACAAAACCATTTTATTTATTTACCGGTTAAGACGTCTCAGATGCGAACATTGTCGTTCTTTTCCTTCTTTTACTTTATCAATCTTCAGTGCAGATGTTTTTTACTAAAACGCCATGTCATGTTTCAAGGTGATACTGAGTGACTGGTAGACAAAGCTTGCATTTCTATATTTGTTAAAAACAAATAACACCCACATATTTTCGAGCTTCAACTCAATTTTCGAGCTTTAACTCATTTTGAAAATTTGATTCGAGTTTCACGGTCGCCTAACACGTTAGGCCTACCTGAAGCTGAACTGGGTAAGTCGGTTAGTGACATCATGGCAGCAAGATTTGTCAAATACTTACCATTACACACAAAAATCAAGAACCTTTGTCCCACCGACAGGGCTGACTTCGAGCTTACTAAAGCTGATGACATGGAGTACTATACTAGTAGCCCCATTGGCTCAAATACTGGACTTCATCCGTATTGTGAGCCACACAGCGGCCACATGTGAACTTAACAAGGGTGAAATTAGGTTCCGAACAAATACCGTGCGACTCAAAACACGGATGAAGTCCAGTATTTGAGCCACATTTATGGGGCTAAGTTAGGGCTAAGTAATTATTATGTTAAATCTGCCTCAACAATTTAAAATATAATACCCCACTCCTACAAAATAGTTTATAATTGTATAGGGTTATTTTACATGAAAAGCCAACATTTCAAATTGTAGCGGCTTCCGACCAGCCGTTTTCGTGCTACCGCCAGTTAGTATTTTGGGCGTGTGAACATTCCTCATTTTCAATATAAAGAGCTTAACTGGCATGTGAAATATCACCTCAAATGAAAGTTAACATCTTATAACGAATTTTGTCGTGATCAACTGAATTGGACCAAATGTTGAAGGTTTCTTTTAAACAGCGGACCTTGAGTGTCGCCTTTCTTTATGAGATAGATGCAGTGGTATAATGTTGTGAATTTTTCATTTACGGTTTTATAATTGGTTTGTAAAAATTGGAGTCCTAAAGGAGTACGTGAATGTTGGTTATTTTCATGTAATTGAAGTGCATATTGATCGGTGGCATGGTGTGATGAGGCGAGTGGGAGTGGGGGCAGGGGTGTATAGCGACTGGGGGTGTGGGGGGCGGGGGTGTCCCACCCCCTAATAATTCCCCTCAGTTGGCATTTCGAGCCTCAGTCGGCAACTTGACCACAACAACTCAGTCGACAAACTGGGCCACCAAATTAATAATTTTGGTGGCCCATTTGCCGACCGAGGTTTCCAAATGCCGAAAATAACACAGAAAGCCCTCTCGGTAACTCCCCATGGCATACTTTATTCATCATCTATCGTCAGGTGTACATTGACTCACATTTGACCCTAAGTTATTGTGAGACTTGAGACTAAGTGACTGTTAGACATGTCACTGAGAGTTCAAAGTTACGACAGAACAGTAAATCTTAAGGTCCTCACCTCGGTTCAAGTTTCCACAGAACTATACAACTGACATCTGAATGGTGAATGGTGAAATAGGCCTACACAATGTGTACACCACAGTGAATTGATAAAAGTAGGCGATTTTGTAGTGAACTGTTTAAGGCGATGATGTCTTGATGTTGATCACCTTTTGATCGTGATGCCAGTCATCCCCACTCGATCCCATGAGATCCGCTCAGAACAGTAGTAGAAAAATATAATGCAAGAAAAATGCAAGAAAAAAATTATTAAAAAGTCAGAGAGAAGTAGCCAGGAAATGCCTCAGTTTGCACCACAGGGCATCTATAATCTTTTGTCCGGGGCCCTTAATAAGCGGGCCCCGAACCCGTAAATGGCTTCGCGCTTGCTCGGCCCTGAGTCGGCAAATTCACTTCCACACCCCCTATAATGGAAATGTTCTCGCTGCGCTCCTGAATTTGTTCGTTTTTCTCTAATTAACGTTAATAATTTGGGCAGTTTGAATCGTCTAAAGCATGCACGGAATCTAATAAGGCATTGGTAGCTATAAAACAAAATAAATAGGTTTTATTTGGCAACAAATATGGAAAAACAAATGCTGATACATGCTTTTGATTCTTCAGCCGTCATATTCAGCAAAGAGTCAAAACTAAATTTAAACCGGTTTATTCATCAGAAATAATGTTTCCATAAAACTTCTATAAATCTGAGTTTCGTCCAACGTTGTTGCAACCCAAACAGCTTGTCAACGAGCGCATTATAACCATCAATATGATGAGACCGAGGGACCCCCCCCCCCCCCCCCCCCCCCCCCCCCCCCCCCCCCTCCGTACTTTTCTTAACGTATACATTGTCTAGACTATTGTTTACGCAACTCGCATAAATCCTACGTAGAATTCCTAACAAATCACAACATTGCACGAACACATTGACTGCGCCACAAAGGAGGGTTCCTTGTCTAGATTCGTATGAAGCCGAAACGTACACGGGATCACACGACCCGGATGAGTATTGTGTATATAAACAACATTGTTTTCGTAAAGAGCACAACCGTATACCGTATACGCGTCTTTGTGGCAGGGTTACACGACACACATACTGCCTGCAACGTCAAAATATAAACATATATAATCTTTGGAGATCGACGAAATTCACTTCAATCGAAAATGCAGTCTGGTGCATGTACTCTTCTGGGCTTGTTGGTTGTTTTGTCAGTAAGTGGTAAGTAATACAATTATCTGTTGCACACGTTAGCTATCTGCCCACCAAACCCGGTTATTAACAGTAATGATTGATGGCCTGTTATACACGTTGACTTTTCTTAAACGACTTAATGCTAGCTTTCCACTGCACAAACTCTTCTTGTCCCGTAAATATACAAATTAAGATTTGTTGATTTGATCACAGAACAAAGACAAAATGTCTTGCACTATAGACGATGTGCCCTCTGACGTCACGTGTTTACATCTGTATTCAAATGTGCCCGGCAGTGATGCGCACACATCGTGTTTTACATAACATTTGCTTAAAGAATGACGTCGCAGGTCAGATCGTTTTTGAATTATGTGACCTCTGGTGTCATCTCTTAACCAAATTTATGTAAAACATGATGTGTGCGCATATTGACGGATAAATTTGAATACAGATGTAAACAGATGGCACATCGTCTATTAGCCTCTGTCATGAAATGGCGAAAATTAACCGAAGAGGGCGTTTTGCGGAAATTTGTCAATATGGCTTCCGAGCTCTCGCGTAAGACTAACGTAATTAACTATACCATGGATGAAAGACAACAGATAGTTAGTGAATCGCGGGAAATACTTAATAAAAAATGGCCAATCATAAAACTAGATTTGCTTTCCTGCACTTGAAAAGACCCGCCGTGTATTTAGGCTTCTTAGAAAACCAGTTAGGCCCAAATTATTATTATTTATTTTTTTCAGTGGCACTGAACTCAGGTGAAGCTTTATTTGAATGCCATATATTTAAATGCAATACAGTAAACAAATTCTGGGGCCAATTCATACAAACAATATTCTTTTTGCATTTTTTTTTGACATCAAATATAAATTTAGGGCTTTACACACAAGCACTTTGTTTACATAATTACTATATGGTCGTTACTCTTCAACATTCCTGATCCTGCAATGTTAATTTAAAAACCAACCAGTTTTAAATACTGTTCCAGTAAATGTAGATGCCTGTGAAATCTATCTTTCATCCTTTTATTGACTGAAACCTTACATATGGGTCATAAATGACATTACTATTAAAAGAAGTTCGTAAATATAAACTTGGATTTTCCAAGAATTTTTCAATTGCGCGGCCACGACTTAGAGAACATCGGTCGGCGATTGTGTGCCAAATTTCTGGACGCCACCGTTTTGGTTTTTTTCAGACTAAGTTTACACCTAAATTGTTAACAGAGGGTAAATAGCAAGCATTAATAACATTAACATGGTAAAGGTACAATGAATTTGCAGTTTGTCAACAAAGAAGTTTGGCAACATTGCATGAGGAAAGTCGGCCCTATATTAACTGTTTATAAACAATGTAAACG
This sequence comes from Crossaster papposus, assembly GCA_037893245.1. Lineage (NCBI taxonomy): Eukaryota > Metazoa > Echinodermata > Asteroidea > Velatida > Solasteridae > Crossaster > Crossaster papposus. Next base: position 120,237 of record JBAIAA010000335.1, on the reverse strand, counting down.
TCGTACAGCTATAGCTACGCACGTACGTATAGCGCACTCAGCACAAGTACACTTTCACCAACTGACCATTTTTTCAGTCGCCTTTTCTTTCTCTTTCGTAATTTTACGGTTTTGGGTGACATTCAGCCTTATGCCTACGGTTTATTCTTCCGAAATAGCCACAGCCTTTAGAGCTCCGTCGTAAGCCATTAAGTTCTGACATTGACGACACACGTGTTGCTGTTGTTAAGCGCCGCCATCTTGACAATTTTCCGCGCGTTGACCTTTTAGAAAGGTCATGACAGAGGCTAATGGTGGAAGTATACATGTATATGGGCAATTTTTCAAACCCCAGCTTAGGCTCCATCTCAGGCTCTATCACTATTGCCAAACTGCACGAACAAAGCTAAACGGATACCAAGCTAAGGTTTGGGAAACGACAATGGTTATGAGTTTGGACACAAAAGTAAAACCCATTCAGTAAGCTCTGTCCATTGAACGTGTGAATAAAATGTGCACTTTCCTAGTCGTCCCTAATATTGCTCCACTCATTGCAATATTGGCTCCACTCAATGGCCCCCTGCATTTCGACATTAAAAGCACGTGCGCCCATGTTGGACATTTTTGTACACGCAGTCTGTGCATGTAATCCCCATTATGATTGGTCCAAACATTGTACTGGGTGGAGAAATTATTACCGATCAGACCTGGAGGTATTGTTACACATACAAAGCCAATGGGGATTAATCTCTATACAACAATATTGACACCGCCTCTCTGTCTGAAACAGTGGGCCCCCCCCCCCCCCCCCCCCCCCCCCCCCCCCCCCAATAATTTCCCTCAGTCGGCATTTCGAGCCTCAGCTAGTCTTTGGGCAAGACGTTGCTTAATCTGCAGCCACGAGAGGGGGCTATCGCAACCATCATCATTCACGAACCAGTCAGAAACAACGTAAAAAAACAGCCTACGGTAACTGGAGCCACCATTTTGCCACAATGACCCAGGATAGTTGAAGAAAACCTAGCCTTTGTCAAGGCGCGTTCGTCGTTATCCGTCTGTCGTTATCCGTCCAGAAATACACGCCACGCGCGCCCCGCATAATGCTGCTAACTGGCGCTCACCGCGAACAGCGACCTCATACGGCCAATATTTATGCAAATCAACTGAAGCTACTTTTTCGCCTTGGATAAACCGTTTTTGAAATCTTATGTTTTTCCTATATTTTGCGCCACATTTCTAGCGCATGACCTCGTATGCGAATACAGATAAGTATAGGCGAGGCTAAGATGTGGAGTGTCCAGTCACAACGCGGTTGAATTCCGACGTCATCACATTAGATGCATTTACTTATTTGCAGCATGACATTTAAGACAAAATGGCGGATATTCAGCGTCGTCTGTCGTTCGAAGATCTGTCGTGTTGTTTGAATTCTGCAGTGAAAATATTATTCTTTGAAGATTTTAGGCCCGAGCAGCGACAGGCTTCCTTTTTATTCCTCCATGCTTTCTTCGTGGTCATGATGTGAATTTGCCGACAAGTTATGGGAAATCCGTATTTTTTTAGTCGTCATTTTTTAGGCAGCCCCATTTTGCTCGGAGCTCGCACGTACGGCCAGGTACTCAGCGTTTTTCAGCGTGTTTGGTCAGTTTCTTATCGCCGCATAATCGGCACTATACCCAGGCATGCTAGTCTGTGCGTTATCGCCAAATTGTATGGTCCAAGCATGGTCCAACGCTGTGGGGGGGGGGGGGGGGGGGGGGGGGGGGGCATGTTTACGGCTACAGAACCAACCTTCAAAATGATCGCAATATCGTAATTTAAACAGGGACAAGTGTCTTATATTCTCAATAACTCCTCTAATTATTTTGTTGGCAAAATTCAACCGGCAAGGTCTTTACTTATCAGAGTTCCGCGTTTTACCGATGCACGTTTTTCAGCCTGATTAGATGCGTGCGAGTTCGACACGTTTCAATAGAGTCGCGGCCTTCTCCAGTGTCGCGGTTGAAAACTCAAAACTGGGCAGCTAAACACAACTAGTTTTGACCTTAACATTGTCAACATTCAAGCAAATCGTCACCGTTTTCACGAAGAGGCAAATTGAGCCTTTCACGGTCTGAACAAACTTTCGAGATAATCGCTTGTAAAGTTTGTCCTTTTTTCGTTTGGCAGTTTGAAACATAAATATCCATAGAATATACAAGATTAAGGTATCATGGGAAAGAAGAGATTTCAATCTTCTTAAATATAGCAAACGTTAAGAAAAATAGGTGATTAGTTTTGCAGAATTAATCAATTAATAGAATTGCCTCTTCGTGAAAACGAGAAAAACAATACATTAGCAAATTCGCCCGTGGCTGTGAGAGTCAGAATGTATACATTTCCCCATTGCGCCCCCAATTTGTCTCTTCGTGAAAACGCTAAAAGCCACTTCGCGACCAATTTGCCCAATTCGCCTCTTCGTGAAAACGCTAAAGTGACTAAGCGCACCAAAGTGCCCTTCATAAACACGTTGAAGTCAACGCTATTTCGAATTTGCCTCTTCGTGAAAACGCTAAAAGCCACTTCGCGACCAATTCGCCCAATTCGCCTCTTCGTGAAAACGCTAAAGTGACTACGCGCACCAAAGTGCCCTTCATAAACACGTTGAAGTCAACGCTATTTCGAATTTGCCTCTTCGTGAAAACGCAAAAGGGCACTGGAGGACCAATTCGCCCATTAGTTAATTAGGTTAATTGTGATTTTAATGATTTTGTGGATGTATAACTTCACCAGGTTGTAGAAATTGCAATATTTAATCGTTTTTATCAAAAACAATAATTTCGATAAATAGACGATTTTTCATGAAATTCGCCTCTTCGTGAAAACGGTGACGAAATACCCAGCAAAATGAGCGACAATAACTGCGACCCTCACCAATCAAGCAAGACAGTTCAAATCTTCATGTGTAAATCCTACAAGCCTTCGTAAAAATCACTCAACTTCTCCGATAAAATATCAACGATGGCGGTGTTTGTAAACACTTGCGAGCTAGTTATGACCATTCACCGCTAGCTCAAATTATGCAGTTTCTACCCAACGATCGACCAATAAGAAAATGACTATAAAGGTCAGCTTAATATACTAGCATAATGAGCACCGCCCCAAAACCTCAACTTAATGACTGATCCAAGGCGTTCATTTATCTTCAGTTAATTTGCATGTAATAGTGGCCGCGTGAGGTCGTTGTTTGAGCTCCGATTACCGCTGCGCCGTACGTATGGACGGGTAACCATGAACGCCTTGAAACTAGACAAAAAACTATATAGTGGAGAAAATATACTGCAGAACCGTCTGAACCGTCTGGACCGTCTTTGGAATTAGCTTGTTGTTTTACACTTGGGCTTTAGTATTTGTTGATGAGTGATCTGAAAACAAGTAGGTTTAAAGGTACATGTAGTATATACACCGTTTGCTTTTGTTGTAATTTTCAAAAATGGATGGGCTGGGGGTTCATGTATATATTGTAAGTAATGTGACGCTGATGTATTAAACAAAACATGTTCATGATTGACAGATGCAGGAGTTTGTAGTTTGGTTCCTTGACTTTCTTCACTTCAGACGAAACGGAGCAATTGATAGATGTCCGGGGTATTTCCGGAAAACCAGACTACCTGGTTGACACCCATTCATGGATGGGTAAACAAATATTGCAAGTAAAATGTGGACTAACTAAATTTAATAAATTGGGGATAGTGTTTGAAATTAGTCGGGTTTTTTTATGAAAATTAATACAACATTCCACTGCACACCAGACCCACTAGGCAATTTGTTACCGATTACCGATATTACCGATAATATCGCCCCAAAATTAGACTAGGCATATTACTAATATTCACTTTTAAGCCTATATGGCTTCAAAGAATTTATTACCCCGAGACAGCTTGGTATGCAAGGGGCTGTCCCAAGTCCTCTTTCCCTCGCTACATTGAGGTCACTGGGGAATTGGAACCTGTTTTATGGCTCCGAGGTTATTTCTCTATGGTTAGAGCAATCAAAGCCTCGTATACAACCATAATCTCGTCGACTGGTCAGAGATCACTTTAGTCGCAGCAGCTTTGCTAGAAGGTCGTCAGTTGTTTGCTACTGTTGTTTGCTTAGTCCCTGTAATTAATTTCGAAGCCCGCCATCTCCCCTGTACTGCCACCTGTTTAATAAATAAGTTACATTAATTGTAGTTTAGCTGCCATCAGGACCCAATTCTGGAGTTATACAATACTCTGTTGCCTTTAGGAACCGGAGAGGAATTTCCTTCTGTTTTCCTCTTTTAAAAGTGTCAGAGCAAGTTTTGAGGTTTTGCAGGAGTTTTTCGCCCTTCCCTGAATTGAGTGCTTGGCGGAATTGCATTCGGAACGCCGTTATAGTCCCCAATAACTCAACTTTATACCAACGTAAGCCATGCCAAGTACATGTATACACATATTAGGTTCAAATGTAATGATAATTTTTTGCGGCTTCATGTTTAACCTGATTGTAATTTACGGCTATGTTAAGGCGGCTATGTTAGCGGTACGTTGTTAGTTTCGCGGATCGCAACTTATTGGGTTTCTCGTAAAGTACGGAGATATTGATATTGGCGCTATCATTGGGTTGTATGTTATTTTGGTAAATGACTAAAACATGATACTTGATATTGATACCGTTATGGGGTTGTCGTGAAGTACGGGGACATGATGGTGTTGGAACTATTATTTGGTGTTATCTTATTTTTGTAAATAACTAAAACATGGTAGTGATACCGTTATTGGGTTTCCGTGAAGTGCGGGGACATGATGGTGTTGAAACTATTATGGGGTTTTATGTTATTTTGGTAAATAACTAAAACATGATAGTGATACCGTTATTGGGTTCTCGTAAAGTACGAAGACATAATGGTGTTGGCACTATCATTGGTTTGTATGTTATACTAAACTGTAATTTACTACTTTATACTTTATACCAACGTAAGCCATGCCAAGTACATGTATACACATATTAGGTTCAAATGTAATGATAATTTTTTGCGGCTTCATGTTTAACCTGATTGTAATTTACGGCTATGTTAAGGCGGCTATGTTAGCGGTACGTTGTTAGTTTCGCGGATCGCAACTTATTGGGTTTCTCGTAAAGTACGGAGATATTGATATTGGCGCTATCATTGGGTTTTATGTTATTTTGGTAAATGACTAAAACATGATACTTGATATTGATACCGTTATGGGGTTGTCGTGAAGTACGGTGACATGATGGTGTTGGAACTATTATTTGGTTTTATGTTATTTTGGTAAATAACTAAAACATGGTAGTGATACCGTTATTGGGTTTCCGTGAAGTGCGGGGACATGATGGTGTTGAAACTATTATGGGGTTTTATGTTATTTTGGTAAATAACTAAAACATGATAGTGATACCGTTATTGGGTTCTCGTAAAGTACGAAGACATAATGGTGTTGGCACTATCATTGGTTTGTATGTTATACTACTGTAATTTACTATTGTAATATACTGTTGGTTGGAAATAATAATATGTTTTGAGATCAACCTCTGGCAATAAACTGCTCCGGCCTTTCGATACAACAAGAAAATAAACTCTTTGGGCCAAAGCCTGAATATTTTGTCATGTGTCCTGTCGCATGGGGTAATAATACCGTGTTATTACCCAAATGATATTACCTGTGTGTTAATGAAAGTGTTATAAATTCCTTAATATTTGGTATTTTAGGATAAGGATTAGATATAAATTATCCTCGAGGCCGATATAATATTTTCTGATTAGGAAAACAATTGGAAAATGGTGCACCTCGTGCCACAAATTGCAAGTCCCAATATTACTGTTATTACCCTGTTGAAACCGACATTTTACCCAGTTACAACAGGGTAATGAGATGTAATATGGGTAATGGTGAAAGGTTTGAATTGGTTATAACATTGGAAACTTGAGTAGTAACAGTAAAATTACCAGTGTCTAAGTCCAAATATATATGTTATTACTGTTGAAACCGACATAACCATGTAGTTACAACAGGGTAATGAGAGGTAATATTGGTTATGGTGAAAGGTTTGAATTGGTTATAACAATGGGAACTTAAGTAATAACAGTAAAATTACCTCCAAATAAGCACTTGGGGAGACAATCCCATAGAGATGTACACAAACTTACAGTCCTAACTTGTTTACCCTAACCCTTTTCTCTACGACTTATGCTATTTAGACCAAAATCTGTCGTTCTGGGACAAAAATAACTCTCAAATATCGTTTTTTTGGGGTAGCTAGACACTAAGTGCCTATTTGGAAGAATTAAGCAATTCCCAAAAAGTTTTCAAGTCCAATTATTACCGTTATTAAACCGACATTTTACCGAGTTATAACAGGATAATGAGAGGTAATATGGGTAATGGTAAAAGGTTTGAATTGGTTATAACGTTGGGAACTTGAGTAATAACAGTATTCTTGTAGCAATCCCAGCAATGGGTGACAGTAATGGGTGACATTTTACCAAGTTAATAACATGAAAATGCCAGAAATATTGGTGACATTATTCCTGGTAGTAATATTTGGTAAATGGGGTAATATCAAGTGGTAATAGCACGGCAATGCCATAAATATCAGTTACATTCTCCCTGGTAATATTGGGTAAATGGTGTAATATCGGGTGACCTAAATTAACATGTTGACCCCAAGTGTGCGTGATGGGTGAAACAATATTGTCACTTTCTCTACATGAAAGTTATGTTTTGGAGGTAGGAATACATTCCTAATCTATGTACTTCCATTGTAAGTGTTATCAAAGATCTAAATTTGGAAAATGATTCACACGGTACTTTGGATTTCATTGAGGATATATTATGCACTTTAAATGTTGCTGCCAGCTGCTTTGTAACAAATAAGTGTAACTCAATAAGAATGACTATAAAATATTGGCAACAGTGTAAAGATAAAATGTGTCCAATACTAATTGTAGTTTCCCCCTCTGAAAAAAATAAGGCCATGTCCGAAATCCTTGGCTGCAGCTTAAATTGCATAAAAGTCTGTGGGAATATTTTAGGAAGAATTGATGATCACGCTGAAGCTTGTTTAGCCCAGTAATATACCCAGCACGATACCATCTGAGACAAGGGACTACCCCCTTAGACCACCATATACCACCATATACCTATACACTCTCTAGACTGTTGTACTTACCTAACGCAACTCCCTAAAAACCTACAGATAATCTGTCTCATATCTTGATTCATGTAGGCCTATAAATAATCGACAAGGACCCTGACATTTTTGTTAAAAGGCCAATTTTAATAGCATTGTGTTTCTTGGGACTGTAGCTACCTACAATAACCGTAGAGCAATATTTTATTTCAAACAAAATGATATGAAAAGGCACATATTTTCAATACGTAAGCAAAATTGTTTCTTTTGAGAAGTAAGGTAAAGATCCTAACAAAATATTTTTTAAAAAATTCAAAGGTGCAAACGTCCTGAATTTATGACCAAGGAAATTCATTAAAATAAATATATTTTAAGGGGATCGCCCTTTCTTTACCTTTGAGATTGCCAACTCTCTTCTCACTTCTTTAACTTATGTAGGAACAACCGTCGGCATCCTACAATGCTACTCTTGTGACGAAGTAGATCAAGACTGTGAAGATCTGTTCAATACGACCAACGCCGTCATTGTGGAGTGTTCTTCCTTCTCTGCTTGTGGGGTAATTAGACCTTATGCATAGCGGTCATCTGATTATTTTGTGAAAAGAATGCACATCGGGTTCAACGGAATGCAAAGGACTTGCCCTCTAAGATGGCTTCTACGCATATGGTCTATACCAAGTTCTGTCCCGTTCTGCGAACGAAGCTTATAAGTAAATAATAATCGTTTGTAAGAACTGCCACCATACTTCTTTCGTGATCACAGTTCAGATACTTATATGGTCTTATATGCCGACCATGCGCATTGCCGACCATGCACATTGCCGACCACTCGGAAAGAATTCCACACATAACCATCACTTGACACCCTGTGATTTTGCACCTTTCATCGTGGACCCTATAGTGTCCCTCTTGCTTTTGTACTTTAACGTTTTTGGATTATAAAGCAAGATATGAGACGGCGTTTGTTTTCAACCGGCGTCGGGCAATGGTTCTTATGTTGTTCTTGGGGTTTTTTTGCGATCGCTGTCTGGCGATTGTGATTTTATTTTTGTATTCAATTTTTGCGAACAATTACAGGATATCTAGCGCAATCCTTTTGCTGGATGCCTTCAATCATTATTTACTTTCAAATAAGTAATAGATTTCTTAATAATTCGGTAATAAAAAGTTTTGGAGATCTGCAAATGGTGTATCCTACCTTTAAATAATTAAGGTATATTTAATCGCAATTTTGTAATTATTCATCAGAGCAGTTTACACTTGCATACTTGTAATACAATTTTATTAGGTCATATTGCTTTCATTTCCTTCAGCAAGTTCCAAAAATAAAGATTTAACTCACTTTTAGTTTGACATGGCCGACTTGTGATTAAAGCCCATCGCGGTAAAACATACGGCATTTTAAGTATGTAATTATTGTTAGTCAAACCATAAAATGTATGTGCAGATTTGGGAGACAGAAGGCGTCATCTCACGCGGGTGCCTCCGAACTACTAACTGCCAACCTCGTGACGATTGCATCAGTAATATTTGCGGGTCGTGCTGCAATGTAAATCTCTGCAATGGCGGACCCGTGCCCACACCCCAACCAACCCAACCACCACCTGACGACTCGGACACGGTTAGCTGCTACTCCTGCGAGTACCAATCAGACACGGGCGGTTCGTCGGTCTGTATGGAGGAACCCTTCATGACGAGTGGGTCTGGAGTCAGTCAGGTGTCCTGTATTGGAACATGCATGGTAAGTGTACGCGTGTTCTCCGTGCGCAAAGAAGACAGCGACAGCTTGAACATTTTGGTTGAAGCCCATTCGTTCTTCATTTTCTTTGCTCCAATAGGTTGGGAATCGCAGCGACAATGGAGTGACGCACGTATTTCGCACGTGCACACCGGCAGATGGCGACTTGCCGTGCGTTTCGGGCTGTCACCCGCCCCCCTTCGATGGCTGCGCCACATGCTGCAGCGAGGACCTGTGCAACAGTGGTCCCGTACCATCTTCCGACCAGCAGCCGCCGCCTCAGACCCAACCGCCTACTTCCCCGCCAATTCATGGTCAGGCGGCCATTTTGGCACCCAAGCTGAAATCAGCCGTGGTGCTGATGGCGACCCTCGCCATGTTGGCAATGTAAAATAAATCTATTAATGACCCAGCCATGCACTTTAAGACACTTTGAGGGACCCTCAGTAATGGCGGATGTTTGATTGCTCAATGACGGTTATTCCAAGGATTGTACTACATTTTGCTGCATTGATGACGATTCAAATGACGATATACCCTGAATAATAACTTGCATAATATTTTAGCCATTACTGGAGGCCTCTGTGAGTGAACAGTTAGGCTATTATACCCAGGGGTAGAGGGGAGGGGTTCCCTCTGCCGTATCTTGCTTGATATTTTGTCAAGAGAACAATACAATGCTAAATAGTAGGCGAACGACACAGAATAGCTATAAATGGTGCATGTTTGGTCATTTTTAGCAGGTAACTTACGGTAGATAATTCGGTAAACTTTGTGCTTGGTAATAATTCAGTAAATTAGCTTGTGGTAGATAATAATTAGGTATATGTAATAATTATGTTAGGTAACTTCGTGTAGGTTATTATTCTGCAGGCAACCTTTGATAGGTAATAATTCGGTAAAGTGTAAACAATATTTTTAGGGGAAAATACCTGGCAGCAATGGGTGTCAATGAATTCCCGTAAAATTTACGGTTACTGTTAATTGGCGGTAATGAAAATATCCATGGCCGCCAATTTACGGTGACCGTGAATTCTACGGGAATTCGTGAATTCAAGGAATGGAACAGAAATGCACGGTGAGTGGAACCAAAAATGCGCGGTCGTGACGTAGGGCGCAGCAATGGGTTTGACTAATGAATGCCGCGGGACCTTCAATGTACATGTACAATCCTTCAACCCTCTGTGAATCTTTAGTATACTAAAGATACACCGAGGATATAAGTTAACATGCGCTGCTGAGAGGTAAGCCAAAATTTAAAAGGTTTGGTTACCTTTTCTTGCTTATTTTTCACCATTTCCTGCAAAAGGTCCAAATGAGCCATCACGATTGAAAACAGTTTATTCATCCCTGAATCTGCCGCTCGCGCATCAGTAATAAAACCTCATTGGATATAATCACAAATATACTGGTTTGAATCACCATCCAAATAAATTGTTTCAGGTGTGTCAGTTGTGTCAGTTCTTGAGGGTGACACAACATTATCTCGAAATGTATTCCTACTCAAACATATCGACGGATCATCACTATAGAATACATTTTGGCGGGGTTAGCAGAGACATGCCCGACGAACAAGAATGTATGGCAGCTACTGACTTAATGTCCAACGTACTAGGCATTTAAAACACTCTTCTGTAACCTTTTATTCCATTATTTGGTTACGCAACACTGAGACCAGACGCGTTCCCATAAATAGTGCAATACACACAGTTTGCAAAGCTTTTGCATAATACATACATGCATATGTAGTTGCATGGTTGCGCGTTAAAGCATACGCTTTAACGCACAATACGCTTTAACGCAGCATACGCCACGTTCATAGGATCTCTACCTAATATTATTGCGCTCAAAAAAACTTAGGTGCGCACTGCGCAGAAGTACACTGTTTGTGGGTGGGGGTGGGTGGGGCACCAAGCAAAATACACACTCTCTGCCACTCTATTACAATTGTGACCTGTTCCCACGAAACCCGGACAAAGTCGACTTTTTAGTTTTTCAGATTTTGCTTTTTTCAAATTCTCTAGGTTCTCAGCTTTAAAATGATGTATCATTTACATATGTACCCCCACCCTATCTTCCCTGGGGTCTGGATTTAGTGATAAAACCCTGACAACCTAATTATGAGATAAACAGCTTTGAAGTTCAGAAAAGCGTATTATTTCTATACACAAATGTTTCACAAAATTGACCAAAAAAACCACTTCTGGTAGACGGATTTGGTTCAAATTTGAGGAGATTGTAGATTAATAGTGAGTGACTTAGGAAAACCTAAAACCTCAAAATGGTAAAATCCATCCAGAAATGACTTCAGGAGTACATTGTGACAAAACACATTGTGCGACTTTGTCCGGGTTTCGTGGGAACAGGTCACAATTAGTCAGTAGCGCCTATTGGAGGACAAAAAAGTCACTGGTACATGAAGGCCTTTCCAACAATATATCTCTATAGATGCCCCAAAAGTTTAAGTACATGTACACTACATTTGTAAAAAATAAAATCCGTGTGATTGGCTCTAGCTATGTCGTGTGCAATAATCTGAATAAAGGCTTGCATCTTGTTGATGTGTCTATTAGAACTCAGCAAATGATTCAAAAACGTATGCTTATCAGGGCCAATCGGTGATCCTCCATGATATGGCTGTTTGCCAATACCACACACACAGAAAGAAAATACACAGGTTGTGTAAAGTTTGACATAATTGCAATGTGCCATACGAACTTCATAATAAGTTAAAATTTTACACAACAGGTGTTAGGTAAGGTTTTGCACATAAGTTTTGTAAAATAGATACTTAAAGTAGTTTCAGTCGAATCAGTAGAATATACAAAATGCTGCGATATTAAGACTAAACTACTATACACTACACACATTACAAATTACAACGTATACTACAGTTATACAATTCTACAACTTACAACTACTCTACATACTACAACAAGTCTTGGTTTAAATTTATATTCCGCTTATTCCCGCCATGATGAAGTCACGATTTCACCACGAATAACTTCAATGTTAAAATACGAATAGAAACTTTATATAGTATTTCACTTATGTTTGCAAAAATCAAAATTGTATCATGGATTCGTTAGAATAATTACAAATTTCGGTCAAGAAAATTTGGACAAAACTTCACAACTTAACATGGCTTTTGTAAACCACACATATTTCGTGAGTTCTGATTGGTCAGTTGTTTTTTTATTGCAGAAGTAAGTTTAGTGAGTTACTCTTTAAGTATGTTTCCTAATTTCTGTTTGTCCGATGGAGTCACCAATAGTGACTATGTGACAGTCTTTAATACGTGACATTTGGTAAAACTTACGTGGCCAATGTATAATCTTGACAAAGGTTAATACACAACTCTTGTAAACAAAACAAAATTTAATTTAATAAAGGACAATTTAAACTTGCAGAATAGTGGATTATTTTGTTTTGGCAATATTTTATTTAAATTGTGTATTATTTTATTTTACAGTTCATTTTGTGTTTGCAACTTGTCTCGAGATCGTATTGAATTCCGTCATGAATAGCCCAGTAACATTCTCAATTTCTTGTTCAATTTTTCTCCTTTACTTTCGATTTTAATTTGCTTTCTTATTCATTTGTTTAACCCTACTTCCTTGGTGTCAGTGTCGAGGTTCAAAGTTTCTTTAGCAAGTGCACTGTTGTCGGTACATTTTCGACAATTGTTATGAAGTGGTCTTCCCTAAAATCTGGAGGGATTTTCTATTCTATTAGGAAAATACTCACCTTCGTTACCTACATATGCATTTCCAATGTGCTTGCGCACGCAATACCACTGATAATAACAAAGCCCATGCACTGCACGGCCCTCCCATGAAAGACGCCCTCATGTGTTAAACAACCCTTCTTTTTCCACAAAAAGTTACATGTAAGTCGAGGTAGTACGGGAGGGATGGTAACGAAGGTGAGTATTTTCTTAATAAAATAGAAAATTCCTCCAGATTTTTGGGGAGACCACTTCAGATTTTGGGGGATTCTATTACAGAAAATAATCACCTTCGTTACCTACATAGGCCTATGCATTGTAGCACCGTAAAAGTTAAAAAGGGTGGAAAAGGGCCTGCAGTGCGGAGTTAAGCAGCAAGTCTTAAACTAGGTCTATCTAGAGAACAAGAATCAATGATAGTAGTTAATACATACAGTACCCATGAGTTGACCTAACTATGCCAAAGTAGTTTTGGGACTAACGGGTTGCTGATCGTGCTGATGCTTGCAAGACTTTTCTGACCATGGATCCTTCCTTTTGCAGAACGTCTCTTGAAGGTAGATGGATTTTTCCAGCAGACTGCCTCTATTATTTCTTTGATGGGGAATCCATGGAAATGAGCCAATGAAGTAGACAAGCTACGTGTCTGATGTGCTTTTACAGTAGCTCGGGTAGTTGCATCTTCGTCAGTATAAGATGCTTGCCAGCATTCTTACCCTTGGTTGGGTTGTATGAGCCTGGGAAGCGCTAGCAATCCCTGTGGCTTATCTGGAAGAGCCCTGGTAGCGTTAGCATACCCACGTGGCTTATCTGGAAGAGCCCTGGTAGCGTTAGCATACAAACGTGGCTTATCTGGGAGAGTCCAGGTAGCGTTAGCATATCCACGTGGCTTATCTGGTAGAGCCCGGGTAGCGTTAGCATACCCACGTGGCTTATCTGGTAGAGCCCTGGTAGCGTTAGCATACAAACGTGGCTTATTTGTGAGAGCCCAGGTAGCGTTAGCATACCCACGTGGCTTATCTGGTAGAGCCCGGGTAGCGTTAGCATACCCACGTGGATTATCTGGTAGAGCCCAGGTAGCGTTAGCATATCAACGTGGCTTATCTGGTAGAGCCCGGGTAGTGTTAGCATACCCAAGTGGCTTATCTGGTAGAGCCCGGGTAGCGTTAGCATACCCACGTGGCTTATCTGGCAGAGCCCGGGTAGCGTTAGCATACCCACGTGGCTTATCTAGAAGAACCCGGGAAGTGATCGTGTCGGATACTGCCAGTGAAGACTGAGGTTCAAGAGTAGTTTCGGAAGGTACATCTGTGTTCTGAACCTCTCGAGTCTGTGGTTGTGCCCCCGATTCTGGCATCAAAATAGCCTCAACAATCCATCTGGCAATAGTGGTAAGAGAGGCTGGACGGTGCGGGCGGATGGATGTGACAACAAGTTGTTTTGATTCACCACGGAGATCTCGAGTGCGGGCTATGTAAAACTTTAGTGATCTAACTGGGCACCATAATTTGTCCTCCGGAACACTAGAGAAGGATGGAATGTAGGAGGAAATCCCCAATATCTGTTGAAGATGCATTTTGGGGATCAACAGCCTGGTCGGTACACCATCTGACGAAGTGTTGTAATCGATTATCGTAAGTTCGTCGTGTAGATGGTCGTCTGCTTTTGGCTGTCATGGCTGCAGCGTTCTCAGAAAGACCTGCCTTTCGCAGAGAGAAATGTTATAGCATCCAAGCTGATAGATGCAGGCTGTTTGAATCTGGGTGCAGTATCTGCGATTTTGGTTGGAAAAGAAGATCTGGCCGTTTTGGTAGAATGATCAAAGGCCTGAAAAGAAGATCCAGGATCTTGAGAAACCAGGCCTGCCGTGGCCACAGGGGAGCTTTTGGAATAATTATGCACCTCTCCTTCTCTATCTTGACCAGAACCCTGGACAGAAGGGAGATAGGTGGAAAGGAATAGCCCAGGATGTTTGTCCATTCTATGTTGAGTGAATCTGTCGCCCATGCCTGTGGATGGTAATGACGGCTGCAGAATGTCGGTAATTGGCAGTTCAGATGAGAAGCAAACAGGTAGATGTGTGGGATGTCGAGGGTGCTGGATATCTGTTGCACCGTGGGTCGATGGAGGGTCCACTCTGTAGGAATGATCTTTTCCCGTGACAGAGCATCCGCAATTATATTTTTGTTCCCTGCTAGGTGGCTTGCCAGAAGAAAAATTCACAGAGGGATGCACCAGTTTAAGAGTTCCTAGGTCATCATACAGAGCGAAGGAGAGTGAGTGCCTCTCTGGTTATTTAAGCAAGACACTACTGTTGAGTTGTCTGATTTTATTAGGACCAGACGACTTACTACCATTGTCGCCCCTTCTGTAGAGCTCTGAAAACAGCCAAGAGATCCAGATGGTTTATGTGAAGGAGTTTTTCCGACTGAGACCATATTCCCGAGAGAGATATGTCGTCAGTGATGTGGGCTCTCCAACCGGTCCCAGAGGCATCTATGTTCAAGGTCCCTGATGGAGACGGCCGTAGAAATAGTGTTCCTGTTGGGAATGATCTTGCGTGTCAACCACCAGAGTAGATGGAGTTGGAGAGGTCGCAAGCGCATCCTGCACCATAGAACCAAGTCCACCAAACTGGCCATGAAACCCAGAAGACGAAGCCATGCTCAAGCTGGAAGGAATGTTACAGAAAGGAACATATGAATACACTGTACTATGCATCGTTCTTTTGATGGAGAGGCTCTGCCCGTGATGGTATTCAGGCATGCGCCGAGAAAAATTGGTGTCTGTGTAGGGGTCACAAACGATTTTTCTGTGTTGATGATGAAACCGAGCTTTTGAGTGAGTTCGATTGTTTTGTGAGTCCATTCGTGGGAAAATTCCCAAAGTCGACCTCCTACTGGACCCGGAGCAGGGGGCGTGGGAATAGTACTGGCGTGGTAGTCATTTTCCCCTGTACTTTCGCAGACCCTGGGACTAGAAGGATCGCGTCTATCTGGGGGGTTGTGATTTGCCAGTCGACGAGAAGCGCTACTTGTACGTGGACCTGGGAGTCACCGATGATGACGCTTTATGTTCGCAAAACAAATGTGGTTGTTGCAAAAGGCTTCGGTTGTGCTCGGAACCACTGTATCTGGAACTAGAACTAAAGCCCCTTCTGTGAGACGAGGAACCTGGACGACGCAAGTTGATTCGTTCCTGGGTTTTGAGGCGTTTGGCTTCTTGTACCAAGGATTCATCAAATTTGTTGTTGAACAAATCGGTGCCGGTCAAGGGAAGAGACTCCATTCGTTCCCTATAACCTTGTGAAGGCCAAAACATGTTGTCGAGGATCATAGACCTGCGAATAGATGTAGTGATGGCAGATCCGAATGCAAAATCACGTAGGCAGGAACTCAGGCAGTCACCCATGAACTTGAACATCGTTCGAAGAAGATCGGGGTCAACCGCCGTGGGATCTTCAGAAAATCGTGCAAGGGGTCTGAAAGAAGCAGTGAAAAACTGGAGACCTTAGCCCCATGGCGTAGGTGGCGGTCTGCATTCTCCAACATTTTATTCAGTTCCCTAGAGCGTTTGTTATATCAGCGGAAGACATATTTCTTGTTGTACGAAAGACCGTACTTTTCGGCACGTAGTTTGTCCTTGACCTCGTGGCAATTTGAGGGACGTTGAAGTATTTGTTGCTATCAGCTTCATGAGTCTTAAACAGATTCAGTTCTCGTGCAGGGATGGTCGATATTTTCTTTAAGACACTATTGAAAGCATTATACGGCAAGATGTCTGCACATGAACTATTCACAGGGGATTGTGTTTTCTGTGCGGGGGGGGGGGGGGGCAATGTGAAGAATCCCTGGGAAAGAAAGGACGAGTGGGTTCTTTCGGTGACGGTGAAGGGAATTGAAGTAACCGTCCCACTTCAGGAATCACCACGTTGCCCTTTGAGCCATGGACTCGTATGAGAAATCTAGAAAGTCCTGATCCGAAACATCGTCCGGTAAAATTGAACTAGAGTCCAAGTACCGACTGGGTGGGGAGCCAGAACTGCTACGTGAGGGAGATCCTTCGTGGGCACCAAGTCGAAGTGGGGAACGAGATCTGGAGCGATAATCTATGAAGAATCCCTGCGAAAGGAAGGACGAGCGGGTTCTTTAGGTGACGGTGGAGGGAATCGAAGTAACCGTCCCACTTCAGGAATCACCACGTTGCCCTTTGGGCCATGGACTCGTATGAGAAATCTGGAAAGTCCTGATCCGAAATCGTCTGGTGAAATTGAACTAGAGTCCAAGTACCGACTGGGTGGGGGAGGTCCTTCGTGGGCACCAAGTCGAAGTGGGGAACGAGATCCGGAGCGATAATCTCGGTGAGAAGAACGATGAGGTCCGGAAGGAATCTCATTATAAACTTCTCGATGTCGGTGTAAGGAGTGAGGACGAAAAGATACATGCTTATCCTTTGACCTTTGAACAGGATGGGAACTGTCTCATGATATTGATAACAGGTATAATGATCTGGATTTCTGACTGAATCGGGGAAGAAATCATGCTGTGGATAATAATGAGGGTTCCGATAGGTGTTGTAATCTCCACTAGCCCATGGGGGCGAAAGGAAGAATTTTGCGGCTCACGTATTAAATCTTCACTTGGCATACTTAAATAAACCGAGGTAGATGGAACACTTCCTCTGACATTTTGAGTAAAAAAAAACCACTAATGGGGGCAGGGCCGCCAACACCAAACCACACATGATGCGAAGGGTCTTCGACGCTACAAATTGGAGTATTATCGGTAGAGAAGGGCGTGGCATCATTGGGAATGTGTTTGCCGCTGTACATGCAGTGGTGATAATTTCCGAACATGGCGCTGATGAAGATGACGAGCTTGGAACGGATCGTGTCTGATTGTCCTGCCAGCCGATACAAATTTGCCATTGGTCGTCTGTCCAACGGTTGCAAACGTTGCAGGTATTTTTGCGATAACAAACGCGACATCGATAGCAGGTAGAATGCTCGTCAAAGTCTAGGTTATTTGGAGATCCTCCACAAGATCTACATGTGGACCGTCGATAAGAGTTACGCTTAGATTTAACGTCGGACATCGCTGAAAATCGGACGTGTCGGAAATACAGGCTCGGTTTGTATATGATGTGCTTCGCGGAGAGCGAGATAAAAAGCGTGCAGTCAGTAATGGCCCTGTCACACTAGAACGTTTTAGGCCAACGCGTGAGTAGCGCGTTAAAAATAGTTGATACGCTGGCAAACGCTGAACTTCCACAGAAAAAGTCAAGTTGAACAGTGATTTCAGCGTGTCCATAACGCGTTAATAACGGGTTCATAGCGTTCGCCAGCGCGTGAATAACGCGTTAGTAACGCGCTCGACGACTGATGAACGACTGCCCAGCGCGTGAGTAGCGCGGTCCAACGCGCGCCAGCGTACGGCAACGACCACATGATTAGTTGTACAAAAAGATGACGCGCTACTACAGTAATGGCCCTGTCACACCAGAACGTTTTAGGCCAACGTGTTGAAATTTCGGCAACACGCGGGTAAACGCTGACCAACGCTAGGCCAGCGTTCGCAACGCGCTGAGCGCGTTACCCACACGCTGGAACACGCTGTCACACGCTGAGACAAAAATTCGTTTTTCAACATACCTAAAAAAATTCAGCGTTTGCCAGCGTGTGACTGCACACGCTAGCGGCGCGCAAGAAGGCCGTTACTCACGCGTCGAACGCGCTAGACGATCGTTACCAACCCACTACTCTCACGCTGGCGACCCGCTGTCGTATTTTTACTATAAATCAGTGATGCGTTCCTTACACGCTGAGCGCGTTCCTCACACGCTACTTACGCGCTGGCATACGCTATGAACCCGTTATCAACCTGTATGAACACGCTGAAATCACGGTTCCACTTGACTTTTTCTGTGAAAGTTCAGCAATTGCCAGCGTATCAACTATTTTTAACGCGCTACTCATGCATTGGCCTAAAACGTCCTGGTGTGGCAGGGCCATAACCAGCGTGTCCCAAGCGTACGCCGGCGTACGCCAGCGTGTGAGTAGCGGGCTGATAACGATCGCCTAGCGTGTTCGACGCGTGAGTAACGAATCTAAAACGCGCCGCCAGCGTGTGCAGTCACACGCTGGCAAACGCTGGAAATTGTAGCTATTTTGAAAAAAAATGTTTTTTCCTCAGCGTATGACAGCGTGTCCCAGCGTGTGAGTAACGCGCTCATCGTGTTGCTAACGCTGGCCTAGCGTTGGTTAGCGTTTGCCAGCGTGTTGCCAAAATTACAACACGCTACTCACGCGTTGGCCTAAAATGTTCTGGTGTGACAGGGCCATAACAGCGCACTGAAAAAGAAGGGTTGTTTAACACATGAGGGCGTCCTCCATGGGAGGCCCGTGCAGTGCATGGGCTTTGTTATTCTCAGTGGTATTGCGTGCGCAAGCGCATTGGAAATGCATATGTAGGTAACGAAGTTGATTATTTTCTGTAATAGAATGGCGTTATGGCTCTGCTTACTGTTATCAAAAATGCCCTACTTACTATAGCAGAAAATGGCATGCTTTCGGTAAGCCTATTTCAGGGATTAGTGTGGAATTTTAGTTTCTGCGCAATTGTTTGCTTAAAGCAGGGTTAGCGAAACATACTGCTACCCCGGTTACCGCAAAATGGTAATTGTATAAGCACTGAATTATGTGGTGTATTGCAGAGTCATGACATTGGGCCTCGGCGATGCTTAGCTCAGGGGCGGATCCAGGACTGTTGCGGACGGACAGGCTGGCATACACATGTAAGTAATGCCGCACATTTTGTCCCTCCGGTTAGCCACCTCCTCTAAAACTGGCGAAATATGTGCTAGTCCCTTTTGTCCTTGTTCTTTAAGTAGCATTTGCATTTAATGTGCAATCTACACGATGCTTGAAATTCAGTAAATTGCTTAAATGACGACATTTCAGACTACACCCCATGCACACCCAGCACACATAAAACCCTCCCTCTCTTCTTGCAGTTAAAGTTAAAGCAAAAAACAAAAACGGAAAGTTATCTGTGTACATGGCTGTCTCATACAATCTACCTCTGACACCAGACTACAAAATACAACTTTTTTTGTATCGGAAGGCATTAATAAAATACAGCTTTTAATCTCAACAAAGAAATATTGTCAACAATGTCACTAAGATCTGCGTGATCGGCACACTTTTAACAATTTGCGGTCGGAAGCCAAGATTCATTACAGTGCTTTACTATTGTGTGCCCCGGTGAAGCGCCGGTCACAACCCACCGTGCGTGTTTTTAGTCCGTACGTTTTTTGGAGAGGCCACGGCCGCCACGTTTTTCTGAAAACGTGCGGAGGGAGTGACAAGAGCAGGGAGGGAGTACGTCAACGCACGTCACCCGCACGCCAGGCCTGGCCGTGATGGCCCTGTCACACCAGAACATTTTAGGCCAACGCGTGAGAAACGTGTTGTAATTTTGGCAACACGCTGGCAAACGCTTACCAACGCAAGGCCAGCGTTAGCAACACGCTGAGCGCGTTACTCACGCGCTGTGACATGCTGTCACACGCTGAAAAAAACCAATTTTTTTTCAACATACATACAATTTCCAGCGTTTGCCAGCGTGTGACTGCACACGCTGGCGGAGCGTTGGAGGTTTGTTACTCATGCGTCGAACACGCTAGACGATCGTTATCAACCCGCTACTCACACGCTGGCGCACGCTGGCGTACGCTGGCGTACTCTGGCGATACGCTGGTTATGGCCCTGTCACCCCAGAACGTTTTAGGCCAATGCATGAGTAGCGCGTTAAAAATAGTTGATACGCTGGCAATCGCTGAACTTTCACACAAAAAGTCAAGTGGAACCGTGATTTCAGCGTGTCCATACAGGTTGATAACGGGTTCATAGCGTATGCCAGTGCGTGAGTATCGTGTGAGGAACGCGCTCAGCGTGTGAGGAACGTATCACTGATTTATAGTAAAAATACGACAGCGGGTCGCCAGCGTGTGAGTAGTGGGTTGGTAACGATCGTCTAGCGCGTTCGACGCGTGAGTAACGACCATCCTGCGCGCCGACAGTGTGTGCAGTCACACGCTGGCAAACGCTGAAAATTTTAGGTATGTTGAAAAATGTATTTTTGCCTCAGCGTGTGACAGCGTGTGACAGCGTGTGGGTAACGCGCTTAGCGTGTTGCGAACGCTGGCCTAGCGTTGGTCAACGTTTACCCGCGTGTTACCGAAATTCCAACACGTTGGCCTAAAACGTTATGGTGTGACAGGGCCATTAGTGTAGTAGGGCGTCGGCTTTTTATACAACTAATCATGTGGTCGTTGCAGTACGCTGGCGCGCGTTGGAACGCGCTACTCACGCGCTGGGCAGTCGTTCATCAGTCGTCGAGCGCGTTACTAACGCGTTACTCACGCGCTGGCGAACGTTATGAACCCGTTAACAACGCGTTATAGACACGCTGAAATCACGGTTCCACTTGACTTTTTCTGTGGAAGTTCAGCGTTTGTCAGCGTATCAACTATTTTTAACGCGCTATTCACGCGTTGGCCTAAAACGTTCTGGTGTGACAGGGCCATGAGCGGTTGCGTGCATCGTACGTTGCGCAAGTGGTACGTGAGTTGTACGTGCTTACAACGTGCTTACAACGTACGATCTCCGTGCGATTGCCACGTTATCGTACGGACCACGCACTTATCACGTGCGCAGCACGCACGTGCTAAGTGCGCCGTCCGTAGAGCAACTGACCGTGATAAATGTTTTAAAAACTCACGGAGTGAGTGCGTAGTGTGCTCATTGAATGGAAGAGGGCACGCGCGTCACCCGTACTGGGGGTGATTCCGTAGCCCGAACGCAGCGAAAGTTCCTCGTGCACTAAAAGTGTTACGGTGTATCTGCGTGCTCCCAAATCCGTACTGAGGCGGTACTCACCACGTACGGATCCCCAAATTTTGCCCACGTTTTTGCAAGTAGACAGCACGCACTTGCAAGTACGGCGGGTTGGGACCGCGGCTTGAGGGTGGACACCATACTAAAGAGCCTGAAAGTATGCAATTTTGTCTTTGCGCATCCGGACCCCTCCGTGACCCTTCTATGAGCATTATAATTGTTGACTGATTATCTTTAAGCGTACTCACCCGAGACCGTGTAATCGATACTTACACAGTCTATTGGTGAGGTGGGTTGGCTCAAGGTGACAAAGCTCTCATTTACCACCCCGCCCCCTTTTTAATAGAAGAGTATCATGTTGGTTTCTCTAGTTCGTGGCTCTGCAGCATTTTTTGAAATTGTAAATGTCAAACCTCCAACATCTCTGTAAATTCAGTGTTTTTGAGTTAATTATTTACATGTACGTATAATTTGTAGATATTTGGAATGAACAGAATATTTATCTTTTGTTAAGCAATCATTTCCTTGGCCTATCCAATAATTGTTTTCTATGTATCTATATTTTGGTAAAACTTTTCTATCAAATCATGCCTTGGATCTACGTCTTGACGTGATTATTCCTTATACTTTTTTTTACATATCCCACTTAGTGGAAACATAATGTTGTGGTAAGAATGGAACTGATCCATGTAGAGATTAACTCGGTTCTGGTGAGATACTAGAAATGAATTAACTTCTTCTTCTGTTATCACGTCTATTATGATATCTCTTGGTGAAGCCATTTGCCTTGGAAATATGTGGGTGTACGCAATTTGTATGCCATAGTTCACATAGAGATTATCCGGGTCGGGGTACCAGGCGGGCCAGCGTGTGCTGTGCTCGCCCGCCGGCGATTTATTTTCTCCAAACGACATCGCCATAGAATATCCATTAATCCATGTGTCGCATTGCATGACGTGTACTAGGGTAAAAAAAAAGCCCAGAGTCCTAGGGTCAAAAAGGGTTAGGGTTAGGGTTAGGGTCAATAAGTTGAGGGTCCTAGGGTCAATAAAACCCAGAGTCCTACGGTCATTAAGTTAAGAATCCTAGGGTCAATAAATTGAGAGTATAATTTACTACCATGACGTAACAGATAGCCAATCGGATGCGCTAAAAAACAGTTCTATGGCGATGTCGTTTGGGGGAAAAAATTCGCCGCCCGCCGCCGCAGGGCCTGTGTCGCACGGGCTCGCGCGTCACGGGCTGGAGGTGAAAACCGGCTACCGGGTACCAAACGGGACACCCGGCATCTAGGCCTGTACCCGCTGCTAAATCAGTATATACTGAAGGCCCATATGTCATGAAAAAAAACCACTTTGGGTTTAAAAGTTTCTGCTGTTGGCTTGGCCCTCTTGGGCATGGACGTACCAAGGGTTTTTAAGAAGTCAGGTGCCGAGTTAGTGAGGTGTCGAGTTGGCGACTGCGCAGGAGGCAGAATCTGGGTATCGAGTTGGCAAGTTGTCGAGTTGGCAAGGTGTTGAGTTTGCGAGGTGCCGACTAGGTGTCAAGTTGGTCAGGTGTCGACTTGACGAGGTGTCGAGTAATTGGTAGGTGTCGAGTTGGCTAGGTGTCGAAGTGACCGACATCCCTTCATGGTGCTAATCAATATTAGCTGTGGCTATCGTACAACACAATAGCAAACGGTCGTGCCTCTCATCATCAAGATGTACATTATGGTGGCCCTGGAGGGACACGCATGTCGTGAATATTGACGTCAATATTCTCGACAAATTTCACGACTTTTCCCAAAGTCGCGAATATTGACGTCAAACTTGTCGTCGATATTCGCGTCAAATTTCACAACTTTTCCCGAAAGTCGCAAATATTAACGTCAATATTTGCGACAAAATTCACGACTTGCCCCGAAAGTCGCAAATATTGACGTCAATTTTGACGACAAATTTCGCGACTTGCCTCCAAAGTCGCGAATATTGACGTTAAATTTGACGTAAAATTTCACGATTGGACATAAATTTTGACGCGAATTTTGTTCCAGCAAGCTATAGGCTTTAGCTAGTCTTGCTCCAAGTCCGAGTTTTCATTTGTTCCGGGGCGCGCCTGTCCGTCTTGTCTATGCAGTTTATCAAACGGGCTTATTGAGTGCGCCCTCGATTGTCACGAGAGATCAGTGGATTTGTTTTAAAGGTAGGATACACCATTGGTAATTTCTTGAATTGTCATGAATGGGTGGGTTTGGAGGGTTGTATTTTATAGTAAATCTCGTTTAGCTGACCTGTCCGAAGTTTTACAATCATGGATGCCGAGAAAAGCACGAAAAACAGCATTTTGTGTTCAACCGCCGTCGGGCAGTTGAATATTCTTATGATATTATTGTTTTTTGCGATCGCCGTCCGGTGATCGCAGAATTTAGTTTTATAAAATTATATTTTTCTGAATAATTACAGGATATCTAGCGCGATCATTTTGCTGGATGCCTAGAATCATAATTTATTTTCAAATAAGTAAGAGATTTCTTAAGAATTCGGTAGTAAATATTTTCGATATCTTGCAATGCTGATCCTACTTTTAAGTTCAGTTCACGAAATTTGTTACTGAACTTGAAACAAATCCACTGATCTCTCGTGACCGTGACAATCGAAGGCGTCCTCAATAAGCCCGTTTTCGGGGTATGGGTGATTGATGAACTGCAGACGGACGGCGCGCCCCAGACAAATGGAAAACTCGGTCTTGGAGCAAGACTAGCCAAAACCTAGCTTGCTGGGAACAAATTCGCGTCAAAATTTAGGTTCGGTCGTGAAATTTGACGTCAATATTCGCGACTTTGGGGGAAAGTCGCGAAATTTGACGTCAATATTGACGTCAAAATTCACGACTTTGGGGGAAAGTCGTGAATTTTGCCGCGAATATTGAGGTCAATATTCGTGACTTTGGAAGCAAGTCGTTAATTTTGTCGCGAATATTGACGTCAATATTCGCGACTTTCGGGGAAAGTCGTGAAATTTGACGCGAATATCGACGTCAACATTGACGTCAATACTCGCGACTTTAGGGAAAGTCTTGAAATGTGTTGTGAATATTGACGTCAATATTCACGATCTTCGTAGTCCCTTCAGGGCCACCATATGTACAACAAGCAGCTTGTGATTATGAGGTAACTTATTTAAAAAAATGGTATTTCTGATATGCATTGAAAGGAATACAGCAATGACTGCTGTGAGAGTAAGAGTAACTGGCAGACAAGAATTAAACCAGGCAAAATTATTGTTGATTAGGGAAGGGGTTATAAGATTGGATGTTTTGCAAATGGGAGGGAGACTGGGGTGAAAGGTGGTGACCAGTGGCATCAGCAAGGCCCATAATCGAAATTGGAGGTTAAATATGTTTTGTGGAAGCGAAGAAAATGAGTATTTATTCAACGTTTTTTTAACTACACGAAGACAAAGGAATGTCCACAGTACGTATGTAAGGTAAGCCTAATTGTGTGTCCGTGGGTTTAGAATTCAGATCAGTGGTTATTAAGTTATCCTCTTTGCGGATGGGGACATCCAGGAAGTGGAACTGATGATGCGAGTACCTTGATGTGAACTTGATGGTCCTGTAGAAAGAATTCATGTGATTAGTGACTGTCTTCATCACTGACCCAGATGAGAAATACATCATCATTGTATCTCCACTCGATCCAGGGACGGCACGGTGCTGAGGCAAACATACGTCGGTTCCTCGAGGTCTCCCATGAAGAGGCATGCATGTTATGTTTATGTAAAAGGGTTAATTTTGTATTTATTTCTTTGCTGGGATGAAAATAAAGTCAAGTTTTCAGCAGTTTTAATCTTATTCATGTTTATTTACATAGCTAAAGGTATCTGGCAATAAACCCACTAATCTACATGTACCGGTAATCCTCTTTAATCCTCATATACTAGTCACTGAGAGCTTTCACTTGATATCGTTAAAATAGGTTTTCATGGAAGTGGCGTTTAGCGGATTTAGCGGTTTAGCGTAAATTATTCGCTCAATAAATTCTAATGATCCCACGAAGTGACAAACACCTCTAAAGCTGGACAATATTCATCTCGAGATAATCGCATTTGAAATTGGTTCTATTTTCAAAAGATATTTACGACTACTTTGCAGTAACAGAATTCGGACATTTCTGCATTGAGCTATGTTTATTCTTTGAGCTTTGCGCTCAATATCGTTTATTGAAAACGTCTGTTAAATAAACAATAAATCATCAATAACACTGGTTGCCACTTAATTCGTGAGAACGAAAGAATATGGAATTTCTGTCACTTTGTGCAATTATTTCGGTGCAACAAAGTTCTGTGAAAATGTATTACATTTGCGCGTCTACAGGGGTGTACTGGATGCCAACAGGGCCCCACATTATGGATGTAGAATGCATCCTAATGATGGTCCCCAAAATGTAGGTGAAGTGAGTAAGGGGTGAGCGCGCGTGCGTCTGTTATATTAAAACACTGTACACGTGCACGTTTACGCCCCTATTGTAGACGCGCGCAAACCAATGTATGGTCTTCATCCCTGCTAACGAGATGACCTTTTTCACTTTGTAAGAACTTTTAAAACTTTTCTACACTTCGTGAAAACAAAAAAACGTGTAATTCGGCCTTTTTGTCAAATGTGTGTTTACGATAATTCATAAAGTAAACAATGTTTTGCTTTGTTACTTGGTTAAAATTTTCTTTGAAACAAATAATTATGACAAAAACGGATAATAAAACTCAAAATCTAAAAGTTATCGATGTTGAAGGTCTTCTTATCTTCGTGAGATTAACGACGAAATACCTAAATAGAGCAATTGAACGACATGTGCCTCTGATAAAACTGATATGCTGAAAACTTGCTGTTACTTGCTGTTTTAAAAAGTAAAAAACACTCAATGATCTAAACAATTGTGAACTTTACTTTAAACAAATGCATGTAGGCCTATTGAGTCAATCTGTTACGAGTAACGTTTGTTATACTTGTATTTTGTTCCTTTCCTTTAATGTAGATTATACTTATAATTATAGATATAATGTTTTGAGCTGACCGTCTGCTCGTTCGCTGCTCCACTACAGTTTACTATCGTCAATAGTGTGTAAGTGAAAATTGTGCGGGTACCAATTATATACAGCTCAAAGAACAACAGCCGCGTGATATCACGCTCACACTGATGTGATACCACACAGGAGGCGGGGTATGTGTCGTTATACAATGGACACGTGATTTTTCTAGACTAATAAAGTATCAAGACAGAGGTATTACTTAGGGCATAACAGGGTGACGACCCGGTCATTACTGCGTGATAACGGACCGGGTTGGGCGATGACCAATGGTAATGGACCGAGCCGATGGCGAGGTCCATCACCAGCGGTCATCGCCCAACCCGGTACGTTATCACGCAGTGAAAGACGGGTACTCACCCTGTTATTCCCTTTAATAAATACCTTTTTATTGTCATGTCACTAAATCTCTGAAAATTACTGCGCGCGAACTCATTAATATTTTGTGATCCCTCCGGTAATTTTGGGGCCTATAAATTGGACTGATTGTGAAAATATTTGTAGAAATCAATAATTGGTGACCTGTGGCTTCCAACTCGGGGGATTCCGTTCACAAAAAAGACCAATACGTGGGTCTATTTGGCATAGAGGCGAGGGGGGGGGGGGCTACATTTAGACCTGGGCCCAGAGATGGGCTACTATTTTAGGGGTGATTTGTGGGGAGGGGAGTATTAAAACAAAATCATTTGGTCAACTGTCATCAATTTAAAAAGGAAATTATTTTAGGAGTCTTAATCTTACATTTCCAGTCAAAAAAATATTGCCACCCTACTACTGAGCCTCACCAGGCGGCGCTCTTTCTTTCAAATTTTTTAGAATTTAGTGGTGTGAAACCTTAGAGAATAAACAGTGAATTTGCTTCAATTTTTGAAAGCCGGGGCCATTACTGCAAAATAAAGCCCTCCATGTGATCGAATCTTGACCAAGGTAATTATTAAAATCATATATATATCTCCCCACAGCATAGCTATTTTACCAGTTTTAATTAATTAATTATTTATTTTGAGTTGTGACAAAATATAGCATTGTATTTATTTGTTAAAATGCATCTGAGAATTTCATCGTATTTTCAGACCAATTAACATCTGGATTGACATTGTGTGAATTGTGTGAATTATTGTAAAGAATAGGACTCTGTTTTAATTACCATATTTTGGGAATTGGAAGTGAAGTGCAGGATTATTAGTACACGTATAACATTGAATTTACACCAAGCTCATTTTGATACTTGCTTTGGGTATATACTTAACTTAAAGGGATCGTATACGTTTGGTAATTACTCCGAAAATTAATGGCAATAAAAACTTACTTGGTAAGAAGTACAGCAGCTTTGGGTAGTATAATGCATTTTTAGAAGCTTTTCACTTCGAAGTACTGCGGTTATGGAAAAAGATATCACTTTTTATCCCCAAAAATTTGAATCTGAGAAGCGTTACTGTAGTGACGTTTCTCAGATTGTGTATTCCAATGCAGATTATTCTTCCTGCGTGGACATAACCGCTCCAGATTTTCGGCAATATCTCAAAATCGCTACCATCTTTTGAAATGACATTTTTACAGGTTAGTTTTATGGTATATATCTATAACCATATAGGATTGAAACAAACAGTGGGCTCCAATTACCAAACGTATACGATCTCTTTTATAATAGTGTACATGTATATGTCAAGGGGAATTGTTGGAATTGTGAATGAGATTCTCTCAAACAGAAAGTTAATTTCGGTTTGTTCTTCAATTTATTGTTTTCTGTCCGGTTGTAAAGAGGGAGTTACTAGCCAAGCAGTGACACATTCCACGAAGTTGTGACACGCACACAATTGAGCATTATTTGATCATGTATTTAATGGCTTTAATGATGATTGTGGTATGAATTTGGAGAGTTAAAAGACGGCCTTCAAATATTATGGGACATATGGGGTAATATACAACACCTTAATAAACCCCCGCCATTTGATCTATTCAGTGACAAATTTCATATTCTATTCCACTCGGCTTCGCCTCGTGAAATAGAACATGCCATCTGTCACTTCATAAAATTATTCTATCCATCGCACTCATAAACCCTCATTATTTGTATACTATACATAATGTATATATATTTAGTCACCAAATGTTGGGTCCCGGGTTCAATTGTAGGGCAATTTGTGACATAAAAACCTAAAGAGTATTGTACAACATTTGCTTTTGATGTTATTTTCGAAAATAGATGGGTAAGGGGATTTATATTTTTTCAGTAAATATTGTGACGCGCACCTGTTTTGTGTTCATAGAAGCTAGATTAAAAACAAAGAAACAGTGCTGGGCTAATGCTACGTTTACATTATGTTCCCGGCGGCCACGGCAATCACGTTTCAGGCCACCGTGGACAAAACGGGATGGACGTGAGACAACGCGGGGGGACGGAATGGGCAAACGTGACAGGCCGTGATTGCCGTGGATGCCGGGCAAGATTTTTAAACTGTCAAAAAATTTGCCACGGCAGTCACGGTGCGGATGAGAAACCTAGTAGGCCGTAGTAAAACGGGGTGAACGCAACCAAACGCGACAGTACGTAATAGGCCGTAACAAAACTTGGAGGCGGTCCGTAGTGGGATGGGAAGCATGTATATTCCCCGGCATCTCACGGTCCTTTCAAACACAAAATCTTCTTCATCTTGGGCATTCATGATGTTGTCTCGTCGAAATCTCAGGATACAATGATTGCTATTGCTTGGGAGGCCTTCTCTTTATACCGTGGACACAAACGGGCTCCAACTTCCCGGCGTCCACGTTTCATCCGTAGAAAGCCTTGACAGAACGTGAAAAACGTGTTAGACCTTGATCAGAACGTCAGAAACGTGAGGGACCCCATCAGAACGTGACGGGCCGGAAGAGAACGTACTGGCATCCGTGGTAAACCGCGGGCCGAACCGTAGTGCGCCTTGGAGCATCCGGGACTCAGCAGCCCCTTCCCCCACGGCCCGTCACGGGTACCGTGATAGACCGTGAGAAAACTTGGCAAGACCTAACAAAACTTGAATACAGAGAAAAAATTGCCAAAATCCCACGGCGCACTACGTTTCGGGTAAACGGGGCTGCCGTGGCCGCCGGGAACATAATGTAAACGTAGCATTAAGCCTAGGTCACATTTGCCGCGGCGGCCGTGGGGTCTAAAATATCTACGGCCAATAGAAATTATAGAGCCGCCGCAGCATTCCCACGGTCACATACTGTAGCAGTTACATATTTTGAATTTGTGGAGACAGAAAACCTGCGGCGGCCGTACGGCCGTTGAAGTGATGGCGCACGGTCGCCTTAGGGCATCCCTGCGGCGGCCGTAGGTTTGTGACAAAAACCAAGGCAGACACAAGGTAGCCGCCGGGCGCCCGCAAGGCGGCCGCAGGGGGACCATATACGGCGACCGTGCGGCCAGACTGTCACGGGGGCCGTACGGATGGCGCGCGGCGGGCGTACGGGAGCCGTACGTGGGCACCGTACGGGCACCGCATCCTAGCCGTAGAGCAAATGTGACTTAGGTGTTACCATTCAATTTCCATTCAAAAGGCCTAGGAACAAGAAATACACAATTTGCAGACACAGCTTCTATCAACCACTAGATATACACAATTTAATAACACTCAACAAGTTGACTATACACTTATACAAGCGATATTGGCGGTTTTT
Source organism: Crossaster papposus (assembly GCA_037893245.1). Taxonomy (NCBI): domain Eukaryota; kingdom Metazoa; phylum Echinodermata; class Asteroidea; order Velatida; family Solasteridae; genus Crossaster; species Crossaster papposus. The sequence continues at coordinate 90,010 of JBAIAA010000335.1, read as the reverse complement.
GAAATGGTTTACTTCATGCGAAAATATATACAATTGTACAAGAACAATATTACAATACAAATATTTACACTTATTTTCAACTCCTCACTTTGTGTACATTTGCATTAACTCAAAAATGAAAAATCGATGTGTCTAGTTTCCCTCTAATAAAAAAACTAGATGGAAAATCTGAATTTGTTAAAATTACATGAAGTTCAAATTAAACGATAGACTGCAAAACCTTAGCTTTTTCTTATCGAATGTTGCTGCCTTTCTTGCAGACCACATTGTTCTTTGAAAAATGCTAAATGTTGGTGTCATCTTAAACTCCGGGGCATTTGTTTTTGGTTTTGGAAACAATGACAGTTTATTTCGGGTGGGTACAAGCGCGTGTTGTTTAGACCGACCAAGTAGTTACCGAGCCACCGGTCCACCGGCTTGATCACAATGCACATGCACTCTACATAAACATTATTCTACCGTCTCTGCCAAAGTCTGCCGCCGGTGGCCAGCACGCCACACAGCGTGCGTGACCATGCCGTAAAGGTACGGGGCGGACGCGCTGTATACTTGGGGCATGCTTGGGGCTATCATTTGGTCTCAACTATGGTTGCAAGTTGTTATCTGAGTTTTATCTGTCGCCAGTCTTAAAACAGAATCTTGTTTTTTTCGGAAATCGGACAAAACAGAACGATAAAAGTCCGGCTCGATTGTTGGAGTAATTCATTAATACAACTTGTTTTCATTTCGTGAGAACATTATAGAGCTTTCACTTTTGTCCCCGTAACTTTGTGCACAGTTTTTGTCACTTTGTTAGATTATTTCGGCGCAACGAGGTTCTGTGAACAATAATAATAATAGTCTGAGAACCAGCTCCTGGAATCTGTCGTTTCGTTTCACCCCTAAAGGAGAAAGGGTTTTGGCACTTATGGAAGGGGAAGGGGGTGTCTCTGTATTAGTTTAAGACCGGGTCAGTGTAAGCAGAAATATTTAAGTGATTACTTTCGATATACAAAATTACTTGATTCACGATATTATATATTTTTCAAAAGGTGTACTCAATTCATCAAATTGTAATTGAAGCTATAAAATAGCAATCAAAAGATAAAACATGGAATCAGGCAACTCACATTAAACAACTAATTGATATATACATGCATTATCTCAGCGAATTCCAACTCGGGATTGTAGCCCTCTTGGCTCTTTGGATTATCTGTCCGGGTATACATTTGTCTAGTAAAATTCTTACTAAAAGACAAAATTGCACAGCAGGAAAAAGGCCAATGTATTTAGTTACCATTCCATTAATCCCACCTAAGGAAATTAGCTCCAAACGCTCTTCGGATTATCTGTCCGGAACCACGATAGTTATAAAGAAACAAATCTACCAATCATCAATTTCAGCAAATCCCATCTTGGGATTCAATACATCAGGGCTCCTATCGTATCCAGAGCATTATTCGTCAATTAAATCATTTTCAATATACTCAATCACATCTTCACCAATTCCGCCTGTTTTGACATACCATGTCACATATTTTTTGATATACACCTGTTTTAACTCATCAAATCCCAACTCAAGATTGTAGCCCTCTTGGCTTTCCAGATATAATCTAATAAGTTAAGAGGGCCTATAAATTTAATTTTAAATATTATTCCGCCTGGTTTAAATCTATCTAGTAACATTTTTACTAAAAGACACAATTGTAAACAGTTTATTATCAACAGGAAAAAAAGGCCAATATAATTAATCACCATTCTACTAATCCCCACCTTGGGATATTAGCTCCAAACGCTCTTCGGATTATTTGTGCGGAACCACCAAAGTTGTAAAGAAACAAACCTAGTATCAATCATCAATTCCATTTTGGAATAGAATTCATCAGGGCTTTTTCGATATCCATTATTTAACCAAACTGGGTGTTTTTTGTTTTTTTAATGTATATTCTACTAAACATTTTCAATACAGAGCCTATACACTCTGGCAAATTTCAGCAATTCCCATCTTGAGATTCAATGCTCCTGCCATATCCAGAGCATTATTTGTCAAAATCTTTCTGACCAGAATACATTTAATTAAATCATTTTCAATATACTCCATCACATTTTCAGCAATCCAATCTTGGGAAATTAACGACATGCATCACTAAACCGATATTTGTCAAAAAGATTAGGTAACCCATTAACGTCTACCTGAACCCTTCTGGTAGATATATTTATTCTTGTCTTTTTCTGTAGTTTTACTTTTGCTTCTGCCTTATTACAGTACCACACCAGCCTTTGCAGACAAAACACTCGGATACATGTGATACAATGTTCCATGCTGCCAGGGAATTCTAACCAAATTTCTTGACCGAGAAGGATCTTTAAGACGTCGCTCAACTTTCCATATAAATTAGACGCTTTATAGTCCAGTCAATCTAACCAAATTAGTGGCTCAACCCACCACTAATTGCAACATAATTTTTTTCACTGCTATGCATTTGAGAAATGTCCCCTTAAAACCATACTAAAAGTATACCGAAATATATTTGGTGGAACAATTTTAAATTTGCATAAATCGTTAATCCCTGCTGTGTAATATGTTTATTCCCATATTTGGGTATATATTTTATTTTTATTTTTTGAAAAGTTTATTTTGGTGATTCTACTTAAATATCCTTACTTCAATAACATTTGCTAAAGCATATAAGTGACTGAATAATTATGAGAACACAGTAATTATCCAAAATGACAACTTCGTGACCCTATAAATGTGCGCACATTACACTGTCTCCCGATATCATCAAGTAGTCAGTATTGGTGAGCTTCAAATTCACCAAGTTGCTTACTGGCACAGTTATCATATTAAAACCTTATGAAAAATCATATGAACAATAATAACATTGTGATATTTAGCCCAGAAAACAAAAACTTGGGAAAAATGGTGTGTCTATAAATTGGGCTAAAAAGTAGTTAAAGGGTTTCCTAACATGGAAGACTTGAACAAGTTCAAGGAAATCCCCAAAATACATTTTAACGTAGATATGATTATTGTAAGCAACAAAAATCTTAAATTTGGGGGGTTTCCTTGAACTTGTTCAAGTCTTTCACCTTAGGCAACCCTTCACCTACTTGTTAGCCCTATTTAGGGACACATCATTTTTTCCAAGTTTTTGTTTGCTGGGCTAAATATCACAATGTTATCATTGTTCATATGATTTTTCATAAGGTTTTAATGGGATAACTGTGCCAGTAAGCAACTTGGTGAATTTGAAGCACTTCAATACTTACTACTTGATGATATCTGGAGACACGGTAAATGCGTGCAAATGATAGGGTATAATTGTAGTCATTTTGGACCATTACTATATTTGCATAATTATTTAGTCACTTACATGCTTTAAAAAATGTTATTGAAGTAAGGATGTTTAAGTATAATCGCCAAAATAAACTTTAAAAAAAATTGAAATAAAATATATACCCAAATATGGGAATAAACATATTACACAGCAGGGATTAACGATTTATGCAAATTTAACATTTTTCCACCAAATATATTTCGGTATACTTTTAGTATGGTTTTAAGGGGACATTTCTCAAATGCATAGCAGTGAAAAAAATTATGTTGCAATTAGTGGTGGGTTGAGCCACTAGATTGACTGGACTATTAGGGCAGGTCGGATCAAGCAGACCTGACAAAAGAAGATAAAATGTACAAAGAACGAGCAATACAGGAACTTAATGTATGCACGGGAGAACAAGAAAAAACAGGTTGATACGCGTGAAAGGTGATGCTGAAAGTGAAAGGCCTGGTAATGTGCACGCCTTATAAAGTATAGTATACGCTTGGATTAACAAGAATGAAATAAGTTTCATTGAATAAACACACAAAGGAATGGAATGATCCAACGTCCAAACATTCCACCCAAAGTGGTTAACATCTGTCGGCATTTCGGTCGCTCAAACCAACAAAACAAAATTTGTTAACGATGGCATTACACTTTTGACAGCAGTTTGAGCAATACCACTCTCTATTTTAGAAAGTGTGTGCGTCTAATAAAAAAGCTTTACATTCACGCACGCCTCAGTGCACATATGGATGATTGGCACTAATATATTTTTCGATAATGGCGGCACTAATTTGCATAAAAATGATACATGGGAATTAATTTTTATTTTTTTAACATTGCAAATCGTTTTCTACGCATTTTTTTTTACCTAGAGACACCAATTAAAAATTGGTGCACGATACCATCTTCTTCCAACCCAAAACTCTAAAACTAAAGAATTCGCTAGGAAACCTAAAGAAAAAGATATGAATATTAGTGAAAGTAAAAATATATGTATAGGTTTTTAAGCAATTGCTCATAAGCAATTACTAATTTGTAACACAATAATTATTATTGTATCTATTATAACTATTATAACTATTCAAAACTATTCAAAACAGTCCAGCAGTGTAGGACTAATAGTTCAGTTAGTGGCAATACAATTCTAAAGAGGGGGGGGGGGGGCATTTATGGGTCTAGAGTATTTGGCACATGTAAAAAAAACATAAGCGGACAGAAATGTAGAATCACCATCTTGTTTGTTGCACTTAAAAACCCTTTTTGCCCACTCACAGCCTGCACACATTAGAATCCTTTCAGATAATCAGAATAGAGTAAACCTTGTTGTCTGTAGAGCGCCCGACGATATCGTGCATTAAAGTGCAGCGCACACTAAGTCTGGTTTCCAGTTTCTACCCTATATTCTAAAGCGCCCCTATAGCGCGCGTAATGTAGTCTGACTATCGTCCATGGGAATGACTGAAGCCTGGGTGCATGCCACTAAATCTCTGAGAATCACTGCGCGCGAGCTCATTAATATTTTGTGATCGCTCCTGTAATTTTGAAAAAGAGGTCCCTGGGGCCTATAAATTGGACTGATTGTAGAAATATTTGTGGAAATCAAGAATTGGTGACCCGTGGCTTCCAACTCGGGGGATTCCGTTCACAAAAAAGACCAATACGTGGGTCTATTTGGCATAGAGGCGGGGGGCTACATTTAGACCTGGGCCCAGAGCTAGAGATGGGCCACCATTTTAGGGGTGGTTTGTGGGGAGGGGAGTATGGGCGCCCTCGATTGACACGAGAGATCAGGGGATTTGTTTTAAGTTCAGAAACAAATCTCGTGAACTGAACTTAAAGGTAGAATACACAATTTGCAGATATCGAAAATATTTACTACCGAAATATTAAGAAATATCCTACTTAATTAAAAGTAAATAATGATTATAGGCATCCAGCAAAATGATCGCGCTAGATATCCTGTAATTATTCCGAAAAATTTAATTTTATAAAACAAAACGCGAAAGAACAATAATAACATAAGAATAATGCTGCGTTCCAATCGCGTCGTGTTTATCGTGTTCACCGTGAATTCCTCCATGTTCACGAGTGGGTTGCATTCCAAACGCTACTCACCAAGACGCACGCGCACAGTCGAGTTAGTCGTGCGGTAAGGCCGACATTCTTTATCGCGCAAGAACCACTGACCTCTACACCTGGACGGACCATTGTCCATATTCTGCTGTGCTAACGCTTGAAGTCGGCGCGAACTGGAAGTGCAACATGGCGGGCCCAAGACGTCACTTCTGTGAGCCAATGCAATGTCCAGGTGTAGAGGTCAGTGGATTTACTCTATACATTTTTTATTTATAAACATTACGTCATACGTACCGTACCCACTGAACCTTACACCTGGGCATTTCATTGTGTCCTTAAGCAAGGCAATTAAACCACTATTGCTTCGTCCTTCGGATGGGACGTAAAGTTGTAGGTCCCGTGTGTTGTATAATTTATAATGTGTGTATATATCTTTCCCATTATAACATTATAAAATTGTATAATGCACGTAAAAGAACCCAGAACACTTATCGCTAAGAGAAGGGGTTTGCCCCGGTGTTCCTGGCTGACACAGCCTCTGTCTACGGGTTTCTTCAGGCTTACGAGCTACAGTGCCTTGAGCACTTTTGAAGGATCCTTGGTTTCATTACCAGAAATTAATAATAATAATAATAATAATAATAATAATGTCGAGGGTCCGCCATGTTGCACTTCCAGTTCGCGCCGACTTCAAGTGTGAAACAATGATGATCTGTCCATGTGTAGAGGTCAGTGGCAAGAACTCGTACGTGAACTAACACGCATGCGCGAGTATTTCATTTGTTTATGAAGTCGTGAACATGGAGAAAAAAATCCACCTCGAATACTATGGGCGGCCAATAGGGCAAAAAAGACAACATAAATAACTATATAATAAAGCTTGCAACGCCAAAAACATATAGAAAAACATACGAAAATACACAAAAATACGAAACTAAACAAACAAAAATACACAAAAATACGTAACTAAACAAACGAAAATACACAAAAATACGGAATCGAAAGACAAACGAAATTACTCAAAAACAAAACAACGAATAACATAAAATAAAATAAAACAACAAATTGAAACCAAATACAATTACAGATTTACAGAACATATATAAAAGAAAACGCGAAATGGACGAAAAAACAAACAAATGTTGTGCGCCCGCCGTACGAGTAAGACCGAAATAAACAAACAACTCCGAATCAAACAAACAACTCAGAAATACACGCAACTCCGAAATAAACAATCAACTCCGAAATAAACCATTGCTCTGTGAATAAACGAACTGCAACTCAGAAATAAACGAACAACTCGGAAAGAAACAAACAACTCAGAAATAAACGAACAACTCGAAAATAAACAAACAACTCGGAAATAAACGAACAACTCGAAAATAAACAAACAACTCGGAAATATACAAACCACTCGGAAATATACGAACAACTTGGAAATGTACGAACAACTCAGAAATGTACGAACAAGTCAGAAATGTACGAACAACTCAGAAATGTACGAACAACTCAGAAATATGTATAGGCGGAACTTGGCGAGACAATCCGAATACCCGAAAGAAATTACTGCACTAGTCTTGGATCCAAAACGTGGTATTAGACGGGCGCTAAATAGGGGTACGGAATGCATGGCGCGGCGCGCTACTCACATCGTCAAGACGTCTTGGATCTAAGACTATGCGGCCCAACCTCCTTCCATCGGTCGTGTCTATTATCGGTCACGGTACGCTAATGGATAAAACAGTGTTGCAGCCATTGATCTCCATTATGGATATCAATGGTTGCAGCTTACCTTTGAGATTGAGGTTGGTGGTGCGAAACATGGGCCTTTTCGAATCCCTGGCTTCGTCTTCGTCTTTGGCTTAAGGCGATTTTTGACTCCCAACTGCAAGATCTCCAGCCACATTCTGACAGTTGCGCATGCTCAGTAGAGCGTCCTCTGTAGTCGGAGTAGAACAACATATCCGGATGTTAGCATAATAAACACGCTATCATCCGGGTAAGTTTGTTCCCTCTGCTGCGCTAAATTCAAGATGGCCGTGGGATGGGAAACTCCTTTAAACTGTTATATGTTTTCAACCAGATATCCTGCGTCATGGGTTTCACCTGGCTCTTCGGTTGCCTTGGCAACTTCGTTGACAGCCAGGCCATTTGGTACATCTTCGTCATTCTGAATTCGCTGCAAGGGGTCTTCATCTTCGCGTCTTTTGGATGCAACGCCCGCGTCCGGGATCTTTGGAGAGACAAGCTGGGCACCAAGGCAAAAGGAAAGAACAAGAAAGCTCCGAATAGCTCCACCGCCTCAAGCAGTGCGAAGAATCGTACCTCTGCTGCCGAAAGTCGCGCTCAAATTATGGCGTCAGAAGTCGCCATTGGAATGCAGGAAGTACACATATAAACTCATGATTAATTACTATGTTAAAATATTCATGTATAAAAGTAGAGCGCAATGTTACATAACATACTAAAGTCATCACATTTAGTGATTGGGATATTGTTGTTATATTAATATTTTCTTTTAAGAGCGACGGATTAGTGTGACCTATTCTTGAAATCGTCATTTTGGCGTCATGTTAGCGTTATAGCGTTGGGTTAGTTTTTGTGCAGAAGTACATAAAGGTGTCGACATATTGTTGTTTTTAATATAATTATAACGAATTTTGTACCCTTGGTGGACACTTTAGCGTAAATTGTATTTAATTTCAAAGTGAACACGAAAACTGGCAAGGCAGGACTCGAACCCGCGACCTCCGGAATACCAGACCGGTGCTCTACCAACTGAGCTATCCCGCCCTACATCGGCGGTCTCCCAAATTACCAACATCCCTGTTCGAGGGCGCCAGTCAGAAGTCACTAACACCGGAATGCGTGTGGCCAGGGATCACGCCCAACCCAACGATACAGCCTGCAAAGGAAACGACTTGTTATCTTATAATGCACAAATAAACCATGCACAAGGAAAACTGACTAAGTAAATTTGCATCAATTTCAAAGTGAACAAAGAATATGACTTAAACTCGCGACCTCCATCATTCGATACCGTTGCACGTGGTATATCACTTTGTATATAACAACGTTGACAGTTATTCAATCGCCCCTAATTACGAAATTCAAAACTCCGGTCCCGTCACTGTCTGCTAGGCATCTTCACGATTATTATTTCAATAATTTTAAATTGTATTATGTTGTGTAAAGTTATTAATTATGTATTTATTTATTTGCTGGGATGGACATCAAGTCAAGTCAAATCGAGTCAAGTCAACCGTACTTGTGTCAAATATGAATGCAGTCAGGCCAGGCCGCCAGTGTCCGAGGACAATGTAGATATACAGATATCACTGCGTGGTATTGGGGGATTCCGGACCGAAGGACGACCTTTTTCAGTCAATTTCTTTTCAAATTAAAAAAAATAAACATGCTTGACTTTTGGTAGCTACATTGCTTGTTGGCGTTTGTATATGTTTACCGAATTTTAGTTAACATTTAGTTAACATTTAGCGATCATCCCATATTTTGTGTCCGCTATAACTTAAGCGAACACAAACTCTTGCTATATACAGCGTGTCTCTCGAAAAACGCAACAGTTAATAAAACCGTGATGATAGGAAAACCCAATATCCTAACCCTACATAATGATATGGTGTTTATGCGCTATATATATGGCATAAGCATGAATTTGAAACCAGTTGAAATCATTGTTTGAAAGAGTTTGGGTAATTATAAAAGGCCATCCGTTACATGTTAGAGAACTTTAATGAAGAACGACACCAATTTAATTATACATGTTCTTTAAAGGTAGGATACACCATTTGTAATTGCTTGAATTATCACGAATGGGTAGATTTGTGGGGTTGTATTTTATAGTAGTTTGTGACCTGTCCGAAGTTTTACAATTATGGATGGCGAGAAAATCACGAAAAACAGCGTTTGTTTTCAACCGCCGTCGGGCAGTTATGCTGCGTTCCAATCGCGTCGTGTTTATCGTGTTCACGAGTTCACGAGTCGTATAATGGCGTTCTAATCGCCTGGTAACTCGTATTCACCACTACTCGTGTTCACCAGTGGTGAATACTATGGGCGGCCAATAGGGCAAAAAAGACAACTTAAATAACTATATAATAAAGCTTGCAACGCCAAAAACATATAGAAAAACATACGAAAATACACAAAAATACGAAACTAAACAAACGAAAATACACAAAAATACGGAATCGAAAGACAAACGAAATTACACAAAAACAAAACAACGAATAACATAAAATAAAATAAAACAACAAATTGAAACCAAATACAACTACATATTTACAGAACATATATAAAAGAAAACGCGAAATGGACGAAAAAACAAACAAATGTTGTGCGCCCGCCGTACGAGTAAGACCGAAATAAACAAACAACTCCGAATCAAACAAACAACTCGGAAATACACGCAACTCGGAAATAAACAATCAACTCCGAAATAAACCATTGCTCTGTGAATAAACGAACTGCAACTCAGAAATAAACGAACAACTCGGAAAGAAACAAACAACTCGGAAATAAACGGACAACTCGAAAATAAACAAACAACTCAGAAATATACGAACCACTCGGAAATATACGAACAACTTGGAAATGTACGAACAACTCAGAAATGTACGAACAACTCAGAAATGTACGAACAAATCAGAAATGTACGAACTACTCAGAAATATGTATAGGCGGAACTTGGCGAGACAATCCGAATACCCGAAAGAAATTACTGCACTAGTCTTGGATCCAAAACGTGGTATTAGACGGGCGCTAAATAGGGGTACGGCATGCATGGCGCGGCGCGCTACTCACATCTTCAAGACCTCTTGGATTAAAGACTATGCGGCCCAACCTCCTTCCATCGGTCGTGCCTATTATCGGTCACGGTACGCTAAAGGATAAAACAGTGTTGCAGCTTACCTTTGAGATTGAGGTTGGTGCGGTAGAGGGAAGGGGAGGGGGGTTAAAGTAGATGCTGAGTTGATGAGTGCTTCTAGATTTTGTCCAATGTATTGTTTTAGTGTTTTGAAGGCATAATCATATTTTTAGTGTCTTGAAGGTGGGACTGGTTGAGTATCAGTATTTAGTACGAAGTACTTTAAGGGGAAACTCTGAAGCACCAATTAATAAACAAACCCCTGTAATAAGAATTCTCAGTTAACAGTACTGTGTTTTACTGGTGTATTTATTTTTACTTTTACACTGTTTAAAGCTTTAAGAAGGTACCGTAACAGCAAGTTTTCTGCATATCAGTTTCACCAGATGTACATGTATAAAAGTTGTTGGCTTGTACATTGCCCTATTTATTTACGTAATTCGTCGTTGATCTCACAAAGTGACAAAAACCTTCAACATCGATAACTTTTCAATTTGTTTCAACGAACAATTTAACCAATTACCAAAGCAAAACATTGTTTACTTTCTAAATTATCGTAAACACACATTTGACAAAAAGGCCAAATTACATGTTTTTTTTATTCTCACGAAGTGTAGAAAAGTTTTCAATTTTCTCACGACACGAAGTGAAAAAGTCACCTCGTTAGCATGGACTGGAGAATAGGCTCGCGTCTACAATGGGAGCGTATGTGTGCACGTGTACGATGTTGAAATAGAACAGGCGCTTATTTGTATAGTTCATTTCACCCCTAACGGGGAAAAGGTTTTGCAGTTGTAAGGGGGTGTCTCTGGAGGATTTTACGACCGGGTGTAAGCATCCAAGGTGGCAGCAAGGTACTGTAATTCACCAATCCTCAAGGTACCCACATTCCCTAAATGTCTATTTGGTAGGAACAAGTGTAAGCTGAGTAAAAAAAAAAAAAATCACACACCATTTATGTTTCTATTGAAAAACAATGGTCCAATGATGGTGCTGTTTCCACACTTTGACTTTCTTTCGGCTATCAAACCGGGATTTGGTATAGAGAAAACAATAAGCAGGTGCTTACACAATCGCAATGTTTAGCTCCACATTAATGAATTTGAATGATATATTCAGAATAGCCGGAAATGTTGGGCACACTTATTATATTTCTGAGAAAAATTGACATTTCTTTACTCAGCCTATACTTTGTCCCTACAAAATAGGGATATGTGTGGCAAGGTGGGGGTACCCTGAGAGATTAGTTATTTAAAGTACCTTGCTGCCACTTTGGATACTTACACTGACCCGGTCTTAAACTAATCCAGAGACACCCACTTCCCCTTCCATAAGTGCCAAAACCATTTCTCCTTTAGGGGTGAAACGAAACGACAGATTCCAAGAGCTGGTTCCCAGACTATTATTATTATTGTTCACAGAACCTCGTTGCGCCGAAATAATCTAACAAAGTGACAAAAACTGTGCACAAAGTTACGGGGACAAAAGTGAAAGCTCCGCATGATGTTCTCACGAAATGAAAACAACTTTTATTAATGAATTACTCCAACAATCGAGCCGGACTTTTATCGTTCTGTTTTGTCCAATTTCCGAAAAAAACCAAGATTCTGTTTTAAGACTGGCGACAGATAAAACTTAGATAACAACTTGCAACCATAGTTGAGACCAAAGGATAGCCCCAAGCATGCCCCAAGTATACAGCGCGTCCGCCCCGTACCTTAACGGCATGGTCACTGGCCACCGTACCGGCGGCAGTTTTCGCGATGCGAAATCGCAAAAGTTGAACACATTTCAACTTGGGCGAATGTTCGCGGCAAATGCTTTGTGACGTCAAATTCGTATTTGACTATTTCTGATTATTGGTTTGGATAGCTGCAAAAGGTACATATTACCCCCTATAAATTAGGCGTCGATTAAAAATTTATATTACTTGGAAATTTGCAAATTTTAAAACGGTTCTGTGACAGAAATAAACGAACAACTCGAAAATAAACAAACAACTCGGAAATAAACGAACAACTTAAGCAAGGCAATTAAACCACTATTGCTTCGTCCTTCGGATGGGACGTAAAGTTGTAGGTCCCGTGTGTTGTATAATTTATAATGTGTGTATATATCTTTCCCATTATAACATTATAAAAATTGTATAATGCACGTAAAAGAACCCAGAACACTTATCGCTAAGAGTAGGGGTTTGCCCCGGTGTTCCTGGCTGACACAGCCTCTGTCTACGGGTTTCTTCTGGCTTGCGAGCTACAGTGCCTTGAGCACTTTTGAGGGATCCTTGGTTTCATTACCAGAAAATAATAATAATAATAATAATAACTCGAAAATAAACAAACAACTCAGAAATATACAAACCACTCGGAAATATACGAACAACTTGGAAATGTACGAACAACTCAGAAATGTACGAACAACTCAGAAATGTACGAACAAATCAGAAATGTACGAACTACTCAGAAATATGTATAGGCGGAACTTGGCGAGACAATCCGAATACCCGAAAGAAATTACTGCACTAGTCTTGGATCCAAAACGTGGTATTAGACGGGCGCTAAATAGGGGTACGGCATGCATGGCGCGGCGCGCTACTCACATCTTCAAGACCTCTTGGATTAAAGACTATGCGGCCCAACCTCCTTCCATCGGTCGTGCCTATTATCGGTCACGGTACGCTAAAGGATAAAACAGTGTTGCAGCTTACCTTTGAGATTGAGGTTGGTGCGGTAGAGGGAAGGGGAGGGGGGTTAAAGTAGATGCTGAGTTGATGAGTGCTTCTAGATTTTGTCCAATGTATTGTTTTAGTGTTTTGAAGGCATAATCATATTTTTAGTGTCTTGAAGGTGGGACTGGTTGAGTATCAGTATTTAGTACGAAGTACTTTAAGGGGAAACTCTGAAGCACCAATTAATAAACAAACCCCTGTAATAAGAATTCTCAGTTAACAGTACTGTGTTTTACTGGTGCAGGCTTTTGTGCATTAATTAATTAAAAAATTAATAATTACAGCAGTCAGTACCAATAACATTTTCAATGCCGATTTCAAATTTTGTTTTTTTACTTTAAAATTAATGGTGTTTTATTCAATAAATACAATTTCAATTACATATTAATGTGGGAGACAAAGGTTGTTTGAGCATGACATGGTAATGAATTAATTGGTTTTTTTAAGGAATACTTCATTATGAGGTAACTTATCATATATATATCTTCCCAATTGGTTTTGTTTATTCTGAAGTTTAGGAAAGGCGTTCCAATAAAGTGCATTTGTACTGTACATACATGTACAGTTACAAATAAGAACATACGTACGTTGTTCTTTTTTAGAATCTTCAAAGTCATCATGGTTCATTCATGGGTCCAAAGTGTGATGCAAGATATTCATTATTTATAGTACATGTGGTGCATTCACATTTCACAATAAACAACATTTTCATTTTAAAATGACAAGGGACAGGAAATGTAGCAATGTGATGAACACCAGTCCAAACCAGTAGATATAAATTTGTTTACTTTCGAGTGGAGTTCTATACATGTAAAGAATAGATAAAAACATAAATACAAATGTATGCCAATTGTGCAAACATGAGTCTAAAATTACCACATAGAAATAAAAGATAGGAGCATGTTGTAAACTGTTTAAATATACATTTTACCATTCAAGTAGGAGCTGAGCCAGGCAAAGCGAAATTCCAGTGTACAATGTAAGTGACTAGCCATGTTAATGTTGCTAATATTTTGGGCCACAACTCGGCTGTTTTTGTCGGTGTGTTTAAACCCCACTGCCGTACGCTATTGCAATTACATGTACTAAGCAGAGCTGGGAACATTATTGCAGATAGGGAAGTCTACTGCGTGAGTGTACGGTGTAGTTTAACCATGGTTTAACGTAGGAATAAGACTACAATTTAGTACAAACAAAAAAGGCAATTTTATGAGGAATTTGACAATGATACAAGTAGGAAAAATTATAATTTGGAATCATGCAAGTATTTACCAGCAAGCAAAACTTCGTGGAAAGATGGTTGGAATTGTTATAAACGTTAGGTCTAGGGTTTGGGGAATAAAACGACAACCGGCATGACACAAAAACACAAGATGGCAATATACACGATTGTCCAAAAAGGGTAAGACACTAAGTCAAGTTTTCTTCAAAACCTGAATTATCAAAAATACAAAAAATCATTGGTTCAAATATGAAGAACAATGACTGCTTGAATTTGGAAAAGTCACTTTTGAATTGGTAAACGTAAAAGCAATTTTAGAATGGAACTACACATGTAGTAAAAAATGGGGGTGAAACCACACGATTGCCATCCACACACTAGACTATAGGCCATGGTCTTCAAATAAACTGTTGTGTAATTTTTTGATTTGTTTGTTCCCTCTTTAAGAAACGCTTGACTACGGCCAGCACTTCATAATGTTGGTGACAGACAGGGCAATGCACTATGACCACAGGTATGACCTGTAAAAATTTAGTTAATGTAATTTTGCATCAGAATAAAGCAAATTAAGTAACAGGCTCTGCCCTTCAGCGATATGCTTACTGTATGTCAGCTCTGTACACATTTATTTCTGTGAGAAGAAACAAATTCACAATTTTAAACCCACCTGTACAATCTGGCAGATACCTCAGCAGGGTAATAATTCCAGTCATTGTGGCATCTTTTAATTAACATATTTAAAATTTTCATCACCCCCCCCCCCCCCCAATCCTTTTTTAAAACATGTATATCTACTGATTTATCAGCATCATTCGACTAGTGACGAAAAAAATCCCCTTCTATGAGAGCATTGTGAATGGAAAACCTTTGAAAAGAGCAATGATGATTATGTTTTGTTGCAGATAGATTGAAAACTAGACTGCTAACAAACAGCCATTATATTCAATTTGTTTATATTAATTTGTGATTATTTAAACATTTCACTTGTATATTGTTTTCAGAAATCAAGAGTCGTAAACTAGGCACCACTGAAGTCCTCCTGGCTGGCAGCTGTATGAGGCTACATAATGGAGAGACATGCTACAATGGTACCACTGTTTGCTCAAGGGAGAAATGACACAAGCAATGGTTATGCCATCAGTCTCCAGCAACTCCAAATCTCTCAATTCTTTGGAAATCTCAACTCAAAGAAAGATCATTATTTTCTGAGGGTTTAAAAAAGCACCACAATATTACTTGCATGGTTGTCACATTGCTTTAACTTTCATAGCCTATTTTAATAAATTGAGCTCAAAAATGCAAGTTAACAGGAATATTTTAAATCAAATAAGTTAAGAGGGCCTAATATTTCGATCTTAACAAGATCTTGTTAAGATCGAAATATTAGACCCTCTTAACTTATTTGATTTGTATATTTCAGGTCATTCCAGCAGTTTGCAGCAGTTTTAATCTTATTCAGGAATATTTTAATACACAAATATACTACCACAAGGAATATTTTAAGACGGACAACATAAATGTTTACAGTTTAGCGAATATAAGGGCTGACACTGCAGCACAATTTCAAAGACTGTACTGGAGATTGGAGGGGGTGGGGGGCCCACAGGGTCACCAAAAGATTGTTGTTAACTTGAATTCTACACTCTCAACAATTATACATTGCAATGTATATAAAGGGTAATTATTATTCTCCACCTCTGACAAGCGATTAGCATCACACCTTATTTTCCTCTTGTTCAAGAAGTAAAGCAAACGGTCCGCAAACAAGTAAACGACAGTCATTGCCAATACTACTTGAATGGTAAAATGTATATTTAAACAGTTTACAACATGCTCCTATCTTTTATTTCTATGTGGTAATTTTAGACTCATGTTTGCACAATTGGCATACATTTGTATTTATGTTTTTATCTATTCTTTACATGTATAGAACTCCACTCGAAAGTAAACAAATATATATCTACTGGTTTGGACTGGTGTTCATCACATTGCTACATTTCCTGTCCCTTGTCATTTTAAAATGAAAATGTTGTTTATTGTGAAATGTGAATGCACCACATGTACTATAAATAATGAATATCTTGCATCACACTTTGGACCCATGAATGAACCATGATGACTTTGAAGATTCTAAAAAAGAACAACGTACGTATGTTCTTATTTGTAACTGTACATGTATGTACAGTACAAATGCACTTTATTGGAACGCCTTTCCTAAACTTCAGAATAAACAAAACCAATTGGGAAGATATATATATGATAAGTTACCTCATAATGAAGTATTCCTTAAAAAAAAAATTAATTCATTACCATGTCATGCTCGAACAACCTTTGTCTCCCACATTAATATGTAATTGAAATTGTATTTATTGAATAAAACACCTTTAATTTAAAAGTAAAAAAACAAAATTTGAAATTGGCATTGAAAATGTTATTGGTACTGACTGCTGTAATTATTACGGGTATTACGCGATTTGACTTGACTTGATGTCCATCCCAGCAAATAAATAAATACATAATTAATAACTTTACACAACATAATACAATTTAAAATTATTGAAATAATAATCGTGAAGATGCCTAGCAGACAGTGACGGGACCGGAGTTTTGAATTTCGTAATTAGGGGCGATTGAATGGAATCCAATCACTAACTGTCAACGTTGTTATATACAAAGTGATATACCACGTGCAACGGTATCGAATGATGGAGGGTGCTGTTCTTTCCATGCGTAGTACAGTATTAACTTGGCAGCAATGAGCAAGTAGGGCGGAAAAGCTCAGCTATAAGTTGGTAAAGCGCCGGTCCGGTATTTCCGGAGGTCGCATAGTCATATTCTTTGTTCACTTTGAAATTGATGCAAATTTACTTAGTCAGTTTTCCTTGTGCATGGTTTATTTGTGCATTATAAGATAACAAGTCGTATCCTTTGCAGGCTGTATCGTTGGGTTGGGCGTGATCCCTGGCCACACGCATTCCGGTGTTAGTGACTTCTGACTGGCGCCCTCGAACAGGGATGTTGGTAATTTGGGAGACCGCCGATGTAGGGCGGGATAGCTCAGTTGGTAGAGCACCGGTCTGGTATTCCGGAGGTCGCGGGTTCGAGTCCTGCCTTGCCAGTTTTCGTGTTCACTTTGAAATTAAATACAATTTACGCTAAAGTGTCCACCAAGGGTACAAAATTCGTTATAATTATATTAAAAACAACAATATGTCGACACCTTTATGTACTTCTGCACAAAAACTAACCCAACGCTATAACGCTAACATGACGCCAAAATGACGATTTCAAGAATAGGTGACACTAATCCGTCGCTCTTAAAAGAAAATATTAATATAACAACAATATCCCAATCACTAAATGTGATGACTTTAGTATGTTATGTAACATTGCGCCCTACTTTTATACATGAATATTTTAACATAGTAATTAATCATGAGTTTATATGTGTACTTCCTGCATTCCAATGGCGACTTCTGACGCCATAATTTGAGCGCGACTTTCGGCAGCAGAGGTACGATTCTTCGCACTGCTTGAGACGGTGGAGCTATTCGGAGCTTTCTTGTTCTTTCCTTTTGCCTTGGTGCCCAGCTTGTCTCTCAAAAGATCCCGGACGCGAATGTTGCATCCAAAAGACGCGAAGATGAAGACCCCCTGCAGCGAGTTCAGAATGACGAAGATGTACCAAATGGCCTGGCTGTCAACGAAGTTGCCAAGGCAACCGAAGAGCCAGGTGAAACCCATGACGCAGGATATCTGGATGAAAACACAGTTTAAAGGAGTTTCCCATCCCACGGCCATCTTGAATTTAGCGCAGCAGAGGGAACAAACTTACCCGGATGATAGCGTGTTTATTATGCTAACATCCGGATATGTTGTTCTACTCCGACTACAGAGGACGCTCTACTGAGCATGCGCAACTGTCAGAATGTGGCTGGAGATCTTGCAGTTGGGAGTCAAAAATCGCCTTAAGCCAAAGACGAAGACGAAGCCAGGGATTCGAAAGGGCCCATGTTTCGCACCACCAACCTCAATCTCAAAGGTAAGCTGCAACCATTGATATCCATAATGGAGATCAATGGCTGCAACACTGTTTTATCTATTAGCGTACCGTGACCGATAATAGACACGACCGATGGAAGGAGGTTGGGTCGCATAGTCTTAGATCCAAGACGTCTTGACGATGTGAGTAGCGCGCCGCGCCATGCATTCCGTACCCATATTTAGCGCCCGTCTAATACCACGTTTTGGATCCAAGACTAGTGCAGTAATTTCTTTCGGGTATTCGGATTGTCTCGCCAAGTTCCGCCTATACATATTTCTGAGTTGTTCGTACATTTCTGATTTGTTCGTACATTTCTGAGTTGTTCGTACATTTCTGAGTTGTTCGTACATTTCCAAGTTGTTCGTATATTTCCGAGTGGTTTGTATATTTCTGAGTTGTTTGTTTATTTTCGAGTTATTATTATTATTATTATTATTTTCTGGTAATGAAACCAAGGATCCCTCAAAAGTGCTCAAGGCACTGTAGCTCGCAAGCCAGAAGAAACCCGTAGACAGAGGCTGTGTCAGCCAGGAACACCGGGGCAAACCCCTACTCTTAGCGATAAGTGTTCTGGGTTCTTTTACGTGCATTATACAATTTTTATAATGTTATAATGGGAAAGATATATACACACATTATAAATTATACAACACACGGGACCTACAACTTTACGTCCCATCCGAAGGACGAAGCAATAGTGGTTTAATTGCCTTGCTTAAGTTGTTCGTTTATTTCCGAGTTGTTTGTTTATTTTCGAGTTGTTCGTTTATTTCTGTCACAGAACCGTTTTAAAATTTGCAAATTTCCAAGTAATATAAATTTTTAATCGACGCCTAATTTATAGGGGGTAATATGTACCTTTTGCAGCTATCCAAACCAATAATCAGAAATAGTCAAATACGAATTTGACGTCACAAAGCATTTGCCGCGAACATTCGCCCAAGTTGAAATGTGTTCAACTTTTGCGATTTCGCATCGCGAAAACTGCCGCCGGTACGGTGGCCAGTGACCATGCCGTTAAGGTACGGGGCGGACGCGCTGTATACTTGGGGCATGCTTGGGGCTATCCTTTGGTCTCAACTATGGTTGCAAGTTGTTATCTAAGTTTTATCTGTCGCCAGTCTTAAAACAGAATCTTGGTTTTTTTCGGAAATTGGACAAAACAGAACGATAAAAGTCCGGCTCGATTGTTGGAGTAATTCATTAATAAAAGTTGTTTTCATTTCGTGAGAACATCATGCGGAGCTTTCACTTTTGTCCCCGTAACTTTGTGCACAGTTTTTGTCACTTTGTTAGATTATTTCGGCGCAACGAGGTTCTGTGAACAATAATAATAATAGTCTGGGAACCAGCTCTTGGAATCTGTCGTTTCGTTTCACCCCTAAAAGAGAAATGGTTTTGGCACTTATGGAAGGGGAAGTGGGTGTCTCTGGATTAGTTTAAGACCGGGTCAGTGTAAGTATCCAAAGTGGCAGCAAGGTACTTTAAATAACTAATCTCTCAGGGTACCCCCACCTTGCCACACATATCCCTATTTTGTAGGGACAAAGTATAGGCTGAGTAAAGAAATGTCAATTTTTCTCAGAAATATAATAAGTGTGCCCAACATTTCCGGCTATTCTGAATATATCATTCAAATTCATTAATGTGGAGCTAAACATTGCGATTGTGTAAGCACCTGCTTATTGTTTTCTCTATACCAAATCCCGGTTTGATAGCCGAAAGAAAGTCAAAGTGTGGAAACAGCACCATCATTGGACCATTGTTTTTCAATAGAAACATAAATGGTGTGTGATTTTTTTTTTTTTTACTCAGCTTACACTTGTTCCTACCAAATAGACATTTAGGGAATGTGAGTAGGAAGGCAGGGGTACCTTGAGGATTGGTGAATTACAGTACCTTGCTGCCACCTTGGATGCTTACACCCGGTCGTAAAATCCTCCAGAGACACCCCCTTACAACTGCAAAACCTTTTCCCCGTTAGGGGTGAAATGAATAAGCGCCTGTTCTATTTCAACATCGTACACGTGCACACATACGCTCCCATTGTAGACGCGAGCCTATTCTCCAGTCCATGCTAACGAGGTGACTTTTTCACTTCGTGTCGTGAGAAAATTGAAAACTTTTCTACACTTCGTGAGAATAAAAAAAACATGTAATTTGGCCTTTTTGTCAAATGTGTGTTTACGATAATTTAGAAAGTAAACAATGTTTTGCTTTGGTAATTGGTTAAATTGTTCGTTGAAACAAATTGAAAAGTTATCGATGTTGAAGGTTTTTGTCACTTTGTGAGATCAACGACGAATTACGTAAATAAATAGGGCAATGTACAAGCCAACAACTTTTATACATGTACATCTGGTGAAACTGATATGCAGAAAACTTGCTGTTACGGTACCTTCTTAAAGCTTTAAACAGTGTAAAAGTAAAAATAAATACAAACAACTGAATGATCTTGAAAATTGTGAACTTTATAGGCATTCTGTCATAGCAACTTTTTTTTAACCTTTATTTTGTTCCTTTTCTGTAGATTATACTGAGACTTTGACCTTGTTTTATATATCTCTCCCTACAGCAAAGCTATTTCAACAGTTTTAATTAATTATTGATTTTGAGTTATGATAACATATATCAAGTATCATTGTATTTAATTTTAAAATATCCATCGGAAAATGTCCTTGTAATTTTAGATCTTTTAACATCTGGATTGACATTGTGTGAATTGTGTGCAATATTGTACAAAATATGACTGTTTTATTTAAAATATTTTGAGAACTGGAAGTGAAGTGCAGGATTATTAATATATTCAAGTACGTTGAAATTACACCAAGCTCATTTTAATACTTTTGTTTTAGGTAAATATTTGACTTAATTTGTGTATATGTAAAGGAAAATTGTGAAAATTGTAAATAGAAAGTGAATTATGGTTTGTCTTTCAATTGTTCGGTTGCATATAGGTTTTCCCGGTCAATTTCGGCAAATGAACAGCGATTTAACCACGGCGCCATTTCATTTCGCGCAAAATCGAATGCTGCTAAAAATGCTGCCAAAAGTGTCATTCGATTTAACAAAATAACCATTTAATTTAACAATTCAAGTTGTATAGAGGTATTAACAATATAAAACAACGACAGTGATATAACTATGTAAACCCGTTAAATAAAAACAATACAACGTTTAAAATGCTGATAAAACAGCACAAATATGAATAAGGATAAGAATAAAACAGCTTAGATTTAAAAGCAGTATTGGTACAAATGTATAAAATGCCTAAAAACTGCAAGGAATTATACAATAATTAGATAATAATAATTAGAACGTTGAAGGCATAAACACGGTTCACTTTTTGGCACACGAGTCAACATAAATAAACAATAAGAAACCAGAAAAATAAATAAATAAATAACAAATCACTGGGCTCCGATCTTCGGAAAACATAAACGAATAAGGAAAAAAGTGCATCTAATGTTGGTCCACATGAAAAAAATGACACAATTTGAAAATTTCAAATTTCAGATTACTTTCGATTAAATATAAACTGTGGTCAGCTGCAAAAAAAGGTAGGGGCACAAATGATGTAACTTTGGAACCAAAGGAGTGAATTCAGAAATTCAAAACAAAGCCCAAAACATTGTATATCTATTTATTTATCTACTTAGGGCCAATGTGTATATTTTGCCTCAAATTTATTTTAAGAAATATTTGTCTAGAGGGAACATCTATGACCCTATAATATGTCGTTCTGAAATGCCTGCACGTTGACGTCATTATGTTATAGATACTTCAAGTTATCATCAAATGCCATGAATTTAATTACATGTAGCGCACAAAATGAGTTCCTCAAGATATAATTATTACCAGTTTATGTTCGTCTTCTTTCTCCCGTGGCAGCATTCTGACTCCAAATGGTTTGAGCACACTGACCGCAGCCAGCAGCAGCTCGGTGACAATACTTTTTGGACGTCTTATACGCACAAGTCACCGCTTTCTAGTAGCCGTTTTTCCTGAGTAAATTAGGGGGGGGGGGGGGCCTCCAATTTAATAACAACTAATTTTCCTCTAATATTTGGATGTTGTCGTTGTCGTCATAATTCTTCAATGGATCCATGAAAAGAGGTCACAAGTGGGAGCCCCCTTTGCGCGTTTTTTTCTTCTCAAGTTTGGCATGGCAGCGTGTGTTATAACTTGGAAACAAACAAACAAACAAGCAAACAAACAATACGATCAACAAGAGTCACGTGATACAAAATACGTTCTTGGTGGCGTCTTGTTCAATTCGTGCTAGGTCGCAGCACCATCGTAGTGTCATCGTATCAGCAACGTAGCGAAGTCTTGGCTGTTGTGGCCACTACGAATGAATACGAATGAGTACGAAGACTGGAAATAATAATTACTGTGCAGAGGATTTTCCTCGGGGGCCACAGAGTCAACAAAATTGCAACACTACATAATTTTCCTTTGACATGTTTGATGTTTACAGTCATGTGTAAATATGAACGTTTATGTCATGTACCGTGTCGTACCGGATGTCCAAAAAATGCTGGTATCGTTTAGAAGCATTCTTTCTCTACAAGCGGCACATACTCGGTTTTGAGTGCTGGTGGGCGTGGTTGATCAAACATATCTTTGAATTGACAAAAGCAAATAGGGTAAAACAGGCGAAATTGAATGGCTGTTAATGAAAATGATCAGAAAAATGCGCAAATTGAGAAGGAAAACATATATTAAAATTAATATTTTATGTATTTTTTGTTGGGGGACAGGGGAAATACGCGCGGCGCACGCGTTAGTGCTACTATTGACTGGTCAGTTCTGTTGATCTCATAGAGCTATATTAATATAGCTCTATCATTGATCTCCATTTATATAGACTAGGTCGGAGGGGGCGGATGGGGGGGGGGGGGGGGCCTTCGAGGCTGCGATTGCGAAACGCTGTGGTACCGTCCATTCTTAAAATAGGGGGGAACAATTTTCTCACGCGAAAAATAAAGAGTTTTTGGCATCCAATCTTAACATCTTGTCTTTTGTAGTTGAAAAAAAATTGTTTATTTACCTTAATTGTTATCATCCAATGACAAAAATTGTATTGAAAATGAAAAAAGCCGTCTAAAAAAATTAACGTTGACGTACCGTTGCTGTACGTGGAGATTGTTCCAAAAATACCCAAACGACGTTTAAAAAACATTGAATTAACTAAACGAATAACGATTTGGAGTTCCCTCATGCTATCATAAAAATATAATAATAATAATGGACTATTGTAAAGCGCACGTATCCGCCATTAAATGGCGCGCTCGGCGCTATCAGCGGCGCAATTTGCAGCCACTGCCAGGAACACTATACCAGGGCAAAGCCCCTTCTCTGTGCGATGAGTGTTACTGGCGGGTTCTTTTACGTGCATTACACAACGCACGGGACCTACAGCTTTACGTCCCATCCGAAGGACGAAGCAATAGTGGTTTAATTGCCTTGCTTAAGGACACACGTGTCGACACCGGGACTCGAACTCACGCTCTGCGGAACAGAAAACCGGGTTCTTAACCGCCCGGCCACGACACTCCACAATGCAGTCATGCAGTCCCAACACAGCCAACTTTTCAAACTTTCTTGATAATAATATGTAGGCCTACTAATTGTCTACCTTTTGTAATGAACATCATTTTCCTTGGGCCCTTCTCTGAAATTGGTTTCCAGTATAATGCTCTTTCATTCGATCACCCCTGTAGGTCATTTAATAGAGCAGTTGGAGACAGACGCCGAGTGAATTTAATGGTCGTATTGAATTTCTAAAGTGACAACTTAAATTGAACACCCATATGGCATATAACCATGGAGGAATAAGAACGAAACTGAACCGCACAATGGAAATTATATTCAGATTTTAAATGCAAAACAAATTTATTACAAAAAGGACATAAAACAAGTATTCTTGTTGTTCTCTTCATCATACCAACTTTCATGTCAATAGACAATAGAATATTTCAAGAAAATGCACAAATTGAAAATCTAAGAAATGTGAACAAGTAACTTCCGATATACATGAGTCAAAAAGAAATTATTCCTATAACTATTTTGGTAAGAAACATGAAAGTGCATCTAATGTTGGTCCACGTGAAAGAAATGACACAATTTGAAAATTTCAAATTTCAGATTACTTTCGATTAAATATAAACTGTGGTCAGCTGCAAAAAAAGGTAGGGGCACAAATGATGTAACTTTTGAACCAAAGGAGTGAATTCAGAAATTCAAAACAAAGCCCAAAACATTGTAGGCCTATATCTATTTATTTTTCTACTTAGGGCCAATGTGTATATTTTGCCTCAAAGTTATCATCAAATGCCATGAATTTAATTACATGTAGCGCACAAAATGAGTTCCTCAAGATATAATTATTACCAGTTTATGTTCGTCTTCTTTCTCCCGTGGCAGCATTCTGACTCCAAATGGTTTGAGCACACTGACCGCAGCCAGCAGCAGCTCGGTGACAATACTTTTTGGACGTCTTACACGCACAAGTCACCGCTTTCTAGTAGCCGTTTTTCCTGATTATTAGGGTAAATTAGGGGGGGGGGGGACTTCCGATTTAATAAAAACTACTTTTTCTCGAATATTTTAATGTTGTCGTTGTCGTCATAATTCTTCGATGGATCCATGAAAAGAGGTCACAAGTCGGAACCCCCTTTGCGCGTTTTTTTCTTCTCAAGTTTGGAATGGCAGCGTGTGTTATAACTTGGAAACAAACAAACAAACAAGCAAGCAAACAATACGACCAACAAGAGTCACGTAATACAAAATACGTTCTTGGTGGCGTCTTATTCAAGTCGTGCTAGGTCGCAGCACCATCGTAGTGGCATCGTATCAGCAACGTAGCGATGTCTTGGCTGTTGTGGCCACTACGAATGAATACGAATGAGTACGAATGAACAAGACGCCGTCACGACATACCACGACAACGTCACGACAACGTCACTGCAACGTTAAGACTCTTATACGATGATTCTGCGGTAGACCATGAATGTTTCGATCACTGCGGTAGAGCAAGATTTGTAATACGTGCTTCTCAACGGTGGTATCACGTTCCACTACGGTGCGCTATGGTGGACCACGATTGACCACGAACATGTGTACGACGCCGTTGCGATTTTAAATAATTGAAAATTCGTTCTCTACCGTAGCAAAAATCGTGTATGTGGGAAAGGGGCATAACTTATTTGATGTGTATTTTTCAGGTTATTCCAGTTTGCAGCAGTGTTATTCTTATTCAATGTTGTTTTCTCGGAATATGCAGCATTCACAGAGCTAAAAATTTCATTAGGTTGTTTGTCAAGCATTTGTTTTTATATTTTTAGAAATTTTGCAGCTTCAAACGATAAAAAATGCAAAACCGACGAATGGTCTATTGTCCCTTTAATTACTTTCTTTTTCATTATTGTCTTTCTCGTATCACAAGCTTTAATATTAGGGAATAATATGTCAGTCGTGAAAGATAGAACACATCAGAAGACTGGAAATAATAATTACTGTGCAGAGGATTTTCCTCGGGGGCCACAGAGTCAACAAAATTGCAACACTACATAATTTTCCTTTGACATGTTTGATGTTTACAGTCATGTGTAAATATGAACGTTTATGTCATGTACCGTGTCGTACCGGATGTCCAAAAAATGCTGGTATCGTTTAAAAGCATTCTTTCTCTACAAGCGGCACATACTCGATTTTGAGTGCTGGTGGGCGTGGTTGATCAAATATATCTTTGAATTGACAAAAGCAAATAGGGTAAAACAGGCGAAATTGAATGGCTGTTAATGAAAATGATCAGAAAAATGCGCAAATTGAGAAGGAAAACCTATATTAAAATTAATATTTTATGTATTTTTTGTTGGGGGACAGGGGAAATACGCGCGGCGCACGCGTTAGTGCTACTATTGACTGGTCAGTTCTGTTGATCTCATAGAGCTATATTAATATAGCTCTATCATTGATCTCCATTTATATAGACTAGGTCGGAGGGGGCGGATGGGGGGGGGCCTTCGAGGCTGCGATTGCGAAACGCTGTGGTACCGTCCATTCTTAAAATAGGGGGGAACAATTTTCTCACGCGAAAAATAAAGAGTTTTTGGCATCCAATCTTAACATCTTGTCTTTTGTAGTTGAAAAAAAATTGTTTATTTACCTTAATTGTTATCATCCAATGACAAAAATTGTATTGAAAATGAAAAAAGCCGTCTAAAAAAATTAACGTTGACGTACCGTTGCTGTACGTGGAGATTGTTCCAAAAATACCCAAACGACGTTTAAAAAACATTGAATTAACTAAACGAATAACGATTTGGAGTTCCCTCATGCTATCATAATAATTTAATAATAATAATAATGGACTTTTGTAAAGCGCACGTATCCGCCATTAAATGACGCGCTCGGCGCTATCAGCGGCGCAATTTGCAGCCACTGCCAGGAACACCAGGGCAAACCCCCTTCTCTTAGCGATGAGTGTTACTGGGTTCTTTTACGTGCATTACACAACACACGGGACCTCCAGCTTTACGTCCCATCCGAAGGACGAAGCAATAGTGGTTTAATTGCCTTGCTTAAGGACACACGTGTCGACACCGGGACTTGAACTCACGCTCTACGGAACAGAAAACCGGGTTCTTAACCGCCCGGCCACGACACTCCACAATGCAGTCATGCAATCCCAACACAGCCAAACTTTTCAAACTTTCTTGATAATAATATATAGTAGGCTTATTATTATTAGGCCTACTAATTGTCTACCTTTTGTAATGAATATCATTTTCCTTGGGCCCTTCTCTGAAATTGGTTTCCAGTATATTGCTCCTTCATTGTATCACCCATGTAGGCCATTTAATAGAGCAGTTGGAGACAGACGCCGAGTGAATTTAATGGTCGTATTGAATTTCTAAAATGACAACTTTAATTGAACACTCATATGGCATACAACCATGGAGGAATAAGAACGAAACTGAACCGCACAATGGAAATTATATTCAGATTTTAAATGCAAAACAAATTTATTACAAAAAGGACATAAAACAAGTATTCTTGTTGTTCTCTTCATCATACCAACTTTCATGTCAATAGACAATAGAATATTTCAAGAAAATGCACAAATTGAAAATCTAAGAAATGTGAACAAGTAACTTCCGATATACATGAGTCAAAAAGAAATTATTCCTATAACTATTTTGGTAAGAAACATGAAAGTGCATCTAATGTTGGTCCACGTGAAAAAAATGACACAATTTCAAAATTTCAAATTTCAGATTACTTTCGATTAAATATAAACTGTGGTCAGCTGCAAAAAAAGGTAGGGGCACAAATGATGTAACTTTGGAACCAAAGGAGTGAATTCAGAAATTCAAAACAAAGCCCAAAACATTGTAGGCCTATATCTATTTATTTTTCTACTTAGGGCCAATGTGTATATTTTGCCTCAAAGTTATCATCAAATGCCATGAATTTAATTACATGTAGCGCACAAAATGAGTTCCTCAAGATATAATTATTACCAGTTTATGTTCGTCTTCTTTCTCCCGTGGCAGCATTCTGACTCCAAATGGTTTGAGCACACTGACCGCAGCCAGCAGCAGCTCGGTGACAATACTTTTTGGACGTCTTACACGCACAAGTCACCGCTTTCTAGTAGCCGTTTTCCCTGATTATTAGGGTAAATTAGGGGGGGGGACCTCCGATTTAATAAAAACTACTTTTTCTCGAATATTTTAATGTTGTCGTTGTCGTCATAATTCTTCGATGGATCCATGAAAAGAGGTCACAAGTCGGAACCCCCTTTGCGCGTTTTTTTCTTCTCAAGTTTGGAATGGCAGCGTGTGTTATAACTTGGAAACAAACAAACAAACAAGCAAGCAAACAATACGACCAACAAGAGTCACGTAATACAAAATACGTTCTTGGTGGCGTCTTATTCAAGTCGTGCTAGGTCGCAGCACCATCGTAGTGGCATCGTATCAGCAACGTAGCGATGTCTTGGCTGTTGTGGCCACTACGAATGAATACGAATGAGTACGAATGAACAAGACGCCGTCACGACATACCACGACAACGTCACGACAACGTCACTGCAACGTTAAGACTCTTATACGATGATTCTGCGGTAGACCATGAATGTTTCGATCACTGCGGTAGAGCAAGATTTGTAATACGTGCTTCTCAACGGTGGTATCACGTTCCACTACGGTGCGCTATGGTGGACCACGATTGACCACGAACATGTGTACGACGCCGTTGCGATTTTAAATAATTGAAAATTCGTTCTCTACCGTAGCAAAAATCGTGTATGTGGGAAAGGGGCATAACTTATTTGATGTGTATTTTTCAGGTTATTCCAGTTTGCAGCAGTGTTATTCTTATTCAATGTTGTTTTCTCGGAATATGCAGCATTCACAGAGCTAACAATTTCATTAGGTTGTTTGTCAAGCATTTGTTTTTATATTTCTAGAAATTTTGCAGCTTCAAACGATAAAAAATGCAAAACCGACGAATGGTCTATTGTCCCTTTAATTACTTTCTTTTTCATTATTGTCTTTCTCGAATCACAAGCTTTAATATTAGGGAATAATATGTCAGTCGTGAAAGATAGAACACATCAGAAGACTGGAAATAATAATTACTGTGCAGAGGATTTTCCTCGGGGGCCACAGAGTCAACAAAATTGCAACACTACATAATTTTCCTTTGACATGTTTGATGTTTACAGTCATGTGTAAATATGAACGTTTATGTCATGTACCGTGTCGTACCGGATGTCCAAAAAATGCTGGTATCGTTTAAAAGCATTCTTTCTCTACAAGCGGCACATACTCGGTTTTGAGTGCTGGTGGGCGTGGTTGATCAAACATATCTTTGAATTGACAAAAGCAAAAAGGGTAAAACAGGCGAAATTGAATGGCTGTTAATGAAAATGATCAGAAAAATGCGCAAATTGAGAAGGAAAACCTATATTAAAATTAATATTTTATGTATTTTTTGTTGGGGGACAGGGGAAATACGCGCGGCGCACGCGTTAGTGCTACTATTGACTGGTCAGTTCTGTTGATCTCATAGAGCTATATTAATATAGCTCTATCATTGATCTCCATTTATATAGACTAGGTCGGAGGGGGCGGATGGGTGGGGGCCTTCGAGGCTGCGATTGCGAAACGCTGTGGTACCGTCCATTCTTAAAATAGGGGGGAACAATTTTCTCACGCGAAAAATAAAGAGTTTTGGCATCCAATCTTAACATCTTGTCTTTTGTAGTTGAAAAAAAATTGTTTATTTACCTTAATTGTTATCATCCAATGACAAAAATTGTATTGAAAATGAAAAAAGCCGTCTAAAAAAATTAACGTTGACGTACCGTTGCTGTACGTGGAGATTGTTCCAAAAATACCCAAACGACGTTTAAAAAACATTGAATTAACTAAACGAATAACGATTTGGAGTTCCCTCATGCTATCATAATAATGTAATAATAATAATAATGGACTTTTGTAAAGCGCACGTATCCGCCATTAAATGACGCGCTCGGCGCTATCAGCGGCGCAATTTGCAGCCACTGCCAGGAACACCAGGGCAAACCCCCTTCTCTAAGCGATGAGTGTTACTGGGTTCCTTTACGTGCATTACACAACACACGGGACCTCCAGCTTTACGTCCCATCCGAAGGACGAAGCAATAGTGGTTTAATTGCCTTGCTTAAGGACACACGTGTCGACACCGGGACTTGAACTCACGCTCTACGGAACAGAAAACCGGGTTCTTAACCGCCCGGCCACGACACTCCACACTGCAGTCATGCAATCCCAACACAGCCAAACTTTTCAAACTTTCTTGATAATAATATATAGTAGGCTTATTATTATTAGGCCTACTAATTGTCTACCTTTTGTAATGAATATCATTTTCCTTGGGCCCTTCTCTGAAATTGGTTTCCAGTATATTGCTCCTTCATTGTATCACCCATGTAGGCCATTTAATAGAGCAGTTGGAGACAGACGCCGAGTGAATTTAATGGTCGTATTGAATTTCTAAAATGACAACTTTAATTGAACACTCATATGGCATACAACTATTTATTTTTCTACTTAGGGCCAATGTGTATATTTTGCCTCAAAGTTATCATCAAATGCCATGAATTTAATTACATGTATAGCGCACAAAATGAGTTCCTCAAGATATAATTATTACCAGTTTATGTTCGTCTTCTTTCTCCCGTGGCAGCATTCTGACTCCAAAATGGTTTGAGTACACTGACCGCAGCCAGCAGCAGCTCGGTGACAATACTTTTTGGACGTCTTACACGCACAAGTCACCGCTTTCTAGTAGCCGTTTTTCCTGATTATTAGGGTAAATTAGGGGGGGGGGACCTCCGATTTAATAAAAACTACTTTTTCTCGAATATTTTGATGTTGTCGTTGTCGTCATAATTCTTCGATGGATCCATGAAAAGAGGTCACAAGTGGGAGCCCCCTTTGCGCGTTTTTTTCTTCTCAAGTTTGGCATGGCAGCGTGTGTTATAACTTGGAAACAAACAAACAAACAAGCAAACAAACAATACGATCAACAAGAGTCACGTGATACAAAATACGTTCTTGGTGGCGTCTTGTTCAAGTCGTGCTAGGTCGCAGCACCATCGTAGTGGCATCGTATCAGCAACATAGCGAAGTCTTGGCTGTTGTGGCCACTACGAAAGAATACGAATGAGTACGAATGAACAAGACGCCGTCACGACATACCACGACAACGTCACGACAACGTCACTGCAACGTTAAGACTCTCACACGATGCTGCTGCGGTGGACCATGATTTTTGATCACTACGGTAGAGCAAGATTTTTTGAACATTCCAAAAAAAAACGTGCTTCTCTACGGTAGCATCACGTTCCACTACGGTGCGCTATGGTGGACTACGATTGACCACGAACATGTCTGTACGACGCCGTTGCGATTTTAAATAATTGAAAATTCGTGCTCTACCGTAGCAAAAATCGTGTATGTGGGAAAGGGGCATAACTTATTTGATGTGTATATTTCAGGTTATTCCAGCCAGTTAGCAGTTTGCAGCAGTGTTATTCTTATTCAATGTTGTTTTATCAGACTTTTTTATGAAGCATTCACAGAGCTAAACACTTCATTAGGTTGTTTGTCAAGCATTTGTTTTTATATTTTGAGAAATGCACAACCGATAAATGGTCTATTGTCCCTTCAATTACTTTGTTTTTCGTCTTCCTCGTATCACAAGCTTTAATATTATTAGGGAATAACAGTCGGTCTTAACGGACCGGGTTTGAGGATGACCACTGTTAACGAACCACGCCTTTGGCTTGGTCCATTAACAGCGGCCATTTCAGTTTTCAATTTATTTACATCAGACGAATTCGATCTCTCAATACAACAGTTCAGACGAATTTAATAGGTAATGACGAATATTCTCGACCCGGTGCTCAAAAACGGTGACCAAACGTTGAAATTGAATAATAAATAACTAAATTTATTTTGTAAAAGCGTGTAAATGTTTTTTCTCGGACGAAATTGAATGTGAGAGTTAATTAAAACTGTTTTAAAATAACTGGGAAAACCTATAATACATGGAAGTCATAACATTTACCTATTTGGAATGTACTATGACGCCCACTTTTTAGAATCATGCACATCAACTGGAACTACTTTTTGGGGGGTTGGCCCGCCTATTTCCTCACTGCAGCATCAATGATACACGTCAATCATGCACTAAACTACTTTTTGTTGGTTGGCCCGCCTATTTCCCCACTGCAGCATCAATGGTACACGTCAATCATGCACTAAACTACTTTTTTGTTGGTTGGCCCGCCTATTTCCCCACTGCAGCATCAATGGTACACGTCAAGCATGCACTAAACTACTTTTTGTTGGTTGGCCCGCCTATTTCCTCACTGCAGCATCAATGGTACACGTCAATCATATACTAAACTACTTTTGGGGGGTTGATCCAACTCTTTTCTCACTGCAGCTTCAATGGTACACGTCAATCATGTACTACCAACAACCTGTTCTTCTACACAGTGCTGGTGTTATAAAAGTTGCTAACACTAAGGATATTGCTCATTGTACACTTGCGTGAAGAGTAAGAAGTTACCTGGTTGTGGTACATGTGAGTATGTGTAGATTTCCAGTGCATAATAATAAAGAAGTGGGTATATGTTTTCTCCGTCATTTTTAGCAAATGAGCAGCCAATTAAATTTGCGTGCGCTCGAATTAAAGCGATTTTGCCTCTCCAGTTTTTACCGTGTTTCAAAATTCAGAATTCAGGCGCTCGATTTAGTTTTGAGACATTCAAATTTTTTCAGCAATGTGTTCAATTTAGGACTATCGTCGTTCTTTTTTGTGACGAATTTTGCAGATTTGGAAGAAAAAAAATCAAATTTCGTGAAGAGGCAACCACGTGTATCAGTCGGGCACGCAGAAATGCACTTGCGCGATCGGTCGATCCGTAAAGAACTGTCTGACTTTACGCCCCTTTTAGAAAACACTCCTCCACGATCGATCGATAGATAGTAGAGATACACGGGATTAAAGTTAGATAATTATTTCCTACAGGATTAACCGATCGCGCAAGTGTATGTCTACGCGATCAAGTGATAGTGCAGATCAACTGATCGCGAACAACATATATCCACAACATTCTTGTATGATTGTTCTTATTTTTTCCGTAGCTAAGCGGTACCAATCATCAGCAAAGAAAACCCAGTATAGGCCTACTACAGATTACTTAAAACTGCAGCCGTCATGTACTGTGTAGCAGTGCTCCTGCTGGCAGCGTGTGTCGCCGTTCACGCAGACATCTACATGCAAAACCCCAGGGGCTCCAACAACAGACTGAACGAGGCTACGTCCAATCGCGGGAACGCCAACAGACTGTTTAACTCGCAGGTGAGTGAAAATAGACATCTGACAATAAGGGGAAATCTACGTATATACATGTACATGTACATGTACATACAGTCGTACATAATGTGTATGAGAGGTGCTTGATAATGGCCCTGTCACACCAGAACGTTTTAGGCCAACGCGTGAGTAGCGCGTTAAAAATAGTTGATACGCTGGTAAACGCTGAACTTCCACAGAAAAAGTCAAGTGGAACCGTGATTTCAGCGTGTCCATAACGCGTTGTTAACGGGTTCATAGCGTTCGCCAGCGCGTGAGTAACGCGTTAGTAACGCGCTCGACGACTGATGAACGACTGCCCAGCGCGTGAGTAGCGCATTCCAACGCGCGCCAGCGGACTGCAACGACCACATGATTAGTTGTATAAAAAGCCGACGCGCTACTACATTAATGGCCCTGTCACACCAGAACGTTTTAGGCCAACGTGTTGGAATTTCGGTAACACGTGAGTAAACGTTGATCAACGCTAGGCCAGCGTTCGCAACACGCTAAGCGCGTTAGCCACACGCTGGAACACGCTGTCACACGCTGAGACAAAAATACATTTTTCAACATACCTAAAATTTTCAGCGTTTGCCAGCGTGGGACTGCACACGCTGGCGGCGCGCAGGATGATCGTTACTCACGCGTCGAACGCGCTAGACGATCGTTACCAACCGGCTACTCACACGCTGGCGACCCGCTGTCGTATTTTTACTATGAATCAGTGATGCGTTCCTCACACGCTGAGCGCGTTCCTCACACGATACTCACGCGCTGGCATACGCTATGAACCCGTTATCAACCTGTATGGACACGCTGAAATCACGGTTTCACTTGACTTTTGTTTGTGAAAGTTCAGCGATTGCCAGCGTATCAACTATTTTTAACGCGCTACTCATGCATTGGCCTAAAACGTTCTGGTGTGACAGGGCCATAACCAGCGTGTCGCAAGCGTACGCCAACGTGCGCCAACGTGTGAGTAGCGGGTTGATAACGATCGTCTAGCGTGTTCGACGCGTGAGTAACAAACCTCCAACGCTCCGCCAGCGTGTGCAGTCACACGCTGGCAAACGCTGGAAATTGTAGGTATGTTGAAAAAAATATGTTTTCCTCAGCGTGTGACAGCATGTCCCAGCGCGTGAGTAACGCGCTCAGCGTGTTACTAACGCTGGCCTAGCGTTTGTCAGCGTTTTCCAGTGTGTTGCCAAAATTAAAACACGTTACTCACGCGTTGGCCTAAAATGTTCTGGTGTTACAAGGCTATTAGGTAGGTCATATCAGCTAACACATAACGTTTTCATAACGTTCCTGGAATATCATCCTTGGTCACGTTCTGTGAAAACGTTGACGGAACATTATGTGGACGTTTGAAAGAAACGTTGCATTGTAACATTTAGATAACGTTATTAACAACGTTCGAAGATCGTTATACGGACGTCGAAATGTAACGTTTTGTTGTAACGCTCCTAAAACGTTCTTCGTACGTTAGGAAATTTACCTACAGCAACTGACCAATCAGAAGTGAGAAAATTTGTGTTCAAAATAGTCGATGTTAAATTGTGGTATTTAGTCCAAAAATTCACTATTGACTATAATATGTAATTATAATATGTAATTATTTAAACGACTTCATGATTGAATTTTGTACGAATGTTGTACGAATGTTATTTCACAACGTTTCTTTGTAACGTTTGAAAAAAGGACGTCAAGAGAACTCCACACATTTACGTTCCTGCAACGTTTTTTTTCAAACGTTTCGGAAACATTACCATGACGTTGTAAGAACGTCCATGAAACGTTTTTTGGTTATGGCCTAGGGTAGACGTTAAGCTATACACTTTTTACTGAATATGCGTGCAGTTCAAATTGTTGAATCATGTGCACAGGGCGGGTCACACTACCGGTATATCAGTAGCGGAATATTTGACGAAATGCTAAGACAAGTCTTATGAAGGGTTACTCGTTTTAACTCCTAGGATCGATTTCACCAATTGAAGTTAAGACACATTCAACACATCCTAACTTCCTGAGCAACGCGGCTAAACTTAAGATCGATGCGAGGGTTAATTATTTCGAGGAGGGAGCTAATCTCCCCTTCGAGGGCGCAGCGATTTGTTAGGTCGGACGGTATTGGTGTCGGCCGAACGAGCATGTCGGACGGAAGGGGGGAGGGGGTGGGGGGGGGGGGGGGGGTGCTCGATAATTCGAGCGCGTAACTGCGACTGATTAAATTGAGCATCCTCCTGTCCGACGTAACTAGAGCCGGCCCAGGACCCTGCAAAGTCTCGAAGGCGGGAGGTCACCACGAGCTTGGTAAAGTCATTCACGTCAGCCCCTGCGATAATTAATAGAGGGCAGGCGACCGGAAACTTCGGTCGAAACTTCGGTCGGATCGGGGCCGTTGTTGTTGTGCGGCGAAAGACCGAGTCTGCGCGGCATGTGTACCAGACGTGTTGTCGGTGCGGCCGCGAAAGGTACCACAAATAGACAGGGATAATAATAATGTAAAGAGCCTTGATCTCACGTAAAAGCGCTATATATAAATCCGTTATAATTATTTTAGAGTGGTCCAGATCTCAGAACACTTCTGGCCTCTCCTCCCCACCCCCTCCCCTCCCTCCCCTCGGGCCCCCTCCCCCCTTTCCACTTCCCAGCTGCCTTCTAGGTTTTGCAATATATGAATAATCAGATAAGAGCGTCCATTTAGTTCTCTATTTTTCCTTCCAAAGTCTAGTCTATCAAAACAAAATACCATGTGCTTGGCTGTTTTAACAAAACCAGTGGAATCAGTCATTTTTACAAGCGCCTTTTTTTCCTGGCAGCCTTTTAAAGTTCTAAGGCAGGTGCATGTACATTTTTGAATATTCGATCAATACCAAAATAGGATTATTAATTGAGCACTCAATTAATTGAAATTGACACCACTGCATGAAACAGCACATTCGGGGGAGAATTCAATTGTTTTAACAAGTCTTTGACTTTGTCTTTATGTTGATTTGTTAGAATAACAACAAAGGTGGTTACAATTTTGGCGATTCAACAAACGTAGCTTCTCGCACTGAGGACCAGCAGTATAGAATGGTAAGCAATTAGCACTGTATACATGGACCTGTATGTACGACGTCACCCGATGATGTTTACTGCATGATATTGAAGTTTTAACCGGAAGTTACCGTTCGATGCTCACTTTATACATTTGCCCGCAGTATGCTGACAAACAGGTGCTTTGCGACCACAAGGCAGGGAGATGTGAAGGTGTCCCCTGTCAGTCGTGAAAGATAGAACACGTCAAAAGACTGGAAATAATAATTACTGTGTAGAGGATTTTCCTCGGGGGCCACAGAGTCAAACAATTTGCAACACTACATAATTTTCCTTTGACATGTTTGATGTTTACAGTCATGTGTAAATATGAACGTTTATGTAATGTACCGTGTTGTACCGAATGTCCACAAAATGCTGGTATCGTTTAGAAGCATTCTTTCTCTAAAAGTGGCACATACTCGGTTTTGAGTGCTGGTGGGCGTGGTTGATCAAACATATCTTTGAATTGACAAAAGCAAATAGGCTAAAACAAACGGCATTTGAAAGCTAATTTAGTTATCTTGAAGCTCGTACAAACATTAATGCAAATGCAAATGCTGAATATTTAATGAGAACAATTACGCGTTCCACTTGCACCATTTGTTGGGACACCCTGTACATGTTAGAGCTGAACACATGTTAAACACGTTGGCGGAAACATATCTGCACTGAACTCTGTACCATAATCCTCACAAGATATTCTCTACAAGCACCCTGCCAAATGCAACAAAATACAACACCTCTTAAATAAGAATCAAGCAAAATGCAACAACTTGCAACTACTGGTGCGTTCCGTTGCATGCTTTGATCGTTGATCTCAAGTGCATCAACCAGTAATAATTATGTTACTTAACACATTAAAGGGATCATATACGTTTGGTAATTACTTCAAAAATTAATGGCAATAAAAACTTACTTGGTAAGAAGTACAGCAGCTTTGGATAGTATAATGCATTTTTAGAAACTTTTCACTTCAAAGTACCGCGATTATGGACGAAGATATAACTTTTTATCTCCAAAAATTTGAATCTGAGAAGCGTTACTGTGACGTGTCTCAGATTGTGTATTCCAATGCAGATTATTCTTCCTGCGTGGACATAACCGCTCCAGAATTTCGGCAATATCTCAAAATCGCTACCACTTTTTAAAATGAAATTTGTACAGGTTAGTTTTAAGGTATATATCTATAACTATATAGGATTGAAACAAACAGTGGGTTCCAATTACCAAAAGTATACGATCCCTTTAACTGTCTTACTGTACACGGAACCCTGACCTCCCCATGCAGAAATACTTTGAAAGCGGTCCATACAAGACCATGGTGGCCGACGGTGAGCTGACAGGCCAGGGCCAGAGCCTGCTGAACATTGAATGGACCAATCAACACGGCTGTGGGGGCGGCGATGACTCAGACCCACAGAGGGTCAACTGCAACGTTGTCCTGCAGTACATGTGCCAAAAAGATGCTGAAACAGCCACAGGTATTGTCATGACTTCTACCCTAAAGACCGGTTTATACTTGGCGCAAAAGAGAACGTAATGTTAACGTCAGGGTAAGAGTGTTCGCGCAGCGAATTTTGAAAAGCTATGGAAAGCGGTAACGGAAAGCGGTAACGGCCAGCGGTAGGCCTATAACGAAAAACGGTAACACATGGAGAGCGGTTATACACGGATTATGCAGTAACGCACGGAAATCGATAACACATAGATTTAAATGGTAACTCACAAAGCGGTAATGGAAAGGAGTATAATGCAAGGGAAACGGTAACACGCATAAATAATCTGTGGGCCAGGTTCTTTTTTTAAATAAACTGGTTTAAATTAATTGCCACGACCATTTTCCACACTTGAAACTGGACACAAACGAGAGTCAGAGAGAGAGTGAAAAAAAAAATTCCTACCAACCTACCGGGATTGTTTTTAAAGCTGTTACCATAAACACACCATTTATTTTGTTTGGCCCAATTAAAGTCCAGTTTTAGGGGGTAGGCCTACGTTACGTTTCATTAAAACGTTAAAGAAATATAGGTATTTAACATACGAATCGGCTCCTCCTTACCTGTGAGGTCAAATAGATCAGGGGTTGACCAATAGCTTTCTCTGTGTATCTTTTGAGATTTGCACATAATCATCTGAGCAGAAGGTACAGGTTACTCAAGTACACCAGGACAGAAAGTTGATTAACCGGATCGGTATCAATTCTTTGCACCGTTCTGGTGTAAGGTCTTCTTCATTTGAGAGGCATATGGCCAACACATTCTACATCCTCAGTAATGCCGTGCAACCTCATTGCAGCGTTTCAGTGATCTTCCATCTGTTTCACGCGTTGTCAGCTTATAGTACTCGTTTACCCATGCACATGCACAATTTTGTAATCGATATGTGGCCCAGAAAGTAAATTCTGATCTTAAATGTCGCTTGGTGGATGGTTCGGACACTTTAACTACCTTTCATCAATGCCTATGGCTAGTACGGGGACACGGGATGCTTAAAATAGGCTTACCCTTCGCGATCCGTTTCTCCGCTTGAGCAATGCGACATTTGCCCGTGAGCTATTGATAACAATTACTATGAAAGCCGGCCGTTTTCGCAGAATCCAGATCTAAACTTTGTGCAGCAATTGTACGTTCAAGTCCATTAGATGACTTCTATTTACTGACAGACTCCACCAATTTGGCACAAGAGAAATTTGGCATCAGAAAAAGGTCGAATCGCGTCGGTGTTAACCTCCACAACTGGATGACACAGGACGTTTGGTCGTCCGCCATGATTGCGAGTGTTCCAAGGACTATATAACGAACGTTCTGATTGGACAATATCGTCCACACTTTTTCTACAACCAATCAGATCGCGTCTTACTTATCAACTATTTTGTGTGACCCCGGGAATTTACAAGTTCTGAAAGAAAAATATTCGGTTATTTTTTTTAACTTTATTTTTTTTTAAACCACATAAACAAAAATGAACATTACATTTTTGGAAAGCATTCGATGTTTATAGCTTTTGAATAGTAATGCAAAATAATAGGGCCAAAGACCCCTGTAAACAAGTTGACAATAAAAGCGGTGACGGTTTACAGACTAAAAGCACTAACGCATGGAACACAGTAACGTAGTACACTAACGGTACACTAACGTACGGAATGCAGGTACACAAACGCACGGAAGCGGTAACGCACAAAAAGCGATAGCGCACGGAAAGCGATAGCGCACGGAAAGTGGTAACGCACGGAAAACGGTAATGGACTCGGAAATCGGTAAAGCACGGAAAGCGGTAAAGCACGGAAAGCGGTAATGCACGAAAAGCTGTAACGCACGGAAAGGGGTAACGCACAAAAGCGGTAACGCATAACGCATGGTAACGCACAATTTAATTGGCTGACCTCTACTCTTCCGTGCAACGATCACGCAGATAACAATTGGGTATTCAAACACGGGAGTCTGTGACTAGACTTGTCAGTGATTAGTACCAAGACACTCACAGAAGAACAAGTGAACATGAACTGGCTATACATACACGGTCTATTGAACAACTATAGCGCGCCAAAATTGAACATTGAGCAAAGAAATTGACTGGAGCGGGACTTGAACCTGTGACATCCAGATTACCGTTTCCGTGCTCTACCAACAGAGCTCTCCAGCCCTACATGTATGTTAGCGTTTCCCCCACATTTGTCAATATCTTTGTTCGGTGGGGGGAGGGGGGGGTGCAAATGTTAGGATTGATTGTTGCTATGTTTTAGAGTTTTCTTGTAAATCTCTTCAGGTGACGTTGAAACAATTCGCAACGGGCAGGTCACCAACAGCCAGGACCACGCACGCATTACAAACCTCAAGGAACTAGAGACTAGTGCCAACGCTCGCAGGACCAGAGGGGTGAAGGCAAATCGCGGCCTACACGAGACCTGGGACTGGTACGACAAGTGCTACAACAGGGAGCGTAATGCGGGTAAGTCAGGGCATAGAACTAGTAAGCACAGCCCAGCATCAACTGAACAACGATCACAACTGCCAGCGATTTTACGACTACACATATCCTCAAATTTGTATCCTTGTGGAGACATCTCTTTGTTCTCGTAAACAAAATGGTTAGAAAGTCGAGCATGTTTGTCAAAAGGCTCCTATTTTAACCACAATTAATTTCCTGGGTTAAAATTTTGACCCAATATACCCTATATTATACCCTAACCCAAACACTAACCCTAACCAATACCCTAACCCTTCGTTTGAGTAATTTGAGTTAAATTTCTTGTGGAGACCTATTCATCTATAGAAACTACCCTATGAAGACCTTTTGACTTCCAGTGTCCACATTGTGTTCAGGTCCTCCACAGGGTACCGAATTTATAAACACAATGGTGCTAAAATAAACACTTACGAAAACTGAATTACGCGCCGCTGGCGGGCTGTGAGGAATGCTGGGAAATACTTTCGCAAAGGATTGTGGGTACTGCATAATAACAACTATATTCTATCAATTCGGGCCCCACCGTGTACAAGAGCCTCTTGGTTATTTTATAACTGAAATATTCTGTTCTCAATCTCATTGTATCAGAGCTGTTCACAGCTGACCAGACATTGACAGCTACCAACGGCAACGGCTACAGCTCGGCTATCTACACCCGCCAAAACCCCAACGGCGCCCGGAGCGGCTACGAGTGCCCCGAGGAGAGGGACTATTACCCTTACTGGCACCCCTCCCCCTGGAAAGACCTGGCTGTCCTCGTCAATGATAGCGGTGATTGCCCGTAAGTGATGACCACAACAAACCTAACAATGACCTGTATGTATGTGCATGTGTGTATGTTTATCAACATGCGTTTGTTTTTGATTGAAATAGGGGACGTATGACAAAGGGAACAATGGGGTCCCCTATTCCGCAAAGGTCCCCGATTCAGACTCGTGTGCAAATCCTATGGCGATCATCCGAAAACGTTAGAGTACAAACAAAAGAGGGAAGACGGTCGGACAATGCCCCGTCCCCTATTGACGGCATTTACCCACTTGTGTGAGTGCGTGTTTACACACATGTAACCAAACAGCATCGAAAAGTTAATAATGTGTGATTTAGTGCACCCATATACATACATAGTGTTACTTAGAGCCCGTTTGTGCCTAATTTGTCTGGCGTCCCGACTTTGCTCACTTATCCGCATATGTAAACAAAGCCATTACGGGTATATTACATTTATAGTATAACATTTTTCAGCTGTGTAGTTGTATTGTGTGATGCAGCAAACATGTTAAGAATGGTGCTTTATAACTAACCTCAAATCTTAGCTCCGTGAATGCTGTATATTCTAAGAAAATAAATCCCGCTAATGTTAACACTTATATCACACACACTTCCTATACTTAAATTTCGTCGCCAAACATCGCCAAACTCAATTCTCATTTTGATATTCAAAAAGCGACCACTAGATTTCTATACTTCAATTTGTTATCATCGATTCGTCCTAAATTTGTGAAATGTGTCTCGTGTAGCAATCAAAGTCAAATTCAAAAAGCATTTTCGTTTTCGTATCATTCAATTTGACGCTGTTGTCGTTCAATTTCGTACTGTATACTCTAAAACGTTAATGTATTAATGACCAAAGTATTAACACCATTGACAGGAAACAAATTTTGAATTATACTGCACCTTAAACGAAATATATTCGTAACCTTTTGAAATTGAAATTTAGAACTGAGCTCTGCGATGTTCTGGGACGAAATTAAAGTCTCGTTTTAGAGAATTTGTGTGACATAAATGTTAAAATGACCGGGAATACCTATAATATTCTAAGATTTCGATTTTGTACCAACAACGCATCGCATAAGGATGGAACTTTCACAAGGTTGGAACTTTTACAACTAACACAATCGAATTTTGCACAGTCTCTAAGCTAAGCCCAGCTCCTGTCAATGTTGTTATAATCTTAATAGGTTCTACCAGTCGGAAAGCTTCAACGTTAAACATAGGTATGAGTGTGTGGAGAACTACTGCAACAAAGGAAAACCCAAGCATTGGTCTCGATGGAACAACAGAATAGATTGCCTTGACAACGGAGGCCAGTGGCTGGCGTACATAAACTACCTGGAAAAGGCCCCTCGTATGTATTCATATTCAGCTTGACCATAATATTATACGTATACCCAAAATGGCTCATTTGTGAGGTGTTCTGGCGAAATCGAGACGAAACTGAGCACATGCCGTAGTTGAGAAAAATGTTCAAACCCAAACGGGGGTAATTTTCTTTTCTCGATTTTCAGATTTGTTGGTAAATCTTTGAAATGTCTACTACACATATTTTAAAGAAACAGTTTATAAAATTGTGGAATAAAAAGAGTTTTGAAAACTATTGGCACCTTTGATGTTCATGAATAAAGCTCGAAACTTTAAAGACCTCCTTTTGTTGGGTACAGAACTGATAGCTGGTGTAAACAAATATGAGGCATTTTGACAAAATGAGATGATAGGCAGAGGTTTAAATGAGGGTTTGCAGGTTGGAAAATGGAAAGAGGATACAATTCTCCTTTCAATAGGGAATTATTTGTTGCACTTCAATAGGGAATTCCTTTGACAAGTTATGGCTATGTCTAACGTTAGCATTTTCTCAACATATATAAATTATATATGTCCACATACAATCAAATGTACCACAGCTACAGTTATAAGACTTGGATATTTTTCTGGGGTAATCGTGAATGCAGGCGAGACGTATGGTTAGAGAACCGTTTTGTGTTTCTAAATATAATAATCTCTAGGAACAATTACGAGTATTAATATGTTACACAGTGTTTATACAAAATATGACAATGAATGAACCAACTCACGCGCCGGTTGCATATATTCCGTGCAGAATATGCCACCCGGGAATTATGTGAAGCAGGTTCAGGCTCGGACGCCGACAAGGTGCAGCACGTCTGGGGCCGACCCGAGGGCGAGATAGCCGAACAGTGCCTGGTGGCGCTAGACCCCCCAGACTGCCAGCCAGCACCCTGGACGCGCGTCAATCACCATGGGAACACCAAAGACGGGCAGGCCAGCCGCTACCAGTGGACCATTCCGTATTTCCCGTCGGACGACACCCAGCGATGTGTGATACGTATCAGGTAAAGTATTGTGGGGTTGGAGGCAGAGTTGTAACGAGTCACTGATTTGTTTGTGTAAGCCGAGCCGAGCCGAGCCGAGCCGAGCCGAGCCGAGCCGAGCCGAGCCGAGCCGAGCCGAGCCGAGCCGAGCCGAGCCGAGCCGAGCCGAGCCGAGCCGAGCCGAGCCGAGCCGAGCAATACAACTTTGGTTGATCAAGTACTCCGATGTAAGGGGGGACGGCCCCGTCTCTTTTACATATTTTTGTATTGTTGCAAGCTTTTTTATTGTGATTTTGCAGATACAATATCTCTACTGAGGACTACGATCCGATTAATACTGACGCATCTCAAAACCAAAACGCGTAAGTATATAAATTTGGCCCACTATGACATAAGATGGATGGGTTAATGGATTTGTATTTAATAATAAATACTATTTACACATACTTAATAAGGTGACGCTGACCTCTATGAAGTTTTGTGTTTATAAAAGCTAAAAAACAAAAAGTGCTATTCTTGCAATCTGGTTCTTTGACTTTCTTCAGACGAATTCAAAAATTAGGGGTAGTGCTTGAAAATAGTAATAATTCCACTTGTATTGAACAACACGTCACATCAGGTGCCGTGATTCCACAGGATGCTCGAGACAGTTATTTACTTACAGTCAAGTAAGGTATTTCTGTTTGCAAAATGGTGTATACAACCTTTAATGCCCGAGCCGTTAATGCGAAGGCGTTAACAATGTTCAAGCCCGTGAGCCGGTTTTGAACGTATACTTGTTTGGCCGGTGTTATGTTTGGAGTCTGTTTGGAGTTACGGTATCCCTTTACACTCACCGGAATAACGCCACCTGGGAGCTTAAAGGTAGGATACACCATTGGTAATTGCTTGAATTATCATTAATGAGTAGATTTGGGAGGTTGTATTTCATAGTAAATATCATTTAACT
Organism: Crossaster papposus; assembly: GCA_037893245.1. Lineage (NCBI taxonomy): Eukaryota > Metazoa > Echinodermata > Asteroidea > Velatida > Solasteridae > Crossaster > Crossaster papposus. Next base: position 45,706 of record JBAIAA010000335.1, on the reverse strand, counting down.
GACCTGTCCGAAGTTTTGCAATCATGGATGCCGAGAAAAGCACGATAAACAGCGTTTGTTTTCAACTGGCATTGGGCAATTATTCTTATGTGATCGCGAATTTTTCTTTATAAAATTATACTTTTCGGAATAATAACAGGATATCTAGCACAATCATTTTGCTTTCAAATGAGTAAGATATTTCTTAATAATTCGTTAGTAAATATTTTTGATGTCTGCAAATGGTGTATACTACCTTTAACATTTTTACTTCCCGGACACGCGGCGGAATCGGCAAATGACGCGCTCCAATTTGCTCATGAATATTTATGAGGTGTAGTAACATGAAATACTGACTCACTGGTATAGTATTTCGCATGCTTACGTGAGGATTGTAAATGTTGAACCAATAAAACGGTGACGGGCCAGCTAAATGTGAATGGCTTAACTGTCTAAGGTATTTATGAAATCTCAGTCATGAATACCTTCCGGTCAAAACAAGTAACAACGTTACAATTTTCAAACGATTTTTTTTCAACCATCCTACCATTTTCCTGAAAAAAACCCACATAAAGGAAACACCCTTTAGCAATTTAGCATGCCGTGTGTAGTTTCAACCAGTGAAAGGGTTACGAACCGAATTCATAGAAGTCCAAATTGTATGTGACACCGTTTCAAACTATCGGGCTCATGTTTAAATCTGTCATTTAAACATTCCCACGTGTCGGGCTCTCGACCAATAGGAATAGCTAAACTGTGATTTCAAAGAAGCAAAATGTAATTTCTTGACAGACAAACTGAGGTGGTGTCGCCAATACAGCAGAATCCTGACGTGAACATTGGAGTTGACAAACTGGAACTACGCCTGGCTATCAACACAGCCCAGTATGGCCGCACCTTCCAGGATCGTTCCCATGCCTTCCTCATCATGCCACGCCCTGAAGGCGCAGGTCAGTGTTCCTGACAGTTTACCCCACTTCTAAACATCGCCCATGCACTAACAGTGCACGTGGTGCCAGGTGCGAAATACAGTACCCTCTGGAGACGTGAACACAATGGGGACAATGGGAGTGAAAAGGTCTCCAAAGGGTAATTTCTATAGATGAATAGGTCTCCAGTAGGAATTTCACGAATAAGATTTTTGGATTTACTCAAAAACTAGGGTTAGAATGTGGGCTAGGGTTAGTGTTTGGGTTAGGGTATAATATAAGGTATATTGGGTCGAAATTTGAACCCAGGAAAATAATTGTGGTTAAAATGGGAGCATTTTGAAAAACGTGCTCGACTTTCTAACCATTTTGTACACGAGAACAAAGCCATGTCTCAACAGTGATACAAAAACGCGAATGTGTGTTCAGATCAGTGTAGATCGTGTTGTGATCATGCGCAGATGCTTGGGTGAAACTCATAAATTACTAATAACCCTGCCGATTGTATGCCGCACACACATTTTCATTTGCATACGGTTGTGCAGCAGTGATAGTAAAAGTTTAATTTGCCATACTGTGCACCGAATCATAGCTAAGAGTTTCAACTTCATCCCAAATATTTAGGATTCCATAAATAAATTCCTCAAAAGTACACAAATCGAAGAAGGTCAACCTTTAAAGAACATGAACATTATGCACGAGGTGACAAACAACACTTTAATTCAATTGAAACAATTTTTTTTTAAATATTGCTTTTTAAACCTGCCTTTTTAAAAAGTGCAAGTTCCTGCATGTGAAATGAATGATGCAAAAAAGTTGTACTTTTGCAAGTTGTGTCTGAACAACTTTGTGCCCCAACCTCCTAACTTTTATCTTGTCCATTCTACACATACAGGTATGTCAACAGCCAAGATATACAATCTGAACGTGCGAGGGAAGCGAGGCAACATAGTGCAGGTGTACCCGGCTGTGGAGTACGACTTCATCCCCAATAACTTGGAGATCAATTCGGGGGATCTTGTACATATCCAGTGGACAGGTGGGTGGAAATTGGGGCGGGGTGAGTGAACAGACATACCATAGAATGATCGCAAAAATGTTCCTACCACAATGTTAAAAAAAACATATGAAACGCGAAATGTGGCAGAGAAACACCCCCCCCCCCCCCCCCCCCCCCTCTTTTGTGTTGACCATTGTGTTCCTGGAATCTCAGGAATTCTTTTTAGGTTTTAAGGGGGATGGGTTAGGTTACAATAGTGTTGATTGTGTATAAGGTATAGGGATAAGAGGGGGGTACCCCTCTGCCACATATCGTGCTGGGTATATAAAATGTGTAGAAGGTTTAAAGGCAATAGATTCAAATATGAATGTTGCTGAACTGTAAAACTGCACATTTTTAGAATATATATATTTATATATATAAATATGTTTTACAGGTCAGTTACGGCAAATGAGCCGCCAATTAAATTTGTGTGAGTTTGAATTGCCTCTCCAGTTTTACCATGTTTCAAATTCAGATTTCGGGCACCCAATTTAGTTTTGAGGCATTTAAATTATTTTAGCAATGTGTTCATTTTAGTATTGTAAGAGATTGATGAAATTTAATTTGAGTTAAAGATTTTGCTCTAGCCATGCACTAGGGATGAGAAGTCAAAGTGCGTCATGTTAGGGTCAGCGTCGCGTTTAGGGAACGTCAACAATATTAGTTTTCACACTACTTCGCCGCGCCCATACGCGCGAAAAGCAATTTAGTTTACAAACACCGACATAGCTACTTAATAAAACAAAATATGCACTGAAAATTCATTTTAATATTTTATTGAGACAGTATGGGATGGTGGCCTACATGCACAATGATGCGGAATGGTGTTTTTTTATGTACATTATCAATCAATGATAATCAATTATTAAGGGATTAACAAAATGTGGTTAGTCGGTTTTGAATGTTCAGACACAATAAGCCGGTTTTAAACATAATTGTTTAATACCGGCCAACCATATTTGTATTTCCATTCATAAATACCTTTCTATCCAAAAGTAAAAACAAGCCAAACAGTTATAATTTTCCAATGGTTTTGTTCAACCATTTTACCTCGTGTTTTAAGGAACACCCCTCCAGCTACGGTGCCTCGCGTATGTGTTTTTTTTATATGGAGATAAACGCCCGCATATAGACGCTTGATAGACTAGACACGCACGTGATAATTGTGGCATTGGGATTATTAATTATACGGACTCATTGGTTGTACTGCGCATGCTGTGGGTGGTTTCAACCAATGAGAGGGTCATAGACCAGACTTCATAGGAGTCCAACATTGATGTGATGCCATAAAAAGCTTTTAAAACCGACTGGGCCACTTGTCGCGCTCTCGACCAATACGAATGGCTAAACTTTCTCAGGTATTTATAAATGGATTTGAATGAAACTCAAATTCAGTCTTCTTCATCGTTAGATTGCTGAGGTCAGAAGTCATGTTGGGGTCATTAGAGGTCATTGTTCAAATGCTTATAATGTTTCTTTGTCTATGGGATTTAATGTATTTTAATGTAACTTAAATGGAGTGATCCTTGGCTGGGGGTTCATTAGAACTCTTTCGAAACAGGATTTTTGAAGTTATTAGAAGTCGCCAATTAAAAATGTACAATTTGAGTTGGTTTTTTTACACAAAACATACCGCGGGAAAAGACCAAACTCGCGACCCGCGGATTAATTGTTCGTAACGGTTCAGAACATACCAGCACGTGCAGACATGGGCGAGTGTCATCAAAAGATTATACTCTCAAAAGTATGCAAAATTCCTACTTTTATCCAGATGTTTTCCACCAAAGTTCTACTTTTGTTCTGTATGTTTGAAAATGTGATCCTACCGTTCTACTACTTTTTTCTTCCTTTAGGTCTGCCTGAACGTCTGCTCATTGCTTTATCCAAATGTTATTTCTGTTGGTTTTACACACAGGTTCCAATACCCACAACAACAGAGCGGATGGGGACGCGGGTGAAGGCACAGCAGGTAAGTTAGTCCCGCCCCTGGCCCCTGGCCCCGCTCCATAGGCCGATCCATGAAGCCCCGCCCCGTGTTGGGCTGACGAATCGCAGATGTGATGAACCCTAACTCCCCTAACTAGGATGTGTGCAAATGTGACACGATCAAGCGGAATGAGTCGGATGTCGGGAAATCCCAAAAATGTTTTAATCAGGACTGTGTTCTTCGTTGGTATTTAAACAAATTTACAGAACTCGATAACCAAACATCGTATCAACATGGGGTTTTCAGTTTTTAAAACGTACATATGCCCTCTTTAAAACTACATGAAAACTAATTTTTGACCGGGGCCGACATCCGAGTCATTCCGCTTGATCGTGTCACAAATTTCTATTAATTTGAGGATTCATGACCGTCGGACTTGATTGTTCAAGCTATATGTAAGTACACCGATGTCTTTACATGTTGATTTTTGGTATATATTCGCGACAGCCTTATAGTGGTGGGTGTATTTCGGGTACTTGCATTCGCATGTATCAAAACTGAACAAAAATATAAACGCCCACAAAAATGGTTATTTGTCTTGATTTGTAAACAACATTTGTGTCCACAACACAGATATGGGAAGAATCACTGCATCACTGAGCAATTCCTCACTGGCAGAAATGGACACAAATATTGTTTACAAATCAAGAAAAATAACCATTTTTGGGGCATTTATATTTTTGTGGTCGTTTATATTTTTGTTTAGTGTGCCAAGACTCAAGGCACTATATCATTATTACCCCTGCTCAGTGGGCCCACAAAACATTCCAAATACTAGTAAAACACCCTGGGGAGTATACAGCTATAGCTAGATGATGTCATTTCGGCTCAAGTCCTGAGTGAGAAACTGATTTCTTTTTAAATTTGAAAAACCTCAGACTAGCGTTAGAGCTCGTGAGTCATGAGCCAATTATGCATGCTGATGTGCACGTTGAGCGTTACGCATAGCGCGTATTGTTCGAAAGAGCTGGCTTCAAACATTTCGTGAAGGGGTGGTTTAGAAAAGAGAAAAGACATTTTCCACCAATTTTGGTAATCAAATCATGGACATTGTGCTTCGGAGAAAATTGTTTAGCCTTTTTCAAATTGCATCTCGTCGTTATTTTTCGATGCTCTTCTGATGAAAACTAAACCAAATGTTATGTCGGGAATTAAAATTATATATCACAATTGAGTTAACCGCCATCTTGAAATTTACCATCCACAGCCTAGCTTTGGCATTGAAAGTATGACGTCAGCATAAATAATAAGAAAGTCGTATATTCCCCAGGGAGCTGAGATAGTATTTGGAACGTTTTAATGGTCCATTGAACAGGTTAATAATCGCCTCTTTACTATATCCTAAAACCACATTGGTTGAAATAACCAACTGATCTGTAGATTATGTGTCTAACAAATGAAATTGGTAATTTAACTTTAATATTGGTAAAAACAACCAATATTTTTGTAAAATCGACCAATATATTGGTTGGACACATAACTACCAGTCAATTGGTTATTTGGGTGTACTATCTGTTTTTTTGGGTGTACTACTGGTGAATATATAAACATACATACATACGACCACTAACCGTTGCATTGTAGGCACAGACCGGTCCAACATTGTGCAGATCGAAGACCTACTGAAGAACTATCCCCTGCACCTTGACCAGTCCAACATGTGGAACGGGGCTGAGGTCAAATGGATCTACACAGACAACACCGACCTACAGCCCACAGACCTGGCTGTCAGCCTTGCCAGCTCCGGTTACTTTCAGTAAGTCAAGAGGTCCGGGGTTGGAGTCCCAACCATGGAGCTATATTAAATTACCAGAGCGCTGGCCCCATGTGCACAGTGATGCCTGCTGGGAGAATCCATGTTTGTGCACAAACCTATGGGAAAACTCGAAATTGTCTTCGGCTATTTGCATTTGTATTTTTCTTTATACAGGTGCATATTAGAAACAGAAACAGTCATGGGGGCCAGTATGCGCATGCGCTTTTTCGGCTGCATGTCCAACGCGCGTTGTATATGTACATGTGCATTAATGCATTCGAACAGTTGACATTGAACAATTATTGAGGGCAATATTATCCACCATTGACAAACGTTCCCCGTTGAGATTTACGTTCAAAACATATAGGCCTTCCCAAAAAGTTAAAATACATACAACAGAGGACATTAAGGGGACCGGGAAAAGTGGGCGTCTACAATTGGAGGTGTTTACAACTCTGTGGGTATACGCGTACCAAATTTAATCATTAGAGTCAGTATATGCCTTCAAATTTGGTTCGAAAATGAACATCGGCACTTTGAAAAAGCACGGATCGAGACACCATATTTGAGCGTTTTGCGTATGTTGTACCTATGCATGGCATTGCACGTGTGCATTGCGTTTGAAGTTCTACAAACACGCACATCAATTCAAAATATCTCCGCACATAATAAGAATTAGGAGTTAGCGCTCTACTAATTAAATATAGCTCTATGGTTCTATCCAAATCACTCTGAACATGTAATGGAACGACCAGAGCTCTGAACAACACTGAGTATATAGGCTACACTGTTTATTACATCACCTCGACGCAAATCGCATTTTATGAATACACTATATTTTGTGCGGTATAGCCGCTGTTGTCATTCCATCAAGCCTGGATCGAACACCGCGTTCTGATGTGAGGCAATGTCAGTATCACTGCACAGTTTTACTCTTCATGTTTAAAGGGGTATTATGTCCAGAAATCCCCGAAAATAACATGTTTTGGGTTGCCTTATTTATCTTATTCTAAACATCTGGTTGAAAGAAAACCAACCTGATGTCCAACCTTTTCTTTAAAAAAAAAATTACGCATACCTTTTCCTGTCGTTTTCACAATACACGTTGACGTGTGTGTCACATACAATTACACACAGTACCAATGTTGTTTCTTACACATCAGAAAAATGCGAACACCGCTGGAATCACGATTATACTCAAACAGTTCGATTGTTATGGTCTATGAGAAGAATAGGTCATATGAATAAAAAATAGCAAATGCTATGAAGTACAAGCAAAAAGTAAAAGCATTTACTTTGAAGTAAAAGCATTAAGAAAAATAAGCCCGATTGGGTTGGGCACGTACAGGACGTAATACCTCTTTAATTACAACATATAGAATGGACCCAATACAAGCTTACTCTTAGTACTGAAATACAAGTGAACCAGTAGCTATAAACAATTTAACACGGTGTAACCGTTGTAACATGGTGTGTACATATTTTTTAACATATTTAATTTAGCTACAGTAACCTTATCGACAAAACGGTATGGTCCCATTTTTAGGTCACTTAGTGATAGGCAGATACGGTTTGTACAGTAAATCTTGCAACATGTCAAAAAGATATGCCAAAGACACGACATCTCCCGTTACATCGGAGTACTAACTTTGTCATGAAATGTCAGATTTCTCAGGAAACAATGTTCAAATGGTACAAAATTAGCCCACATTCTGTCCAACATCCAACACAAATATCAGGAACAATTAAATATTCAGATAGTTTAGTCGATTGATGACATGCGACTAGAAATGTAGCAAAATGTCACAGTTTGTGTCCTAACCTCGTGGACTCTAATCTTCTGGTCGTACAATTCTCATCTTATGTTTATGCACATTGTTCAATTGTGCGTACTTACATGTGCGGCTGATAATTTACGACTGCAAATTGTCCTCTTTATCATACAGGTGCATGAACGCCACCAAGTGCGAGGCCCAGTCGGTCCAAACAAAAACCAAGATAAACAACCAGTTGAACAACGCCCCGGCGTCCTATGGGGGCGCCCTGATCAAGTTTGCGTTGGGCGAGTACTTCTACATGTGCAGCCGCAACAACAACTTCAGCAACCGCAACCAAAAGGGAAGGCTTGTGGTGGAGTAGATTATGCTAATGACATGTGCAACGGCAAACCAACGTCTGATTTCACAGAGCACCACTTTACAACTCGAGTAGCAGTAGAAATAACTATACGTCGTACATATTCATGATCGAGAGCCATTCTCATTGGTCCATTTACCATCACGTGCCAATTTTTCAATTTTTCAATTTTCAATTTTCAATTTTCAATTTTCAATTTTCAATTTTCAATTTTCAATTTTCAATTTTCAATTTTCAATTTTCAATTTTCAATTTTCAATTTTCAATTTTCAATTTTCAATTTTCAATTTTTTCAATTTTCAATTTTTTCAATTTTCTATTATCAATTATATTAGAAATTATCAATTTTACCCTTTCAATTCTCAATTTTCAACAAAGAATTCAACGAATTCTGTTTTTGTTGTGTGCATTGACACCGATATTCATCAGAAGCAAGAAATCAGAGGGTGATGGTTACGAAAATGCAGCATTTATATAACCATAAATATAACAGGGATTATTGGCTAGGGCCAGTCCAGATACTAAATCCATGCTGATAATATACAATGTACTACATAAATTATGTATAGGCTTTCCCGATTGTTAAACCGTAAGAACACTAAAACTACAAATATTATAATTATAACATTGTTGCTTTATTAACATCATTTCTCTCTGAAACATCGTGTTTTGATTAATCTTTTTCGGGTTGTTGTTTTTTTTTCCCAATATTTTTCTTCGCAACTTATATCGCTGTCCTCAATGTAAAAGTGACTACAGAGGTGATTATTACCCGAGCCGAAGGCGAGGGTAATTATCAGCACCCAGACTCCAAGCGGTCTTAAACAGAGTGATTAATACCGATCGAACACACATTTATTCCCATTCATAAATACCTTTTTTGTAAAATTCAGCCAAAAAAGCTCCGAAAATCCCGGAAAATTGTCATAAGTAAATTTCCGTGTTTCGCCATTCTGTGTGTTTGTTTCTATCCATGTTCACGGGCCACTGTCAAATGACATGTTTCCGCCTCTGTTGCTCTACACAATACATGCAATAAAGCGTATTTACTTAGTCTTGATCCAAGACCAAGCTAGCCGTTTATTTGTTCCGCGGCGCGCCGTCCGTATATATTCGGGCTTATTGAGGGCGCCCTTAATTATCGCCAGATTCGTTCCCCTCTCTTGGTCTTGACGCAAGTGTCACGTGAACCCGGAAAATTCCGAGGACATTCCAAGCATAGCTCAAATAGCTACTCGCCCCCGCATGCGCGCTGAGTTGTTTTCGTTCAATGTAGTGAGTAGTATGAGAGGAGCACGAACCACATGTTTGAGGAGGTGGTTCGGAGGCGGTTCCTCCAAACCGGTTTGGAGGAGGGTGAGTGGCGACATTTGGAGGAGGGTTGGAGGGTGAAGGGTTGGAGGGTTGGAGGGTTGGAGGGTGGAGGGTATAGTGGTGCAGGGGTGGAGGGGGTGGTGAGGGAGAAGTGTTGATTGTTGGAAGAGGTAAGTGACGTCATTAACGTGACGTCACGGACAAGAACGAACAAGTCTTGTAGGAACAAAGGAACGGCTGCGTACGAGATGATGTGCATGTGACTTGCTTGCTGGTGCTTATACAGACAGCATTCTCGTAGAAATGGTAAATCATTTTCCATCAGCAACGGAGAAAAGACAGAGGTTTATTTGGAGAACAAGTTTAAACTGTAAGTTACTTCCTAATATTTGTATTCTTTAAAACTTAAAAACTTAAACGTATAGAATATTTACAGGTTATGTCGTTCTTCAATATAGGCTGTAGTACAAACTTGACTACGTGAATTATGGGCAAATTGATTCCCCCAGACGATGTAATTAGCAAAGGTCACACCGCTCTCCTACGCTCTCAGACCAAATAATTTATCAGGTTGAGAGTAGCAAGAGTACATATACGTGTACAATGTTTTTTTATTATAAACAGGGTGTGTATAGTACATGTCCAGACAGCGTAATTTGGACTGGTCGGGCTATGAAAAACCCCGACTGGTATATAAACTGATTACAATCCATTAACCTTGAAAGGGTCCACTAAATATACGACACGTGTGTACTACGTGTATAGGCTTAAGTTTAATACGGTTAACATACGGACTTCCTCAGACAACATAATTAACACTGGTCACTGTTGCAAAATCCCGGCCCAAATCATTTTTAAGGGCCATAAGTTTGTAAACTGTATTTCAGTGCCTTTAAGACACATATTTCATGTTTAGTCAAGGGGTAACAAAGGCACCAGTAACAATTATTGCAATTAAGACAACAAGAATTGAATGAAACGCATAACATGGAAATGCCTAACACGGGGAACAAAAAATACCATTAAAAGAAACATGGTTTCAAATAAGTCGTATCATATGCCCTACTCGTGTTGAAGTTGAATGCTCGAATGTTGAAATCCGTTGCCCATAAATGAAAAAGAAAAAAAGAAAAAACAGCTACAAAATCTTGAACGCTTCGATGACTCTTAATTTGATTGCTTGCACCTATTGCGAAAAGGTGGTATATATTCAACATAAGAATGGCGATCTTGTAGTCTTGAATGCCTATTAACGACAAAAGTGAAGCTCGTCATTCCGCCACCAAAATGTCGCAAGACAATTATTTCCGCTGTGTCTCGCCGGATCCGACTCCATCACAACCTAATCGCATTTCGCGGATGGAAGAGGAAGCGAGGTGGTCAAACACTGGTAAGTCACATTTCCTTTTTAAAATATTTTGTGTGTTTTGTTTTTTTGTTGCTTAGTTATATTTAGTAATTGAAATAACAATTGATTCGAGTTTTATTATTTTACACTTGGCACAACACGTTCACAAACGTTCACATGTTTATGTACCGTTTGGGTTATTGCTCTCGGGGCCGTCAGTTGGAGTCGAGCCGAGTATTTTAAAGAATAGTGAGAAATCCTGCCAGCTTTGGATCTGAGTTTACAAGGTAAAGCCGATGATTTTGCTCACCTCTGTTCAAAAACAAGAAATGGAGCGGGGAACTATTACAAAGAGCAGCTTTTTACACTATACTAAGAGTATGTTAAACTGTAAGAAAAAGACAACACTAAATAAATACAAACAAGGTATATACATTATAACATTATTGCTTTATTGACATCATCTCTCTCTGAAACACAGTTCTTTGATTAGTCTTTATAGGTTTGATTTTATTCCCAAATATGTGACCGGCTCTACAAAAAGGTGTTTTATGTTGCGAAAAAATAAAATTTAGTTATATACATGGTTAGAAAGCCCACAACGTAAGCTTTCATTTAGTATATAATAGAGATTCATAGCCCTTCCAATTTTGGAGACACGACGTGTTTACATATTGATTACTTTCCCGTAGTTCAAATTACACAACTGAGAAAACAGGCTTTGAAATAGCCGGCTCTGCTGTACTACAACAGAACGATGCACACAAAATGGTTGTTTTGTCCACTTTATTTATCAAAATCAACATTTCTTTTTTAAAACCTTAAACTGTAGGTATTAAAGAATTTATTCTTGACAACAAAAAAACACCATATTTTAATGAAATGTTTACCCTCTCAACGTTGAGCGGGCCATTACATGATAGTGCATAGCGCGACTTAAGACCCCTTTTTGTAGAGCCGGTCACATATTTGTAACGTAATACATGTAGTATGAATAACCATTATGGATTACTGTAAGAATGACCAACAGAGGTGACTATTTTATATATTAGTTATTTGTTTTACCAAAGGAACCGTCATTCTTTAATACAGTAGTCTTTTGTAAACTATTACTCTAAAATAGCAAACAAAACAGACAATACGAACAGAGAAGGTATAGACATTATAACACTGTTGCTTTATACATCATTATTCTGTGAAACACTGTTTTGATTTGTCTTTTTTCAAATATTTAGTTTTGTTTTGTTTTGCAACTTATCTTTGCAACTAAAAGCCACTAACAGAGGGGAGTATTTTATAAATATAATGTTGTTCTAAGCAATACTAGGTTATTAATACAACTACCATTGACATTCTTAAACTACATCTTTAATCATCTTGTTGAAACAGTCCGTCAAATTTGGCCAGGTGTTTAGGTATTACTCTGTTCAGGGCTTTGTTAACTGCCATGCCTTTATTTATTTTTTCTTCAAAGTCTTCCACAATATCTTGATGAGTCTCATTCTCTTTTAGATGTAGGTAACTTGACAAAAACTCCTTGTAGTTGTTGAAAAAGATTCGCTTGACTGCCCAGAGAGTTTTTCTGTGGGCTTTTTCCTTGGCCCGATCTTCTTCCATACCCCGGTTGACGTACTTTTCATATTTGTCACTCCACATTTTCCCAGTTTCTTCTTTGGCCTCGTCTAACCAGTATAGATAGGTGGCATTGTCTTCCAACTCAGAACCGGACTCATCCCTATATGATAATTCATCATCATATTTTTGTTCCGTTTCGGATTCTGAATCATCTTCATCGACATCTTCGTCGTCGTCATCATCATCATCATCATCATTTTCTATCTCTGTTTCGGATTCTGAATCATCTCCATCAACATCTTCGTCGTCATCATCTTCGTCATCATATTCTACTTCCGTTTTGGATTCTAAATCATCATCATCGACATCTTCGTCATCATCATCATATTCTACCGCCGTTTCGGATTCCGAATTATCTTCTTCGACATCTTCATTTGCCGTCTCTGTTTTGGTTTCAGATTTATCTTCCTCGACATCTTCATCTTCATCTTGAGTAGATTCAGTTTCCCAGTTTTTTAAATCGGAATCTCCAAATCTACGCTTTTTTAAATCGGGTTTATAATTATTCTTGTCAGAATTGTCAAGATCATCGTCAACTTCATTTATTACAAATACCTCTTCAGCATGGACAGTTTCTACATGCCTCCGTAGGTTCGATCTCCGTCCAAAGTTTTTGTCACACTGGTGGCAAGCGTACGGTTTAACAGCAGTAATAACATTCATGTTTACTCTTTGAAGAATATTGTCCGAATGGGAAGAAACGGGAAAATCGTTTAATATAATCCTTTTGCTCATTCCTTCCTCTTTTTATTGCTCTTTGTTGCTCTTTTTGCTCTTTCTTGCTCTTTCTTGCTTTTTCTTGCACTTTCTTGCTCCTTTTCTGCTCTTTTTTCGGTCTTTCTTGCACTTTCTTGCTCCTTTTCTGCTCATTTTTTCGGTCTTTTTCTGCTCTTTGTTGCTTTTTGTCTGCTCTTTCTTGCTCATTTTCTGCTCTTTCTTGCTCTGTCTTGTCCCTTCCAGCTCTTTCCTGCTCTTTCTTGCTCTTTTTTGCTCTTTCTTGCTCTTTCTTGCTCCTTATTGCTCTTTTTTGCTCTTTTTTGCTCTTTTTTTCTCTTTTTCTGCTCTTTATTGCTCTTTTTTCTTCTTGCTCTTTTTCTTCTTGCTCTTTCTTGCTCTTTTTCTACTCTTTTTCTGCTCTTTATTGCTCTTTATTGCTCTTTTTTTGCTTTTTCTTGCTCCTTATTGCTCTTTTTTGCTCTTTCTTGCTCTTTCTTGCTCTTTCTTGCTCTTTTTTGCACTTTCTTGCTCTTTCTTGCTCCTTATTGCTCTTTTTGGCTCTTTTTTGGCTCTTTCTTGCTCTTTCTTGCTCTTTCTTGCTCTTTCTTGCTCTTTCTTGCTCTTTTTCTGCTCTTTATTGCTCTTTCTTGCTCTTTTTTGCTCTTTCTTGCTCTTTCTTGCTCTTTATTGCTCTTTTTGCACTTTCTTGCTCTTTCTTGCTCCTTATTGCTCTTTTTGGCTCTTTTTTGGCTCTTTCTTGCTCTTTCTTGCTCTTTCTTGCTCTTTCTTGCTCTTTCTTGCTCTTTCTTGCTCTTTTTCTGCTCTTTATTGCTCTTTATTGCTCTTTCTTGCTCTTTCTTGCTCTTTCTTGCTCTTTTTCTGCTCTTTATTGCTCTTTCTTGCTCTTTCTTGCTCTTTATTGCTCTTTTTTGCTCTTTCTTGCTCTTTTTCTGCTCTTTATTGCTCTTTATTGCTCTTTTTTGCTCTTTATTGCTCTTTATTGCTCTTTTTTGCTCTTTTTTGCTCTTTTTTGCTCTTTTTTGCTCTTTTTTGCTCTTTTTTGCTCTTGTTTGCTCTTTCTTGCTCTTTCTTGCTCTTTCCTGCTCTTTCTTGCTCTTTCTTGCTTTTTCTTGCTTTTTCTTGCTCTTTCTTGCTCTTTCTTGCTATTTCTTGCTATTTCTTGCTCTTTAGTGCTTTTTTTTTCTGCTCTTTATTGCTCTTTATTGCTCTTTTTCTGCGCTTTCTTGCTCCTTTTCTGCTAAAAACAAAGAGCTAGAAAGAGCAAGAAAGAACAATAACAAGCAAAAAAGAGCAATAAAGAGCAGAAAAAGAGCTAGAAAGAGCAAGAACGAGCAAAAAAGAGCAAGAAAGAGCAAGAAAGAGCAAGAAAGAGCAAGAAAGAGCAATAAAGAGCAATAAAGAGCAGAAAAAGAGCAGAAAAAGAGCAATAAAGAGCAATAAAGAGCAATAAAGAGCAATAAAGAGCAATAAAGAGCAAGAAAGAGCAATAAAGAGCAATAAAGAGCAGAAAAAGAGCAAGAAAGAGCAAAAAAGAGCAATAAGGAGCAAGAAAGAGCAAGAAAGAGCAAGAAAGAGCAATAAAGAGCAGAAAAAGAGCAAGAAAGAGCAAGAAAGAGCAAGAAAGAGCAAGAAAGAGCAAGAAAGAGCCAAAAAAGAGCAAAAAAGAGCAATAAGGAGCAAGAAAGAGCAAGAAAGTGCAAACAAGAGCAGAGAAAGAGCAAGAAAGAGCAAGAAAGAGCAATAAGGAGCAAGAAAAAGCAATAAGGAGCAAGACAAAGCAAAAAAAGAGCAATAAAGAGCAATAAAGAGCAGAAAAACAGCAGAAAAAGAGCAAGAAAGAGCAAAAAAGAGCAAGAAGGAAAAAGAAAGAGCAAAAAAGAGCAATAAAGAGCAGAAAAAGAGCAAAAAAGAGCAAAAAAGAGCAATAAGGAGCAAGAACTTGGAAGAGCAAGAAAGAGCAAAAAAGAGCAAGAAAGAGCAGGAAAGAGCAGGAAGGGACAAGAAAGAGGAAGAAAGAGCAGAAAATTAGCAAGAAAGAGCAGACAAAAACGCAACAAAGAGCAGAAAAAGACCGAAAAAATGAGCAGAAAAGGAGCAAGAAAGTGCAAGAAAGACCGAAAAAAGAGCAGAAAAGGAGCAAGAAAGTGCAAGAAAGAGCAAGAAAGAGCAAGAAAGAGCAAAAAGAGCAAAAATAGCAATAAAAAGAGGAAGGAATGAGCAAAAGGATTATATTAAACGATTTTCCCGTTTCTTCCCATTCGGACAATATTCTTCAAAGAGTAAACATGAATGTTATTACTGCTGTTAAACCGTACGCTTGCCACCAGTGTGACAAAAACTTTGGACGGAGATCGAACCTACGGAGGCATGTAGAAACTGTCCATGCTGAAGAGGTATTTAAAATAAATGAAGTTGATGATGATCTTGACAATTCTGACAAGAATAATTATAAACCCGATTTAAAAAAGTGTAGATTTGGAGATTCCGATTTAAAAAACTGGGAAACTGAATCTACTCAAGATGAAGATGAAGATGTCGAGGAAGATAAATCTGAAACCAAAACAGAGACGGAAAATGAAGATGTCGAAGAAGATAATTCGGAATCCGAAACGGCGGTAGAATATGATGATGATGACGAAGATGTCGATGATGATGATTTAGAATCCAAAACGGAAGTAGAATATGATGACGAAGATGATGACGACGAAGATGTTGATGGAGATGATTCAGAATCCGAAACAGAGATAGAAAATGATGATGATGATGATGATGACGACGACGAAGATGTCGATGAAGATGATTCAGAATCCGAAACGGAACAAAAATATGATGATGAATTATCATATAGGGATGAGTCCGGTTCTGAGTTGGAAGACAATGCCACCTATCTATACTGGTTAGACGAGGCCAAAGAAGAAACTGGGAAAATGTGGAGTGACAAATATGAAAAGTACGTCAACCGGGGTATGGAAGAAGATCGGGCCAAGGAAAAAGCCCACAGAAAAACTCTCTGGGCAGTCAAGCGAATCTTTTTCAACAACTACAAGGAGTTTTTGTCAAGTTACCTACATCTAAAAGAGAATGAGACTCATCAAGATATTGTGGAAGACTTTGAAGAAAAAATAAATAAAGGCATGGCAGTTAACAAAGCCCTGAACAGAGTAATACCTAAACACCTGGCCAAATTTGACGGACTGTTTCAACAAGATGATTAAAGATGTAGTTTAAGAATGTCAATGGTAGTTGTATTAATAACCTAGTATTGCTTAGAACAACATTATATTTATAAAATACTCCCCTCTGTTAGTGGCTTTTAGTTGCAAAGATAAGTTGCAAAACAAAACAAAACTAAATATTTGAAAAAAGACAAATCAAAACAGTGTTTCACAGAATAATGATGTATAAAGCAACAGTGTTATAATGTCTATACCTTCTCTGTTCGTATTGTCTGTTTTGTTTGCTATTTTAGAGTAATAGTTTACAAAAGACTACTGTATTAAAGAATGACGGTTCCTTTGGTAAAACAAATAACTAATATATAAAATAGTCACCTCTGTTGGTCATTCTTACAGTAATCCATAATGGTTATTCATACTACATGTATTACGTTACAAATATTGGGGAATAAAATCAAACCTATAAAGACTAATCAAAGAACTGTGTTTCAGAGAGAGATGATGTCAATAAAGCAATAATGTTATAATGTATATACCTTGTTTGTATTTATTTAGTGTTGTCTTTTTCTTACAGTTTAACATACTCTTAGTATAGTGTAAAAAGCTGCTCTTTGTAATAGTTCCCCGCTCCATTTCTTGTTTTTGAACAGAGGTGAGCAAAATCATCGGCTTTACCTTGTAAACTCAGATCCAAAGCTGGCAGGATTTCTCACTATTGTGGCGGGAACTCCCCGGGCCAACCTAAGGCTGTTAGGATAAGTCGGACACCTATTAAAGCGACGACAATCTTCCCAACCTAAGGCTCTTCCCTAGACGAGAGATCACTCAGAGCGACCTAAAAGGCTAAGGGTGCAGGTCCGTTTTAGGGGAAATATACCGCCGATTATGATGATAGCGATTACTCTCTGTTAATTACACTATAACCTGTAACAAAGACTCCTTGACAACTGGGTTGACGGTACAATGAACAATAAAAATGATTTATTCACAACAATCAAGAAATGCACAGTAATTGGAAATTAAGTGGGCTGTTTAAATACTAGGGTCCTCAGCAGCAATGCACAATAACTGCAGTGTTCAGAACGCAAGAGCCATCCTAAACATTACACAAGCCTAGTCAGCATCAAGTGCCTAGTCAGCATCAAGTGCCTAGTCAGCATCAAGTGCCTAGTCAGCATCAAGTGCCTAGTCAGCATCAAGTGCCTAGTCAGCATCAAGTGCCCAAGTAAGCTGTGTACAACCAGTACAGCTTTGCACCTGCTACGCATTAACCATGCCAGCTTGCGTCAGCTACGTACAGCTAGCTATCTCAGCTTTGTACCACCAACACATTAACCATGCAGGCTTGCGTAAACAATGTACAGCTATACCGCTTTGTACCTATTCGCATAAGCATCTCACAAAACGCAGCACCAGTTACCTACGTCTTATCTGTCGTGCAGCTCTCGAACAACTAACCATGATTATTACGTGTCTACCACCCAGGTAAACACGCACATCATGTGAAACACATACATGTACTTAAGCATATGGGCTTTGTTACCCAATCGCGTGCAATCACGCAGCGAGTCACTGAGCGGTAAGCTCCGCCCAGCCAGCGCGCGCAACTACAGGTCATGTCTGCCCGTGGTTACAGTTCATTCATAAACTTTAGAATTACAATAACATAAACTGGCACTAAGTCCTTGCACTTTCCGTCACACTATTCTTTAAAATACTCGGCTCGACTCCAACTGACGGCCCCGAGAGCAATAACCCAAACGGTACATAAACATGTGAACGTTTGTGAACGTGTTGTGCCAAGTGTAAAATAATAAAACTCGAATCAATTGTTATTTCAATTACTAAATATAACTAAGCAACAAAAAAACAAAACACACAAAATATTTTAAAAAGGAAATGTGACTTACCAGTGTTTGACCACCTTGCTTCCTCTTCCATCCGCGAAATGCGATTAGGTTGTGATGGAGTCGGATCCGGCGAGACACAGCGGAAATAATTGTCTTGCGACATTTTGGTGGCGGAATGACGAGCTTCACTTTTGTAGTTAATAGGCATTCAAGACTACAAGATCGCCATTCTTATGTTGAATATATACCACCTTTTCGCAATAGGTGCAAGCAATCAAATTCAGAGTCATCGAAGCGTTCAAGATTTTGTAGCTTGTTTTTTTTTTTTTTTATTTATGGGCAACGGATTTCAACATTCGAGCATTCAACTTCAACACGAGTAGGGCATATGATACGACTTATTTGAAACCATGTTTCTTTTAATGGTATTTTTTGTTCCCCGTGTTAGGCATTTCCATGTTATGCGTTTCATTCAATTCTTGTTGTCTTAATTGCAATAATTGTTACTGGTGCCTTTGTTACCCCTTGACTAAACATGAAATATGTGTCTTAAAGGCACTGAAATACAGTTTACAAACTTATGGCCCTTAAAAATGATTTGGGCCGGGATTTTGCAACAGTGACCAGTGTTAATTATGTTGTCTGAGGAAGTCCGTATGTTAACCGTATTAAACTTAAGCCTATACACGTAGTACACACGTGTTGTATATTTAGTGGACCCTTTCAAGGTTAATGGATTGTAATCAGTTTATATACCAGTCGGGGTTTTTCTTAGCCCGACCAGTCCAAATTACGCTGTCTGGACATGTACTATACACACCCTGTTTATAATAAAAAACCATTGTACACGTATATGTACTCTTGCTACTCTCAACCTGATAAATTATTTGGTCTGAGAAAGTACTTTTAACGTAGGAGAGCGGTGTGACCTTTGCTAATTACATCGTCTGGGGGAATCCATTTGCCCATAATTCACGTAGTCAAGATTGTACTACAGCCTATATTGAAGAACGACATAACCTGTAAATATTCTATACGTTTAAGTTTTTAAGTTTTAAAGAATACAAATATTAGGAAGTAACTTACAGTTTAAACTTGTTCTCCAAATAAACCTCTGTCTTTTCTCCGTTGCTGATGGAAAATGATTTACCATTTCTACGAGAATGCTGTCTGTATAAGCACCAGCAAGCAAGTCACATGCACATCATCTCGTACGCAGCCGTTCCTTTGTTCCTACAAGACTTGTTCGTTCTTGTCCGTGACGTCACGTTAATGACGTCACTTACCTCTTCCAACTATCAACACTTCTCCCTCACCACCCCCTCCACCCCTGCACCACTATACCCTCCACCCTCCAACCCTCCAACCCTTCACCCTCCAACCCTCCTCCAAATGTCGCCACTCACCCTCCTCCAAACCGGTTTGGAGGAACCGCCTCCGAACCACCTCCTCAAACATGTGGTTCGTGCTCCTCTCATACTACTGTAGTGTACGATTATTATAGTCTTGTTCCAGACCAAATATTTCTGACTATTTGTGATTTTTCATTTACAACTGTATTATTTAGCCGCCAATGTCACGTGACCAAAAACTGGGGGAATTGCTTCAGTTTTCGAAAAAGTTCGAAGTTTTCCGAACATGCTCTATTGACGGCCAGGTATTATCGTTAACGTTCGCGATGTTCCAGTGTTTCTAGGTTTTTCTAAAATAAAACTCGCATTGACAAAAGTCAACACCAGACGAAATGCCTAATAATATCACAGTCATTGCAGTCATTGTGCTATTTTTGGTAAGAGCCGTTAAAATTTGAATTGTTGCGTCGTCATAGCTGCGCTGCTTGTATTGCGTCATTATTTAGTTGTTTTTGCCGGCGGCTACCTGACCTACAATTTAGACGTCTAGGCCTAAACAAATTGTCAGGTCGGGGAACCAGACTACGATTATTATACTTGCTGTGTGTTTCCCATAAATTGCACACGGCACCATTGCACAAAGTGGTTTCTTACACGTACGCAAAAGGCAAAGACTTTTTGGCTGCCATGGCACTATGGGCCTTTTCGAATCCCTGGCTTCGTTTCGTGGCTTAACCAGTTCGCGCCGGATGACGTATATAAACGCAAAAATTTTCCCAGATTCAAAACGGATGACGGATAAACACGCCAAGTTCAAGTTCGGAAATGTATGTCAGCAGCGGGCAAGGCCGGAAATGCGTGGGTGTGCTTCCCGGCACTATCAGCCTGAACACGCTTCGGATTGAGTTTCGTTAAAAATAATCCCGCCCGTGGGCTCGGCGATGTTAAAATAATCCCGGCGCGAACTGGTTAATAGGCGATTTTTGACTCCCAACTGCAAGATCTCCAGCCACATTCTGACGCCTGATGTGCTTCAGAAACATTCACTCGATTGATGTGAACCCCAAAGTTAGACTATTTCAATTTTCTTCCATTTCTATTTGCTTCTCAAAAATTTGGAATTCGGAGGCGAAACCAAAGCCAAAGACGAAGCAACGGTTTCGAAAAGGCCCTTTTGCGGACGTGTAAGAAACTACATTATTTTGTGCACTGGTGCCGTGTGCAATTTATGGGGAACACACAGCGTGTATAATAATCGTAGTCTGGTTCCCCGACCTGACAATTTGTTTAGGCCTAGACGTCTAAATTGTAGGTCAGGTAGCCGCCGGCGAAAGAAAATAAATAATGACGCAATACAAGCAGTGTAGCTATGACGACGCAACAATTCAAATTTTAACGGCTCTTACCAAAAGATAGCACAATGACTACAATGACTGTGATATTATTAGGCATTTCGTTTGGTGTTGACTTTTGTCAATGCGAGTTTTATTTTATAAAAACCTGGAAACACTCAAACATTGCGAACGTTAACGATAATACCTGGCCGTCAATAGAGCATGTTCGGAAAACTTCGGACATTTTCGGAAACTGAAGCAATTCGGGCGATTCACAATGCAGTGCGCCACCAAGCGTTTGACTCAAAAGAGCCACTTTTAAACTTTACGGTCGACTTCTTCCGTATATCATACTGTAGTGAAATATCTATTCTTCATTGTTTACGCGAGGTACAACACAAACATAAATGTATCCGGAAGCGTCGTTGATTAAAACATTGTTATTTGCAGAAAAAAATTGGAACTTTAATCGTGCGCGTCCAAAAAGACGTAAAAAATGATGAGTTCATGCAAAATGAATACCGTTTTTCAAACTGATGCCGACTTTCTCCCATGATGCACTACGGGTATAGCAGGATTTGCGCCTCCAACGGCAGCTTCTATGTATTGTGAATCGCTCGAATTCCTCCAGTTTTTGGTCACGTGACATTGGCAGCTAAATAATAAATGAAAAATCACACTAGTCAGAAATATTTGGTCTGGGAACCAGACTATAATAATCGTACACTACAATGGACGAAAAAAACTCAACGAGCATGCGGGGGCGAGTAGCTATTTGAGCTATGCTTGGAATGTCCTCGGAATTTTCCGGGTTCACGTGACACTTGCGTCAAGACCAAGATAGGGGAACGAATCTGGCGATAATTAAGGGCGCCCTCAATAAGCCCGGATATATCACTGACCTCTACACCTGGACGGACCATTGTCCATATTCTGCTGTGCTAACACTTGAAGTCGGCGCGAACTGGAAGTGCAACATGGCGGACCCGAGACGTCACTGCTGTGAGCCAATGAAATGTCCAGGTGTGGAGGTCAGCGGATTTATTCTGTACATTTTGTATTTATAAACATTACGTAATGCGTATCGTACCAACACCTGGACATTTCATTGGCTTACAGAGTCACGTCGTGGGTCCGCCATGTTGCACTTCTCTGCATGCCGACTTCAAAATGAAACAATGATGATCTGTCCATGTATAAAGGTCAGTGGGATATATACGGACGGCGCGCCGCGGAACAAATAAACGGCTAGCTTGGTCTTGGATCAAGACCACTGACCTCTATAGGTCAGTGATCAAGACTAGTATTTACTATGAACCTAGCCTTTTGACAAGACCTCGTGACTCTGGCTAAGCGGCTGAGATGAGTCTAGATACCCGGGGTGAAGGCGCGACCGAGTGACGAATGTCACGAGGCCTTTTGCAATGTAGGTTTCACTGCTCGGCATGAATTATTCATAGATACATATTAGCATGCCAATACGCCCAATCAGAACGGCGATCTCCCAGTTGGCTTCGTTCGTGATTCGTTTAATATCAAAGCATGTAGGAAAAGGTAAAAAAACGTATATAAATTTTGCTTCTGAGTTGAATATATGAATGATAAATACAAGATATCACATTTAAATCTATTTTACATGCAAAATTGCAATAAATTAGGAAGCAACTGATGATTTGAGCTAAATATTGTAAGTGACATGATTGGACATTCCCTGTTTGTAAAATGAACTAGTCCAACTCAAATATAAGCTGACGTCACGTGGAGATACGTTCGCTGATTGGACGCTACCATTTCGGTAGCGATTCCAGTCGGAAACAAAGGTTAACATAAGAAATCCAAACCAGATTGATAAAGGCCACTTGTCTGGGCAATTCGCACTGGCGTTCACTCAGGTTTTCGCGATTAGTCTCTTTTTAGTCGCTCGGCGTCTATCAGACATGTGGCCTTGTTTAAAGGCTACTATGAACCAGACTAAATGGCCATTACTGCCATTGGCAACCTCGTTCCCAGGGTATTGAGCTGTACGCGCCCAACACTACCCGCTCTTACTATTACAGACGAGGTACGTTCGGAAATAAAGTAAGCCATGGGGACGGGTAATGCACGATCGCGTGACCGTCCGAATACGTACACGCAGCAGGCTCGCCGCGCCAGACACTTACTCACGACTGATTGGCAAATTACACTCATTTTTGGACCAAATCATCGATAAATATTGGCAAATTATTGCTAAGTGTCATGTGTCAGTGTTTTAAGTTGACTATGGTGATGCTCATGGGGCCATATTCACAACGACGTTGCCAGTGAGTGAATGAGCAGTTAGCAAATAAAGAGGGCCCGTGCCGAGATTGACGGCCACGTTGTCATTGAAGTCATTGCAGTCATTGCAGTCATTGCAGTCATTGCAGTCATTGCAGTCATTGCAGTCATTGCAGTCATTGCAGTCATTGCAGTCATTGCAGTCATTGCAGTCATTGCAGTCATTGCAGTCATTGCAGTCATTGCAGTCATTGCAGTCATTGCAGTCATGTGCAGGGCTGGGGCCACCTTTGTTGCCAGCTGATATTAAACACTTCCAGCCATTGTCTTTATCATCCGTTTAATACCGGCCACGTGACGGGCTCTCGACCAATTAGAATGCCTAAACTGTCCCAGGTATGAATATATTTTATACACATATTGACGGCTGTGATGTGGGGATGACGTTTTGAACACCCGAGGGTCGCATAGCACCCGAAGCGAAGTCGGGGTGTATGCGTCTCCGAGGGTTTTGAAGCTCACAGTAGACATTTTGACTGAAGATACGAAACGTTCAAGTAAACATTTATTTATACAAAAGCAAACGAAAGAAACTCAACTTCACGCACGCTCAAAACAGCTGCTTCACTACAGTTTACTATCGTCAATGCGGAAAATTCGGATGTGGATAATTCAGAACCCCAAATTAATAAGCGTAGATTTGAAGATTCGGACAAAGAAAACTGTGAAACTGAATCTACGCAGGCTGAAGACGAAGATGTCGATGAAGATGATTCAGAATTTGAAACGAAGGAAGAATAAGATGATGATACATGCCCATATACTCATAAATTGACCAACACAAGAATTATCCACCATCAATGAGCGTGTGCCCATGACAACTTATAATCAGCCCGAAGGACTCCCTCTTAGGCCCCCCCCCCCCCCCAATCCCCCCCCCCCCCCCCCCCCCCCCCATATACACTCTCTAGACAATTATTTGCTGAATCCGTCCAGAGAAGTTAGCACACCGGATAAGTGAGACCGTACCGTTCTTAACAAAAAAATAATCGCCGCTGAATGCCACCATACACAGTGCTTCCAAACTCAAAATAAAAATGTCCTCATTCCGAGAGATATATAACCGAACAGACGTATGAAGCTAAACCACGATCGACAACCATGCACGTTCTCTGGTAGCTGTTTCTGGCTCCCTGTTTCTTGTACGATTTGTTAACGCTGGAAGTGTTGTTGGAACCAGCGATGTGATAGTATCTTGTGCATGTCGTTTATAATCTCATCTAGATAGGGTCTTATAATAAAAGGTATAATGGTCATGTATACAAAAAACTAGGGACTGTATACAGTTAACAAATAACACAGCATTTATAACGACTGCGAGAGACTAGTTTTTCGAAGTTTTTAATAAATTCTGGCATAGTCAGAATAATCGTGATTCGCAATTCGTCGACCGTAGCCCTGTGCCCTTATGGCCAAATCAGATATAAAATCGGCATTTCGCTTACTACCAGTTCACCCGGATGACTTTGATTTGTTAGGTTATATGCCTCCATTCCGAGAGCCAAATCTCCTTATTACATATATTGCTAGAGGGTAAGCAGAGGTAGTTGTACTCACTGCGTGCCTTATCAATTGGATAAAGCGGTGGGACCATGGTGGGTGCCAGCGAATCTATTTTCGACAACAAACTTTTGACAACAAACTTGTTTGCGCACGCGCAGCAAGTTTTGTTATACTAGTCCTGTTTCAAGTCATTCGGAAACTGACAGGATATTCAATAAAACAACACATTTTTTAGAATATTATAGATTTGGCTACTAATTTTGAAAATAATGTAGAACTTGCACAGAATTTAATAATTTCCTTAGAATTTCTTTAGATTTGGGGGATTTCCTCAACATTTCCTTAGTTTTTTTAATTTCCTTAGAAATGCCTTTAAAAAGAAAGATTTCCTTAAATTGAGGAAATGTCCTTGAAAGTAAAAGCACTGACCATACATACCCAATATCAACCCAATTGAACCTATAGGGTGCGTTCGTTTAGCTCATCCGAGTCAACACGGGTAAGTCAGTCTGGGAGCCGTGCTAAACGAACGCTCAATCAACGTGGGTCATCATGATCGTCACGTGATGCTCGTAGCCGTGACCGTGGCCATGGCTAGCCATTGACAACACGCCATCGTCGGACTGAGGCTTACTTGGAGATTTACTGCTCAGTAACAAACAAGTAACAACATTGGGCTAGAATAACAGCTTCTAAAGTCATAATGAGCTCAATAAATAGTGATTTGTAGACCTCCAATATATAGTTTGTTTGGCTTACTTGAAAGTATCCACTGTATACGGCCGCCATATTGACTGAGCCAACCACCCTCCCTCAAAAAATAATAATAATAAAATAAAAATCTTAACTAAAACAAGAGCTGAAATGCCAAAACAGCTCATTATGAAAATCTTTGCAATATTATTGCCATGCACCATAGACTTGTGAACAAGTCGTTAATGTTTGTCGAGTTGCGGTGCATAATAGTCGAGTCGCGGTGCATAATACGCTATATAGCGCGCTCCCCTTCCCCTGATCGCGCGAGGCTGCTGGCTCTCGACTACTTCCCATTAACGACTTGTGAAACCCGAATGCTGTACGTATTCATAATATTTGAGTAAGAACGCGCCCTATATTACGGTTGTCTTAGAGACGATCATTGAGACGAGTCCATTTTATCTGAGGGTAGTAATAATTTCAGTTACTGTAAATGTACTGAATGCTTGTACTGGAGAGCAACTGTGGGTGTGTTTTTGTGTGTTAACTGCTTTATTAGTTTACTGAATTATTAAATAATGTAAACTTATCTTAATTCTTCCAAATAGGCACTTTGGGAGACAAATTAGCGATAGTTTTGATTCACTTGGGAGACAGTGGCACTTAGGGAGACATTTCAGTGTCTCCCTAAGTGTCTAGCTACCCCACAAATTTTTGCTCGGAGAAGACAGATTTGGGTCTAAATAGCATAAATATGAAATTTCGTGGAAAAAGCTCCAGGTAAAAACGGGTTAGGTTACAATAAAGATTGTGCACGACTCTATGGGATTGTCTCCCAGAGTGCCCATTTGGAGGTATGTTAAAATGCATTATTATATATCTGTTTAAAATGTGTGTGTTGCCTCATAAAAATGAACAATGCCTACTGTGAATGGTTATTGATCCGCTTCAGTCCTTTAACCCGAGGAGTTTGAATATTCATAGTTTAACCAAATTGACCAATCAGATGCGTCCGTACGAAATGGGCTGAATTGCCCATAGGCCGTGCACAAACCGCTGTCGGGTTGTACAAGTCGTTAAATGAGACCGAAGCCGTGCAGAGAGCAGTAGTCTCGGGCGCGGGGGCCAGCAGTCTCGCGAAAACGTCGCCCGTGTCGCTATAGGATTCGATGGCGCGGAGAATTTTTGAACGCTATCACCACGACAAACATTAACGACTTGTCCACAAGTCTATACATACACCATGGCAGAGCGCTATAAACGCATAGCTCTCTCAATAGCCAATGTACGTATAAACAGTCCGTACTACATGTACAAGCAATGTGAACAACGTAAAGTCAACAACGCCCCTGTTGTTAATTAGCACCCTTCCCCACCTTCATATTGCCGAGCTGCTGGTTCTCCCATGTCGTCAAGAACCCGCATCCGCTGACGACCGGACCACAGACTATACCTTCGCTTACAATTACATTTTCAAGGGCCTTATTATATTGCCTTCCTCCTCGCCTGCCAATACAAATACATTGTTTTCCCATCTCCTCCCAAGCTTATACGCACTATTTCGTTCCATGTGGCTGATTGGAATACTTTGAATTTGAATTTTGAAAAGCATGGCTAAAAGAAGATGCTTTCCCCCAAAAATATAGATGGCTTCTAGTCGTGATGAGAGGTGCGCGTTCGATGTAAGGACAGTACTTCCAAAATACACTTGTTGGGGTTGGGATGATTTGTGAATAATTTCATTGAATAAATATCCCCGGCCACTATGACGATCGACTAGAAATTTGGACTAAAGTTATCAAATTTCCTCGCCAATTCTTTCTGGTAAGAAACTACACTGCTCTCCCGATATTACCCACACGGTGAGCCGTATAGACAGGGGATCGGAGCAGAGTGGCTTAACTTGTTTTAAGTTTGACAACTGCATGGTAACGCTGGTTGCGTAGCGTCGACGACGTATACGACCAAACCTTGTTTGTTTTTAATAATCGACTTCAGAACAAGTTTGTGCGAGCTTTAAGTTGATTCATTATTTTGACAGAAATATGCTACACGAAACCAACAGGAAACCAATCCCAATAGGTTCACCATGCGAGTCGTTTACCATTATTTTCATTTTGTGATAAAATCAATGCCGAGAAACCATCGTAACCAACTAACCATCCAAAACAAGGGAAAGATGGCAATTATATGAAGCAAGTTGCAGTAATTAAGTAACCGGCCTTCTTCTTAATGTTTATCCGGACAATTCAAACAGCGGCCGCGACAGTGGCGGTACGTATACGGTGTATAGGACGGGTGTGGCCGGTATTGTGGCCATTCTAGCCTGAGCCTTCCACGGCGCTAGGTCGGTCAAGTTAAAGACCGCGATATATTCGATTTAAGATGACGAGTTATTTGAATGATGCTGGAATCTCCATTTTAACCGTATAAACAATCTGTCAAAATGTTTGGAAGAGTTATCTTTACTTTGGTTTACTTTCAAACACCGTGGTACAATAACATTGTTTTCTCAATAGATGGAGATATTATCTTAATCTTAGTTAAATATGGAAAAGTTATTAATTAGGTAATAACAGTGCGAGAACCCGGTTATTACTGCGAGGTCCATTACCAGCGGTCATCCCCCAACCCGGTCATTACCACGCAGTAATAACCGGGTTCTCGCACTGTTATTACCTTTAATAAATACCTTTTTAACGAGAAAAATTGTGAAAATACTCTGAATTTCGCGACTTCGCGGCTTCTTCCAGGCCGTTTTACAAACGCAGCTTCGTTTCCGTATTTTGGCTTTGTTCATGTAGTTTAGCAGTGCACAGTTGTTTTCCTAGTTCCGGATTTGTCCTAGTTCCGGATCGCTTCAAATAAACCTACCTTGTTATGGCTTGGTCTCCAATACTATTTGTTTAGATGAAGTGCATTTTGAAAAGAAACATACAAGCTTCTTGATACATAAGTAAAAATAAGTCTAAAAGTCTCCAGTATTAACAAATCTGCCAAAGACTGAACGTTCATTTGTTTCCTAGTTCCGGATCGCCCGTAAAATACATGCATCAACTACACGCGCGCAAGCGATTTCATATGACGTATTCTGTGGGACCATGGAGAAATGGACAAAGTTTATCGGCTCGTTGCCGCGCGCGCGCCACACACGTACATACACGTTTGTTTATGGTGTAAATCGAGGAGTTTCCTTTGTTCCTCTCGAAAATTTCCTTTGTTTGTACTCTAACGTTTTCCGACGGCTCTCATTGGTTTTGTACACGAATCTCAATCGAGGTCGTCCTCGATTCTAACCCTAACCCCAATTCACCTTCGTGTCGCCAGGTATGTGTCCTCCATTTACACCATAAACAGACGCGTACATACATACACGGACAAAACATTTCGAAGCATTTCCTTGCAAGTCCTCTTTTTAAACTTTATTTGAAGTGAAAGTATTTGAAATTTATTTTAAACTGTATTTATATAAATTAATGAATACTTTATCAGAAATATAGGCTTGATTCGGGTTGGTTCTAGCGTGATAATTTTTCATGCACGAAGCAGTTTTTTACTCGATCCGGAATTGGTTAAACTGATGCATGATCCGCAACTAGAAAAAGGGATGTCGGTATATTTGACGTCGTATTTTCAAATAAAGTAGAGCATAAATATCGAAACAAAAACTGTAGTTTCTCCATCACTCAAGGTAAACTACTAAACCTATTTCATTTAAATTTCGAAGATTAGACTTGCCGAAAACAGCCTGAATATTTGTTGCGATCCGGAACTAGGAAAACGTCTGTAATGTGGCCAGAATGCAGCCCGAAGCCGGGGTTTAGAAAACGGCCCTTGGAAAGCCCATGATATTACTACATATAATGACCTGCACGTGATCGAGTCTCGGCCAATCAGAAGCCTTCAACTCTCCTAGGTATTTATTAATCTACATTAATGTATACGGGATCTGCCATAGGTTTTCAAAGTTTTTAGCTCATTGAGTTTTATCTCAGTTTTTTCACCCTGGGTAAATAAGGAAAAGTAAGTTAGGCTTTCTTCAATTGACTCGGTGTCCACGTTCTTTTATTAATAGAAGGGAAAGCATTAACCAAGCAGTACATATTGTAAAATGTTCTGTACAATTTTGAATTGATTTAAAATTGGCCGACGCTAGCCAGGCGGCAGGCTACATCCAATAATAATTTGTGTTTTGATGTATGGATTTTATGAGTTTAGTATACATGTAGGTAGCGCAAAGTAGTGCGCATAGAACAGACCAAAAATACGCGAGCTGGCCGAGGCCGAAGCCCAAGCATAACCCAAAGTTTGAAACCTCTAGCCCCATTTCGTAAACGCCCTAGTAGCGCATCACACGCTTTCACTTGTAAGTCAACTGGTTCCCGTGGCTACAATAACAAAATGTATGTGTACATGTATGTATTTTGCGTTTTCAATTGTCAGCAAACCAGTGCAACCGCCGGCGCGCGCTTTCAATGCGAGATCAACGTACTATGTTTGTTTGCCCGTCATGATCCACCTTTCTCGTCGATAAATCTAATCCTTCCTTACAGCCTCAAGTGACTTATCTTTCTGGCGACCGTATATACTGTCTACTGGGTGAGTTTGTGTGTATTGAAAATTCATTATTTTTGTGGTATTTCAGTACACTTCAATTCAAAGCAGCAATTTTCGTAGCGCATTCTCGCGGTCGGCATAAGGATGTATCGCTAGGAGTAGGACTAGAGTATGACTCTCTCAGCTTTTTACCCAGGACTCGCGGCTTTATTTAACCTAAGACTCTCTGCTTTATTTAACCTAGGACTCTCTGCTTTATTTACCCTAGGACTCTCCGCTTTATTTATCCTAGGACTCTCTGCTTTATTTACCCTAGGACTCTCCGCTTTATTTATCCTAGGACTCGATCTCGTCTTTTGTTACCCTATTAGGACTCTATATTTAACCTAGGAGTACTCTCGGCTTTAAAATTTACCCTATGACTCTCTGCTTTATTTACCCTAGGTCTCTCTGCTTTATTTACCCTAGGTCTCTCTGCTTTATTTACCCTAGGACTCTCTGCTTTATTTACCCCAGGACTCTCAGCTTTATTTACCCTAGGACTCTCTGCTTTATTTACCCTAGGTCTCTCTGCTTTATTTACCCTAGGACTCTCTGCTTTATTTACCCTAGGTCTCTCTGCTTTATTTACCCTAGGACTCTCTGCTTTATTTACCCTAGGTCTCTCTGCTTTATTTACCCCAGGACTCTCAGCTTTATTTACCCTAGGACTCTCTGCTTTATTTACCCCAGGACTCTCACTTTATTTACCTTAGGACACTCTGCTTTATTTACCCCAGGACTCTCTGCTTTATTTACCCTATGACTCTCAGCTTTATTTACCCTAGGACTCTAGCTCTGCTTTATTTACTCTATGACTCGCTGCTTTATTTACCCTAGGTCTAGGACTCTCTGCTTTATTTACCCTATGACTCTCTGCTTTATTTACCCTATGACTCTCTGCTTTATTTACCCTAGAACTCTCTGCTTTATTTACCCTATGAATCTCTGCTTTATTTACCCTAGGACTCTATGCTTTATTTATCCTAGGACTCTCGGCTGTATTTACCCCTAGGACTCTCTGCTTTACCCCTAGGACTCTCTGCTTTAAACCTAGGACTCTCTGCTTTATTTACCCTAGGACTCTCTGCTTTATTTACCCTAGGACTCTCTGCTTCATTTACCCTAGGACTCTCTGCTTAATTATTTACCCTAAAGCCGTGTTCCCATTGGACTTTTTCTTCCGCGGCCACGCGGAAACTTACCGCGGCATTCCTTAGCGTGAATCTACCACGCGTTCCCACCTGGACTTATATTCCGCGACGGAACGGTTCATTCGCTGTTCGAGACTGGCAGAATGTCACACATTGCGGGCGCTGTGCACAGTCACCTTTGACCTATGCGGGATATGACGTGCCTGTGACGTATTCATCTAGCCCAATTAAACTCCTCACAAAATCGATCAAATCTGCCATGTTTCTAACTAGTCAAGTAGCGAAACTGCAGCAACTGGACGAGATTGAAAAAAACGCTGACCGTATTGCATCCTACACACGCTGCGTACGGTACGATGATATACCACACCGCCATCAATGCAAACGAGACAGGGAACCATACTACCATTTTCGCGCGAGTTCTGTGTATAGTTGTGACGTATACAGGAAGTGTTGTTGTTTGCATAGCGTTTTACAGCGTGGTCGCGGTAGGTTTACAGCGCGGAGCGTTCCCATTGGACTTTTTAGCGGCCCTGATAATTTACCGTGGCTGCGCGGAAGTCTTCCGCTACCTCTTTCGGCCTGTTCATTTTACATCACGGTCGCGGTAAATTGACAGGGAGGTCAGTTTACCGTGCGTCCCCATTGGATTTAATTTTGTCATTCTAAAGAAAAGTCGCGGTACTCTAACAAAATTAAGTCCAATGGGAACATGGCTTTTGACACTCTGTTTATTTACCCTAGGGCCCTCAGCTTTATTAACCCTATGACTCTCTGCTTTATTTACCCTAGGACTCTCTGCTTTATTTACCCCAGGACTCTCTGCTTTATTTACCCTAGGACTCTCTGCTTTATTTACCCTAGGACTCTCTGCTTTATTTACTCTAGGACTCTCTGCTTTATTTACCCTAGGACTCTGCTTTATTTACCCCAGGACTCTCTGCTTTATTTACCCTAGGTCTCTCTGCTTTATTTACCCTAGGACTCTCGGCTGTATTTACCCCTAGGACTCTCTGCTTTATTTAACCTAGGACTCTCTGCTTTATGTACCCTAGGACTCGCGGCTTTATTTACCCTTGGACTCTAGCATTAAATACTTAGATTTCACTATCTAAACCCCCCCCCCCCCCCCCCCCCCACCCCCACCACACTCTGTAGTTTGATATAAAAGTCTGTTTTATGTTGATTTTTATTTGATGTAGCTGTGCTGAACATTATCCTGAGGGCCATCAACAAGATCCAAGTTGCTTTTTAGTCCATCCAAAATGAAATAGAGGCCAACAGGAAGATTCTAAATAGGCTGCCAAGTTTGAAGCTTTTCACCGAATGACATTTAGATTTTCCACTTGTGTCACAAGCTGAAGTAAACGCTCCGTTGCAGATTCTTAAGAACTAAAAGACAAAAGCTGCAATGGTAAGCCCTCACAACATAAACGACTGTTTTGTTTTACTTTTTTTTTTATTCTCCTAAAACATTAGCTAATTAGGTATGGAATCTGGAAAATCATAGCGAGGCAAATAATGCAAACAAACATGGTGGCGTAAATAGTATGTGCGGTGAACGACAATTGCAAAGTTACAGTAGATTGACAATCTTATAAATGGAATGTGGATAGCTCAATTTCCCCCGAAACACCAATCCATATTCTAGGTAGGTCAAGTCTCATTGCATTTTGAAGAAGGATCTTAGAATACAAAGCCTAACACACTGGCCCAACTGAAGTTTTCATGTAGCACTCACTATAGTTAATGCCGCAGCACCACCATTAATGGTGAGACTTTCTATTTTCACTTTTAAATTTGTGGCATTTTCTGAGCTAAAACTGCATTTATTTGGTAGGGAACTACTTCTCTGAAGGCTATCCATGAATTTTCGTTTGCACAGGACCGATCATTTCCTAGAAATAAGAGGAACTGGAGCCTGATAAAAAAAATGTTTTTCTTTATACATGAGTACATTTCTTACTGGTCGTGCACTGTATAGACCACAGGGCATGGCTGCAAAATATGCTCAGAAATTGATTTTCTTGGCGCACCTCTTGAATCTAAGTGGAATCACTGCAGTTTGTTAGCTGGGATCTTGTGGATCACGAAAAACCAAAATCCCCAATCACAAGTTCACCAGTTAATTAAATATTTGCATTTTTAATCACCTGTACATAGAGGGCGCCCTCTATTGACCAGGATTGGAAAGCTGTGTACATTTTCAATGGGAATTGATTGCTCATTGCTTGCTAAATAAGGGACTATACAGAGACAGAATTCGATTAGGAGGAATTAGGGTGTGGTTTAATGTCCCAATACTTTTCATTTTGTTATTGCCATATTTTGAATTTTTTAATAAAGTGTAATTTTCTTTTATCTTTTTCTGTTTTTTTATTATAATAAACATTTTGTTAAGTATTTTTTTTTTTTTTTTTTTTTTTTTTTTTGGGGGGGGAAATCGAAACATTTTTCCCATTTCCAGCTGAGTTTTTATTAAGGAGAGTCGGATGGAAAGCAGACTGTGTGATACAATGTTTCTGTGGTGACAAAATCCTTTCCCTCGATCTGTGAGAGCACCCACTGATCTTTTTTCCTCGCTGCTTCCAGAAGCTTTCCTGCAGAGCGTCTGGCATTGTGAAAGTTTTTCAAGGACAGTTGTTCGGGTCTTCTTGTCCAAACTCCACCTCTGTCTTTTTGCAGATGATGTATATACGTGCCAGTATTGTGAAGTTTTTGTTGGTTTCTTGGAAAGAAAGCTAGAGGTTGAACGCAGTTTTCTCCTTGGGGGCTCAGTGCTGCATTCGCATGCGTCTTTTTCCGTCGTATCTGCATCTGAGAATATTTGGAGGGGGAGAGGGAAATGGGAATATTTATAAATAGAGTGCCCGATGAATTGAAATCTGGAGATAAATTAATAATGGGTAAGATTATACATACCACAAAATCTAAAAATATGCTTCACTCCACTCTATAAAGTAGAGCATATCTGTCCACAATTTATTAAAGACACAGGTATAAACACAAACAATGAATGCTTTAATTCATTGAAAATAAACTTTTTGTTTATGAGAAAAACATTCTTTCCAAAGTACAGGTTCCAGGAATGCCGTATTTTTCACATTGATTTAACTTTAAAACTATGGAACCCTGACTAAAACCTTAAATGTGTAGAGGAAGACTACATTGTATCTCCAGCCGACCCCTGCTCTATGTATTTTTATTTTATTTTTCTTGCTCAGTCATGCAAAATATACTTCATAAATGTTGCATTCTTGCTTCGCCTCGTAGAATGTAACATTTCCTCTTTCAACTCGTACTATTAACTATTCTGGACATTGTGTAATCACAGGAAAGTAAATAAATACAATTGGAGGGAAAAGACGAAATTTAAACTAAATATAAATATTGACAGTGAGGGGGTTAAGGAATACAATTAGACAAGCAGGCAGGTTTTTTGTTTTGTTTTTTCCAGGGAAAAAAAGGCAAGGAAATAAAAAATACTGACAAATAAGGACGTTATACAAGCTTCCGGGTTAAGAATAGAAAAATGTACTAGAAAAATGTACTATATAAATGTCCCTCCCCCCTCAATTTTTGTCCCCCTAATATATAGTAATAACTGCCTACTACTAGTGACGAGTTACATGTATATTTGTGTTCCTACCCTAGTTTCAATTTCCATGTGACCAAGTTGCATGCCTATTTATAACTGGAAGCAGAACTATTTTGTTTTGCCCTTATGGACTTGAAGAAGATCGCTTGAGGTATAAAAACCTCTAAGAATTATGGGTTCCGAATTATGACCCTACAGAAATTGTCAACAATGGTCATAACTCTTTTTAATCTCCATTTAAAACATGTTTAGTGCAAATTACACAATCTATGGGGACATAGAAGGGATAGGTGGTTTTTGGATTAAGAAAAAATAATTCTGAAAAAGCCCTATTCCTTTTTTTTAACGGAATCTACTCAACTACATCATCACGTACCTTTGACACTGATTCCGACCGTACATCAACCAGTGCGTGTACGATTGGAATGCCGATGATCATCTCCGCTTTTTTCGGCGGTTTCTGCTTTGGTAGAACTTAGAAACATTCTTCCACCTATCGGCACAAGCGTGGAATTCTTTTTAATCTTTTTCAGTGAACGACAAAACCCTGGATTCTGCATCTGAAACGTGCATAATACACTTTTTCGTGTTCGAATCGCTGTCATCTGAGCAGCTCGTGTCGTCGGCCATCTTGCTGTAAACAGCGCCTACGCTCGCTCTATTTTACAGCGCCCGATATTGGTCCATTTGCCCACTATTCGCACAAACGTACCGCACCACGACAGAAGGGCCTCGTTGATTGGTCGTTGAAAAATAATGACGTAATTGTTCGCTGGGCATTTTTTTGCATCGTAACGGGGAAAACATGAATTTTAAATGAAGATTGTATCGAGTACTGGTTCGCAGACCGTCTGGGGATTTTATTTGTGAGTTTCCCAACGACTTGCTAAGTAGTTTAAAGTAAGATTTATATAGATTCACGATATGCGTCAAGAAAGTGCAAGATAATCGGCCATGCCCTGTGGTCTAGTACCCCAACTTGTTTATGTACAAAATAATATGGAGCAGACCTTGATTATTTCTAACGCCATCTACAGTAATACTAAAAAATACTATTTAAGTAAACTATGCAGTATACTCTTACCACACTATGAGAATTGAGTAGTATTTTGTAGGACAGTGTACGTACTACTCCCTAAATTAATAACGTTAAGGAGATAGAGTTAATGTTATTATTTTGACCTTACAGAATTTACAAGATCGTATTACAGCTAAAAACCATTACGGGAGATTTTTGCTTAATTAATTACCACAGTTAGACTCGGGAATTCATGGACTTTGTTTTCCCATTCATTTTACTTCTTATTGACAAAGCCTCTCATGGCTTTGAATGGAAGTAATTTTGACTGTTCTTGAATACTTTAGACTTATTATAAGCTAAATGAAATGTAAAAGTCTGTTGTTTTGGCTTGGGTAGCCTTGTTAGTTATTAGGGGCAATCAGAAAGCCGACACTTTAGCTTTCAATATGAATAAACACCTACCGGTACCTTCAGATTCCTTATACAGACCTAACAGTTAAAATTAGCAAATACATCAGACTTGAATGGCAGTCAATATGGGACACATTCCCTTACAATAAACTGCATAAAACCAGCTAATTACTGGACTTGGTAAAAATAAGAGGAGTGAAATGTTTTTTTTTAATGTTTGTATATTTTAAATTTGTTAATTGTTGATGAGGTAGGTAGCTCACAGTACGCTCTTGACTCGCTCACTGCGCTCTCACTATATTCTCACTGCGACCTATGCATTCCTCGCCGCGCTCTCACTGCGCTCCCACTACGTTCTACGCGATCTCGCTGCGACCAAGACGACCTCACTACGACCTCGCTACGACCTTACTACGCACTCACTACGTCCCCACTACGCTATGTGCGTTTGTACCGCGTTCGCGCGGCGACTATAAATACAGCGAGCTCGATGTTGCTGGATATTTGCTATCTGTTGTACAATTATTATGTTCTGCCTCTCTACAGCCGTGGTAATACCCCTGTCACACCGGAGCTACGCTGCTGTTGCGCTCCCACGGCAACTAAAAAAAGTTGCAAAACGCAGTAGAAGCGCAGTAGGATCGCCAAGAGCGTAGTAGGAACGCAGTGGAGTCTACCTAGGTCGTGCGAGGGTCTCCATGGTCGCCAAACCTCGGCGATTGTTTTGAGCCTGCTCAAAACAATCGCAGAGGGTCGGCGACCTGGTCCAAAACGCAGTGAGAGCGTAGTGGGATCTCAAAGAACGTACTAGGGACGTAGTAAAGTCTACCTGAGCGTGTTATAATATCCATAGAATATACAAGATTAAGGTATCATGGGAAAGAAGAGATTTCAATCTTCTTAAATATAGCAAACGTTAAGAAAAATTGGTGATTAGTTTTGCAGAATTAATCAATTAATTCTCTTCGTGAAAACGAAAAAAACGATACATTGGCAAATTCGCCCGTGGCTGTGAGAGTCAGAATGTATACATTTCCCCATTGCGCCCCAAGTTTGCCTCTTCGTGAAAACGCTAAAAGCCAGTACGCGCCCAATTCTCTTCGTGAAAACGCTAAACTCAATACGCGCACCAAAGTGCCCCTTCATAAACACGTTGAAGTCAATGCTATTTCGAATTTGCCTCTTCGTGAAAACGCAAAAGGGCAGTTGAGGACCAATTCGCCCATTCGCTAATTAGGTTAATTAGGATTTTAATGATTTTTTGGATGTATAACTTCACCAGGTTGTAGAATTTTTTTTTCGATAAATAGCCGATTTTTCATGAAATTTGCCCCTTCGTGAAAACGGTGACGATATGGCAAAATGAGACGGAACTGGGCAGAGGATGGAATGAGAAATCTCAGGTATTAGAAAAGAGGATAAAATTATCATTACAATGCTGTTTCTTGTACATTCCGTTAACAAGTTATGGCTGTTTAAAGTTGGCATTTATCATCATGTTGCAAATTAAAGTAAAATGTTGAGAAAAAGGCCTTTTATGTTTTGAGTTTTGTACACGTGATATAGAAAAATGTCAATTGTTTTTCCTTAAAAACACTTTTATTTCACTACTTTCTTACTATTTCTTTAGAAATGTGGTTAGTAGACATAACAAACATTATAAATATCAATAAATTGGAAAATTAAGGGGACAAAAGGAACTACGATTCTATTTTGCATTTTTCTCTTCTATAGCCTGTGCCCAGTTCAGTCTCATTTTGCCATAACGCCTCGCATATTATATTGGCATCGAACATCACTCAAAACCATGCACAGGCTTATCTAATTCACTGAACACTAAATGGCTCCCTTAAAGAGACATACATACTGTACACTCGACCATGGAGCTATAAATACAGGGTGGTCTTACCTCTACCCATGAAGTGGGACTGGAAGATGAGCAAGGGGATCCTCCACGAGGCTTTGCTGGGAGTCTGTTTTCTTGACTGAACAACTGCCGTCTTCTGTGAGGCTGCAATAAAAAATGATGGAATAACCGAAAATACAATTACATGTATACCAGCTTATTACATGTACCATAGCATGAATCATTCTATGTGTAAGTATAAAACACATAAACAGACAAAGCCTCAAAATTAGTGCTTATCATCATGAACTTGTTTTTGCAAGGATTTTCTTTCACTTTTTTGTTGGGAGAGGGGTGGAAGTAAACAACTGAGATATGCAAATTGCTTAAAGAACAATAAACTTGGAAACAAACTGAATTTTTTGAAAATAGACAGTCCTTCATATTCAGAAATTTAAAAAAAAGATCACATATTAGTATATATATATATATATATATTTTTTTAATTTTTTTTTGGGGGGGGGGTGTGAGTCTTCAGGCAGGCAAGACTTTTTTTAATAAATTGCCTCTGTTAATTAATGTTAGTAGAAGCAATGATGGTTTGCAATGCAAATTAATGTCTCTTTCATTTTTGTTATTTGTATTACTACTGATGACTGGGCTTACAAACTTCAACACACCTACTACACAAAAAAGCATAAATAGCCAAAACATTAACTAACAAATTATTATGAAATACCTGACTAGACTCAATGAATGACAGTCTAAAGCATCCTGTAAAATTATGTCACATGGTCATGATGGGGTGCCATTTTTAAGAAAAGTGAGACGTTTTTATATCACTTTCCAATGCTGGTCGGTCGACAAGCATTGACTATAGGCACACGTGTATTAATTTAGTTAATCCGCATTTTATTAACAATCAATATGAACCACATGAACAGGTACAAGGCTGCTAGACTGGTTCCTTGACCGTACAATTCCCCCGTGTAAGGCCAAATAAAAAAACAAATTATGTTTAGCGCCACCGCCTGCTTTTTCTTTTCTTTTTCTCTCTTTTTTTTTAAATGATAAATTTGACCATTTTAGTAGTAAAAAAAAAATTAAAAAAAAAAAAAATTAAATAATTTTTTTTTAAGATCGTATTTTAGACTTTAGCATCACTGTTTACATGCTCTGGAAATATATTTTTTCTAATAGGAAGGCTAGGGTGTGACGTGTAGTCGTGTACGGTGCATATACATGATCGACCCACATGAATTTCGATTTTTAATCGTGGGTAAACCATGTTTTAATTTTAAAGTGGAAGATAGGGTGTGACATGTTCATTACATGACTCTAATTAAGATGTGTCGGGCGGCCATTTTGAAAAAAACAAAAAAAACAACAAAAGGGCCTCCTCCTTTAAAAAAAAAAAAAGGCATGACGCTAAACATGTTTTTTTTTCTTTATTTGGCCTAAATTGCTCTGTTTCATATTAAGTGGGGTCAGGGAACAAGACAACAAGAAACAAAAATTATTTGTAAATTGTTAAAGCATTTTCAAACACAACCTCCAAACATGTCATTATTTGCTATACAATACTACCCCCCCCCCCCCCCCACCATTTCTTTAAAACGGTAGGTTAGGGCCTCAATAATTGATCAAGTATTTAAAGGGATCGTATACGTTTGATAATTACTCCAAAAATTAATGGCAATAAAAACTTACAGCGGCTTTGGATAGTATAATGCATTTTTAGAAACTTTTCACCTCGAAATACTGCGGTTATGGAAAAAATATAACTTTTTATCCCCAAAAATTTGAATCTGACAAGCGTTACTGCAGTGACGTTTCTCAGACTGTGTATTCCAATGCAGATTATTCTTCCTGCGTGGACATAACCGCTCCAGATTTTCGGCAATATCTCAAAATCGCTACCACCTTTTGAAATAAAAATTTTACAGGTTAGTTTTATGGTATATATCTATAACTAGATAGGATTGAAACAAACAATGGGTTCCAATTACCAAACGTATATACGATCCCTTTAATAGACTTGTGTACAGTACATGAACATAATTTATGTATATCGTTAAATTATCAGGGGCTAATTTCATAAAACATGTAGGCCTAAGCACAAAATATTGTTCTAGCAAGTCTTGCTCATTATAAAAAGGTTATCAGCCAAAACTTAAAGCCATCTCTAAATACCAGTCACAAACAAACATCACCTGAAAATTAGATTTGTCACCCTATTTTTTCCAAGGAAAAAAGGCCTACATGTTACGAAATTGGCCCATTTATAAATAGGTTTCACTTCAGTTAGAATTACATTTGGTGTTCCAGGGCTTGCAAATGCAATCTCTTTACTGACCGTTTTGATGGCGAACCAACAAGGGTAGAAAATGCAGCTCTAGGTTGATTAGCTTCTAAATATTTATTCCGTAGTAACTTTATGGTCTCTGTTGATAGTTGCAATTTCTTGACTTGTCTGTAACATAAATGGGCGCAGAGGAACGCCGTCACTTCTTGGGCATTCAGATCTGTGATGAGCAAGACCTCCTGAACTAAACACAATTTCTCCTTTGATTTCAGGAAAACGTAGTTTTTGCAGTTGCAAATAACGCAGGACCTCACTGGATTTGAGGCCATCTTGCCGGACAATCATACACCGTGCACCGTACAATTAGCACCGAACGCCCGGTCGCATGGTGCGGCCGTGGCGTCGTGCCGATCGTGCCGATCGTGCCGTCGCCACGTATATTGGCCGCGCCGCGGTCCGGTCGTCAAAACTTTCCCCAGAATGTAATTGTAAATTCTGACACAAATAC
The DNA here is from genome assembly GCA_037893245.1 of Crossaster papposus. NCBI lineage: Eukaryota > Metazoa > Echinodermata > Asteroidea > Velatida > Solasteridae > Crossaster > Crossaster papposus. The sequence goes on along the minus strand of JBAIAA010000335.1, from coordinate 5,173 downwards.
AGACGTTTTCCTAGTTCCGGATCGCAAAATAATTTCAGGCTGTTTTCGGCAAGTCTAATCCTCAAAATTTAAATGAAATAGGTTTAGTAGTTTACCTCGAGTGATGGAGAAACTACAGCTTTTGTTTCGATATTTATGCTCTTCTTATTTTGAAAATACGACGTCAAAAGTACCGACATCACTTTTCCTAGTTGCGGATCGGTTTAACCAATTCCGGATCGGGTAAAAAACTGCTTCGTACATACAAAATAATCACGCTAAAACCAACCCGAATCAAGCCTATATTTTTAATAAAGTATTCATTAATTTATATAAATACAGTTTAAAATACATTTCAAATATTACAACTTCCAATACAGTTTAAAACGAGGACCTGCAAGGAAATGTTTTAAAATGTTTTGTCCGTGTAGCGCGCGACCGTACCGTGTGTGGCGCGGCAACGAGCCGATAAACTTTGACCATCACGTCGCAGAACACGTACACTGTACGTCATATGAAATCGCTTGCGTTCGTGTAGTTTATGCATGTATTTTACGCGCGATCCGGAACTTGGTAGATTTTTTAATACTGGAGACTTGTAGACTTTCTTTTTACTCAACAAATAATCGATGCATGAGTTATATACAACTGTAGACTACAAAAAGGCATAAATGAAATCAAACGGACATGTCGCACAATTTAGGTAATAACAGTGCGAGAACCCGGTTATTACTGCGTGGTAATGACCGGGTTGGGGGATGACCGCTGGTAATGGACCTCGCCGAGGTCCATTACCAGCGGTCATCCCCCAACCCGGTCATTACCACGCAGTAATAACCGGGTTCTCGCACTGTTATTACCTTTAATAAATACCTTTTTAACGAGAAAAATGGTGAAAATACTCCGAATTTCGCGACTTCGCGGCTTCTTCTAGGCCGTTTTACAAACGCAGCTTTGTTTCCGTATTTTGGCTTTCATATAAGTTGTTCATGTAGTTTAGCAGTGGTACAGTTGTTTTCATAGTTCCGGATTTTTCCTAGTTCCGGATCGCTTCAAATAAAAACCTACCTTGTTATGGCTTGGTCTCCAATACTATTTCTTTAGATGAAGTGTATTTTGAAAAGAAACATACAAACTTTTTGATACATAAGTAAAAATAAGTCTAAAAGTCTCCAGTATTAACAAGTTTGCCAAAGACTTAACGTTCATTTTTTTCTAGTTCCGGATCGCCCGTAAAATACATGCATCAACTACACACACGCAAGCGATTTCACATGACGTGTTCTGTGGGACAACGTTTATCGGCTCGTTGCCGCGCGCCACACACGTACACGAACAAAACATTTCAAAGCATTTCCTTGCAAGTCCTCTTAAACTTTATTGGAATTGAAAGTATTTGAAATTTATTTTAAACTGTATTTATATAAATTAATGAATACTTTATCAGAAATATAGGCTTGATTCGGGTTGGTTCTAGCGTGATAATTTTTCATGTACGAAGCAGTTTTTTACTCGATTCGGAATTGGTTAAACCGATCCGGAATTGGTTAAACCGATCCGCAACTAGAAAAAGGGATGTCGATATTTGACGTCGTATTTTCAAATAAAGAAGAGCATAAATATCGAAACAAAAACTGTAGTTTCTCCATCACTCAAGGTAAACTACTAAACCTATTTCATTTAAATTTCGAGGATTAGAATTGCCGAAAACAGTCTGAATATTTTTTGCGATCCGGAACTAGGAAAACGTCTGTAATGTGGCCAGAATGCAGCCCAAAGCCGGGGTTTAGAAAGATATTATAAAACCCAAGATATTACTACATATAATGCCCTGCACGTGATCGAGTCTCGGCCAATCAAAAGCCTTCAACTCTCCTAGGTATTTATTAATAGGTAATAACAGTGCGAGGACCCAGTTATTACTGTGTGATAATGACCAGGTTGGGGGGTAATGGATCGAGCCGACGCGTAGGGCGGAGCCCCATAGATAGAGAGGGTTTTTACAGGTTAACCGCCGTTAAACAATAGAAACCATGCACAAAAACCAGGCAATAACTCCCATACTGCCGCATGGTCTACCCCGAGAAAAAGATTGTATAAAGACTTTATCAACTCACCCAGCCGCTGCCCACCAAAAACCGGTCGAATCTCGGCCAATTTCTGTAAAAAAGGGAGAAAACTATCCCCGTTTCGCGAGAAGCCATGTAACTGGTCCGCACTGACCCCAGCCGGGGGTCAAGGTACCAACAGTTCGAACGTCGTTATCCGCCATCTTGTAACAGTTGCGTTTGCGGAACGAGGTTAGTTTAAAAAAAAAATACAGAAATTGGCCGAGATTCGACCGGTTTTGGGTGGGCAGCGGCTGGGTGAGTTGATAAAGTACTTATACAATTTTTTTTCTGGGGGTAGACCGTGCGGCAGTATGGGAGTTATTGCCTGCTTTTTGTGCGTGGTTTCTGCTGTAAAAACCCTCTCTATCTATGGGGGGGGGCTACGGGCGTCGGGCCTCAGATTAGTCTTGGTTCCAAGACCTTCGTGTTGTTTATTTCGCGATCACTGACACAAACCACCAATGTTATAGAGGGCGCTATTTCACGACGAACCCCCACCCGTGAATTGGACCCTGTCGAAGGTCTTGGACAAGTTGGCACATCGTGGGCGTGGTCAGACTATTGTAATATATGCAGTATTCATATCACGTGATAATGATGGACGGTTAAGCAAATACGTGCAGACCTGAGGGTTATTGTGTCGCGCAAAACATGTCCAGACTCGCCGCGATTGACCTGTGTACACATGTCCAGACTCGCCGCGATTGACCTGTGTACACATGTCCAGACTCGCCGCGATTGACCTGTGTACACATGTACATGTACATTGTACATCGACACAGCAAATCATGGCTGCCCCGGCGTTTATTTGTGACTGCGGGTGCAGAGGTATTTGTCTTTGGTGTTTAAATTTGTGATGAGTGAAACCACGAAACGAATGATAATGTTTCCTTTGATTTCAGGGAAACGTAGCCAAAATGACGTACGTTCGACTTCGATCTGTTTCTTTCTCTATGGTTCGATACACTTGTGGAATAAAAAAAAAACCTTCCGTTCTCCGCGGCACCACATTACTAACGAGATGCTGCAGCGGGACTCGACAAGATCGGTACGGGTATAATGCGTCCAGGCCGCGCCGGTTGGCGGCTGCAGCTAGCTTGCACTAGTAGCACTGCCCCGGAAGATCGGCCACACAATGCTATTAAGTCTGCATATTTCGCGCAATGCATACTATACGTGCATTGAGTCGCCATCACATACACTGTACATGTACACAGACATTACATGTACAATGTGTACACACACCCAGTCATATCCTGTATTTGTGTATAATGAATAATTCATGATGAGGCTCAAACTCGGTCGCTGATTGGATCCCTCGGAAAAGCGAGGGAGAATCGTCGAAAACTAAGGTTAAAGTTAACAATTGCTAGCCAACTAGTGCTAGACCCTTCTGGGAATCCAAAATCATGTACGTTTGTCAAACGTCGGCTCCAGTGCGAACATGGATCCAGCCGCATTTTGTAAACTACGCATGCGTGAGACCAGAACGCACACGAAGCCGGGATTTGAAAAAGAGTCAGCGTTAACGAATCTGCGCGCGTGGTGGGCGCCGAAATAACACAAGGGTCTAGGGCTAGACTAGCCTCAGATAGACTTCTAGGGGTACTGCGTACGTCGACAGTACTTTAGCCGATGATCATGTACGTTGCAGATACAGCACAGCTAGCCTTGCATTCAAGGCTATAGAACGCCACAAATGCGCACTACGGTCTTTGCACGGTCTTTGGCGTACGCGTACAGGTTAACACTGTGAACCAAGAATGTCTGAAACTCTTTTGTTAGTGCCAAAAAGTCTGAAACGTGAACAATAGACTTACGTTTCAGACATTAAATGTCTGAAACGTAAGTAGCAATTATGTTTCAGACATTTCAAATGTCTGAAATGTAAGCTTCCTAATCACCGATTACATTTCAGACATTTGCAAACCTCAAAATGTCTGAAACATAATTAGGTTATAACATTGGCGCAGTCTTGGCCTGGAAATGTCTGAAACGTAATACTGCCATTGTGTAAGGATTAAGAGGTGTGAGACAGCTAGCCTCTGCCACCACCAAACAACAACCACTAACCACAACAACTTGCCTGGCCTTTTTGCTACTGTTGTATGCAAATATACAAAACCACAGAGCTAACTGTTAATAACCACAATCTTTCATGAGTCATTGTATTGGGGGAAGACTGCAGGCCTAGTAGTACCATGGTAGTACAGTACAATTACATGTAGTTATACCCAGATATAAGACCGAGGTACTTCCCCCCCCCCCCCCCCCCCCCCCCCCCCCCCCCCCCCCCCCCCCCCCCCCCCATACGCTCTCTAGACTATTGTTACCTAACTCCCACCCCCCAAAAAAAAAAAAAAATTCCCTCTGTCTTATTTCTTTGTTTATATGCAATTAGTAGAACTGTACATGTACTACTACTAGTACTGAGTACTAGAGGCTTAGCACTATAATATAATACAAATATTTGAGGGAAAAATATAATGCTCCGTGGATCATAAACTATCATTACAGCAGTCGACGATCTGTTTACACAACTATACCCAACCTCACATTAAAAATATTTTTTTATAGTTGGTTTCGAGAGTGAAAGGTCAAGAGTGTATTTTCAATGTCAGGCCGACTGGGCATTATGGGAATCAGATGCTGACTGCTGTTAAAATAGCCACTCTAAATAACGCAAGCAGGCCTAATTTTTAGTAATATATCAAAATGAACTACATGTATATTTATGAAAAGGTGAGTTGTATTATTGATATGGTATTAATCAAATCCATTATGGTTTGTATTTAAAAATATAAACTGGCTGCACATACGCAGTTCTAGAGCAAATATTTTAGGGGGGCCCTACATGTATACCTTCGCACGCAACATTAACTTCTAAGTTAGCTAGTCTTTTTTTTTGGGGGGGGGGGGGGGGGGGGGGGGGGGCGGTGGGTGTGGTGCTAAAGCTTATTATTTTGTTAAAGAGACAAGATAAAAGAGGATTGGCAATGCACGATGCACGATGAAAGAATAATACTGTTATTAAAAAACTTGCAATACCGGTACCGCAATAGTACATAAAATACAATACACAA